>OX941080.1:147475000-148702500 GCA_954870635.1 Arctium minus
CTAGCTACTATATGCATGTATGTATGTGTATATATATATATATTTATATAGTTGTAAGGTGTGAATGAAATAATAAAAGAAAGAATTACCATTCCAGGGGTGATTTTGGATGCGTCTGCGACAGAAGTGTGTGATGAACTTTGGTGCTTCATGCGGTTTATTTGGTAAGGGTCGATAGAGATATATAAACATTTGACAATAACATCATTAGATTCAATTGGAGGAAGTATTTGAGTTTTGATCTCAAACATGGATTCTTGAGGTGTGCCTTCTATATGTGTTGTTATGGTGATGAACTTGTTCTTCATCGCTTATAGTTTTGCCTCACCAGATCATTCTTCAAACCTTTATACAAGAATTTAGATGATGCATGGTTCAATGTAAGCGAATATATATATATATATATATATACACACAATATTGTATAATATAATAATATATATAAAAGAACAAAATTTGAAAATAAAAACTATTGTATTCTTGTTTATTATGGTAGGATCACCCGCTATTATTATACCACTAACCATCTATAGTTGAAACTTGTTAAAAATAATAAACAGACATTCAATTTATAGTCGCTTTTTTGGACCCAACCCTTGCAATCTAGTAGTAGGTGTAGTAGCCATCGAATTATGTATAAAAATTCAAATGTTAATTTGAACCAAAAAGAAGGATTAAACAATAAAATTGAGTTTATCAAACTTCTCAATTATGTTTGTTTATGCTAAATCTGACAAAAAAATCACAAAATTAAGAAAGTATTTTCTAGATTTATATTCGTTTGGTGTTCACATTTTCGTACATTTTAAATACATGGAAAAGAAATTCATATTCTTTATATTTGATCGTCAAAATATAAAAGAACACATTTTGAAAATAAAAACTATTGTATTCTTCTTTATTATGGCAGGATAACGGTGACACCGCTATTATTATTATACCAATTATCATCTTTATTATCATAGTTGAAACTTGTTAAAAATAATAAACAAACAATCAATTTAAAAGGTGCTTTTAGGGACCCAACCCTTGCAATCGAGTAGTAAGTGTAGTAACCATCGAATTATGTAGAAAAATTCACATGTTAATTTGAACAAAAAAGAAAGATTAAACAATAAAATTGGGTCTATCAAACTTCACAATTATGTTTGTTTATGCTAAATCCGACAAAAAATCATAAAAATAATAATAACAAGAAAAAGTATTTTCTAGATTTATATTCGTTTGGCATTCACATTTATGTACATTTTAAATACTTGGAAGAAAAATTCATATTCTTTATTATTATTTGATCGTCAAAATATAAAAGAGCAAATTTTGAAAATAAAAACTATTGCATTCTTCTTTATTATGGCAGGATAACGGTGGGGATAATTGTAACATCCCGAAAATTTGAAAAAACTATTATATTCGATATAATTTGGTTATGATGAGATATAAAACTATCGTTTAGAATGTGGATATATGTTTTTAAGGTGTTAAATATACCTAGAAATAACAAGTATTTGGAAGAATAACAATAAATGAAATGCAAGTTTAGAGTGGAATTTGGATACTTTAAAACCATTGTTAAGACTAATTTTGTAGTAATCATTATATTTATTTTCTAGCTTTTACTGTGCTTTGTGTTCTTTTCTGTATTGTAAAGGCTAGGGGTATTTAAGTCCCCTTAGAGCCTTTGTTTTGTAACTTTGGACTCACATTTTAATTCATTAGATCACTTTGCGCTTCTATACTTTCTCTCTCTACTCTCTCTCTCTAAAGATTTAGAGATTCTTGGACTTTCAATTGGTATCAGAGCATACTAGATCTTGAGAGGATTGAGAGAATTTGTTTTTAGATACTGATTTTGTAGATTAAGCATAAAATTTTATTGATTTTCTTGATTTTTCAAGAAAATCTCGTTTTTTGCTTGATTCATCAAAATTGGTTAGGTTTTTGATTAAATTTGTGCGAATTTGATTTCTTTAGTTGCGTTTGTGATAATCGATCGTATTTGATTCACATAGTTTTCCATAAAAACCATGATTTTATTCTCAATTTGGTGATTTTGTGTTTTTCTGGAAACACGAGTTCTAGTTCTGGTTATTTCACGATTTTGAGTTTTTGCAGTTTTAGATCGAAATTGTTAATTGAATTGTGTAAGAAAGTTGTTTTCGTTCATCTTTGAGTGAATTTCTTGTATAAATTTCTTTGTTAGATTCGATCTTACGCGTTTTATTTGTTTTTCTGAAGTTTGCGTTTCATTCATATGAGTTTGTGTGTGATTCATATATGTTTGTGCGTGATTCATATGCTTTGCGCCTCATTCATATATTTTGCTTAAAGTTCTTTGTGGTCTAACTCTTGTGTTAGTGAATTTTTCAGGTTTGCGGTTCACATTGGAAACGCAAAGCTTAAAGTTCTCGGCTCTAGTTTAATACGCAAACTATCAGTTTGCGTTTCTCTCTTCAAGCGAAAAGATCTTCTTCGTGCATCAAGTTTTCGTTTCTCTTGCAACGCAAAGTCTCTCACCCGCAAAGTCTACACACGCAAAGCGTCATCTTGCATGTCACTTAGCAAAAGCAAAACTCAGTTTGCGTTCCCCTCTGCAAACGCAAAACCTTCTTTGCGCTCCTCATTGCATTCGCAAACCTCTAGTTTGCGCGTCTCCCATACTTGGAAATTTTTTCTGAAATTTCTGATTTTTTCACAAGATGTCTTTGCAAGCACAAATCTACAAAAATGACCTCATGATGTCTTTGGGTTCTGATACACGTCCACCAGTACTGATCAATGAGAACGAATTCGAACAGTGGCAGGATCGGTTTATTAACTTCATTGAAAGACAACCAAATGGGGAGAACATGATGAAATCACTGACTCAGGGTCCTATGGAAACACCAAGGAAAGTTGTTCCAGCTACTGCAACCTCTGTTGCTACCACTGTTGAGAAAGCATTAAGGGAATATGATGCTGATGAGATGTTACGACATCAAGATGATAGTCAGGCCAAATCAAATCTGATCCTTGCTCTTCCCAACTCCATTTATAACAGAATCGATTGCTTCAAACAGAATCCTATGCTGATGTGGACTCAACTTGAAAAGATTATGCTTGGTACTGCAATGTCAACTCAGTTACGTCAGACTAGGTATATGAACAATTTTGAAAAGGTCAAGGCTAAGGATGGAGAAAGCTTGAAAAGTGTATTTGATCGATTTTGGGTTGTCATCAACGATTTATACAAGATTAAAGTTAAGAAGACTGAATTGGAGGCTAATTTGAAGTTTCTGAATGCACTACAACCAGAGTGGAACAAGTCATGCCCCAGAATGAGAAACGATGTCAGAATCTCAACCATGCCAATGCCAATTCAGGAGTTATACGAAATCTTGATGACAGATGAATCTATGGGAATGGAGAAGAAGGCAAAAATGGATAAGAAGAATAAACCTCTGTCAGTAGATCCCATTGCTCTTATAGCTAGCCAACTGGCTGAGCAAGCTTTGACCGAATCAGCTTATGATGGATCTATAGATGATGATGGCGAAGCACTCGAAAAGACCATGATACTTTTGACTCAGCACTATCAGAAAAGATTCAAGCACATATCTGGTTCAAACAACCTGCGGTTTACTTCTGGTTCTAAAAAGATAGAACCTGGTGCTCCTTCAAAGATATACACTCCAAAGTATGAACCAGCTAAGGTGGTTGAACAGAAGAAGGATGACAAAAAGGTGATGAATTGTTTTAACTGTGGGAAGCCTGGTCATATGGTTAAAGATTGCAGAGTCAAAGTGGTAAAGGATGTTGTTTTTTACCGAAAGAAGTTGGCTTTAGCTGATTAGAAGGAAAGTGGAACTATCCTGTTGGCCGAAGAAGAATATTGGTTGGATCATTCGGACAATGAGGCTGAAAATGAAGAAACTGCGGCCATGTGCTTTATAGGTGATGACAAATCTGATGATGAGGAAGAGGATACCTCATCTGATGGTTCTGAGGTAATATCTGCGTTTAACTATAATTTCTTTTTATCTCAAATGAATGTTTTTATCACTGCTTTGCATGAATTACGCTCAAAGTTTGTTTCTGAAAAGTTTAAAAGTCAAGAAAAGTCTGATTTAATCGAAAAACTGCAAATTTCTTTAAATGATGAAAAGTCAATTTTAATTGACACAAATAAGAAATTTAATAAGCAGTTGGTCGAGTTAGAAAATTCAAATCAGACTTATCATGATTCGTTGACTGAACTAACTTCTTCAAATAAAATTCTTTCTGACAAGATAATTGTTTTAGAAAGGAAATTTTATAAAAGAGAACAGGCTGAGCAAACCATTTACATGAATAAACCAAGGAGTAAAGAAGCCATAAAAGAAAAGTGGGGACTTGGTTTTGAAAACCCGCATTTTTTAAATCATGCTAGAAATGAAGTTCCTACTTTATATGAATATGATTACTTTACTCTTGCAAGATATGCTCCTCAGTTTAAATTCTTTTGGACAACTGAGAAACAAATTTTGGAAGATGAAAATGTGAAAAGGATGAAAAATAAGAGGATGGAAATGCCATTTGTTTACACCTCTGAAAATGCAAAGTATTTTCCTGATCAATCTAAGAAATCCAGAAAATTTCAAAATATGTTAAATATCAAATCTTTCAATAAATCTTTATTATCAACAGATTTTGTTGATATTTTTACTAACACTGATAAGGAAAATGTATCTCCTGTGTCTTATGATACTAAGAAATACATTCACCCATTAGTGTTAGAAGGTAAGATTGTTGATCTTGAAGATAGATTGGAAGAACAAAATCTTCAAACTTGTTTAGAAAACGATTTATTTATTTTTATAATGAAAACAAGTTTTGAAGATAAAATTTCTTCTGGATTGTCAAAAGATTTCAAGGAAAATTATAAAATATTACAAAATAATGGCCATTTGCGTTCCACGTTGGAAATCAGTTTGCGCATGCAGTTGGACGCGCAAAGCTCAGTTTGCGCCTCCAATGGGAAGCGCAAACCTCCTCCAGACTTGCGAATATTTGAAAATATTCACTCCAAGGCTAGTTCTTCAATGACAAATGCTAAGACTGATTTCTTTGATAAAGTTTCTTCTTCTGATTCAATTATTGATAATTCTTTACTGCTAAATGCTCAATTTTATAAAAAGAAGCGTAAAAGAAGAAGATCAAAGAAGTCAAAGAAACATGATACTGTCTTACCTGAAAATTCTAATATTTCTGATTTTTCTTCTTCAGATCGGAATGTGAGGAAGTCACCAAGGCAGATTTGGAGGATGAAACAACAAATTTTAGAATCTGAACTGTTAGGAGTTAACTGTGTAGACACTCTTTGTGATACTGATACATTTGCTTCATGTAATAAAAACCCAAAATATTCTTTTCAGCAAATGTTTGATATATCAAAGAATATCTCATATGCTTCTTTTAGTTATGATTCTGATAATTGTGTTTTATTTTCTATTGATAATTGCTTTCATTCTTGCATGAAAATTAAATCTGTGAAAAGTAAAAGACATAAATCTAACAAGGGACCCATAAGCATGTGGGCACCTAAAAAGGTGTAGTTTCCGTGTGTGCAGCTAAGTCAATTATGGTATCTGGACTCGGGATGTTCAAAACATATGACTGGCAACAAATCTCTTCTGTCTAATTTTAAAGATAAATGTTGCGGTCGTGTGAAATTTGGTAACTGTGAGACAGATCCGATTCTTGGTTATGGTGATCTAGTTCAGGGTAACATAACTGTCAAAAGAGTAAGCTACGTCGAGGGTATAAGTCACAACCTTTTCAGCATAGGACAGTTCTGCGATAAAGACCTTGAAGTCAGCTTCAAATCCAAAAGAGTTGCAGTGAAGAATGATAATGGCAATGATCTTCTGGTAGGAAAAAGACACTCAAATTTGTATACCATTGATCTTTCCAAGATCAAAATTCCTTCAGATATCTTCTTGCTTTCTAAAGCTTCAGTTCAACAAAGTTGGATTTGGCACAAACGTTTAGCTCATCTTAACTTTAAGTATATGGATCGCCTGGTCAAGAATGATTCAGTGAGAGGTTTTCCAGTTCTCCGTTTCCAGAAAGACCATCTATGCCAGGATTGTGAGAAAGGAAAAATGAAGAAAGCTCCTCACAAGCCTAAACCTGAACACTGCACGTCGGCTATTCTTGATCTTTTGCATGTTGATTTGTGTGGTCCAATGAAGACGAAGAGTTTAGGACATAAGAAATATGTTTTGGTGATTGTTGATGATTACTCCAGATAAACTTGGGTAAAATTTCTGAAGTCAAAAGACGAGACTCCTGAAGTACTCATCAATCTCATCAAGACAACTCAGACAAATAAGCAGAAGCAAGTGAAAGTGGTAAGATCTGACAATGGCACTGAATTCAAAAACAGTACTCTTCAGGCATTCTATGAATCTCAAGGAATACAACAACAATTTTCTGCTGCACGTACTCCGCAACAGAACGGTGTTGTTGAAAGAAGAAATAGAACACTTGTTGAGTCCTCCAGATCAATGCTCGCTTATTCAGGTCTATCTTTATCTTACTGGGCTGAAACAGTATCAACTGCCTGTCATACACAGAACAGATCAATTCTGCATCGTCGTTTCAACAAAACACCGTATGAACTTGTGAACGGGATCAAACCGAACATCAAGTATTTCAAGTCATTTGGGTGTAAATGCTACGTTCTGAATGACAGGGAGAATCTCAACAAGTTTAGTCCAAAGGCAGATGAGGGTGTATTCGTGGGTTATTCTTCAAACTCTGCTGCTTATAGAGTTTTTCTGATCTCTGCAAGAAAGGTCATAGAGAATGTCAATGTAAAATTTGATGAAGCTGCTGATTTGGTTTCTAGTCACTCAGGCTCAGAACCCGCATTTACTGGAAATTCAGTTTCTGAACAAATCAGTTCAGAACCTGCTCTTTCACCAGATAACCAAGATTCTTCTACTCCCTCTCCTATTCTTTCTGATCTTGATTTTCTGTTTGAAAATTTTTATGATGATGTGCCTAGATCTAACTCTGAAAATGTTTCTAATGTTTTGAATCAGGAAACTGAGAGCTCATCTGTTAGTTCCACTCTCATTGAATAGAAGTATTGAAAAATAGGCTAAGTATGGAAATTGCAGAAGTCAGCCGCTGAACAACCAAGTACACCACAGAAGGTGCAAAGCTCAGAAGTTACTCCGCAGAAGATGCACCCGAGGTCAAACCTGATGATGATTCTCAGATCACAGAGCCTCTATGATCACTCATAGAGCCTCTGTGAAGGCTAACCTCTGGAGATCAATGTTGAAGCTTTTCTTAGAAATTTCAATACAAGACCACGTGCAGAACACGTGAGGCATGCTGTACGAAGATCCTCAAGATCAAAGTAATGGGCGTCCCACGATGTTTACTTTACAGGTGGCATTCCGTTTATGGAATGTCAGTTTCTGTCTTGTACTAAGGGGTGCATCCCTCTGCTATATTAAGGGAGCACCACCTTAGAGCACAAAAAAAAAAACGAGAGCACACACAAAAATAGCAGTCTGTATAATCCTTGAGCAATATTTGCGCATACCAGTGCGTGTTCTTGGTGTTCTTGAGTAATCAATGAAACAGTTCTTTGAGTAACTTTCTTGTAATACTTTACTTTCTGTTCATTAATTGCTTGGGTGTTTACTACCTTGTATGTTCAACCTTTTTCTACACATCTTAAACGCTTCCGCACTCTATTTATCTAATCTGTGTGTAGTAAAAGGTTAAATCAAGTTAAAGAACATCATAACTGGGATCAACAATTGGTATCAGAGCAAACTTTGATTTTCAATATCAAAGGATCTTGTTCTATACTTGTTTCCAGTATTCAAGGTAGTAGTTTGAGTCTGTTCTTCGTCCCAAACTCCATTTACAGTCACACTCTGTTTTCTGAAGCTATATCAACCTGTTTGGTATAGAAACAGGTACAAGTGTGTCCTTCAGTCAAAGACAGATTCAAAGCTAGCTGGTTGGTCATCTGTTCTTAACTGATTCATATTCTCATCATTTCTAAAACCATTACGGTTATACTCTCTCTCTGGTTCGTGCCATACTCTGTTTTTCCTCTCTAAACTAAAATGGCAAACACTGTTAACTACTTCAGTGTTGGATCTCAGTCTAAACCTCCCACTCTTCTAAGGGATGAATATCCTCAGTGGAAGATCAGGATGGTGCACTTCCTTGAAGGTGTGGATCCTGGTCTGGTTGAGTTTCTTCACAATCCTCCTTTCATTCCAATGACAACTGTTCCTCGTATTCCGGCCACTGCCAATACTCCTGAAATCCCTGAATATCAACATCCCAAACCTGTCCTTGAATGGAGTGAAGAAGAAAAGGCACAACATGAGCTTGCAAAGAAAGTCAAAAGATTAATCATAATGGCTATCCCAAATGATATCTTTCAATCTCTTGACTCATGTGAAACTTCAAAGGACCTATGGTTAGAGCTAGAGAAACAACTTGAGGGTGGTGCCAAAACCCTCAAGAACAACAGAGCCTTATGCATAAATGAGTATTTTGCATTCAAAGCTCTGCCAGGTGAATCCATTCAAAGCACTTACAATAGATACAACTCTTTGATAAACAAGTGTAAGAGGTATGGGATCCACAGAACCTCCGAAGAAAACAATGTCAGATTTCTACAGAGCCTGAATGATGAATGGCTTCATTTAACCATGTCCATGCAAGCCACATTGGATCTTGATGTATGGTCCATATCTGATCTCTTTGGAACACTAATCAGCCAAGAGAACAGAATTTCCAAACTGACAACCACTGTTTGAGGTCCTCTTGCTCTTGTGGGAAGTGCCTCAGAAGGCAAAGACAAGGGAAAGAAGGATAAGGTAGCTGAGGAGGCACAGAGGAAGAAGAAAAAGAAGGTACTTGTAGCAGAGAGTGAAAATGAAGAAGATTCTGAGGAGGAGATTGACATGGCGGCTCTGGCCAAAACACTTGCACTTATGACCCGACAATTCAATCGTGGTCTCAAGAAGCCGGAGTACAGAGGGAGAGAAGAAAGAGATGACAGAAGCAGAGGATATGGTGAAGCGAGAAGACATGAAAGAGAAAAGTCTGGGGAGCCAAGTCAAGAAGATAGAAATGGACAGAGGTCAGACGGCAGAGCTGGTGAAAAATTCCTAAAGCAAACTGAAGGGTGCTTCAAATGCGGAAAACCAGGCCACTTCGCCGCAGAGTACAAGTCCTCTGCCAACAAAGGGAAACTCACAAGGGATGTTGCTTTCTATAAAAAGAAAGCAGAGTACTACACTCAGAGATCCCTAATGGCAGAACAAGAGAACCTTGTAACCGATGAATCCTCTGATGAAGAAGACAACACACTCTTCTGTGGAATGGCAGAAGTCCACTCTTCTGACAATGAGAGTGAGGTATCCACTTCTAATTCTTGTAACTCGGACTTTGAAAACAAGCTTCTTGAAATACAAAATGATCTTCTAGCTTATAAAAATACATGCTCGGATCTTGAGAAAAAACTTGCCTTCTTTGAAAGAGAAACTAGGCTTCTCACAGAGGAGAAGGACAAGCTTTACTTTGAAAAAAAATCTCTTATCTCTGAGCATATTTCAACAAAAATGGATTTCAAGGAAAAAATCACAAATCTTGACAAAGCTTTGAAAGATAAGGTCAAAGAGCTAAACAAATGTGAGAGTGATCGTTTAAATGCCATTTCTTCGAAAAACTTTTTTCAAAAAGAAAGAGAAGTCCTTCATCAAGATCTATTCGACAGAGATCTCCAAATTAAGAGGTATCCGGATGCTCAAAAAGTTCATGAAAAGGTAAACACCCAGATCGGCAGAAGAGGATTAGGGTTCGAGGACATTGACCCTTACACAGGAAATAAAAGAAACAAATCTTTATCAAACATCTTCTGCCCTGGACAATTTTTAAAACCAAGTCTTCCAAACCTTTTATCCACTTTTAAGAGGCGCAGAACTTCTGAAGGACCACATCTGAGGAAACCTCTGCAGATGGAAAATGTATGGTATGAAAACAATGATTTACCATCTACAACTTCATCAAAAGGAAAATCTATAACAAAGAAATATCTGTCTCAAAAACAGATAGGGGTCTTCAGATTTGGTCACCCAGAAACGCAAACTCAAATGGCCTTTGTGTGCATGATGATTCCTGAAAAGGAACAGTCCTCTGAAGCACCAGAGTTTGTTCCAGCCTCTGTGGAAGAAAAACTATTTAAAAGATTTTTGGAAAGCAACTTGAGAAGAACTTATGAAAATCATTTTCTCAACCATTCTGATACTCTGAAATAAGAGAAATCTTTGAGCAAGATCTACAAAACTGTCTTAATGTTCCTATGGTCATTCCTTGTATTTCAAAAATTCTAAATACCTCAGAGGACACCAATGGACAAAGCAAGGCACTAACAGAAGGTCAGGCTATAATTCACAGAGACTTTCTCGGTTCAGACTCTGAGTCAGAATCAGAGTTCTCTGTCGACAACGGGACAAGCTCTGTGGAACTTGAGATACTCCCCTGTGGTCCAGAGAAGAGTAAACTTACCTCTGGCATTCTTAATAGAACAACTCTTCCCAAAAGGAAAACCACAGGTGTACCTATTTGTCCTGATTTCCTGGACATGTGCTTACAAGCAAAGACTTCTCTTGAGATTAAAAATTCTAAAAAGAACAAGATCTCTCATATTTCAAAAGCTCCAAGACCATTAAAACCTTTTCAAGAAAAATTCACTTGGCAACAGAAGGAAAAATGGCCCAAAATTGATAAGCTTGATGCTTCTGTTGCAGTGAAAGCAAGGAAAGAAGATAAAGGGAGAGTACAACCACAGAGCCACTCAAGAGGAGTTTTTGAAAAAACTCAACCTAGATTAGACAAAGCTTTCTGTAAAAAGAAACCCAAATCTAAAGTGGGTTGTAGTAAAATTTGCTCTGTAACCTCCTTTGACAAATTTAATGAGATTTTCAAGAAGTTTGCCTCAAATGTTCCTTATTGTAAATGCTTTGATCTTATGCATGCTTTGAATCAACATTTCTCGAGGCCCTCTTGTCTTATATCTCACCCCAAACCCAAGAATGCAAAATTCAAGGGTGAGAAGAGACAATCTGGTACCTCTGCAAATGAGGATAAATCCAAAACCAAAGGTGTTAAGGCATCTTCACAGCCTCCTAACAAAAATGGACCCATTTGGAAATGGGTACCTAAATCTCTCTAATCTGTCCACAGGAGAAACAGCATGTGCCTATCTGGTACCTAGACTCCGGGTGCTCAAGACACATGACTGGCGACAGAGGGTTGCTTTCCTCTTACAAAGAAAAACTTGGTGGAGGATCCGTGACTTTTGGAGATAACAAAAAGGGACAAATAAAAAGGCTATGGAGTCATTGCCAAAGGAGACATCGATGTCAACAGAGTTGCCTATGTGGATGGTCTCAAGCACAACCTTCTGAATGTAAGTCAACTCTGTGACAATGGACTCGATGTGATGTTCAAAAGACAGTACTGCTCTCTGTTGAAGGAAGATACAACCACATAGCTTCTGCGAGCCAATAGACGAGGTGATTTATACCTCATGGACTTTAAATCAACTAACAGAGAAGAAAAGCTCTGCTTAGTGTCAAGTAATAATGAAGAAGCTTGGCTCTGGCACAACAGGTTCTGTCATCTAAACTTTCACACACTTAACAAACTTGTGAAACTAGAACTAGTAAGTGGTCTACCAAGCATTAGATTCGACAAGGATCATCTATGCTCAGCTTGTGAGATGGGCAAACTCAAAAGGGCTGCCCACAAAACCAAGTCTGACATATCTTGCACCAGACCTATGCAGATGCTTCATATTGACCTCTGTGGTCCTATATCTGTGCAAAGTCTTGGTGGCAAGAAGTACATCCTTGTACTCATAGATGAATTCTCTAGATATTCTTGGGTTGAATTCGTTCGGAAGAAATCAGAAGTTCCTGAAGTACTAATTAATCTTATCAAGAGAATACAAGTTCTTTATGACTGCAGGGTACAGAGAATCCGAAGTGAAAATGGGACAGAGTTTAAGAATTCAACCATTGAAGCCTATCTCTCGACAGAAGGCATATCACAAAACTTCTCTGCTGCAAGGACTCCACAACAAAATGGTGTTGTTGAACGAAAAAACAGAACACTAGTGGAAGCCGCAAGAACTATGCTCACTGCTTCAGGGCTCTCTATTTCTTTCTGGGTAGAAGCCATTTCAACTGCATGCTTCACCCAAAATCGACCCTTGATTGTGAAAAGACATGCAAAGACACCATATCACTTACTACACCAGAGGAAGTCGAACATTAAGTACTTCCATGTCTTCGGTTGCAGGTGCTTTGTACTGAACGACATAGACCAGATAGGGAAATTCAGTCCCAAAGCCGATGAAGCCAAATTTGTTGGATATTCATCAAATTCCAAGGCGTACAGAATCTATGTACTCAAATCCAAGCATATACTCGAAAGTATTAATGTTTCATTTGATGATTCTTTTCAGGTGACTTCTGAGCAAATCAGCTCAGGACTCAAACTTCAAGATGAAGCTTCTGGTGGATCATCACGAACAAATGATCTTCATCATCTATTTGAAGAGCTGTTCAATGATGATGAACCCTCTGAAGGTGACCGCAGAGCCTCTGAAGTCGAACCCTCTGAGGACCAAACAAGTACTTCTCTAACTGGTCCGAGTAATGCTTCACCCTCTTCCAGTAATGACGCAGGTGCAACCATCGAGGGGGAGCACTCAGAGGACAATACGAATCAAGGCCCCAAGCTCAATCAAGATCATGGTCATCCTCAAAATCTCTCTGTAGGGTCAACACCAGATCAAGGCTCCACAGAGCTCTCTACCCCAACTCATGATGAACAACCAAGCCCTGTGGCAAGTACAAATGATCAATTTCTCTCAACAGAAAATGATCTACATCAAGACGAACGTGCTCCTGAATTAATCACAGAAGTTTCCAATGATCACCTGCCCCGCATGACAAAGTGGACAAAGAGTCACCCACAGAGCCAAATCATTGGTGACGCTTCTGACAAGGTCCAAACTCGATCAAGTACTGCAAATTTTTGTTACTATACAAATTTTGTGAGTATCATCGAACCCAAAAAGATATCTGAAGCTCTTGAAGACCCAAACTGGGTAGAAGCTATGCAAGATGAGCTTCTGCAGTTTGAAAGAAACAAAGTATGGACCCTAGTGCCTCTGCCGAAAGGTAAAACCGCAATAGGGACCAAATGGGTCTTCAGGAACAAAAAGGATGAAGACGGTGTGGTGATCAGAAACAAAGCAAGACTGGTGGTCAAGGGATACTGTCAAGAAGAAGGCAATGACTATGAAGAAACCTTTGCCCCTGTGGCACGAATCGAAGCAATAAGAATCTTTCTTGCCTTCGCAGCCCACAGAGGTTTCAAAGTATATCAAATGGATGTCAAGTCAGCCTTTCTGAATGGGCAGATTCAAGAAGAAGTGTATGTCCAACAACCACCAGGGTTTGAGAACTCTAAGTACCCAAATCATGTCTATTTTCTGGACAAGGCTCTGTATGGACTGGAATAAGCCCCCAGAGCATGGTACGACAGACTTTCAAACTTCCTCCTTGCAAATGGTTTCGAAAGAGGTACTACTTGAAAATCCACGATCTATGAATCCTTAGAGAGAGAAAATAGAGAGATAGAGACTTGGAAGCGCAAAGTATATTATCTCAATATTGTGCGTGTTCTTCTTACAAGACACAAAGACCAAAGGGACTTAAATACCCTTGGTCAATACAACACAGAATAAGCACTTAACACAGTATTTGACCAAGCCCTATAAATACAATGATTACTATAAAATCAGACCTAACAATCTCCCCCTTAGTAATCATTGGCGCTTTGGTCTTCAAAAATTGTCTTCTATAACAGCACGGACCAACAAAGCGATTTTGAGAAGCTTTCTGACTTTTTAAGAAAAATTTCTTCTCAGCATCTTTCAGATAAAGTTGTCTTTACTGTTTTGAGCTCTAGACGATACACCTCTTTTGAATGATCTTGAATGAACTGTGGTGTTCGGAGCAGAAACAGCAAAAGAATTAGTTGTAGCTGAGAAAATAGAATCATTGAGCTAATCTTGATCAGCAGATAAACATTTGAGCTCTTTGTCTCTTTAACTTCTCCTTGACTTATCCCCCTCATGACCTTGATGATCTTGATCAACTTGGTCATGCAAATGTTGGAGACGAGACAGCTTAAGATCTGCAAAATCAAAGAAACAGAGAAAACAGAGGAGGTTTGCGCTTCATGATGGACGCGCAAACCAAGATTTGCGTTTCATGTTGGACGCGCAAACCAAAGTTTGCGTTTCATGAAGGGAGCGCAAATCAAAGTTTGCGTTTCATATGGGACACGCAAACCAAGGTTTGCGGGTCATGCTGGAAGCGCAAAGCTAACTTAGAAATTTTTTTACTTTTTTTGAAACCCTTTGACTCCCCTACACAAATGCACTTGATATGACAATTCAGATTAGCATTCATATAAAGAAAATCAGATACTCCCCCTCAAAAACAGATATAATCTTTGAAATACATTCTCTTTGTTTACTCCCCCTTGAATAATGCATAAACCCATTAAAATATATTTATGAGAACATGATCAAATATTAATGTGGAAAGAAAAATATACTGAATGTAAATTTTGAAACGACTAAACATATAAAATTTTAAACACTAAACAAATAAAATTCTACTTAGTAAAATATTACAGATTTATCAATAATTTGAAATCAAACATAAGTTGTTGGATACAAGAACAAGTTTTATTGCATATCAAGTTAAAACATATTCAGTTTCAAAAAATTCCATCAATCTATTCAGTGAGCTCACATGCGAATCTTCGATTAGCTTCAAGAAAATGAAATTCTAAAAATATTATAGAGAACTTTGCATGTACTGACACTAATTCATCAAAAATTAAGACTTTCACAAATTTACAGGTTTATCACAACTCAAACATATCACCAAGTATCATGAGATGTGTGCTCATTGGCTTCTTTTTAGCAGTGTGCACATTGGCATCTTAACATGAGTGTGCTCTTTGGCATCTTTTAAGCTTGTGCACTTTGGCATCTTTTGATCAAAAAGTTTATTAAGTAAAGAACATGCCGTAAATGTAACTTTCTATCTGACCCTATTGCAGGATTTGTGTCAGTCGCTCCCAGACCAGTTGGCCTTAGGGGACTAGGTGTCAAGCACCCCTTGGAACTTACTCTCCCAGATCAGAAAGGCTACATCGACATATCCTAAACCCATTCATACCAGTAGAACATGACTTTCGATCTGATTCTATTGAAGGATTTGGGTTCGATCACTCCCAGATCAATTGACCTTAGGGGACCAGATGACAAGCATCCCGAGGAACTTACTTTCCCAAACCAGAAAGGCCACAGGTACAAACTTTTAAACTTAGAGATTTCTGTATTTTATGAAATTATAATTCATCTCAATCACTCAGTTCAACATCTAAGTGCTTAGCCCATATTTTCATTCCGATCTATAATTCTGATTAATTAGGTAGTCTAAGTAAAGTAAACTATAAAAATTCCGAATCACACAACTTTAAAGCAGTAATAAAAGTTTCAAACATGTTGCTGACTTTTCGACTTTTGTAAGACTTGAAATTTGATCATATAAAAACTTTAATATAAACAAAAGAACTTGAAAATTTATCCTAGACACATATTTTATTCAAAAGAAAGAAAAAATGTAAAACTTTACTTTATAGAATAAAATTTGTAAAGATTTAAACTTTTAATTGATATTTAGTCAGAACAAAATAAAATTCAACTATTTCATCTTTCACATTATAAAAATAATTTGTGTCTCAAATTAAAAAAAAAAATTGGGCAATACAAATTCATGAGATAGATAAACAAGCTCAGATTCTTAAAACATTGAGAAAAATTGGAATAACATCATATACAGAGATATATGCAGCAGAAATAAAATTGATGTACTCACAGTATCTCATTTAGTGAGAAGCTTAAATCATTGAAGAAGGAGTTCTAAACTGATTTGTTTAGAAGTCGTAGTCTATGAAGTACGGGTCCTGAGCTGAAGTATTCAGAAGCCAATTTCCCTTACTCCCCCTTAACATGTGATGCCTGCAACTTTGAATCAGATAAAGATTTGGGTACCCACTTGAATTTGGGCCCGTGTTTGTTAGTTGCAGTTCTTGTGGGGAAACAATAAGCATATTTGATATGAGAAGCATGAAGAATATCATCAGAATAATAAGCACAATCATCAGAAGAGAAAGCATAATCATCTGAACTAGAATCAGAAGACGAATATGAGACATTTTTAGAAATTTGGATCATTTGCTTTATAGAATATTTGGAAATGTTATTACACACAGCAAATGAATCACTATGATAAAATTTGTCTACATATCGATCTCCCTCAAACTTAGAATCAGTAAAATTCAGCTTCACTCTCCAGATCTGCTTCTTTGATCGAGCACTCAAAGCCCTATCTGTAAGAATTGAATCGGAAGAATTAGAACTGTCAGAAAGAACTATATCTCGTTTCTTTGACTTCTTTGACCGTCTTCTTTTACGCTTAGGTTTATAATATCGGTCATTGAGCGTAAAAGAATCATCAAGAATTTTAGACTTATTATTTAAATCAGAAGAAATAAATTTATCCAAGCAACCAATCTGATCAACTAATAAATCTGAATTAGCCTCGGAATCTGAAGAATTTTGAGAAAGGTTTTTAAAATTTGAAACTTCCTTTTTGTTTTCCTTAGAATCAGAAGAAAGGTTAGAAATAAAATCTGATTTTTGAGAAAATAATTTTTCTTCAAGACTAGACGTCATGAAAGAAAGAATAATATCAGATTCAATTTTCTTCAAAATATTTTGATTTTCTATCTTGTCTTCAAGATCGATGATTTTTCCTTCTAATACTAATGGAGGAGTATATTTCTTCGAATCATAAATGATTGGAGAAATATTTCCTTTATCAGAATCAGGTGCATAAGGAGCAAAATCATCAGACATTGAAGATTTGATAGGAGATATATCATTTAAAACTCTTCTACCTCTCCTTGATTTTTCAGGAAAATATTTGGCATTTTCAGACGTATAAACAAAAGGAATTTCATTTTTCTTATTATTTATCTTTTTCTCATTTTCGATTTATAACACTTGCTTCTTATTCATCCAATCAATTTTAAATTGAGGACCGTAATGAGCAAGAGTCAGATAATCGTAATTATATAAAGTTGGGGATTTTTCAATCGCATTGTTTAAACAATGAGGATTTTCAAAACCAAGACCCCATCTCTGTTTTAAAGCCTCTTCACTCCTTGGCTTGTTCATAAAAATTGTTTGTTCAGATTGGTCTATTCGATAAAGCTTTTCTTCTAACTTATTTATTTTATCTGAAAAATCATCTTTTAAATTAGTCATAACCGTCAAAGATTCAAGATAAGTCTTATTTGAATTTTCCAAATCATCCAATTTCTTTTGAAAGATGTCTTTAGTATTTTCTAAAATGGATTTTTCATCTTTCAAAGAAATTTTCAGTTTGTCAATCAAATCTGACTTTTCAGAATTTAAATTCTTTTCAGATAAAATCTTTGAACGCAAATCAGATAAAGCAGTTATCATAATATCAAACTGAGAGGTAATAAATTTGTAATCAAATTCAGAGTTTACCTCATCCTCATCTGTTTCAGAGTCGTCTGACTGGTCATCTCCGATGAAGCACATCTGAGCGATCTCGACATTTGAAGCTTCATCATCGGAATAATCCAGCCAGAATTCTTCTTCGGCCAATAAAGCAGTTCCGTTCTCTCTCTTTTCTGCTAGTTCCATTTTCTTTCGGTAGTAGGCTGAGTCCCTAACCTTCTTTGCTCTACACTCCTTTGACATGTGACCCGGCTTTCCACAGTTGTAGCAAGCATTAGTCTTTGGCTCGGGTACTTTGGCTTTGAAACCTGAAGTGAAGTGTGAAGAGTTGGAACCAGATCTAGGTTGGAACTTCTTCTGGTAATGATGAGAGAGAAGGATCATGGCTTTCTGTAAGGCCTCTCCATCGTCATCAGTTGACCCGGTGTAAGCGTTATCATACAATGCTTGTTTAGCTAGTTGCTTCGTGAGAAGAGCAACCGGATCAACTGTCTTCTTGTTCTTTTTTTCTAGCTTGGCCTTTTTCTCGATCACCAAGCTCTCATCAGTTAGCATAATCTCATACAGCTCCTGAATCTGCATCGTGGAAATTCTGACATCGTTCCTCAGTCTATGACATGATTTGTTCCACTCTGGCTGAAGAGAATTAAGGAATTTCAGATTCATCTCAAGAGCAGTCTTTTCCACTTTAATCTTTCTAAGATCATTAATCACAGCGCAAAACCGGTCAAAGATAGCCTTCAGAGATTCATTGTCCTTCGCCATAAATTCCTCAAAGTTGTTCATGAAGCGAGTCTGGCGTATTTGAGTAGCAACTGATGATCCAAGCATGATCTTTTCTAACTGAGTCCACATCATGTTTGGATTATGTTTGAAACAATCAATTCGTTTGATTTCACGTTTGATTTCATTATCAGTCAAAGGAATGTCATCTTTTGGTTTGACAAATGGTCTTTCAGATAAAGATTTCATCATATGCTCACCATTAGTCTGACGTTCAATGAAATTGATAAACCTATCTTGCCACAGTGTAAACTCATCTTCGTTGATTAAGACTGGTGGACGAGTATCTGTTCCTAATTGCATCATCAGATCATTGGAGTAGAACCTAGCTTGGAGAGCAAATTTGGCAGAATCCATTTCTGATGAATCAGAAAATCAAAAATCAGATTGAATTGAAAAAATTCGAAAAATATTAAAAATTGACAATTTGTAAAACACTTGTTATGACACAAAGTTAAAAAAAAGAAAAATAGATGACACACTAAAAAAAAAAATTCCAGACTCAAGAGTTTTTTTTTTTTTTTAACTAAGTCAGGAAACAAGAGTTTTGCGGGTCAAGAGAGAAACGCAAACTGAGGTTTGCGGGTGTTGAGTTTTGCGTTTCAAGAGGGAACCGCGAACTGGACTTTGCGTTTGCTAAGTGAAACGCAAGATAAAGCTTTGCGTGCGTAAGCAGATGCGCAAGACAGACTTTGTGGGTGTAGTGGGAAACGCAAAGTGTGATTTGTGTATGTAGTGGGAAACGCAAAGTGGAGCTTTCCGGGTGATGGAGGATACACAAAGTTTAGCTTTGCGTATGAAGATAGACTCGCAAAGTAGAGTCTTTCGGGTGACAAAGGAAACGGAAGATGAGGTTTGCGGGTCACTGAGGACACGCAAGACAGGCTTTGCGTTTGTAGCCTGAAACGCACAATGAGCTTTGCGGGTTCAAAGTGAACCGAAAACCTGAAACACAAGAACAAAGTTGGTAGAATTTGCAAATCAACTAAGAACAAACGCAAAGCAACTTGAATGACACGCAAAGTAATATGAATGAAACGCAAAGTTTAGATCTTGAACAAACCGAACGCAAAACACAAAAACTTCTAAAAAAATCGATTTCAACACTGATTTTGAAGAAAAATTCTTATACCAAAACACTCGAAAACACTTTTTTAACACAATTCAAACAAAGATTTCGATTAAAATCCACTAAATCTGAAAATCATGTATGTAACAGAACAAGAACTCGTTTTTCCAGAAAAATTCAATTTCTCAAAATCGATGATCTGAACTTGAATTTTATGCAAAACTATATGAATCAAACATGATCGATTATCAAAAACGAGACTAATGAACCAAAAAAACAACCCAATTCAATCACAAACAGATCCAAATTTTATGAGAAATCAAGAAAACGAGATTTTTCTTGAAAAATTCAAAAAAATCGATCAAATTTTCGATTTCAATCACAAATTCAGATTAGAAAAATGCAATCTCTCAATCCTCTCAAGATTCAGTTGGCTTTGATACCAATTGAAAATCCACGATCTATGAATCCTTAGAGAGAGAAAATAGAGAGATAGAGACTTGGAAGCGCAAAGTATATTATCTCAATATTGTGCGTGTTCTTCTTACAAGACACAAAGACCAAAGGGGCTTAAATACCCTTGGTCAATACAACACAGAATAAGCACTTAACACAGTATTTGACCAAGCCCTATAAATACAATGATTACTATAAAATCAGACCTAACACTACTGATACGACTTTATTCTATAAGAAGAGAAAAGGTGAGATTCTGCTTGTACAAATTTATGTTGATGACATTATTTTTGGGTCTACAAATGATTTATATTGCAAAAAGTTCGAGTCATTGATGAAAAGTGAGTTTAAGATGAGCATGATGGGAGAACTTACATTCTTCTTAGGATTACAAGTCAAACAAACCACAAATGGTATTTTCATAAACCAATCAAAATATGTCTCTGACATACTTGAAAAATACAAGCTCTCTGACTCTTCACCAATGAAAACTCCTATGGTCACTGGATCCAAGCTCCATGCAGACCCAGAGGGCAAATCTGTGGAGTGTAAACTCTATAGAGGGATGATAGGATCTCTGCTGTACTTAACCGCAAGTAGACCTGATATAATGTTTGCCACATGTCTATGTGCAAGATTTCAAGCTAACCCCAAAGAATCTCATCTTTATGCTGTCAAGAGGATCTTCAAATACCTAAAAGGGATCAAAAATCTTGGCCTCTGGTATCCGGAGAACTCTGGCTTTGATCTCATGGCTTATACAGATTCATATTACGGAGGATGCAAGCTCGACAGGAAGAGTACCTCTAGGAATTGCCAATTCCTAGGAGGGAAACTAGTAAGTTGGACTTCCAAGAAACAAAACTGTGTCTCGACCTCTACGGCAGAAGCAGAATATGTTGCTGCTGCAAGTTGTTGTTCACAAGTTCTGTGGATGAGGACCTAACTCAGAGACTATGGATTTGATATCGAAAAAATCCCCATCCTCTGTGACTCCAAAAGTGCTATTGCGATCTCTGCCAATCCTGTGCATCACTCCAAGACCAAGCATATCGATATCAGGTATCACTTTCTGAAACATCATGTGGATCATGGGACAATAGAAATGTACTTTGTGCCCACAGACTACCAACTTGCCGACCTTTTCACGAAGGCATTGGATGAGAAAAGATTCACTTTTCTAGTTTGCAAGATTGGTATGCTCAACATGAGTTGACCACAGAGCCTCTGTACCCTCGCACAGAGCCTCTGTTGTACATATTTGTATATAACATATCCCTTGTTTGTAAATAATCTCTTCGGATTTCTTTATCATATATTCTTTTCTGCGAATCTATGTCTTGTGCAAATCTTATCTTTACATGATCCATGCATAGTTGAAGGGGGAGCAGAACGAACCATCAAAAACCAATCTTGACTATTCAAGGGGGAGCAAGACAGTTCTGCGCAACACTGACTATAGATTGAGGTTAGTCCATCTGAACCAAGGGTCAAAACTCTTTCCCGAGCACTATGCCCTCAGATAGATCACCCTTTGTACCATATTTTCTATCAAAACTTTGAAATGATCAAATCTTTGAAAATCTTTCCTAAAAAGGAAATTTTTGGTCTCAGAACCTTTGAGGTCAACCACAGAGCCTCTGCGATCTATCACAGAGTCTTTGCACCTCTGAGGATGTTCGACCAAATGTCCTTTAAAAAGAACTCGATCATTTCATCGCACTTTCCTCCCTCATAAAAAGCTCTTCTGAGCACAACCTTGCCTATGACCTCAGAAGCCTCTTATCCATAGAGCTTCTGTCATTCCCATCACTTGAGAAATTCAGGTCATGTGCTGCGGGTTATTTTTTGAATCTCACTGTCACATGAGAATAGTAAATGCCACGCACGTGAGAATAGGGTGGCACACGTCCTAGATCGTGCACCGCCATCATCTGACGTGGCAATATTTGATTGGTTCGTAACCTGTACCGTCGTTTTTTAAAAAACATCTGCTTATCCGTTACCACTCATCACGGATTTGAAAATTTTATCATTTATCGCTCATTTTTTTATCCTCTCTCCTTATGTGTTTCATGGTTCGCCGATTCTTCTACGAATCGATTTTCTCATTTCGGTGGTGGTGAAGTTCAGGGGGAGTATTTGAATCGACTGGTTCTTCTAGATTTTAAGTCGATTTTTTTGTTTTTCAACAAATTCCGCATTACAGGTATGTTTTTTCTACTCTTATGCTTCGATTGAAAGGTTTTATGAATGCATTTTTGTAGGGGGAGCAAAGGGAGTTCTTTCGATTATTATCTGGATCGAGTATTTCACTTCTCGGTTCACTCATAACCGAGAATTTCACTTCTCGGTTCACTCATAACCGAGAATTTCACTTCTCGGTTCACTCATAACCGAGAACTTCACTTCTCGGTTCACTCATCAACCGAGAACTTTACTTCTCGGTTCCCTCATCAACCGAGAACTTTACTTCTCGGTTCCCCTCATCAACCGAGAACTTCAATTCTCGGTTCTCTTCACCAACCGAGAACTTCAACGTTGGTTTACTATATATTTTTGCCATCTTTGCTTCTCGGTCCAACCCATACCCGATAAGATCATTTCTCGGTCTATGTTATAACCGAGAACCTCTCTTCTCGGTTCTTGGTGCAACCGAGAATCTTGCTTTTCGGTTCTTGTTTCAACCGAATTTTACCCTTTTCGGTTTGTTCTACAACCGAAAACCTCACTTGGTTCTTTCAGATTCATTATGTCCTAACTTTTTAACTATGCTTACTTTTCAGACTTAATGGCTGATGTTCAAGTACAACAAGATGAGAATGATCTCTTGGATCATCTTAATGATCAAGAACAGATTTCTAGGCTTCGTCCTATGCCTTCTCAGCCTTCAACAACAGCTGATCAATCTGCTCAAGGATTAGTTCCGGATGATTTTCTGCATCATTCTCACTTCCTTCCTTACAAGGGCAATAATCATTATGTTGATTTTGGACATCTGAACATACGTGGAGTGGTGAAAGAAATTTTAAGAGGACATCCCCTTGCTTATGCGTTGACAAAAACAGTTGATGTTCCTGAGGTATATGTGCAGCAAGCCTGACACTATATTACAAAGAATGATAAAGTAAATCCTCCACATTTTCTGATAAATGTAGATCAATTTGAATCTCGCCTTACTTTCAGAAGGTTACGTGTGCTTCTACAATTTCCAGGCCCTGATTCCAGACCAGGCAAAGTTGCTTATGATCCATTCCCTTCTGATCAAACTGTTCTTGATGGCATTATTGCACTTGGTTATAATGGTGAACTCAGGAAAGTGACTCAGTTTCACAAGGCTAAGCTTCCACCTCTCTGGTATGATTTCTTCTCTATATTCAATCGGTGCTTAACTTCAAAGGCTACTGGTACAGATAGCACAAGCATGCCGATTCTGAAGCTATTCTACTGTGTTATTCACGATCTTCATATCGATTATACTTTGGCCATCTGGACTGGTCTTTCAGAAGTTGTATATGCTAAAGCGACAAACAATAGGAGAAAGTTTGTGCCGTTTTTGCGATTTTTGAAGATCTTTGTTCGGAGCATTATGGATAGTACAGAGAATTTTCCTGCTCGCACTCAGTGGCCTCGCATTGCTGATTATCAGTGTAAATACTTCCAGGTTCAAAAGCATACGTTTTCGAATGAAGATCAATGGATGCCCATTCCAGCAATTCTTATTGTCAATTATGCAGATTTGACAAATGAAGTTGTGGTCGAATACATGCTAGATCATGATTACGAAATTCCACAGTCAGAGAATGCTGATACAGATGTTCAAGTTGCTCAATTACATCAACAAGTTCAAGACCAGGTTGCAGAGGAACATGTTGATGAAGTTCAAGAAGTTGCAGAGCAAATTCAGAAACAACAACAGGCATTCCCTGTTGGTTCTCGTTTGGTTCAGGCAATTCCTGAGTCAGGTTCAGATATTCACTTTGTCATCGAAGATGAACTTGAGGAATTACATGCTGATGATGATAATCAAGAGTTTGTTGATTTTCAATCCAATCAAGAAGGTTCTGATGATGAGTCTGTTCCAATAAATCCAAGTGTTGGCCATCTTGCTGTAGACGAGCTTGATCTTTCACTGAAGAAATTTTCTGCTGCCCATGAATCTTCTACTGTTGTTGTTTCTATCACTAATTCGGCATTGGCTATGGTGTCCACTTCTTCTGCTTTGCACTCTTCTTCAAAACTAGATATTGTTCATAATCTTCTACGGACAACAAAGGCTTCTATGGACGCAGAAAGAGATACTCAATTAGCCAGGATGGAGGCGTTTCTGCAAGGAAATCTGTCAAATATTGATCCTTCTATTATCCCTCCACAGTTGTTGACCGGCAAACCCATAGAACTTCATCTTTCTCATTCAGCAGCTCTGGGTTCTGCACCTTCACTATCTGCACCGATTTTTTCGTCATCTACTATGTCATCGGGTTTTCTATCTTCTTCTGCTCAAATGGCTTCATGTGCTACTATGTCATCAACTTTTGCGGGTGCATCTTCTTCTTCTACTCCTACAGGTCCTCGTATTGATGATCTTTCTGTTCAGGAAGTAGCCGAGCACTTAAGAGCTCGACTTGCATCTATGGCTCCAGCAAATCAACAGTCGATCGATCTTTTGTCTCTTCTCAGATTTTTTCAGCCATCATTTCGACCAACTACAACTGAAGATTCTCTCTCTGCTTTACGATCAGACTTTGAGAAATTTAGAGATGAGGTACAGTTAGGTTTGGGTCAATTGCAATCCACTGTTTTTGCCATTGCTCAACACTTGCAGGTTCCAAATGTCTCGTGTCGTGCTGAAGCTGGACCATCTAACAAGCGTTCACATGATCATGATGATTCTCAACCTGATCATGAGGGGGAGAAAAAGAGACGCTTGGATAAGTCTGCAGCTGATCTTTCTAAAGAAAATAAAGCAGAAACTGCTCCAAGTGAAACAAGCTCTGCTGATAAAGAAAAGCCTAAAGAAGCAGAAACAGAAATGCAGTCTATGTTTGAAGACATGTTAAGAAAAGTAAATCTTCCAGAGACTGACATTTCTACAGAAAACAATTTACAGCTGGTACTTTATGTTGATCCAGATTCTGAGCCAGTCTCTTCTGTTATACCAAAATCTGTGAATATGACTGAGGCTGAAGCATTTGAGAATTTCAGAGCATCTTACGAAAATATTATTGATGTGGATTCTGAAAATGAAATTGATGACAAGTTTGAAAGCTTTTGGAAAGTTAAAGAAGAAGAAGAAGAAGATGATGATGATAGTGATGCTGATGTATTGTATGCAGATCTTTCATCTCAAGAAGTTAGATTCCCTTTTCAAGATGAACAAAATTCTCCACAAGATGATTCTTCTCAGTTTCAGTCTAAAGCAGTTTCAAATCCTCTGTTTGTCTCTACAATTCTTATATCTTCTACATCAGTTGTCTCTGAGCCTCCAGCAATTGTTTCTAATGTGTCTATTCCAGTCGTGATTCCACCTACCAAGATTCCTCGTGCTCCAACAAGTAAATCTGATAAGTCAGTTGATCCTAATTATATGGCTCCTGATTTTATTCCAGAAAATCTTAGATCTTCAGGAATTCATATTTCAAGGGAACATAGACGACAAAGGTTTGAGGCTAGAGATATGAGACAGGTGTTTCGAAATGTATACCTTGAAGATACTCACCGAAGTATTTTTGTGAAACACAAGACTGCTTTGAGTTTTGAGTTTTTCTTGGGCATTGAAAAAGAGTCTGATCTTATTAAACAGAACTATTTGATGGCCATGAGGTATTTGAGACAAGGGAAAGAAACAGTATATTCTGAGAAGGGGATTGTACAAGTTAAATGTGTTTCCATGTTCAACATATTCAACATCTGGGTTTCTAATTTCACTGTTCAACGAAGAGACTGCAAAGACTATACCTTCACAGAAGCAGATTTTAATGAAGTTCATGTGGATGATATTGAGTTTCTATTCAATTTCTTCAGCTCTCTCAATGAACGATCAGATGATATGAATAGAGCCTTCAACACTGTCAGAAGACATATTATCAGAACAATTCGCTTTTATAGCTTATTTGATTTTCAGTTGGGTGTCGAAAATCATCAACCTACGGTCAACTTGCACAAGCCAAAACAGAAGCTCGACAACATTAAAAGTTTCTTATTATATACTGTTGTTGATGAACCGAATGGTGTGGTGTACAGAAACTTGAAGGGTCGTCATTGTATTATGAGATTTGAAGAAGTCTGCAAGTATTCTGATGGAACTTTGAAGCTTATCAAGATGCATCTAATTCAGAAGTTGAATTATGAAAAGCAGAATGTGGCAAACAGACAGAGATTCAATTTTTATCCACAAAAGGAAGGTAACAAAGAGTTATTGAGATTGGAGAAGGCAATTGATGTAATTCAAGACAGAATCAACTTTCGAAATGCTTTACGACGCCTTGAAGCTCAAGTGGATATCAGAAGATTTTCTTGATTTTAGAGCTCGGTGCCAAAGGTTACAAAGGGGGAGATTGTTAGATCAATTTTAGTTGTAACCTTTGTATTTATTTTACTTTGAGGGTATATATACCCTTGTCTTAGTTGTTTTTAAAAACAGATTACTTTTGCATATCTTGAATACAATACTACTTTTAGCTCCACATTCACTTTCTCTCTCTAGCTTTCTCTCTTTAGAATCTTAAGATCTTGAGTTAACATAAACCCCTCTCATACCCTAAATTCCTTTTTACCTGCTATCTTCTCTCTTTCAATAATCCATTTGCAAAGAATTCTCGCTCTCCATATCTTTCCATGGCATCTCATTCTGCTTCTTCCAAGAACTCCAAGGGATCTGCTGCATCAAACCACTCGATGCATTCTGAAGCTAAAAAGGACTGTTAGGTCTGATTTTATAGTAATCATTGTATTTATAGGGCTTGGTCAAATACTGTGTTTAGAGTATTATCTGTGTAGTATTGACCAAGGGTATTTAAGTCCCTTTGGTCTTTGTGTCTTGTAAGTTTGACACGTACATTTGAATAGAATTACACTTTGCGCTCCAAAGTTCTCTCTCTCTACTTTCTCTCTCTAGAAGTTCTAGTGATCTTGGACTCACAATTGGTATCAGAGCTTGCTAGATCTTGAGAGAATTGAGAGATTGTTTTACTGAATCTGAATTAGTGATCGAAATCAAAAATTTGATCGATTTTCTTGAATTTTTCAAGAAAATCTCGTTTTCTTGATTTCTCATCAAATTCGGGTGTGTTTGTGATTGAATTGCTTTGTTTTTTGTGTCGTTAGTTTCGTTTTTGATAGAAGATCGTTGTTGATTCATACTATTTTGCAAGAAAACCGGATTTAGTTCATCGATTTTGAGAAAATCGGATTTTCTGAAAAACATCGTTCTTGTTCTGTTCATTGTCAAATTTTAAGATTGTGTTGTTTTTAATCGAAATTGGTTATTAATTGTTGTTAGAATTGTGTTTTCGAAAATCAGTATGTGATTTTCTTGGTTAAATTTCTTGGTTTGATCTGATTTTGCGAAAATTTTCGAGTTTTTGAACTTTGCGTTTCATTCATATAGTTTGCGGGTCATTCATATTGCTTTGCGTCTCATTCATCATCTTGTTTTTCAGGTTTTCGCTTGAAGCCTCAAACGCAAAGTCTCAGTTTGCATTTCTAGCCTAACCCGCAAAGCTCAACTTTGCGTTTCCCACTACTCCCGCAAACCCCATTGTGCGTTTCCCATTGCAAACGCAAACCTCTGTTTGCGTTTCCCTCAGCACCCGCAAAGCTCAACTTTGCGTTTCCTTCCTCACCCGCAAAGCTCAACTTTGCGTTTCCCACTACACCCGCAAACCTCTGTTTGCGTTTCCCACTACACCCGCAAATCTAATTTTGCGTTTCTGTCTTCACCCGCAAAGCTCCACTTCTAAATTTTTTTTTCTTTTTAATTTTTGTGTCATATCAAGTGTTTTTCAAATTGTCATTTTTTAATATTTTTTTTTCTTTTCGAAAATTTTCATTTCAATCTGATTTTTGATTTTCTGATATATAGTTTGGGACGGTCATTCACTTCAAGTTAATCATTTTCTCAAGATGTCTTTGCAAGCACAGATCTACAAGAATGACCTCATGATGTCTTTGGGGTCTGATACTCGTCCACCAGTACTAATCAATGAGAACGAATTCGAACAGTGGCAGGATCGGTTTATCAACTTTATTGAAAGGCAACCTAATGGGGATAACATAATGAAATCTCTGTATGAGGGTCCTATGGTAAGGAAAATGAAAGTGATCCCAGCTACTGCTACTACTCCAGCTACAACAGTTGAAACACCTTTAAGTGAATATGACGAAAAAGAGCTATCAAGATATAAAGCAGACAGTCAGGCTAAATCTAATCTGATCCTTGCTCTTCCCAACTCCATCTATAACAGAATCGATTGCTTCAAATATAACCCAATGCTGATATGGACTCAACTTGAGAAGATCATGCTTGGTTCTGCAATGTCTACTCAGTTACGACATACCAGATACATGAACAACTTTGAAAATTTCCAGGCAAAGGATGGGGAAAGTTTGAAGAGTGTGTTTGATCGATTCTGGGTTGTTATCAATGATCTCTACAAGATTAAAGTTACCAAGACTGAGTTGGAGGCTAACTTGAAGTTTCTGAATGCTTTACAAACTGAGTGGAACAAGTCATGCCACAGAATGAGAAACGATGTCAGAATCTCAACCATGCCAATTCAGGAGTTATATGAAATCTTGATGACAGATGAATCTTTGGTATTGGAGAAGAAGGCAAAAATGGATAAGAAGAACAAGCCTCTGTCAGTAGATCCCATTGCTCTTATAGCTAGCCAACTGGCTGAGAAAGCATTGACCGAATCAGCTTATGATGGGTCTACAGATGATGATGGGGAAGCTCTCGAAAAGGCCATGCTTCTTTTGACTCAGCTTTACCAAAAACGGTTCAAGCACAGATCTGGGTCAACTAACCTGCCGTTTACTTCTGGTTCTAAGAAGATAGAACATGGTGCTTCTTCAAAGATATACATTCCAAAGTATGAACAGGCTAAGGTTGTTGATCAAAAGAAAGATGACAAAAAGGTGATGAACTGTTTTAACTGTGGGAAGCCTGGACATATGGTGAAAGATTGCAGAGTCAAAGTGGTAAATAATGTTGATTTTTACAGAAAGAAGTTAGCTCTAGCAGAAAAGAAGGAAAGTGGAACTGTCTTGTTAGCGGAAGAAGAGTACTGGTTGGACCATTCGGATAATGAGGCTGATAATGAGGAGGTTGCAGCTATGTGCTTCATTGGTGATGATGACAGTGATAATGAGGAAGATGATACCTCATCTGATGGTTCTGAGGTAATATCTGATTTTAACTACAATTTCTTCTTATCTCAAATGAATGTCTTTATCACTGCTTTGCATGATTTACGCTCGAAGTTCGTTTTTGAGAAATTTAAAAATCAAGAAAAGTCTGATTTAATCGAAAAACTGCAAATTTCCTTAAAAGATGAAAAGTCAATTTTAATTGACACAAAAGAGAAATTTAATAAGCAGTTGGTCGAGTTAGAAAATTCAAATCAGACTTATCATGATTCGTTGACTGAACTGACTTCTTCGAATAAAATCATTTCTGATAAAATAATTGTTTTAGAAAGGAAATTGTATACAAGAAAAATAATTATTTTTTTGAACATGTCGTATCAGAGCAGAGCAGGTCACGGGTTCGAATCCCATGGAGTGCATTTAAATGCCAAAGGCATGCTGTGCAGCCATTGACTTCTAGCGAAGATCTTGTTAGTGTTGGCAGATGCTGGGGGGGGGGGGATTGTTGGGTCATTGACCAGCATATTCCTAAATCGAAACGTGGCGCTGGGTGCTACGCTATAAGGAAATAAAGTTGCGCCTTCTCCATCAGCAATTGGTTTTGGCGTAGTGGTAAGCGCTTGATCCTAACAAGGACGATTCCCATTCTGTTGAACAAGAACATGCCCTCACAAGCAGAATGCTCTCCTTCACACACCATGATTATCACTCCAGGCAACTGAATCTCAAGCCAAACAATCACTATGTTGTCTTGGAACCCAAGGGATATCCTGAGGAAGCTGCTCCTTTAATTCAAATCCTAAAGAACCACATCCTCACAAAAGCCCTAACCCTAAAAAGAACTGATATTCCTGAAACTTACATTCAACAATTTTGGTTGAGTGCTAAGCATGAAAAACTGGACCGTTATGGCTACTGTGTCATGGGCTATGCCACCCATCCTTCCACTACTCAAATACTTGACCTTGGTATAAACCGAAGACGGGTCGCAGAGGTATTCGAGCTTCCCACCAAGACCCAGCTAAACCTAAAAAGATACTCTGACGAGCCCTCTGACGATGAGATTCTGGAGTTCCTTAGGTTCATCGGGTACGCTGCACCAACTTCCAAAAGAACCGACTTCAGACGCCAGAACCTTCCACCTCTGTGGAACGTTCTCTTCTCTATTCTAAATCGCTGCTTGACTTGCAAGGTAGGCAGTCCTGACCAATCTAGCCATACCATACTTGCAATAATGTATGGTATGTACTACGATTTGCCTCTGGACTATGCAACTCTAATATTCAGGGAAATCAAAAACGCGGTCATAGCCAAGCAAGAGGTCCAAGCTCGAGGCACATAGCCCAAAAACCTTGTCTTCAACAGATTTTTTTCCATTCTGTTAGGAGACGCTGTGATAGGAGAAGGGAAGTTACCTACAGAGGGTAAGATGATCAAGGTCTATGACATGAAGTCGCACAAGCCCACAGTTCTCAAATCTGGTTATCCGGGAGCAAGACCTCTGCCAGCCCGAATTTTGGCCTACCTGAACAGTGAAGATGGGGTGAAAACTTACATTCGTAGGCACAGGACTCCTGAACCGAGTCCTGCAATCCCCCCCACGTGTAGGATTCCAAGTGGGCGAGATAGCTGTTTTCCTTAGGATAGAGATAGGTGAGGGAGCTGAAGTTAGAACAGAGGAGGCTGAAGGAGCTGAAGTGCTAACAGAGGCTGCCGTTGAGAAACGAGAAAAGAAGCTTAAAAAGAAAAGAACTCCCAAAAAGAGAGTCGCAGAAGAAGAGGCTCCAAAATCCCCAACAGAAGTTGCCAAGCCAAAAAAGAAAGCTAGGAAATTGACCAAGGTAGCAACCTCTGAACCTATACCCTCTCCAGACGTGAGTGAACCTGCAGAGTCCGAACAACCTCTGCAGAGGAGAAGAAGAAAAGCCCAAGTCATTGAAAGCTCTGAGGAAAGGCCATCCAGCCCTCTCCGAGTCGCCTTGGCCATAGCTGAGGAGATACAGAAGCTGCACTCTGGAACCTTAGTGGAATTCGTAGATTTTACAGTGCAAGATGTTACGGGGCTTTCAAGATCTGATGATGAGGGTAACAACAACTCAGAGGAGATAGGAGAAAAAGATTTCCTTAGAACACCACCAAAACCAACTCCCAGTGCAACCCACACTTCTACCCCTGCAGTTCTAGTGCAGAGGGGTATTGAAACAGGACCGCACAGTCCGAGCCCAGCCCAAGCCATCCGAAGAGAGGATATTCCTTCATCCTCTTTACTACCATTCGGGGAAACCAAACCCACCTCACCCTCTCAAAAGGGTGAGAGTGTTGCTCTGCGTGTCCATTCTCCCCAGGACACATCTCTTCCACACACAGAGGTATTCGTTACCTCTGTCACACACAAGAGTGACGCCCAAACCACCTCAGAGTTGGGGGTGAAAGAACACGATGATTCTGTAGCTCTAGAACAACCACAAGATCCATTAAACATAAGTCTTAAGGGAGTCTCTGAACCCTCCCCCAAAGAACGTGTTAACAGAACTTCCATAGGTGCTACCTCTGTGGAACATCGAGGATTGGAAGGAAATATCTCAGAGCTCAACATCCCCACAGGCTCTACGGGTGCCAAAGACTCGTTGGCCAAATCTGGAACATTTGTTGTTCCAGAGGTTACCCCGGACGTCTATGTCACAAAGGGCGAGTTTAAAGCCTTTGCTGTCACGGTGCTCCAAAAACTTAACGAGTTGCAAAGCTCTATCTCCAGAGAGTCCCAAGCCAACTCTCAAACTATTGCAGAGGCCCTGAAATCCAATACTGAAGCTCTGCATGCCCTCCGAACAACCTGCGCGACCAGAGCTGACCTTCAAGCTTGTAGTAAACCATCCTTCCACACTCCAATCAAATTCAGATTCTCGGGGATCTTTGCACCGATGAGTTCCCAAAGTATGCTACACAAGGAGTTCAGACCGGAGTAACAGAAATGACCAAGCTCCGAGAAGAAACAAAGGACATAACTCGCAGTGTTATGGTCCCCTTCCACCCACAGGCATCAACCTCTATACCTGATCCCTATGCTTTCGCGACAAAAGCCGACCTAGAAGCAATGGGTAATCAGTTTTTGGGCAACCTCAACCTTCTTCGATCCAACTTCACTGAACAAGGAAAGCAGGTGGCAGCAGAATTGAAGAAAACCGTAGCCACATTTCGTTTCAAGTCTGATGTGGAAATCAATGGCTGCAGAGGACGCTCTACAGAAGATCAATAAACATGTTGATGATCACCTCTGCACAAGGAAAAAGAGAAAAGCCCCGGCTACTTGCTAAGCAGAGGCCTCGCAGAAGGTTTCAAGGCATGAGGACCAGGATCCAGATGCCTCTGGCCCTGGCCATCATGAGGGGGAGAAGGTATTAACACCAAAAGCACCTGTCATCTCAGCCACTCCTCTTCAAGCTCTACCCTTACAAAGAACATCTTCAGAGGCACACAAAACACAGAATCTCACGCCCTGTGCCTCTGAGGACCCAATACCGACTTCAATTGTCCAAGGAACAACTTCTGTAGGGTCTCAGAAAGGGAAGGTTAGTGTGGACTCTGAACAGATCGCAGAAGGACTCGCAAAGTTTGTAGAACCCTCAAGTCCTGAACTTATGCCCACTGCACCCACACCCGTTGTACAGTTTAAAAGCCTTGATCCAGTAAACGCTGCAGATACTTCAGAGACCTCTCCACGGAAGAAACAGTCCTCAGAGCAGAACTCAGAGCAGAAACGTCAAGAGGACAGAGTAAAAGAGATAGTTAAATCGATGGACGCCATGAGAGTTCCAATCCCAAGGCCTCCACCAAAAGAACTTAAGTTTCAAGAGAACATTCATACCTATCTTTACAGTGCAGAGCCCGAAGCCGTCTTCTTAGCACCACATCTGCATCCCTTAATCAAAGAAGACATCAGAAGATGCTTCGAGCGAACTGCACTAGAAAGGGATGAAGTATTCTCCACAGAAGATATCAAAACCGTGATGAGTATCTCTCTGCACTCCTTCGCCAACAAGTCAATCATGTATGCAAAATACTTAGTTGAGAGAAAAGATGGGAAGCAATACACGTTCACAGACTTAAAGAACCTCTGTGCCTACGATCTTCCTCAACTACATGCCTTCACAGAGCAAAGACTTGAAAAGCGTAAGGAGTACATGATAGTGAATGGCAGGATCAAGGAGGTGATGCGCGAACATGTAAAATATCACAGCAAAATGGACTTCGAGGTAGCTCTACAACTCGGAGTCGAAAAGCTGTCGATCACCAAACCACATGATTAATTCCCCGGAATCGAGAACGTTCCTTCCAACTCCTTAATCACGGAGCTTGAGTTCGGATTCATCTACAGAGACGATGATGGGCTTAAAAAGATGTATCGGCCAAATCAAAGTCACAAGTATTCGAACAACACTCTGCAGAAGATAAAGAACACGATTCTGAGGAAGAAATGCTCTGAGATTGTGCAAGTAGGACCTGCAGAGACAATGATAGGACAGATTGATGCACAACTGAAGTACAGGGAACTCATTCTATCGATGAGAAAAAATCTAGCTGAAAGCTTTACCAACCCGATAAATGATTTTCCCCAATGACTTCTGTAATCTTTTGTTGTTCATTCATTTATTTTGATACTTAATGTAATTTCCTTTTGGCATTTTTCTTTTATGAATGAATATCACTTTTTAGAGGTTGAGTTCCTTTCACCTCTTTTTGTTTCCATCATAGCCAACACCTCAATTTTCAAATTTTATCTTTTCAATACTTAGGGGGAGATTGTTAGCTCCACTCTCATTGTATAGAAGTATTGAAAAATAGGCTAAGTATGGAAATCGCAGAAGTCAGCCGCTGAACACCCAAGTACACCACAGAAGGTGCAAAGCTCAGAAGTTACTCCGCAGAAGATGCACCCGAGGTCAAACCTGATGATGATTCTCAGATCACAGAGCCTCTGTGATCACTCACAGATCCTCTGTGAAGGCTAACCTCTGGAGATCAATGTTGAAGCTTTTCTTAGAAAGTTCAATACAAGACCACGTGCAGAACACGTGAGGCCTGCTGTACGAAGATCTTCAAGATCAAAGTAATGGGCGTCCCACGATGTTTACTTTATAGGTGGCATTCCGTTTATGGAATGTCAGTTTCTGTCTTGTACTAAGGGGTGCATCCCTCTGCTATATTAAGGGAGCACCACCTTAGAGCACAAAAAAAATGAGAGCACACACAAAAATAGCAGTCTGTATAATCCTTGAGCAATATTTGCACATACCAGTGTGTGTTCTTGGTGTTCTTGAGTAATCAATGAAACAGTTCTTTGAGTAACTTCCTTGTAATACTTTACTTTCTGTTCATTAATTGCTTGTGTGTTTACTACCTTGTATGTTCAACCTTTTTCTACACATCTTAAACGCTTCCGCACTCTATTTATCTAATCTGTGTGTAGTAAAAGGTTAAATCAAGTTAAAGAACATCATAACTGGGATCAACATCATCAATTCCAAATTCCGCTGCATCTATCTCTAACAATGATGCTGTTCCAGTCTCTCCTGTTCAACAATAACTGGCACAAGAAGATTTTATTCAATCAGACAATATTCAATCAGAAACTGAGCCTATTCATGAAGAACATACTCAAGAAGAGTCTATTCAAGATCAACCTATTCAAGAGGAATCACTTCAGGAAGAAGTACAGAATGATGTTATTCAACAAACTATTCCCGAATCTGATTTAGAGATTGTTGAGATACCTCCTCCTCAAGTTGAAACTATTTCTATCTCTTCATCTGATGTAGAAGTTTCTGAACCTCCCTCTCTTCAATTAGAAGTGGTTCAAGATGTAATTGATCCTCTCCCTCATACAACAAAATGGACAAGATCTCATCCAATTCATCAAATTATTGGAGATCCTCAAGCCAGTGTTTCTACACGCTCCAAGTCGGCTACTTCCAACGAATGTCTCTTCACTTGCTTCCTAAGCAAGATTGAACCTACAAAAGTTTCTGAAGCGTTGGAGGACCCGGATTGGATTATTGCTATGCAAGAGGAACTTTATCAATTTGATGCGCTGAAAGTGTGGAGACTTGTACCAAGGCCGAAAGGAAAAAGCATAATTGGTACAAAGTGGATATTCAAGAACAAAAAGGATAAAGATGGTATCGTCGTGCGGAACAAAGCAAGGTTGGTAGCCAAAGGATATCGACAAGAAGAAGGTATTGAATACGATGAAACATTTGCACCCGTTGCCAGATTGGAAGCTATCCAAATGTTTCTTGCCTTCGTTGCTTATCTCAATTTTACAGTATATCAAATGGACGTCAAGACTGCATTTCTCAATGGCAAGCTGAAAGAAGAAGTATATGTATCTCAGCCAGAGGGATTTGTTGACAAAGATCGTCCAGATTATGTATATTTTCTCGATAAAGCATTGTACGACTTGAAACAAGCTCCAAGGGCGTGGTATAACGAGTTGTCAGCTTTCTTGGTCAAATCCGACTTCACCAAAGGATCTATCGATACTACTCTTTTCATTTATAGATCTAATTTTGATATCTGCTTAGTACAAATATACGTAGATGATATTATTTTCGGTGCAACTAACAAATTTTTGTGTACTTGGTTTTCTGATTTAATGACCTCTAGATTTCAGATGAGCATGATGGGAGAAATCAACTTCTTCCTCGGCTTACAAGTGAAGCAGCTTCCAGATGGAATCTTCATCAACCAGTCAAAGTATGTATTTGACATCTTGAAGAAATTCAAAATGGACAAATCTACTTCAATCGGAACACCGATGGCTCATGGTGCCAAACTCGGACTCGATCCAGATGGAAAAGTTGTGGATCAAAAGACATACAGAGGGATGATCGGATCACTGATGTATCTAACTGCCAGTCGCACGGACATAATGTTCTCCATTTGCTTGTGTGTCCGTTTCCAAGCTAAACCAAAAGAATCTCATCTTTTAGCAGTCAAACGCATTTTTAGATATATTAAAGGAACTCCTTATTTAGGATTATGGTATCCTAAAAGTTCTGACTATAATTTGATTGCTTATTCAGATACAGATTTTGGTGGTAATCAATTGGACAGGAAGAGTACTTCTGTTTATTTTCAGTTTTTAGGTGACAGACTGATAAGCTGGGCGTCGAAAAAGAAAAACTGCGTTTCAATATCAACAGCCGAAGCTGAATACGTCGCTGCAGCTAGTTGTTGTGCTCAAGTGCTCTGGATGAAAACGCAACTTTGGGATTATGGGATGCTGTACAAGACAGTGCCAATATATTGTGACAGCAAGTCTGCAATTGCGATATCGGTCAATCCAGTCCAGCACACTAAGACCAAGCACATAGACATGAGATATCATTTTATAAAGCATCACGTGGAAGAGGTACTATTGAAATATATTTTGTACCAATTGAATAGCAACTTGCTGATATCTTTACAAAAGCCTTAGATGAAAAATGTTTCAATTTTTTGCTTTCAAAATTAGGCATGTTGAATTTAAAAATTTAAATCTTTACAAATTTTACTCTATAAAATAAAATTTTACAGATTTTCTTTCTTTTGAATAAAATGTATGTCTAGGATCTTTTACAAGTTCTTTGTTTATATTATAGTTTTATATGTTCAAATTTCAAGTCTTACAAAAGTCGAAAAGTCAACAACATTTTTGTAGCTTTTAATACTGCTTTAAAGATATGTGAGTATAGTTTACTTTGCTTAGACTACCTAAATGATCAGTGTTGGGAACTGAAGATTCTACTAAGTGTAGTTACTACTGCTAGTACAAGTGTAGTTACTACTGCCAGAACAAGTTGAAGATTAATACTGCTGAGTGTTACTACTGCTAGTGTTAATTAATACTGCTAGTCAAAGTTAGTACTGTTTGAACAAAGTTAGTACTGCTTAGCTAGTTAGTACTGCTAGTAGTTAATACTGCTTGCAGTTAATGCTGCTAGTTGAAGTTAATGCTGCTGAGCATTATTAGTGCTGCTAAAGAGATACGGATGGAAAGTACTACAGCTGGATATACTGAAGATATACTTAGAAGATATATATGGAAGATATACTGAAGATTTGTTTATTCTTTGTAATTATCTTTTTATCAGTATATGTATAGAATGTGTAGAATAGATAGATAGAACTTTTGATAATTGTTTTTCAAGAGAAAAATCGACCTCAAGGCATAGATCCTAATTCTAGAGAAGTAGAATTCGTATTGGTGAGTCTGTTCATCAATATTGAGGTTGAGAGTGTAATCTTGTAACTTTAAGCATTCAATACAAGTTTACTGTTTGATCATTATATACTGTGTTTGATTACTGTTTTATTAAATATCAAAGTGTTTTTCCGCAACTTCTTTGATATTAGTTTCTGAGTATTAATTCTTGTTAAGAATTCGATCCTGACAAGTGGTATCAGAGCTAATTCTCTCAGAAACAGTTATTCATCATGGAAAATCTTACAGAATCAAGCAGTACTTTGGTCTCAAAAGTTCCAATGCTCAGATCCAATGAATTTGACATGTGGAAAATCAGAATCAAGCAATATATTCTCCTCACAGATTACTCTATGTGGGACATCATTGAGAATGGCCCATCTGATGGAGGAAAGATTGGTGAAGATGGCAAAAGAACTCCTCCAAAGACAGATACAGATAGGAAATCAAGACAGACAGAGATGAAAGCCTTGAGCACACTGCTCTTGGCCATTCCAAATGAGTATCAACACCAATTCTGCAATTGTACTGATGCACAGATGCTCTGGAATGCTCTAGAGAAGAGATTCTCAGGTACTAAAAGTACCAAGAGAAATCAAAAGGCAATCTTAAAACAACAGTATGAAAACTTCATCTCAACTAAGAATGAGTCCATGACTCAAACTTTTGACAGGTTTAATAAACTAATTGGTGAACTAGCTACTATGGGAGTACAGATTGATCAAGATGATGTGAACAGAAAGTTCTTAAGGTCCCTTGGAGATGAATGGACCATGTACACTGTGTCATTCAGACAGAATGATCAGTTGGAAGACAAAGAACTTGATGATCTGTACAATGATCTTAGAGTTTTTGAAGCTGAGGTGGAGGCAAAGAAGAAGCCTTCTGGATATGTTCATAATGCTGCACTCCTATCAGCATCAATTGATTCTACTGCTAACTCTGAATCAGTTAATGCTACTAATGGATCAAATCTAGATAAAGGCACTGATTATGCATTTGAAGCTCTTCTTTCTAATCATGGAAATTCTTCTTTGATCAATGATGACTTAGAACAACTTCATCCTGATGATCTGGAAGAGATGGATATTAAATGGCAAATGGCCATGCTCTCCATGAGGGTTAAGAAGTTTATAAAGAGGACTGGAAGAAACAACTTCTCACAAAGAAGAGAAGATGGAGCAGGGTTTGATAAATCAAAGGTAGAATGCTACAAATGTCATCTTAAGGGACATTTTGCTAGAGAGTGCAAAAGTGGAATGTCTCACAACAACAACCATCAACAAGCTCAATCTGGAAGCTTCAATAACAATAGAAACTCTGCTCAAGCCCTTGTTTCTCAACAAGGAATGGGGTTTGATTGGAGTGATCAAGCAGAAGAAGCTATTCAGAATCAAGCTCTTATGGCTAAAGTATCTGATCTCCCATCTGAGGTAAGTTCTAATCTCTGCTCTAAAACTTGCATAGACACTGTTAAAAGGTACAGGGATCACAATCAGAAGATGAGTGATGACCTGAAGAGACTAGAAAAGGATATAAAAGACTATGTGAGGATAGTAGAGAGATTTGAAGATCAAATCAAAGGTTTTCAAGCCAATGAACTACAACACTCATATGACACTAATTACTGGAAGTGGGAGAAAAAGGATTTAGAACTTAAACTGACCAAATCTAAAGAGGAGAGTGAAAAACTGAAAGAGGAGTTAACCAAGGTTAAGCTTGATGTAGAAAAGTTTTCCAATGCTTCTAAAGCAATGGACTCCTTACTGCAAAATCAGATTCATGATAAATTAAGAAGAGGAATTGGGTATAATGCCACACCTCCACCATATAACAACAATTACATTCCTCCTACTTCAGACCTGTTAGACACCAAAGATAGGAAGGACTTGCCTGAGGGAGCCACTGAAATAGATCCCTTAGATGAGGTAATTGTTAAGGATAAGACTGAGAAAGAGGTTGGCAAGAGTAAGAAGAACAAGGTGAGTGGTGAGACTTCTATAGAAAACAACATTATCACCAATGAGGATTGTGGAAGGGCTTGGATCAAATCCAAGAACATAGAGAAGACAGAGGAAAAGTCTGGTAAGGTCCATTATAAACAGACCACAGTTGTGAATCCAGGTCCTTGCAAACAGTGTACTTGTAAGAAGAATAAACCCCAAAAACAGGACAAAAAGAGGGGAAATCAAAGAAACTGGAATAATCAATGGGCACATAAACAAGGGGTTGATCTGAGTAAAATCAATAGACCAAAACCTTGCTTTATCTGTGGCAAATTGAATCATCTTGCAAAATTCTGTTATTTCAATCCTATGAACCAAAGAATGAATTTCCAAAGATCCATGCAAAAACCCTTTGGTTATAAGAAAATTGAAATGAACCATGTGGCTAAGAAAAATGTTAAAACTAAAAGCCACATGAAGAAAAAGTATTCTGTTAAAGAAAGTGTCAATATGTGGATTCCTAAAAGCACTAAAACTGTTAGTACTGCTACCACAAATAGTGCTGCTGACAATGATAGTGCTGCTAGAAGTAATACTACTGCTAACAATGTTAATGCTGCTAACAAGGTTAGTACTGCTAAACCTGTTAGTACTGCTACACCTGTTAGTACTGCTACACCTGTTAGTACTGCTAACTCTGTTAGTACTTCTAAGGTTAGTACTGCTTCCAGTATTGATTCTGCTAAGCCAATCATATTGACAAAGTACTCTAATAAAGAGTGCTCTGAGTTTAAAAACCTCATTAAAAAGGAATGTAAATACTTTGATGAGAATGGCAGACCCAAGATCACTTTGGCTTGGGTCCCCAATCATACTAATTGATTTATTTAATGTGCAGGGCAACCAACAGCTCAAGGGAACGAGCATATGGCATGTTGATAGTGGTTGCTCTAGGCACATGACTGGCAACATGTCATGCCTTCAGGATTTCAAGCAAATTAATGGAGGACATGTTGCATTTGGAGACAATCTTACTGGTGGTAAGATAAGTGGAAAAGGTAATGTCACCAAAGTAAATGAAGACTGTGAAAAGGAATCATATACTGAACCAAGTCAGAGTGAAGAAGACACTAGAGATGAGGAGACTCAAGAATCAGAAGTGACATCTGAAGACACTTCAGTTGAGTTGCATGACTCTAATCTAGAGGCTGGACTGAATGAAGAACCTAGTCATAACACAAGAGTTCAAAAGAATCATCCTCCACAGCTGGTAATAGGAGATATCTCTTCTCCTATGATGACTAGACATCAAAGCAGGCTTCAAGAAATGAAAGATCAACAGCATACAGTCCTTTCTTGTTTTCTATCCCAGCTTGAGCCTAAAAAGGCACATGATGCTATGAAAGAATCTAGCTGGATAGAAGCAATTCAAGAAGAACTGTTACAATTCAAGCTACAAGATGTATGGGATCTAGTAGACCTTCCTAAAGGTCACAGAGCAATTGGCACAAAGTGGATTTTCAGAAACAAGAGAGATGAAAGAGGTATTGTTATAAGAAACAAAGCAAGGCTGGTAGCTCAAGGCTACACTCAAGAAGAGGGCATAGATTATGAAGAAGTTTTTGCACCTGTAGCTAGGATAGAAGCAATCAGACTATTCCTAGCCTATGCTTCTTACATGAACTTCAAAGTCTACCAAATGGATGTAAAAAGTGCTTTTCTCTATGGGTCAATTGAAGAAGAAGTATATGTCTGTCAACCACCAGGGTTTGAAAACCCAAGCTATCCAGACAGAGTATACAAATTAAAGAAAGCACTTTATGGACTACATCAAGCCCCAAGAGCATGGTATGACACTCTGTCATCCTATCTCTTGGAAAATGACTTTGAAAGAGGAGTCATTGATAAGACTCTATTTATCAAAAGAAAGAAGAAGGATATCTTGCTGGTCCAAATATATGTTGATGACATTATTTTTGGTTCTACAAGAAACAATATGTGCAAGGAGTTTGAGGATTTAATGCATCAAAGGTTCAAAATGAGTTCCATGGGGGAACTTACTTTCTTCCTTGGACTCCAAGTTCAACAGAAGTCAGATGGCATTTTTATATGTCAATCCAAGTATGTGCAGGATATTCTAACCAAGTTTGGTTTCTCAGAATCAAAACCTGCCAGCACACCTATGGAAACACACAAGCAGATCACAGCAGATCTTGAGGGGGAGGATATGGATGTGCATCTTTATAGATCCATGATTGGCTCTCTCATGTATCTCACAGCATCAAGGCCAGATATTATGTTTCCAGTCTGTGTATGTGCAAGATTTCAAGTTAGGCCAAAGCAATCTCACTTTCAAGCTGTTAAGAGGATATTCAGATATCTCAAAGGGCAACCCAGATTGGGACTTTGGTATCCTCATAACTCACCTTTTGACCTAATAGCATACTCAGACAGTGATCTAGGTGGGGCAAACTTGGACAGAAAATCTACTTCTGGAGGATGTCAGTTTTTGGGTGCTAGACTAGTCTCATGGCAGTGCAAGAAACAAACCACCGTATCCACATCTACAACAGAGGCAGAGTACATAGCAGCTGCAAGTTGCTGTTCTCAAGTCTTATGGATTCAGAATCAAATGCTGGATTATGGGGTAACCTTTCTACATACTCCAATCTTTATTGACAACAGCAGTGCTATTAGCATTGTAAATAATCCAGTCAAGCACTCAAAGACAAAGCACATTGAAATCAGGTATCACTTTATAAGAGATTGTAATGAAAAGAAACTTATTCAAGTTATCAAAGTTCACACTGATAATCAGTTTGCTGATCTATTCACTAAAGCTTTTGATGTGAGTAGATTCACTTTCTTGGTAACAAGTGTGGGAATGATAAACTTTGAATAATCTTCTTCTCAAAAAGTGAGTTTATACCTGTATATTGTTATTCTTGGTGTTACTAATCTTCTTTTCAGGATATGCATAGCAGTACTCAGTATTTAGCAAGTTTAAAAGGAGTAAGTCTAGTTAATACTGCTTGTGGTTAATACTGCTTTCAGTTAATACTGCTAGTAGTTAATACTGCTAGTTCAGTTAATACTGCTTGTGGTTAATACTGCTTTCAGTTAATACTGCTAGTAGTTAATACTGCTAGTTCAGTTAATACTGCTCGTGGTTAATACTGCTCGCGATTAATACTGCTAGTTAGTTAATACTGCTAGTAGTTAATACTGCTAGTTCAGTTAATACTGCTCGTGGTTAATACTGCTCGCGGTTAATACTGCTAGTTAGTTAATACTGCTCTAGGTTAATACTGCTTATATTCCGAATACTATAAATACCTTTTGCCCGCCTAAAAGTTCATAACGACTCTTTGCATACTGTTCTCTTGCGCTCAAAACCTTTTCTCTCTCAAGTTCGAAGTTTTCAGGCAAGTTTTCACTAAGATCAATGGCATCCATGACATTCATCGACGAGCACAACGAGATTGCGATGCTACAAAAGCCAAAACAAGCTGAAGGTTTTCATCAGATAGTCGACTTTCTGAAGTCGAGCCACATTGCTCATGCTCTTACTGTATCACCTACAATCTACATTGAGCACCAAAGGCAGTTCTGGGCTAATGCAACCATTGTTGTGGAAAATGGTGTGCAAATGATCAAGACAAGAATCTGTGATCACTCACTTACAGTTACTGAAGAAGTCATTCGCATCAGTCTACGTCTAGACGATGCCACTGGTATAATGTCTATCCCTAATGATGAACTGTTTTCTAATCTTACTAGAATGGGGTATGGAGGCCCATTGGGTGTTTTCAAATTCTCAAAAGCAAAATTTTCACCCCAATGGCGTTTTCTTGTTCATACCCTAATGCATTGTATCTCCAAAAAGACCACTGGATGGAGTGAGTTCAGCAGTCCAATTGCATATGCTTTGGTATGCTTGGCTACATCCAGAAGGTACAATTTCTCAAAGATGATTTTCAATGATCTTGTATCAAATATGGGAAACAAAAAGAGTTTCTTTATGTATCCCAGATTTGTTCAGGAAGTAATTAACCATGAATTGACGGATATACCTCAACCTGTTGGGGTATATGTACCTAAACCCCCAAAAGGCAAGGTTTTCTCAAATATGAGAAGATCTGCTGGGGACTCGGAAGGAGTTGACACCCCATTGTTCTCTACAATGATGGTGGTGTCCCAAAACACTGAAGGTATGGCAGCAGGGTCAAGGCCCTCATTAGACCATCCCACTGCTAGCCAAGCCCAACCTTCTCACTCAAAAACAATTCCCCAGTCCATTCTTACAAAACCAACCTCTCCAATTACCCAAACTTATCAAAGAAAACAGGTAAAGAAGGCTCCTTCCCTTCTTGTACCATCACCCACACAGCCTTTAAACCCTCTAAGGGAGAATTCTCCCCTAGAGAATATCCAAAGGGAAACCACAAGGGTGTCTCCCAACCCAAAGGAGGTGCTCTCTGAGGTGGAGGTAGAGCATATGGGTGATGAGGCTGCCACTACTCCTGCTAACACAGAGGAGGAAAGTGGTAACATCAATAAGACCTCCCCCATGGCAACTTTGAATGAGCAATCATTTGAAGGTCCCTGGTGCCAAGAAACCACAGGGGTGGATAGTGCTTCTGCTAGGCAGAAGACTTCCACTACTAAAAGATCCAATGATCCTTCAATAGGGGGTAACACTCCTGGAGAAGGTGAGGACAGATATAACTATGATGAATTGATGGAGGCAATGGGCAACATCAACATGGATGTACTCAAACAGGGCAAAGACATAGAAGAGCTAAAACTCATAGTACGGTCACAACAGGAACAAATCATCAAGTTGAAGCAAATGGTAAGGAAACTGATTTTGCAAAAGAAGAAGAAACAATTTATGCTCAGAAGGAGGAAACCAGAGACTGATGCTCCCAAAAAGGGGGAGATAAACATGGAAGAAGCATCAAGGGAAGGGGAGATTGATAAAGAAAGAGTTGAAGTTGAGGGGGAGAAGGAAGCAGAAACTGTTAATGCTGCTGAAACCTCACAAGCAGCAGTAACAGAGTTAACACCAACAGAAATTGAAGTAGCTGAAGTGCTAATCAAAGCTAAGAATGACACTCCCAAAGCAAAGGGAGTGGTCATAAATGAAGGGAGAGACAAGAAATCAGAAAAGAAAGACATGGCTGCAGATATAAAAAGAAAAGGGAAAGAAAAGATGATAGAATCTGATCAACCATCTAAAAAGCAAAAGATGATTGAGTCAGATGAATCATTAGCAAAGAAAGTGCAAGAAGAGTTAGATCTAGCAGAAAAGGAACAGGTTGAAAAAGACAGAGAAATGGCCAGAGCACTAGCAAATGAGTTAAATGAAGCATTCCAGAAAGGGTTGGAAACAGAGAAAGCCAAGCAAAGAGCAATAACCTTGAGAAAGGCTATGATGGCCAGATCAAGTGCAAAGAAGAGAAGACCTTCACAAACTTACCTTGCCACTCAGGAAAGAAACAAAATGATAACTTTCTTGAAAAGTGCAATTGGGGTAAAGAAAGAAATGTTTGTGAAGATGAATTTTGATCAAATCAAGGATCTATATGAGAAAGAAATGGAGAAGCTGAAGAGCAATGAAAAGGATAGAGTGGAGTTTGAAAAGAAGGCAAAGGAGAGACATGATATAGATATGAATCAACCATTCCCTGAAAGTGAAGAGGGAACTCCTATAAAAGAAATGGAAAGGGAAAAGGAAGAAAAGAAGAAGGAAGCTACTCTAGTACAGGTTCAAAAGACTTTGAAAAGAACCAAGATGATGGCCAAAAGAAAGAAAGATAAGAAGTCTAGAATAGAAGAAGAACAAAATGTTGCTGAAGAAGAAGTGGCACCTGAGTCATCAAGCCAGCAAGGGTCATCAATCAAAGATGATGTAAGCTTATATATGGTAGTGATGGACAAAGTGCCTGAACCAATTTCTGCAGAACCTGTTGGAGTGAAGCCACCAGAGATCATTCACTGGGATGTTCTGAAAATGGATGGAAAAGATTACATCAGACTAAAGAGGAAGGGTGACAAGTATGAAATATTCAATACTTGGATCAAGGTTGTCAAAACATGCTTTAGATCTGACATAGAAGAGATGTTTGACATAGGAATTAAGCTGTATGCAGACCATCTGAATACTCCAGGAATTTCTCTTACAAAACTGGTGATGGAGTATCTATGCATGATGTTCAAACCTGAAGAAGTGAAACAGGTAATCAAGAGTGTGTTTAAAGAAGTCACAAGTTGGACTCTATATGAAACTAGTGGAGTATATGCAGTGACTTTGGATAGAAATCACACAGAATACTTCCTAGTGGATAGAGTATATAATCACACCAGACTGAAGGTTCATGCCATGCTAAAGAAGAAGTTGGGTTGTGCACCAAATTCAGAAATGGCCAAGTATCTCATTCAGAGGATAATCAATCAGAGTTTGGGACTGAATCCAGACTTAGCAGCGTGATCTTGGAAGTTTTGGGAGCATTAAAAAGAGCATCTGGAAGAATATCTGAAGAACTTGACTTCTCTTCTAAAAGTCAAGTTAGGGGGAGATTGTTGGGAACTGAAGATTCTACTAAGTGTAGTTACTACTGCTAGTACAAGTGTAGTTACTACTGCCAGAACAAGTTGAAGATTAATACTGCTGAGTGTTACTACTGCTAGTGTTAATTAATACTGCTAGTCAAAGTTAGTACTGTTTGAACAAAGTTAGTACTGCTTAGCTAGTTAGTACTGCTAGTAGTTAATACTGCTTGCAGTTAATGCTGCTAGTTGAAGTTAATGCTGCTGAGCATTATTAGTGCTGCTAAAGAGATACGGATGGAAAGTACTACAGCTGGATATACTGAAGATATACTTAGAAGATATATATGGAAGATATACTGAAGATTTGTTTATTCTTTGTAATTATCTTTTTATCAGTATATGTATAGAATGTGTAGAATAGATAGATAGAACTTTTGATAATTGTTTTTCAAGAGAAAAATCGACCTCAAGGCATAGATCCTAATTCTAGAGAAGTAGAATTCGTATTGGTGAGTCTGTTCATCAATATTGAGGTTGAGAGTGTAATCTTGTAACTTTAAGCATTCAATACAAGTTTACTGTTTGATCATTATATACTGTGTTTGATTACTGTTTTATTAAATATCAAAGTGTTTTTCCGCAACTTCTTTGATATTAGTTTCTGAGTATTAATTCTTGTTAAGAATTCGATCCTGACAAGAATTATAGATCGGAATGAAAATATGGGCTAAGCATTTAGACGTTGATCTGAGTGATTGATATGAATAATAAATTTCTTAAAATACAGAAATCTCTGGGTTTAAAAGTTTGTACCTGTGACCTTTCTGGTTTGGGAAAGTAAGTTCCGTGGGATGCTCGACATCTGGTCCCCTAAGGTCATTTGGTCTGGGAGTGATCGAACAGAAATCCTTCTATAGAACCAGATCGAAAGTCATGTTTTACTGGTATGAATAGGTTTAGGATGTGTCGATCTAGCCTTTCTGATCCGGGAAAGTAAGTTCCAAGGGGTGCTTGACACCTAGTCCCCTAAGGCCAACTGGTCTGGGAGTGGCTGACCCAAATCCTGCAATAGGGTCAGATAGAAAATTACGTTTACGGCGTGCTCTTTACTTAATTAACTCTCTGATTAAAAGATGCCAAAGTGCACATCGCTTAAAAGATGCCAAAGAGCACACTCATGTGAAGATGCCAATGTGCACACTGCTAAAAAGATGCCAATTAGCACACATCTCATGATACTTGGTGATATGTTTGAGTTGCGATAAACCTATAAATTTGTGAAAATCTTAATTTTTGATAGCTTAGTGTGAGTATATGCAAAGTTTTCTATAATAATTTTAGAACTGCATTTTTCTTGAAGCTAATTGAAGTTCACATGCGAGCACACTGAATAGACAAATGGAAGTTTTTGAAACTGAACATATCTTAACTTGATATGCAATTACACTTGGTCTTGCATCCAACAACATATGCTTGATTTTACTGAGTAGATTTTAATTTGTTTAGTGTTTAAAATTTTATATGTTCAGTTGTTACAAAATTTATTTTCAATATGATCATCTTTCATACTATTGTCTTTATGTTTGAGTATCTGTATTTTTTATATGGTTTGTGCAATTTTCAAGGGGGAGAGCTTATCTGAAAAAGTTATCTGTTCTTTTCTGTGTTTGAGGGGGAGTAAGTAGGAAAATTAATTGTGCTGATCAGAAGTTAAACAGGTATGTTTCTCAGATTTTTCTACACATTTGTTATACTAACAGTTAATTTTTTGTGCATTTGTGTAGGGGAGTGAAAGGATTTCAGGTATATTTTTTACAATTCTTTTTATGTTATGTTTTTTAGATTTAGTTTTGTAGGTTTAAATAGTGTTTTTCTTTTCTTTTTCATTTTCCCGCTTGTTTGTTCATTCTGTCTGACCATCGGCCTTCTACTCTCTCTCGGTGAAATATTTTTTTTCTTTTCTTGTGCTAAACCCCAATCTGATTTCTTTCTGATTTTGTTATTCGAACTCAAGGTATGTTTTTGATTCTCTTTTACTTTCATTCTTCGTTTTGGATTTGGTCTATTTTGTATGTTTACTCTACAGTCGAATGCTCATAATCTGATATTGTTCTAAATCTTCAGATTCGACCTGTATTAGTTCGAATTAGGTATTGGGTTTTGCTTAGAACAGATAATCGATCTTCAGGTATGTTTCCTTTTACTTTAATTTCATGTTTTCTTGCTTTAATTTTGATTCTTGTGGTTTTCGGTTCGTGTCTCGCGAAAACTAGGTTTGAAGTTCAAGTATGATAGACCCGCAAAGTGAACTTGCGCATCTAGCTAGAAACGCAAAGTGAACTTTGCGCGTCTAACTAGAATCGCAAAGTGAACTTTGCGCGTCTAGCTAGAATCGCAAAGTGAACTTTGCGCGTCTAGCTAGAAACGCAAAGTGAACTTTGCGCGTCTACCTAGAAACGCAAAGTGAACTTTGCGCGTCTAACTAGAAACGCAAAGTATAATTTGCGCTTCTAACTTGTTATGCAAACTTATTGTTTTCTTTGTTCTTCCAAGTGTAGTTTACGTATCAACTAGGACACGGAAAGTATACTTTGCGTCTACTCTTTAACACGCAAACTCTCTTTGTATTTGTGTTTCTTGCTTTGTTTTTGGGTTTTTTATATCAATTATGTTTGTCCCGCAAAGTCTACTTTTCGCGTCTAACTAGAAACGTAAAGTCTACTTTGCGCGTCTAACTAGAAACGCAAAGTCTACTTTGCGCTTCTAACTAGAAACGCAAAGTTTACTTTGCGCTTCTAACTAGAAACGCAAAGTCTACTTTGCTCTTCTAACTTGATACGCAAACCTTCCTTTAGTGTTTTTGTTTGTCTTGTTTTGTTTTTCTAAGTATTGTTTTCGGACCATGTTAGATACGCAAACTTACCTTTGCGACTCATGACTGAAACGCAAACTTGGCTTTGCGTTTCACGTTCAACACGCAAACCTTGATTTGCGCTTCTAACTTGGCAGCAAATCATACTTAGAATATTTTTTTCATTTTTTTGTCTAATTCTTTTTCATTTTTGTTTTTCAGGTCTATTATGTCTTCTAAAACAAATACAGATCCAATGCTTCAAGACGAGAATGTCATTCTCGATGATCCGTCTGATTGAGCTTCTCATGATACTCCCATGTCGTCTCATCCTTCTATTGGATCTAATATTTCTACTTCTCGTCGTACACCAAATGATGTGTTCCCAACCATCATGTATATGCCTTACAAGCCGAACAACTATCACGTGGACTTTGACAAAATCAAGATACATCCAGTGATACGAGCAATTCTCAAAGGTCATCCACTTGCCCCTGCTCTTTCTTACTACGCAGATGTTCCTGAAGTTTACCTACAGCAGGCTTGGCATACAATAACAAAGAATGAAATGGCTCATCCGCATCACTTTGATATTCAAATCGATCAATTTGAATCTTTCCTTTCATACAAGCGACTGAGATTGATACTGGAGCTTCCTAAGCCAAACTCCAGACCAAGTCGTACTACTTATGACAGTTTTCCATCAGAAGAGGAAGTATTTGAGGGAATCAAACAGCTTGGATATGTTGGTACTTTGAACAAAGTTACAGACTTTGACAAGTCTAATCTACCTCCAGTATGGTATGCACTGTTCTCAATTATCATCAGGTACCTGACATCGAAGCATTCTGGCACAGACAATGCAAGTTTACTGTATCTCCGATTGTTCCATGCAGTCGTCTATGACTTGCATGTCGACTACACTTTTATTTTTTAGACCGAACTCTCAGAGGTGGTACATGACAAGTTCACCAACAAGAAACGGAAGTTCATTCCGTTTGTTAGATTTCTGAAGCTTATTGTTCGAAGCATGCTCTGCAACAATCCAGATATTCCTCGCAGGTTATCTTGGCCTCAGGTTTCAGACTCCGAGATGACTTATATTCAGAAGCAGAAGAGGTCTTTCAACTATTCTATGACCATTTCGTATGCTCTTATTGCCAACTACGCTGATGTTACAGATGAGGATGTCATAGAATATTGCATGGAAAATGAGTTTATGGAAGTTGATGTTCAAGCTGCTGAAAAAGATGTTGAAGTTGAAGCTGCTATTCCTGAACAAGAGCCTGAAGTTCAAAAAGAGGCTGAAGATGAGCAAGAAGTTGCGGTATTTGTTGAAAAAGAAATAGTTCAAGAAGAAGATAAAGAAATGTGTGATTCAAAGAAATATTACAGTTGAAAGAAATGTCCGGAAAGAAGTGTTTGTATTGGATATGGAGAGAGATATTTCAGATTTGAAGTTTGTTCGAAGTTGATAAGCGAAAGTTCAAAGAATTTCGAAAGCAAGCAGATTTTGGAGAAAGTTTATTTGAAGAAAGTTGGATAAATCATTCAGAGCTGAAAATAAAGATAATTTCTTTCAATGTCTGAAAGAGGTTTGCTTATAACCTTGGGGGAGATTCTTACTATTTTTGAAGATCAGACGTTGGGAAGATTGTTGAAAGTTTTTGAAGATAAAGCTAAAGAAGAATTTCATTGTGTTAAGGGGGAGTTTGTAAATCATGTTTGTATCAAAGGGGATATTACAAGAGAAGATAAAGGTTGTTCAAAGGGGGAGCTTAATCAAATCGAGCTTAAAGAAAGAAGATCGCTGTGCTAAATCTTTTTGTAATGATCTTGATCCAAAAGGGGAGATTGTTAGAACATAAATATGTTGGATTCAAGATCATAAAGATTGAAGACAAAAGATAAAGAAGTCAAAGCTGAGAAAGTCAACTCTCATCAAAGTCAAAGTCTTTTGTTAATAAAGTCAAAGTCAATGTAATTGTATTTTGTTTTTCCTTTGTAATTGTCAAGGGTATAAATACCTTTGCTGTCTTTGTAATCAGGATGTATCAATCAGTTGAAAACATACACACACGAATTAGAGAGAGAGAGATCAGATTAGAGAAGAGCTAATTAGAATACGTTTCTAGTAAGAGAGTCTAGAGAGAGAAAGTTGTAATTTGTAATCTTTGAGTTTGGGTTCAATGACATATGATTTGGAATTCTCATCTTGAGTGTTTGTTAGCAATTAGAACTTGATAATAGGGAATAACAATTGGTATCAGGGCAGATCCAAATCGAAAAATCAAGAAAAAAAAATCAGAATGTTCGACACTGTGTTCTTCGTGTTCAGATATGTTTTTGAGTATTAGTGTAATTTTCGAGTTGTTTTTGATTAGATTTTGTTAGAATAGTGTAATCGATCGAGGTTGTATAGAAAGATTTGTCAATTGCACTGTAATCAGTTCGAATTTTCGAATTTTTGTGGTTTTTTTGTTCACGAGTTCTTGACACTTATTGTGTATCAAATTTGTATCGTTTGAGTATTTGATCGAATTTTTGTGTTAGTTTTGTGTTCGAATTGGTTAGACGAGTGAATTGTCTAAGTATAGAGTTGAATTTCTAGGTCTAAATGAGTTTTTGGTGCGATTTTGTTCGATTTTAGAGGTTTGCGGGTGTTCATCAAGGTTTGCGGGTGTTCATCAAGGTTTGCGTGTGTTCATAAAAGTTTGCGTTTCCTTCATTGAGAGTTGAGAATCGAGAAGTTCAAGTTTGCGTTTTATTTGAGAATCGAGAAGTACAGGTTTGCGTTTCAATCAAGAATCGAGAAGTAAGGGTTGCGTTTTTAAACAAAAGCAAAGTGACAAACGCAAAGTGATTCTCTGTCTTCAAAGAGAAACGAGAAGTTGGTTTTGCGGTTTTAAGGACAAAAGCAAAGTAGAAGTGTTTGGGCTCAGAGACAAATTGTGGTTTGCGTTTGCAACTAGAAACGCAAAGTGTATCTTGCGTTTGCAACTTGAAACGCAAAGTTCATCATATGCGTCTTATTCATGACCCGCAAAGTCTGATTTGCGTTTGCTTTTAGTCAGTATATTTTGGGCAAGTAAAGAGAAACGAAGGTAGAGGTTTGCGTTCCCCGTATGACACGCAAAGTATAGGTTTGCGTTCCCCGTATGACACGCAAAGTAAGGGTTTGCGCTTCCCACTTGAAGCGCAAAGTGTGGAGGACTTAGACAAAATTTTCAAAACTATAATATGCCCTTTAATAGTGAAATTTTTTTCTCTAGGGGTACTGCCCCTCGACCCCGCAAGGGCTTTGCCCCTTGACCCCACCCGCTAACCGGGTAGCAGGACCCCCGTGTTAAGTCTGCGGAGGGGACATAGTTCTGATTGTGATCAAAATTTCTGAATTTTTATTTCAAGTTTTTCTGTATTTCTTGAGATTTCATATTTTGGATTAACGATCATTTTTGTCAAGTTGTTTTTGTTAACAGATATTCAAGATGGGATATTCTTCTGATGATGATGAAAAGAAGATTGAAAAGCTCAAATTAGAAAACAAAAATCTTGCTTCCTTAGTTGATTACTACTCAAAGAGGTCAAAACGATATAATGATGAAAGGAAGCTACTGAGAGAAGAAGTCAGTGCGTTAAAAAAATAAATGAAGATCTGCTAAAACAGATGCTGGGAATTCAAAATCATACAAGTATGGTTAATGTTGCTAGCACTAAACGGTTATTACTTCTGAAGTTACTACAGCTGATACAGGTTAATGCTGCTAATCAAGATTAATACTGCTAGATGAAGTTACTACTGCTAAGCAATTTTAGTACTACTAGTAGTGAGTACTGCTGAACTTAATATTGCTCAAAGTATTAATGCTGCTGAAGACTTAATACTGCTTATGAGATGAAGACTTCATATGGCAAGGATGACAGCTGTTTTGATTAAAGATTATGGAAGGCTTGGAGATAAAGATGGAAGATTATTCTGAAGATCTTTTATTATTTGTAATTATCTTTTATCTTCAGTATAAATATAGAATAGTTTGTAACTTTAGCATTGAGAATTAATTCTGAGTTTTTAGTTTTCTTAGAGAGAATCAACCTCAAGGTTTATAATCGTAGTTCTAGAGAAGTAGAATTCGTATTGGTGAGCCTGTTCATCAATATTGAGGTTGTGTGTGAAATATTGTAGCTTTATAACCATTCAATAAAGTTTACAAGTTGTTATTATGATTCACTGTTTCATTGATCTTTGAATATTAAAGTGTTATTCCGCAAACTCCTTTAATATTGTTTCTGAGTGTTTATTCTTGTTAAGAATTCCGATCCTGACAAGTGGTATCAGAGCTAGTATTCTCAGAAATCTTATTCATCATGGAAAACACAATTGAATCAAACAGTACTCTGGTCTCAAAGGTTCCAATGCTCATATCTAATGAATTTGACATGTGGAAGATTAGAATCAAGCAATACATTCTCCTTGCAGATTAATCCATACGGGACATCATTGAGAATGGCCCATCTGATGAAGGAAAAATTGGTGCAGACGGAAAAAGAACTCCACCAAAGACTGATGCAGAAAAGAAGATAAGTCAGACAGAGATGAAAGCCTTGAGTACACTGCTCTTGGCTATTCCCAATGAATATCAACACTAATTCAGCAATTGCACTGATGCACAGATGCTCTGGAATGCTCTAGAAAAGAGATTCTCTGGTACCAAAAGTACCAAGAGAAATCGGAAGGCAATATTGAAGCAACAGTATGAAAACTTTATGTCAACTAAGAATGAGTCCATGACTCAAACTTTTGACAGGTTTAACAAGTTGATTGGTGAACTAGCTACTATGGGAGTACAAATTGATCAAGATGATGTAAACAGAAAGTTCTTAAGGTCCCTTGGAGATGAATGGACCATGTACACTGTTTCATTCAGACAGAATGAACAATTGGAAGAAAAAGAACTTGATGATCTGTACAATCACCTTAGAGTATTTGAAGCTGAGGTGGAGGCAAAGAAGAAACCTTCTGGATATATTCATAATGCTGCACTTCTATCAGCATCAATTGATTCTAATGCTAACCCTGAATCAGTTAATGCTGCTAATGGAGCAAATCAAGAAAAAGGCACTGAATCTGTGTTTGAAGCCTTTCTTTCCAGCCATGGAAATTCCTCTTTAATCAATGATGATTTGGAACAACTTCATCCTGATGATCTTGAAGAGATGGATATTAAATGGCAGATGGCCATGCTTTCCATGAGAGTGAAGAAGTTCATAAAGAGGACTGGGAGGAACAACTTCTCCCAAAGAAGAGAAGATAGAGCAGGCTTTGATAAATCAAAGGTGGAGTGCTATAAATGTCATCTGAAGGGACACTTTGCCAGGGAATGCAGAAGTGGAGTGTCTCACAACAACAAGCTCAGTCTGGAAGCTTCAATCACAACATAAACTCTGCTCAAGCCCTTGTTTCTCAACAAGGAATGGGGTTTGATTGGAGTGATCAAGCAGAAGAGGCTATCCAAAATAAAGCTCTTATGGCAAAAGTATCTGATCTCCCAACTGAGGTAAGTTCTACTCTCTGTTCTAAAACTTGCATAGACACTGTTAAAAGGTACAGAGATCACAATCAGAACATGAGTGATGACCTTAAGAGGTTAGCAAAAGATATAAAAGACTATGTGAGAATTGTTGAGAGGTTTGAGGAACAAATTAAAGGTTTTCAAGCCAATGAACTCCAACACTCATATGATACCAATTACTGGAAGTGGGAGAAAAAGGATCTAGAACTCCAACTGACCAAATCTAAAGAGGAGAGTGAAAAGTTGAGAGAGGAGCTAACCAAGGTTAAGCTTGATGTGGAAAAGTTTTCCAATGCTTCTAAAGCAATGGACTCTTTACTACAAACTCGGATTCATGACAAATTGAGAAGAGGAATTAGGTACAATACCACACCACTACCATACAGCAACAACTACATTCCTCCTACTTCAAATTTTCTAGAAACCAAAGATAGGAAGGACTTGCCTGAGGGAGCCACTGAGATAGATCCCTTAGATGAGGTAGTTGTTGAGGATAAGACTGAGAAAAAGATTGGTAAGAGTAAGGAGAACAATGTGAGTGGTGAGATTCCCCTAGAGAATCACATCATTACCAATGAGGGGTGTGGAAAGATTTGGGTCAAATCAAAGGACATAGAGAAGACAGAGGGAAAGTCTGGTAAGGTCCATTACAAACAGACCACAGTTGTGAATCCAGTTCCTTGCAAACAGTGTGCATGCAAGAAATCTGAGCCCCTAAAACATGATAAAAAGAGGGGAAATCAAAGAAACTAGAATAATCAGTGGGCACAAAAACAAGGGGTTGATTTGAGTAAAATCAATAGACCAAAACCTTGTTTTATCTGTGGCAAATTGAATCATCTTGCCAAATACTGTTATTTCAATCCTATAAACCAAAGGATGAATTTTCAAAGATCTATGCAAAAACCCTTGGGTTATAGGAAGAAGGAAAGGAACCATGTGGCTAAGAAATCTGTTAAATCTAAAAGCCACATGAAGAAAAAGACTGTTAAAGAAAGTGTCAATATGTGGGTTCCTAAAAGCACTAAAACTGTTAGTACTGCTACCCCAAATAGTACTGCTGACAATGATAGTGCTGCTAGAAGCAATACTACTACTACCAATGTTAGTGCTGCCAAGAGTATTAGTACTGCTAAAACTAACATGGTTAGTACTTCCTCAAATGTTAATACTACTAACTCTGTTAGTGCTTCTAACAAGGTTAGTACTGCTAAACCTGTTAGTGCTGCTAACTCTGTTAGTACTTCTAAAGTTAGTATTGCTCCTAGTGTTTGTGCTGCTAGACCAATCATATTGACAAAGTACTCCAATAAAGAGTGCTCTGATTTCAAAAATCTCATCAAGAAGGAATGTAAGTACTTTGATGAGAAAGGGAGACCCGAGACCACTTTGGCTTGGGTTCCCAATCAATACTAATTGTTTAATCTTATGTGCAGGGAAACCAACAGATCAAGGGGAAGAGCATCTGGCATGTTGATAGTGGTTGCTCTAGGCACATGACAGGGAACATGTCATGCCTCGAGAATTTCAAGAAAATTGATGGAGGGCATGTTGTTTTTGGTAATATTCAGATGGAGGTAAGATAAGTGGTAAGGGGGATGTAACCAAAGGTAAAATGAACTTTGAAGATGTATTCTATGTTGAGCAGTTAAGGTACAACTTGTTAAGTGTATCACAGGTTTATGACAAACAGCATAGTATATTATTTACTGATTCTGAATGCATTATCCTTGCTCCGGGATTCAAGGTAGTTGATGAAAAGATGATACTACTAAGAACTCCAAGAAAGGATAATGTATATTGCTTAGATATGGAAAGTGTTTCAACTGATTCATCCCTAAACTGTCTGGTTTCAAAAGCTTCTTTGGATGAATCATCACTTTGGCACAGAAGGATGTGTCACATGAACTTTAAAACAATGAATAAACTTGTTAAAAACAACCTTGTAAGAGGTTTACCTTCCAAAGTCTTTTCATGTGATGATCATTGTGTTGCCTGTCTCAAAGGCAAACAACACAAAACTTCTCATAAGTCCAAAGAGTTGAACACAATCTCTAGTTCTCTTCAGTTGTTGCATATGGATCTGTTTGGTCCTACAAATGTTATGAGTATAGGTAAGAAATCATACTGCCTAGTTATTGTTGATGATTACTCTAGATTTACTTGGGTATATTTTCTAAGGACTAAGGATGAGACAAGTGGACTGATCAAATCCTTTATCCTAAGAATTGAAAACCAAACAAATCAAAACGTAAAAGTCATTAGGTCAGACAATGGTACTGAATTTAAAAATCATGACCTAAACACCTTTTGTGAGGAAAAAGGAATTGAGAGGCAATACAGTGCTCCTAGGACTCCACAACAAAATGGTGTTGCTGAGAGAAGGAATAGGACACTGATTGAGGCTGCTAGATCTCTTTTAGCTGATTCCAAACTACCAATTACTTTATGGGCTGAAGCAGTTAATACGACTTGCTATGTCCAAAACAGAGTACTAGTAGTTAAGCCTAAGAACAAGACACCATATGAGATTTTAAATAACAGAAAACCATTTATTGGATTTTTCAAACCTTTTGGGTGTCCTTGTACCATTCTCAATACCAAAACTCACTTAGGAAAGTTTGATAGCAAGGCAGATGATGGTTTTCTTGTTGGTTACTCATCTCAGAGTAAGGCTTACAGAGTTTTTAATTCTTCTTCTAGAATAATTGAGGAAAGTGACAATGTCAAATGCAATTAGAACACACCAAATCCTATTAGGTCTGGTCCTCAGTGGTTATTTGACATTGATTCACTAACTAACTCTTTGGGTTTCAGTAGTGATTATCATGCAGGTTCAGGAAGTGGAGGATCAGGGGATGAACAAGTACTAGTACAAGACATTATTCCTCAATCTGTGATCTTTCCCATACCTCCAATAGAGCCTGTTGATGTCTGTGAGAAGGAGAATGCTACTGAACAAATTCAGAGTGAAGAAGAAAGAAGAGATGAGGAGAATCTAGTGCATGAAGAGCCAGAAGCAGCTGATGAGATCCCCTCAGCTGACTTAAATGATTCCAATCTTGATGTGGGAATCAATGAAGAACCTAGTCATAAGACTAGAACTCAAAAGAACCATCCTCCAGAGCTGGTCATAGGAGACATCTATTTTCCTATGATAACAAGGAATCAAAGCAAACTTCAAGAGCTGTAGGATCAGCAACACACAGTACTCTCTTGCTTTCTATCTCAGATTGAGCCTAAGAAGGTTTATGATGCAATGAAAGATTCCAGTTGGATAGAAGCTATGGAAGAAGAGTTACTGCAGTTCAAATTGCAAGAAGTTTGGGACTTAGTGGACCTTCCAAAAGGTCATAGAGCTATTGGCACCAAGTGGAATTTCAGAAATAAAAAGGATGAGAGAGGAATTGTGATCAGGAACAAAGCAAGGCTTGTGGCACAAGGGTATACTCAAGAAGAAGGCATAGACTATGAAGAAGTGTTCGCTCCAGTGGCAAGGGTAGAGGCAATTAGGCTATTTCTAGCCTATGCCTCATACATGAAGTTCAAGGTATACCAAATGGATGTGAAGAGTGCCTTTCCTTATGGTACAATTGATGAAGAAGTAAATGTCTGTCAGCCCCCTGGATTTGAAAATCCATCATATCCAGACAGAGTATACAAACTGAAGAAAGCACTTTATGGTCTTCATCAAGCCCCAAGAGCATGGTATGATACACTGTCTACCTATCTCTTGGAGAATGGGTTTGAAAGAGGAATAATTGACAAGACCCTCTTCATTAAAAGAAGTAAGAAGGACATCCTACTTGTTCAGATCTATATGGATGATATCGTCTTTGGATCCACAAAATATCAGATGTGTAGAGACTTTGAAAAGTTGATGCACAAGAGCTTTAAAATGAGTTCAATGGGTGAACTTACTTTCTTCCTTGGGCTTCAAGTGAAACAGAAGAAAGATGGGATCTTCATAAGTCAATCAAAATATGTGAAAGACATCCTGGATAAGTATGGTTTAACAGACTCAAAGCCAGCAAGCACACCTATGGAGACTCATAAACAGATCACTGCTGATCTTGAGGGGGAGGATGTTGATGTCCATCTATATAGATCAATGATTGGATCTCTCATGTATCTCACAGCCTCAAGACCAGACATCATGTTTCCAGTGTGTTTGTGTGCCAGATTCCAAGTCAAGCAAAAGCAATCACATCTTCAAGCTGTTAAAAGGATTTTCAGATACTTAAGAGGGCAACCTAGATTAGGTCTTTGGTATCCTTATGAATCCAACTTTGACTTGATTGCATACTCAGACAGTGACTTGGGTGGTGCTAATACGGATATAAAGTCTACTTCAGGTGGATGTCAACTTTTGGGTGCAAGACTAGTATCTTGGCAGTGTAAGAAACAAACCACAGTGTCCTTATCAACAACAGAAGCCGAGTATATTGCTGCTGCAAGTTGCTGCTCTCAGGTTCTATAGATTCAGAATCAAATGCTGGACTATGGGGTAACCTTTCTTCACACTCCAATCTTCATTGACAATAGCAGTGCTATAAGCATTGTTAACAATCCAGTCAAGCACTCCAAAACAAAGCACATTGAGATCAGGTATCACTTTATTAGATATTTTAATGAAAAGAAGCTAATTCAAGTTGCTAAAGTTCATACTGACAACCAGTTTGCTGATCTATTCACTAAAGCTTTTGATGTGGGTAGATTCACTTTCTTGGTCACAAATGTGGGCATGATTAACTCTGAATGAGCTCATGTTTTTTAAAAAAAAGTGTTTACATACCTGGTATTGGTTTATTCTTTGGTGCTACTAACTTCTTTCTCGGGAAGTAATTACCTTGTTCAGAGTATCTCAAGCTTCAAAAAGTGTAAGTATAGTTAATGCTGCCAGTGCAGTTTTAATAATGCCAGTGCAAAGTTAATACTGCTAGTTAGTTAATACTGCTAGTGGTTAATACTGCCAGTGCAAAGTTAATACTGCTAGTTAGTTAATACTGCTAGTGGTTAATACTGCCAGTGCAAAGTTAATACTGCTAGATAGTTAATACTGCTAGTTAGTTAATACTACTTATGTCCCGAATCGTATAAATACCCTTTTTGCCCGCCTAAAAGTTCATAACGACTCTTTGATTTCTATTCATCTGTTCTCTAACCCTTTTCTCTCAAGCACCAAGTGTTTCAGTCCAGAATTCTCAAGCTCGATGGCAGCTATGGCATTCATTGATGAACATAATGATATTGCAATGCTACAGAAGCCTAAACAAGCTGCTGGATTCCATCAAATTGTGGATTTTCTCAAGTCCAGCCACATTGCCCATGCTCTTACAGTGTCACCAACAATCTACATAGAGCATCAAAGACAATTTTGGGCAAATGCCACTGTAGTAACAGAAAATGGTGTGCAAATAATCAAGACAAGGGTGTGTGACAAACCCTTGTCAGTTTCTGAAGAGGTGATTCGCATCTGTCTACGTCTAGACGATGCTGCAGGTATTACATCTATTCCTAATGAGGACTTGTTCTCAAATCTTTCAAGAATGGGGTATGGAGGCCAATTGGGTGGTTTCAAATTCTCAAAAGCTAAATTTTATACCCAATGGCGTTTTCTTGTTCATACCCTTATGCATTGCATTTCCAAAAGGACTACTGGATGGAGTGAGTTCAGCAGTACCATTGCTTATGCTTTCGTCTGCTTGGCCACTGCCAGAAAGTACAATTTTTCTCAAATGATTTTCAATGACCTTGTGTCAAACTTGGGAAACAAAAAGAGTTTTTATATGTACCCAAGATTTGTCTAGGTAGTTATAACCAATGAATTGACGGATATGCCTCACTTTGATGAGGTATATGTACCAAAAATCTCCAAAGGTAAGGTCTTTTCAAATATGAAGAGATCTCCATTGCACTCGGAAGGAGTTGACACCCTATTGTTCTCTACAATGATGCTGGTGTCCCACAATGAAGAAGGTATGGCTTCAGGGTCAAGGCCCTCATTAGACCATCCCACTGAAAGCCAATCCCAACCTTCAATCACCATATCAATCCCACAGTCCCTTGTTCAAAAATCAACTTCACCAATCACCAATACATACATCAGGAAAAAGGTAAAGAAGGCTCCTTCCCTTCTTGTACCTTCACCCACAGATCCTTTAAGCCCTCTAATGGAGAATTCTCCATTAGAGAATATCTATAGGGAAACCACAGGGGTGTCTCCCAACCTCAAGGAGGTGCTCACTGAGGAGATGAATGACCATATGGGTGCAAAGGCTGCCACTACTCCTGCTAGCATAGAGGAGGTCAGTGGTAACATCAATAAGACCTTCCCTATGGCAACTTTCGGTGAGCAATCATCCAAAGGTCCCAGGTGCCAAGAAACCATGGGGGCAGCAGGTGCTTCTGCTAGGCAGAAGACCTCTACTACAAAAAGATCCCATGATCCTTCAAAAGGGGGTCACACTCCTGGAGAAGGTGAGGACAGATATGACTATCTTGAATTGATGGAAACAATGGACAACATCAATATGGATGTAATCAAGCAGGGAAAAGACATAGAAGAGTTGAAACTGATAATTCTATCTCAACAAGTACAGATTACCATCCTGAAGAAAATGGTGAAGAGATTGGTCCAGAAAAAGAAGAAGAAACAGTTTGTGCTCAGAAGAAGAAAACCAGTGACTGATGCTCCCAAAAAGGGGGAGTCAGAAGCTGATGCCAACATGGAAGATGCTAAAGTTGAGGGGGAGTTTGATGGGGTTAGTGGAGATAATGTACAAGCAGCAGAAACAGAAAGCATAGCAGCAGTAAAAGAGAAAGCAGTAGAAAGAGAAAGTGTGTTTGATCAAGCAGCAGAAACTGTTAATATTGCTGAATTGAATGAAGCAGCAGAAATGGTGCAAGAAGTTTTAACAGACCTTGAGATAGCATAAACTTTAACCAAGGCTAAGCATGATACTCCCAAGGTCACTTCAAAGGCCAAAGGAGTTATCATCAAAGAAAAAGGTGAAGTGATCAAGAAAGCAAGTATTGAGAAGGTAGTAAGCAAAGACAAAGGCAAAGCAAAGTTAGTGGAATCTGATCAACCAATTAAAAAGCAAAAGTTGGTTGAGTCAGATGAAGCTTAGGCCAAAAAGATTCAGGCTGAACTTGAGCAAGAAGAAAAGGCTCAAGTGGACAAAGATAGAGAGATGGCTAAGGCTCTAGCTGCAGAGTTAAATGAAGCTTATCAACAAAGCTTGGCAACTGAGTTAGCACAGAAGAAAGCTGCAACCCTAAAGAAGTCTGTGTTGGTCAAAATGGATGCAAAGAAGAGACAACCTTCAAAGACCTACCGTAGTACTCAAGAGAGAAAGAAGATGATTACTTTTCTCAAAGGTGCTGTGGGAGTCAGAAAGTAGATGTTCTCAAAGATGACTTTTGAACAGATCAAAGGGTTGTATGATTCAGAGATGACAAAGCTTCAAGGGAATGAAACAGCCAGAGTTGAAATGGAAAGAGGATGAAAGAAAGTAATGATTTTCTGATAGAAAAACCTTTCCCTGATGAGCAAGAAACACCAAAGAAAGAAGAAACTCTAGGTGAAAGTCTGAGGACTTTAAAAAGAACTAAAATGATGGCAAGAAGAAAATCATCCAAGAAGCCTAGAGTGGATAAAGAAGAAGCTGAGAAGGTTGCTGAAGAAGAAGGGGCACCTAAGTCAGCTGAACAGAAAGAACCATCAAGTACTGATGATGTGAATATGTACATGGTAGTGATGGAAAAAGTCCCTGTACCTATAACAGCTGAACCTGTTGGTGTTAAGCCTCCTGAGGTCATTCTCTGGGATACAATGAAGGTTGATGGAAAAGAGTATATCAGGCTCAAAAGAAAAGATGAGAAGTTTGAAGTGTATAATACTTGGGCCAATATTGTCAGAACATGTTCCAGGTCTGATTTAGAGGAGATGTTTGAAATAGGAATGAAGTTGTATGCTGATCAATTAAAAGCTCCAGAGATTTCAATCACAAAACTTGTGATGGAGTATCTGTGTATGATCTTCAAACCAGAAGAAGTGAAGGACATTATCAGAAATGTGTTTCAAACAGTTAATAACTGGACTCTATATGAAACTAGTGGAGTATATGCTTTAACTATGGATTCAAATCACATAGAATACTTCCTAGTGGATAGAGTGTACAACCACAGTAGACTGAAGCTGCATGCAATGTTGAAAAAGAAGCTTGAATGTGTTCCAGATTCAGAAATGGCAAAGTACTTGATTCAGAGGATTATCAATCAGAGTTTGGGGTTGAATCCAAATACAGGTGTATGAGCTATGAAGTTTTGGGAGCATCTTAAAGACCATCTGAAGAACTTGACTTCTCTTCCTAAAAGTCAAGTTAGGGGGAGATTGTTGGGAATTCAAAATCATACAAGTATGGTTAATGCTGCTAGCACTAAATGGTTATTACTTCTGAAGTTACTACTGCTGATACATGTTAATGCTGCTAATCAAGATTAATGCTGCTAGATGAAGTTACTACTGGTAAGCAATTTTAGTACTGCTAGTAGTGAGTACTGCTGAACTTAATACTGCTCAAAGTATTAATGCTGCTGAAGACATAATACTGCTTATGAGATGAAGACTTCATATGGCAAGGATGACAGCTGTTTTGATTAAAGATTATGGAAGGCTTGGAGATAAAGATGGAAGATTATTCTGAAGATCTTTTATTATTTGTAATTATCTTTTATCTTCAGTATAAATATAGAATAGTTTGTAACTTTAGCATTGAGTATTAATTCTGAGTTTTTAGTTTTCTTAGAGAGAATCAACCTCAAGGTTTATAATCGTAGTTCTAGAGAAGTAGAATTCATATTGGTGAGCCTGTTCATCAATATTGAGGTTGTGTGTGAAATCTTGTAGCTTTATAACCATTCAATAAAGTTTACAAGTTGTTATTATGATTCACTTTTTCATTGATCTTTGAATATTAAAGTGTTATTCCGCAAACTCCTTTAATATTGTTTCTGAGTGTTTATTCTTGTTAAGAATTCCGATCCTGACAACAGACTTCTGGGCTTAATGATGAAAAGGTCTTGTTTTTGGAAGCTGAAAACACTGAGTTAAAGAGCAAGATCTCATAATTAGAAGATCACATTGTCAAGTTTCAGCAAACAGGGTGTGCTAATGAAAAGAAGATCTTTGAATTAGAATTTCAAATTGTTGAAGAAAGATCAGTTTTTGAGAAAGAAAAGAAAGAGTTTGCTAAGAAGTTCTCAGATTTTTCCAGAAAATGTGCTGACGAGAAGAAAACAATTGAGCTGAAATGTTTAAAGCTTTCTCAACAGATTTCTGAATTTGAGAAAGTAATTATTCTGGAAAGAGAAAAGTTTGCAAAAGAGAAGAAAATCATTGAGCAGAAGAATGTTGGATTTTTTAAAGAAATATCTGATGGAAGAAAAAATGTTGAAATGGGCTTTGAGGACGAAAGAAGCTTATTTGAAGCAGAGATAAAGAAGCTTATCTGAGCTATCTACTTGTGTGCTTAAAGAGCAGCAAACAAAGTCTGAATTTGAGACGAAGATTGATCTTATTGTAAAAGAAAGAGATAGTTACTCTTCAAAGGTAAAAGAGCTTGAAAAGATTGTTTCAAAGGTGGTGGTGACTGAGCAAACGAATCTAGAGTCAAAAATCCACACACCTAGAAATAGTTCAGCTGGTTCTAACAAGACCGTCTCAAGTTCACATCAGAAAACTGTTTCTACAAGAAGGTCAGTTAAATCTTTTGATCAAATTCGTACAACTAACATTTTCTATGATCAAAATGTAGATGGTTCAGGTGCACATAGAAGAAGAAGAAGATATCAAGAAGAGAAGTTGGTTTGGAAGATAAAACCAGTTAAAGATGAGAAGAATGATGAGAAGAAGGTAGAAAAGAAAGGAAAGAAGGAAGAGAATAAAAGTAACAAATCATTTGTACATGTATCAACAGCCAAGAAGAACAAAGTGCTGACAGGTAAACCTGATCTTGCTTATTCGAGAGATCAATTGATCAGGTTATCTAAAAAGAGGTATTGTTCTTATTGTCATACTTATGATTTTGTTCATAAAGCTAGTGATCATTACTGGTATGGTTCTTATTTAGTTACTCCCATAAGAACTGCAACTAACAATTATGGACCCAAATACCAGTGGGTACCAAAGTCGAAAAGTGAATCTGTGTTGCAAGCACCTACAGTCAAGGGGGAGTAAGAGAACCAAGGCTTCTAAGTAAATCAGCTTAGGACCCGTACTTTAACGAAGTTTGACTTCTAAACACAACAGTTTAGGACTCGCTCTTCAATGATAAAAAAGAAATGCTACTCCCGGGCTGATAAGAGAGTGTACTCCGATACTCAGAAGAGGAAATCAACCTTCAAGGGGGAGTATATAAATTTTTCTGGAAATATGTATTCGGAAGATATGACGAACTACACTTCAAAAGGAGTTGTAGATCTATATCATGTGCTTTTTCACTGATAAATTTCAGATGCATATTTTCAGGGGGAGTAAGGATATGATTTCTGATTAATTCAGATCAGAACTCGTACTTTAATCGTTTTACTGCTTTATGTCTTTTATTTTTCAAATAAATTTTGTGAATAAATTTTGACTAGACTTTGAGACTTATGCAGGATGAGAGAGGATGACACGATCATATCATTTTTTACTTCAGCTGACTTTATGAGTATTAAGATTGAGCGAAAAGGTAAATTTCTTATTTTAATCTCAAATGTATCTGAAAGAAGGACAACTTTCAGATATAGAAAACATGTTCTTAAATGTTCAAACCACTTCTCGAGTTTTAAACAGATTTTATAATTTGGAAGTGTGATTTTAAATGTTTTCATTTTATTTTTTGTGCTTCATTGATAAACAAACCGTGTGTTATCCAAAGATTAATACTTGTGTATTGTCTTTTCTATATATTTTCAAGTATTCACACACATCGGTTTGACTTTGTTCAAAATGATCTTACCATGTCTCATATTGAAACATATTTTCGATGGTAAGACACCCCGCTTGTACTTCAAAGAATTTTGAGCGATATTTCATTTCGAAGCGTTCATTTCATGAATGTCTATATTTTTTGTTTCGTATAGACACATATCCATTATTCTTGACCATAAGCTTTGATTGTTATATCATTCATTTCTGATCATTTTTATACAATGTCAGATTTTCAAACAAGTCTCTTGCATTCATGTTCATTCATTCAACTAACTTGTTTGAAATATCTTCAATGTTTTAAAATGCTCATATCTTCATGATTATATTTCTGAGCATATTTACATCTGACATTTGTATATGAGCTTTAACTGCTATAGTTAAACCATTTGAGCAACATATGCTTTCTAGGATTATAAGGGTTCTTTGTGCTAGGACTTAAGTGAAACTTCTATGAAATCACGTTAACCTGTGATTTCTACCCAAGAAGTTAATCCATAGAGATTGAGTGTGAGGAGTCTAAAAGAAATGAGTGTGGGTGTGATGAGGTAAAATGTAAAGGAGAGTTTGGTTAGTAGTGAGCTTAATGATCAAAAGAAAGAGGGTGTGAGAACAGAGTAAAAGAATATTAAACTCTGCACCAACTACTTTCTGAGCCGGGAAGCCACATTACTAATGTTTCACAATTCTTGGTGATGATTATTGAAACAGGCAAATAGCCCATGCCAACTCTTGTTAAAAACCCCACAGCCACTCATTTTCTTCTCAAAAAGAAAATGTTTCACATTTTAAGGGGATGCAGCATATTATCTATCTGGTTTTCATTTGGAAAATCTGGATATTGAAAAAGAAGGAAGTCTGCCCCACCTTTGCACTTCAATCATGCACATTGAGTCTGTGTTTATATACTATTGTCTCAGTGGTTTACACAACTTTGAGCCTTATTGAAAAAGCAATCATCGTGCTTAATTCTTTATACACATGCACGAACACACAAGGAATTTGTTTCTTTGTCATAACATTCATAGAAATTGCCTTTGTGGTGTTTCGATGATTGGATGGAAGCCCTGGGGGAGTGAACATCAAAAAGCTCCTTTATATTGTGTATTCGTTACACATAGTGACTTTGTGTTACTGACAGGCATTTTAACTAATTCATTTCTTGATTCAGGAGTTACATGTTCTTATTTTATCTAGATTTGAAAAGATCTGGATGAATACTTGGCTATGGATCACAGAATCAGTGGCTCAGTTTGACAAATCAGAATGGTCAAAGACATTTCTTGGAAGGAAAGTTTTGATGATATCGATGCTCTAATCATCAAAAAGGGGGAGAAGATAAAGAAATGTGTGATTCAAAGAAATATTAAAGTTGAAAGAAATGTCCGGAAAGAAGTGTTTGTATTAGATATGGAGAAAGATATTTCAGATTTGAAGTTTGTTCAAAGTTGATAATCGAATGTTCCAAGAATTTCGAAAGCAAGCAGATTTTGGAGGAAGTTTATTTGAAGAAAGTTGGATAAATCATTCAGAGCTGAAAATGAAGATAATTTCTTTCAATGTCTGAAAGAGGTTTGCTTATAACCTTGGGGGAGATTGTTACTATTTTTGAAGATCAGACGTTGGGAAGATTGTTGAAAGTTTTTGAAGACAAATCTAAAGAAGAATTTCATTGTGTTAAGGGGGAGTTTGTAAATCATGTTTGTATCAAAGGGGAGATTACAAGAGAAGATAAGGGTTGTTCAAAGGGGGAGCTTAATCAAATCGAGCTTAAAGAGAGAAGATCGCATTGCTAAATCTTTTTGTAATGATCTTGATCCAAAGGGGGAGATTATTAGAACATAAATATGTTGGATTCAAGATCATAAAGATTGAAGACAAAAGATCAAGAAGTCAAAGCTGAGAAAGTCAACTCTCATCAAAGTCAAAGTCTTTTGTTAATAAAGTCAAAGTCAATGTAATTGTATTTTGTTTTTCCTTTCTAATTGTCAAGGGTATAAATACCTTTGTTGTCTTTGTAATCAGGATGTATCAATCAGTTGAAAACATACACACACGAATTAGAGAGAGAGAGAGCAGATTAGAGAAGAGCTAATTAGAATACGTTTCTAGTAAGAGAGTCTAGAGAGAGAAAGTTGTAATTTGTAATCTTTGAGTTTGGATTCAATGACATATGATTTGGAATTCTCATCTTGAGTGTTTGTTAGCAATTAGAACTTGATAATAGGGAATAACATGTTGCTTCTCAACAAATTGAGAATGTTCTAACTGAAATTGTTACTAAGTCTCCTATTCATGTTACTTCTGATCATGCTGATGATGCTGATGATGGTGATGTTCATGTTAGTGATATTGATGGAGATGATGATGATGATGAAGATTCTAATCATGATGATGATGATGATAGTGATCATGCTGATCAACCGAGTATTCAACTTTATGAAAGGAAGATTAGGACACCAGAAGTGGTTGTTTCAACAGAAGTTCTCTCTAAAGATGATTATGTTCCTGTTAATCCATCTATTGCACATCTTCAAGTAGATGAATTAGATACAACATTTGATCAAGCCTCAGCTCCGGTACAAAGTCAAGCTCCAACAATTTCGCTTGCGGCTATTCAATATCCATCTGTAGAGCTTTCTTCTGATCAAGCTCGGGTTTCTACTGACAAATTCTCTACTTTGAATGATGTTATTCGTCAGTTATCAGAGAAAATGGATGCAGAAAAGGATGCACAGATTCTGAAGTTGAAGACGTTCTTCAAAGGCAAAATGCCTGAGATTGATACTTCAGTGATTCCTCCAGAGATTCTTTTCAGACGACCAACTGGGGTAGTTCTTCGTGAACCTTCTTCTGTTGTGGCTTCAACTACTACTCCGATTGTTTCTCTTCCGTTTCCTTCGGTGGTTTCTATGTCTGCGGGACTTTCTATGTCTACTCCTTCTGGTACAGCCTCAAGGTCTTCTCTTCATGAACTACCTATTTCTGAATTGACTGATGTTCTATATGCGCGTCTACTGTCTATGTCACCGCCACAACATCAGGATCAAGATCTTCTTTCTTTTCTATGGAACTTCCAACCTACGCCGCCTCCAGTTCCTTCTTATGAATCTGACCGGATTATTGTTTTATCTGATGAGTTTCATGCATTCAGATCAAAAGTTCGATCAAGTCTTGCTGATCTTAAATCTTTTATGACTCAAGCTTTTTCTGATATCTCTAACAAGGTTGATCGTATGGAACAAAGCTGCAGATCTGAGGCTGGCCCGTCTCTTAAGCGCCGACATGACCAAGATGATGCTGATCATCAAGGCTATGAGGGGGAGATGGCAAAGACACTGAGAGTTGAAGGATCTTATGAAGCTAGAGAAGATATTGAAGAAGAAGTGGCTGGTGATAAAGAAAATAGTGGTGAATCTGTTAAAGACTGCAACATTCAGGATTTAGTGAATGTTATGATTGAAAATGCTGATTTGTCTTCCATGCATAATGAACTGAACATTTCTGAGAGCAATATTAATAATAATATGGAAATTGTTGTTTATTTGGATCCAGATGTTTCTGAAAATGTTCATGAAGTTGAAGAATCTGAAGCTGCAAATGACATGAGGACATTCTTTGCTAACTTCATAGAGATTAATTCTAATGATGATGAAGATATCAGGTTTGAAAAGATTTGCCAAGTCAATGAAGAAGACTGTGATGAGATCGTTATCATATCAGATACAGAAGATGACTCAGTGTTCATGGATGCGAAAGACGAAGAAGAAGTAGATTTGTTATACAGTGATCTTCCTGCTCATGATGAGATTCCTGAATCAGCTAAAGACACATCTACTCCTGTTGGTAGTTCAAATCCGACTACCACTATTCCTTCAAGATCATTTGAAGTTGGTCAGTCGTCAAAAGCAGAAGCTGATGTTCCATCTTTTGATCCTGTAATTCCACCATCCATTCTAGAAGAAGGACCAGCTTTATCTAGACATCAAAGACAAAGGAATTTGCAACGTAGATATATGGCATCAAGGCAAAGATCAACCTTTCTAGAAGACACTCAGAGAAACATCTTTGTCTCTAGAAGAAGGCCGATTAACATTTATGCAATCCTTGGAGTAGAGAAAGAGTTAGATGCCTATCAATATGAGTACTTAATGTTCATTAAGTGCCAGCGCAATAGGAATAATACTGTGTCTTCTCAACACTTGATTGTTCGAGTCATCAGTGTCACAATCAACAAGTTTGTGAATATCTGGTATCCTGATTTTGAAGTTGAAAGAAGAGACTGCAAGCGGTATAAATTTTCAGAGGTAGACTTCACTGATCTTTCTATAGATGATATTGAATTCTTATATGATCACTTCAGGAATCTATATCATAGAACACAGGATATTTCACAAGCTTTGTTCGTCATTAAAAGATTCATACGACGACAAATCCGATTCTTCCGAGTTTTTGATTTTCAGATGGCTGTCGAAAGTTTTCAACCGGTTGTTAATCTTCTCAGGCCCAACCGAAGCTTACCGAACATAGATTCATATCCTCTTCTCACCATTGTTGAAGATCCATATGGAGTGGTGTATAAGAATGGGTCTAATGAAAAATGTTTTCTCAGGTTTGAAGAAATTGCTCACTTCTCTGATGGAACTTTAAAGGTGATTAAGCTTCAGTTAGAGCAACGTCTGAAGGAGGCTAAAAGAAGATTTTTGGAAACAAGAGCTAATGCATTTCATGTTGATAATGAAGAGATTCGACTTCTCCAAAAGACTTTAGATTCAATTCAAGAGAGATTGAATCTCCGCTCAACTCTAAGACGATTGGAAGTTTTAGTTGGTTTGAATCGACTTCGTCAAAGAGAAGAGCGTCAGTGATTCTCCAAAGTCGCCTGGTTGGTCTAAGCTATTTTTTAAGACTGTTTTTTAAGACCACAGTGCCAATGATTACTAAGGGGGAGATTGTTAAGACTAATTTTGTAGTAATCATTATATTTATTTTCTAGCTTTTACTGTGCTTTGTGTTCTTTTCTGTATTGTAAAGGCTAGGGGTATTTAAGTCCCCTTAGAGCCTTTGTTTTGTAACTTTGGACTCACATTTTAATTCATTAGATCACTTTGTGCTTCTATACTTTCTCTCTCTACTTTCTCTCTCTAAAGATTTAGAGATTCTTGGACTTTCAACCATGGTGGTCAAAGTAAGAATCCATAAACTTGAGGGTGTCAATTAAGTAACACTTTTAATAAAAGAAGACAACGTCTTCTTCTTTCTTTGTAAAGCATCGGCCGAAAGCAAGAAAGAGAGAGTGAGAGAATGCTAGAGCTGAAAAATGCTCAAATCATGAAACAAAAATATGCTATATGGATCATAGGTTAAGTTTTAGCATCCAAATCGAAGGAAGAAACCATATTTTTGTTTGATGAGGTGAAGAACTCGATCAAGGTTTAGAACTCGATCAAGGTTTAGAACTCGAAGTTCATGCTAAAAATTGAGGTATGTGTACATAACTAAGGAGGCGTTTGGTTCGCAGAATGATTTCTGAAGGAATGAAATCTGTCTAAGGAATTGGAATCTGGAAGGAATTGGAATGAAATGTTATCAGGTTTGATCAAGTGTTTGGTTGGCAGGAATGGAATGTAATCAGTCAAATGAATTGAAATCTGTCTGTTTGGTTTGCAAAGGAATTGGAATGGAATTCTGAAAAATGACAAAAATACCCTTTCTTATATTTTTATTTATATTTTTTAAATGTCGAGAGAGAGAGGAGATAGGGGAGAGAGAGAGGAGAGAGAGATAAAGATAGGAGAGAGATAGAAAGGAGAAGAGGAGAGAGAGGGGAGAGATAGGGAAAGGAGAGAGAGAAAGGAGAGTGAGAAGAGGGAGAGAGAGAGGAGAGAGGAGAGAGTGATAAAGATAGGAGAGAGATAGAAAGGAGGAGAGGAGAGAGAGGGGAGAGATAGGGAAAGAGAGAGAGAAAGAAGAGTGAGAAGAGTGAGAGGAGAGGGAGAGAGAGAGAGGAGAGAAAGAGAGAAGAGAGATCGAAAGTGGATAGGAGAGAGAGAGAGAAGATAGAGGAGAGAGAGACGAGAGAGAGAGATGAGAGAGATAGGAGAGAGAGAGAGGAGAGTGAGAAGAGAGAGAGGAGAGTGAGAAGAGAGAGAGAGAGGAGAGAGAGGAGATAGGAGAGAGAGGAGAGAGAGCAGACCAAATCCACATCTAATGGGTTTTAATTTTGTTAAGAGGGTATTTTTGTCATTTTCAAAAATTGGATGGAATGGAATTCAATTCCATCACTTTTGTGAAGGAATGACCAAATCCACGTTTGAAGGAATTCATGGAATTCAATTTTATTCCATGGATAACCAAACATCATGATGAAATTTGGTCAATGGAATTGACCATTCCAATTCCACCAGATTCCGGCGGAATCCAGCGAACCAAACGCCCCCTAAGTTTCAATTCGGTTTATACTTTGGTTTAGTGGATTACTTCGACTAGATTGAGTAGATTATTATCTTGTTTTGATTTCCAATTTATTGTCTTCAACCTCAAGACATAATGTAACTCATTCTAGGGTTCATAAATTGAAATTGATATAATGAAGTGAAGATACTTGATGTAATCAGTTTTATGGGAACAATAAGATGATATCTAAGTTGGAAATTTTAATCCAAACATGCTTTAGAAAGGAGAATCAAGTTTGGAACTACATAGTTGACTTTTTCTAAAAGTCAAAATGTTTTGTTCCAAACTCAAATTGGATAGTTTTATGCGAAATTAAAGGTTGAAATTAGAGGGATTTAGTAATGAAAGGTGTATAAAAGTGTTTCAATGATCAAATAAACAATTCATTTGCACTTTGAAGGATTTTCAAACTTATAGGTTTGTTCTTGTCCGATTGAACAAAAAAATTAGATTTTTTGAGTTCTTTGAAAATCATGGAGGATTTTGATGTGTGAACTATTTAAACATGGTTATAAAAGTTAAATAAGCATGTCTCAATACCATCACTTCAATAGTAGTTTGTTAATGAGAAAATGAGGATTTGATGGTAGCTTGGTTAATGACCAAACGTTATGTCAAAAACAAGTTTTACGCTTACCTTGAGTTTATTGATGGTGTTTTGATATAAACTTTGAGAAAGCCTAAATATGAATTCTTTAGTTGGGAGTTCAATGTTGGAACTACATATATTCAAAAAAATAAAATGTGTGTGGACATGAGTTTTGAAAGTATAACTTCAACTTTAGAGTGATTTAGTCGAAATTGTTGTTTTGGTTGTTGCTGGAAATTGTAAAAATCGTAATAAATTACTCGTAAGTCGGATTAAAGTGTGTAATATATTTATGAAAAGTTTAGGATGTATACTACAAATCACTTTTAGACGAATATTGTGTAAATTGGATTCTAAGTGGGTCAAAAACAAACTTTAGTAGAGTTGGTCATTGTTAGACAAGAAAAGGAGAATGAATATTTATAAGTTTGTATGAAAATAAGTTTAAAACCATTTAGGACAATCCTTAATGGGTGAGAAAGAGTTGTTTGATTGTCTTATTATAGAGTTTATATTGATATAGACCGCATATGGATTGTTTAGGTATTGAGACGATTGCACGAGCCACTCGAAAATTGGATTTGGCTTAATCGAATGAAGGTGAGTTCAAGTAGATTTTAAACTGGGTACACGTCAAACATATGTATTTTACATAGTTGATTCATTTTGTTTGTGTTTGAATGTGTGTCGTGGAAAAAAAATGCATGATTTAAAGAGGTGTTATAAAATGTGGTTAATTAAGGTTTATACTAACGTAAATTTGAAGGTGAAACAAACATGGTAAATGATTATGAAAATGTCGTGCAATATGCTTTTGATGTTTTAAAACATAAAGTTTATTTAGCATGATATTAAATTAAATTTTTGGTGAAGTATACTTTGTATAAACGAGGTACTATGAGCTATTTGTTTCTCTCTGACGGTGATGAATTAGATCCGGATCTGGCGACTTAGGGTCACCCCCTTTGTTGCAGTTGTATTGGGGTCGCTCCTTTTACAATTGACGGGTTTCTCCCATTGGGCATTGTTGGAGTACCGTGCACAGATGGGTGATAGATACTCGGCTAATAGGCATAATGTCTGTAAGACACAACGTGCACATGGTGATTATGTCGAAATTAGCCTAACGGAAAAGTGGACTGTTGGGTAGTGCTCCTTCACTGATTCCGGTTTTGTTATGGGTCTCCCCCACGTGGTATGATGTTTGTTACCTCATCGTAAAATTAATAACCACATATTTTATTGCTTTGTGAGAAGAAATGTGTCCATTTGTATATTTTAAATGTTTGCAAATCATGCATTGTTTTAAAAATATGAACTAGTTACATGAATCGGTTTGATTTTGATTGAATGTTGGGAATTAAATGAATGTTTTATTATGTAAACTCTTGAACTCGGTGTGAGGCCTTATTTATTTTTATTTGTCGACGTGTATCCTAGGGTCAAGATCAGGTGCAGGCGGTAGTGCTAGTGGTAAGTAAAACAATCTAGTATATGATACTTATGGGATGACGCAACGAGTGATAACTCTTTAGGGATGATGCTTGAGTTGCAAATAGTATTCTAGTGGGAATTGTATTAGCATTATCCTTATAATTAATATGTATGAAAATATGATTGCCCACATATGTGTCTTTTACATATGTAAAAGTTTGGGAAATTGTTATACACAAATATAGACACGTTATAAAAATGGTAAAATCATGAATGTACGAATGGGTCATGCTGAAATTTTAGTAGAAATGTTGTATAAGAAAGTAGGGTGTTATAGTGGGTACCCTCGTATCCATGTCAAGCTCATTTTTTTGTGAATGGCTAATCTAATGGATATCGAGGCTTGGCTAAATTGAAGTCTCGTTAGGTACCTCGTATCCATGTCAAGCTCATTTTTGTGAATGGCTAATTCTAATGGACATCGAGGTTTGGCTAAATTGAAGTCTCGGTGGGTACTCTCGTATCCATGTCAAGCTCGGTTTTGTGAATGGCTAATTATTGGAGATCGAGGCATGGCTAAATTGAAGTCTTGGTGCGTACCCTCGTATCCATGTCAAGCTCATTTTTGTGAATGGCTAATTCTAATGGAGATCGAGACTTGGCTATATTGAAGTCTCTTTAGGTAACCTCGTATCCATGTCAAACTCATTTTTTTGAATGGCTAATTCTATGGACATCGAGGCTTGGCTAAATTGAAGTCTAGGTGGGTACCCTCCTATCCATGTCAAGGTCATTTTTGTGAATGGCTAATTCTAATGGACATCGAGGCTTGGCTAAATTAAAGTCTTGGTGAGTACCCTCGTATCCATGTCAAGCTCATTTTAATGGCTAATTTTAATGTACATCGAGGTTTGGCTAAATTGAACTTCACTTTCGGATTTAAGATACAACACTTTTTGGACCCAGCCCTTGCAATCTAGTAATAATTGTAGTAGCCATCGAATTATGTAGAACATTGTACATGTGAATTTGAACCAAAAGAAGAATTAAATTGGGTCCATCAAACTTCGCAATTATGTTTGTTTATGCCAAATCCGACAAAAAACATAAAAATAATGAGGAAAAATATTTTCTACATTTATATTCGGTTGGCATTCATATTTCCGTACATTTAAAATACTCGGAAGAAAAAAAAAATTATCCTTTATATTTATTTGATCGTCAAAATATAAAAGAATGAATTTTGAATAAAACAAAAAATAAAATTGTTGTATTCTTCTTTATTACGGCATGATAAGGGTGGCGTCGTTGCTATTATACCAAACATCGTTTTTATTATGATTTTTATCATGATAGTTGAAACTTGTTAAAAATAATAAACAAACATTAAATTAATTATAAACCCCCGCCCCTCTCTACTTAGACATTGTTTGGCAAAAATAAGTTATCTTATTTTTTGAGTAATTGTTTGGATACACATAAGCTAGCTTATTAATTAGGTATTTGGAGTAGCTTATGGGAAGCTTTTTAATACTTTTTTTTCCATTTATAACCCTGATTAATATTAATTATTAATTATAAATAAATATAACTATTTTATATAAATAATCTTAATTATTCATAAACATTAATTCATAGTAATTAAAATTAATTAAAAATTTAAAATTTAAATTATTAATTATACAATATTAATTAATGTTTTAACTATATAATAGATATTAATAATAATTATTAATTATTTGTAAATATTATAAAATATATGAATTATATTTTAATTATTATTTAATATATTTAAATATCAAAAAAAAAATATAACAATTCTAAAAATGTTTATGTGAGTTATATAAAAATTAAATTTATACTTATTTTATTTTATAGATAACTAAAATATGTTAAATAACTTTAATAAAATATTTAATTTAATTATTTATTATATTTTTGTAAAATACTAATTAATTAGGATATGTGAGGTTGACCAGATTTATTGTTATTCATATTATATGTAATGGTTATTTAAAGTCATAGATTAGTGTTGTTTTTTTCTAAAACTTATTTTAACAAATTCAAAATTTATAGTGTATATATAATAATAATAATAATCCATTTTAAAAGTTTCAATCAACATATTATATTATTTAATTTTTCTTTACAATCTTGTTTGTATTAATTAGCATACTATATTATTAGAAATTTGTTTTAATTATATTATTAAAAATTTATTTGAATTATATTATAAAATATATATTTGTAATTGGCTATCTTTTCAAGATATCATTTTTGGTCATTTTACATACTTATAAGGTAGTTTTTGCCAAACATAATTTGTTCATCAGCAGCATTAGCTACCAGCTAGCTCATAAATGATCAGCTAACTTATCAAGTACTTATCCAAACATAGCCTTAGGGGTGTTTGTTTGCATCTTAATGGTGTCATTAAGAGGCAACCTCTGAATCACGTGGAGGTATATGTTGTTTCGCAAAGAAATTGAAGCCTCTTAACGATGATAAAAGGCTCTGAGCAATTTTTTATTTGGGTCAAGATAAAATGGTTCAAAAGGGTTTATTTTTCCACATTTGTCTTTCAATCTATCGCCTCCACCATGCTTTCTTCTTGTTCCAATGTTGTTCGGAGTTGTTGCCATCCGACGATCTCCTTCTCGTATATGTAATATGGTTATTTAAAATCATAGATTAATGTTGTTTTTTTTCTAACACTTTGTAGATCCCAGTTACAGTGCAATCACGAACAATAATCAATGAATAACAATGTATATGCCACAACTTCTAGTCATATGATTAATATTCACTAAAGGATTAGGTTTACAGAGAGAATATCTGATAAGCAAAAGTAAACCTATTGACTAGAATAATTATGAATTAATGCGACTAACAATAATTTCATCTAACCTAATTTTCAACCAAATAAACCAATATATATTAGGCGACTAAGGCCTAATGGGCTTTAGGCCCAATAACAAATAACTATTAATGAATAACAATTCAACCCCTTATAAATGCTTTATACCACTTTCAACACACAGGATTTTAGTCCTAACAATCTCCCCCTAAAGTTGAATAAGACATTTATCTTCTTGAAATCTTTAGGCATTGATCTTCTTTAAATCTTCAGGTTTGATCTTCTTTCCCTCTGGAATCTTTGAAGAACTTTGGTGTTGCATGTCTTCATTTGTTTCCAAGCTCCCCCTTGAATAAAGCTCTTGGTCTTCATAATTTCAACTTTGTAACCAGATTCAATGTACAATAGCCTCGACTGAACGCACTATCAAGCAACTTTCAACTATAGAAACTCAACACATTGGATCAGCACACAATAAATACAATGTGCGAGTTACGTGACATTCCACAGTGCAACTTCAGTTTAAAACAAAGAATTTGTCTTTGAACCGCGAGTTGAATATGCTTTCAGCTTAAGAACTTGTTTCAATCAGCTCGTAGGAGGAACAAACTTGTAGTAGACACCACATGATACGGGATAGAAGAACCAATAAAATCTTTTATGCTCAAAAATAAAACCTTTTCTGCTTAGCTGCAATCTTTGAATCTTAAGGCTTTTCAAACTCGGATCTAAGATTTGACTTTGAAATTGAACATTGTAAATCTCTCCCCCTTTTTGATGATTGTGAACATCATGATCATCAAAACTCTTCAATTTCAACACATTCTTTGATCTCCTCCTTTGTGATAATTTGACATTCTCCGCCCTTTGATCTAAGTATCCGTCAATTAATGAAATGTATATATCCGAATCTTTTCAAATTCAGATATAATAGGATTTGTAAACCTGAATCAACAAATGATACAATTAGTATGAATGTAGGTAGCACGGAGCCACTTTGTACAATGGATGTACTTTAGAAAGGAGCTTTTGTGATATACACTTCCCAGGGCATCCATTCAATCATCGAAAAACCACAAAGGAATTTTCTATAAATGTTATGACAAGAAAAGTCATTCCTTGTGTGTACGTGCATGTGTAGAATGATTGAAGCTACTTAGCTTTCTCAGGCTCAAAAATGTGTAAACTGTTGAGACAGCAACAGATATTACACGGACTCAATGTGCATGAAAGAGGTGCGAAGGTGGGGCAACTTTCCTTCTTTTTCAATATCTAAATCTTCCGAGTGAAGACTAGATAGCAGATATGTTGTGTCCCCAAAGAAAATGAAACATTTATTTTTTAAGAAAGAAAACGAGTGGTTGGTGGGGTAAGAACAAGAGTTGGCATGGGCTCACTGCCTGTTTCAATGATGGTCACCAAAGAATGTGAACCAATCAGTAGATGTGGCTGCCTGGCTCAGAAAGTGTTTGGTGCAGAGTTTTCATATTCTTTTAACTCTGTTCTCACACCCTCTTTCTTTTTGTCATTAAAGCTTACTTCTAACCAAACTCTCATTTACATTTTACCGCTCAGCATAATGAGAAAAACTCAACCGGATGAGTTATCTCCCCCACTCTTTGATTTAAGACCCCTCACCCCTCAATCACTCAAGGATAACTTCCGAGGTAGGAAATACTGGTTAACGTGAATCCATGGAAGTTCTGTTTAAGTTCTCACACAAATCCCATGTAAGTCCTAACAAAAATAGTTGCTCAACAGTTTAACTGAACAATTAAGTACAAAATGTATGATAACATTGTCAAAATGTATGCTCATGAGATTTGAGCAATTGAACTTTGAAGATATCTCAAAACAAAGATATTGAATGAATGAAATGAAATCAAGAGAATTGTTTTGAGAATCTGACAATGTATCAATAAGATCAAATAAAATGGTTAGGGTATCAAAGAACTGGATATTTTGTTTATATGAACAAATATAAACAATTTCGCAATGAAAGCACAAATTTGGAAATGATGATTGATGCTCAACAATATTTGAAAGCAAACGGGAGTATTACCATCGAAAAATTGTTTTGTTATGAGACATGGTAATAACAAATTCAAACGAAGTACTGAACCGGTGTGTATCAATACTTGACAGTATATTGAAAAGATAATACACAAGTATTTATCTTTGGAAACACACGGTCAGTTAAACATTAATGCTCAAAAATTGAAAAACATTTAAAATCACACTTCTAAATTCATAAAATCTTTTGAGAACCAGAAGTGGTTTGAACATTTTAGAAAACGTTTTTCATGTTCGAAAGTTGTTCTTCTTTCAAACAATCAGAGATCTAGATCAGAAGATATTTACCTTTAAGCTCCCCCTCAAATCATGATAAAATGATTTAGGTCAGATAAGCATTTAAGAACGAGTCTTGAACTGAAGTGTTCAGAAGTCGAACTCCGTTGAAGTACGGGTTCTAAGTTGATTTACTTAGAAGCCTTAGTTCTTCTACTCCCCTTGACAGTAGGTGCCTGCAACACAGAATCAATTTTAGGCTTTGGTACCAACTGGTATTTGGGTCCATGAATGTTAGTTGTTGTTCGAATGGGAGTAATGGAATAAGAACCATACCAGTAATGATCACTAGTCTTGTGAATAGGATCATGTATACGACAATAACAACAATAGTATTTCTTACCTGACAACCTGATTAATTGATCTCTCGAGTAGATATGATCAGGTTTACCTTTACGCGCATTGTTCTCTTTGGCTTTGTGTGTAGGTACACATGATTTCTTTCCTTTCAGCTCATCTTTCTTCCCATCTTTTTCTCATCTTCAACTGGTTTCTTCTTCTAGACCAGTTCCTCTTCTTTATATCTTCTTATTCTTTGCTATGTACCTGAACCATCTATATTTCTATCATAAAAAATGTTAGTACTACGAATCTGATTAACTGATTTAACTGACCTTTGTGAAGAAACAGTTTTCTGATTTGAACTTGATGCTCTCTTTTCAAGCTCTTTAATCTTTGAAGCAAATCTGTCTCTCTCTTTGACAAGAAGGTCAATCTTCGTCTCGCATTCAGACTTCGTTTTCTTCTCTTTCAGCACACTTTCAGATAGTTCAGATAGCTTCTCAGTAAGATTTTTGATCTCAGCCTCAAATATGCTTCTTTCTTATTCAAATCCCTCCTCAACATCCTTTCTTCGGCCGGATATTTCCTTAAAGAATCCAACGTTCTTCTGTTCAATCTCCTTCTTCTCCTTGACAAACTTTTCTCTTTCCAAGATTATTACTTTCTCATAATCAGAAACTTTCTGAGAAAGCTTGATACATTTCAGCTCAACTGCTTTCTTCTCATCAGCACATTTTCTTGAAAAATCTGAGAACTTCTTTGCAAATGATTTCTCAAATTCGGATTTATCTTTAGCAAACTTTTCCTCCAAATAAGATATTTTCTGTCAAAACTCAGTATTAGTATCCTTCAGACTCTTAATCTTCTCCTCATAACTTTCAACGGATGCTTTCTGGATTTGGATAATCTGATCTTCCAAGTTAAAGATTTTTCTTGTCAGCTCTGTGTTCTCAGCTTCCAAACTCAGTATTTTCTCATTTTTCTGCCCAGAAGTCTTTTTCAGAAGATCTTCATTAATTGTCTTTAATGCACTAACTTCTTCTTTCAGTATGTTGCTTTCATCATTATATTGTTTTGATTTCTTCAAGTAGAAATCAACAGATAAAGCAAGATTTATGTTCTCTAATTCGAGCTTTTCAATCTTCGCTTGAAGTTCAGAAAAATATCCCATCTTGAATTATCTGATACAAAAAGAACACCGAGAGGACTTGTCTTCTCTGGATTATGCACTTGGTTTATGTCTCTCCCTGATTCTCCTTTTTGATCGTATCGAATAGAATTAATTCGATCCGACTTTGAAAAGCTTGATATCCAGGGACTGAACTTGACAAGAGATGAAACTTGAAAGTTTAGGGTCACAAATGACAAACAACTGAAACCTTGAAGTACGGGGGATGAAAGTGACACTAACTAAAACTTAAAAACTAGCAAGGACTAAAAGTGACAAAAAAATAAACTTAAAACTAGAAGGACTAAAAATGACATATACTAAAACTACTAACTAGAGGGACTAAAAGTGTAAACTTTGAAACTTCTAACGGACTTAACTGGACACTAACGAAAATGGACTAAAATGAAATAAAACTTAACAAAATTAACAAACGAACTGACACTAACTGGACTAACGGAAAAATGACCAAAATGTAAAGAATTTAACGGCAAGCTAACGAAATCCGTTAGTTACTATTCATCATATTCTCCAACGAGACACACCTGCAAAACTCGAAAACGGTTAGAAATTTTCAATGCAAAACGATCGTTAAAGCTCCCTGAGCAGTCCTTAACAGATTAAAACTCAACCGGTCAACCCACGATCACAAACGAGCCAACCGAAAACTTTTCAGAAAACGATCGAAAACTTAAAAAATCAGTATGGGTTAAAACTTTTCGACCAAAAATGATCGTTTATGTTCCCTTAAGCTCCCTCAACTGATTATAATTCGAAAAAATCTCTCAAACTTACGAACAAAGCAACCGAAAGTTTTTCGGAGAACGAACGAGAACTTAAAAACTTGGTATGGGTGAAAATTTTACGATCAAAATCGATCGTTTAAGCTTTGTGAACAACCCTTACCAGTTTAAAAATTGAAAAACTTTGTTCCCGAATACTACCGAATCAACCGAAAGATTTTTCGACAACCGATCGAAACTTGAAATTTGGTGAGCTTTTGATGTGTCTCACTAACCGGTTTGAGATAGAGATACCTGACCTCGGGATATATGGATACCGGTCAAGACCCCGGGCGTTTACGGTCCGGTCGATATACACCGGGAGTTATCGAGACACCGGGCTTAGCTAGACACCGGTCGGGGAGGGACCGGGCGAGTCACCGGTCGGGGACACCGGGCGATTGCAATGAGAAAAAAAGATGAGATATATATGTGCGTGAAAATATGTATGCGATAGATATATATGTATGTATTTATACGATATATATATATATAAATGTGATGGATGGATATATATATATATATATATATATGTATATGATATGTATATATATAAGTATGTGATGCAGAAAGAAGTAGAGAAAAAAATCAAACAGCCCGCCGGTCGATCAAAGAATTCAACAGCCCACCGAAAATTGTAAACCAACAGCCGCAGATCATATTTATACACCACCGACCCACTAAAATTAAATTAACCAATCACAATTAAGCTACAAACTTAAAAAAAACACCTCACTTTCCCCACCCGGTTGAAGGACACCCCGGTCAAGGCACCGGTCGCAAGGGACCGGTCAAGGTCCGGTCGCAAGGGTCCGGTCAACAAGGTCCGATCGAAGATAAATGATAATCAAACAGATAACGATAGCTTAAACACAAATGGATAGAACTTTAATCGATTAATCAACAATATGCAACCTAGAAAATTTAATCGAATTATGCAGAAAACACAAACGCAGAAACTCAGATTTGCAGATAAGCACAGATCAACCAGTGTAAACCCAGAATAAATCGACTCCACAGATGATGTTGATCCAAACTCTCTCAATGATTTGATAACGACCCTCTTTTATACTTAGTGAAAATGACGTTTAATATGTATTAGTGTTTCACCATCAGCGATCAGACTGAGTCTGTTCAGTTATCGCTGATAGTCTTTCTTACAAACATTTATATGTATTAGTGTTTCACTATCAGTGATCAGACTGAGTCTATTCAGTTATCGCTGATAGTTTCTGATGTAAACAGTAATGTAATCCCTAAAGACAAGTCTCGCGTCAACAGATGTTCATAGCTGAATCGAAGACAAAGCTGATGAACAAAGACAAGTCTACTAATGACCTGATGCGGATATCAGTGAAGCAAAGACGAATCTAATTATACGCGAAAGAACATGAGGAAAAGCTTCAGCGATAGCTGAACCTCTTTATATCTCTGAAGGAAGAGATATTCAGCGTTCAAACGATCACAAAGCTTATGCCTCAAGTCTCCTTTTGTCTTACCTTGCACAACCAGTACGATGTGTCAGAACGGACATGTCTCTGCCACAAATCGTACAAGAACTCTGTCAACTACACTGTTCATGATACGGCCAAAAGCATGTCTCCCAAAGCAGACTCTCAAAGCCAATCACTGAACGCCACGTGTAAAGTGCCCTGCCATGCATTTAATGCATAAGGTATAAATAGAAAGATTGCCTCTCCATCTGAGGGTGTGCTCACCTCTGGCCTTCATCTTTCTACATTATAGAAACCTTTGTTTTCTATAATCTCAATCCCCCATTCTCTATATTCTTGTGCAACCATCTTAGTGTTTTCTTAAGTTTGTTTAGATTGAGTCTGTCTTAATCTTATTCCGCAACAAACTTGTAAATTGTGTTTGATTTGTCAATAAACAATTTATTAAACTTTAATTTCTGTGTTTGTATTCAACCCCCCCTCCCTTGTACAAACTTGTTAAGCACCTCCAGGACCAACAAGTGGTATCAGAGCAGACTGTTTAATCTGATAAACAAGATCTTGCTTTATTCTCTTCCTTGCTATTCTAAAATGGCACTTAACACAAACACAAACTACTATGATAATGGTCACTTTCTAATCCTCCTCGTTTTAGCAGAGATAACTTCTCTTTGTGGAAAAATCAAATCATGCTATTTCTAGAAGGTGCAGATCCCACCATACTTGAATACATAACAAATAGACCCTATGAACCTGTCCAAATCATAGCTGCCGTTCCAGCTACTGCCACCACTCCATTTGTTCCTGAAGGCTATGTTGTTAAGGAAATTAGACAATGGAGTGATGAAGATAAAAAGAAGGTTGGTATCGATGCAAGGGCAAAGACCATTATCTCTATGGCCTTGCCTGATGAAGTTTTCCATCCCATCATGCATCTTAAAACCTCTAAAGAAATGTGGGAAACCATATGTGTTCAATATGAATGCACCACTGAAATCCAAGAGACTCGAAAGGTTAAATTGGTAAGACAGTATGAAAGTTTCATCGCTGGTAAGAATGAATCTCTCTCTGACGTTAATCAACGGTTTAACTGCTTAATCATTGATCTAAGAACCGTTGGTAGGACTTATTCTAATTCTGAGGTCCTAACAAAATTCTTGGAATGTCTTCCTGAATGCTGGGACAGTTATTCAATATGTCACAAGCTGACAAAAGACTTAAATTCTCTTTCTCTCAGCACCTTGTATGGAATATTGCTCAACTATGAGCAATCAAATCCCTTGAAGAAAAATCTTATAAAAGATTCTAAAGACTCCAAAAGCACTCCTGTTGCTTTAGTCTCTTCAGAAATAATTCCATCTCAGCGATTCACTCTCACTATCACTGAGTTAGATTCTGAAACTGAGGATCTATCAGACACTGATCTTTCATAGTTTGATGAATCCTTAGCACTCTTGACAAACTCTTTTAATAGATTTGCAAGAAAGAGCAATTTCAGAAGAAATAAGCCTCTATCCCTCACTGACAAGCCAAAATCAACCCCTATTCATAAGGCTACTGCTACTTGTTTTAACTGCGAAAAGATTGGACACTTTGCAAGTGAGTGCAGGTCAAAGAAAGTCTTCAAACCCTCTACCTCAAGAAGATCCAGCGATGACAAATACCTAAAGCTGAAAGACAAATATCAAAAGCTGAAAAGCTACAAGCGAAAAGGTAAAGGTCTCATTGCTGAAGAACATGACTGGGCTGAATCAGAAGAATCAAGTTCTGATGAAGAAGAAGTCGCTAATATTTGCCTCATGGCTGAGATTAAAGAAGAAGTGGAAGAACCAGCTGAAACTTCTATGAGCTATATATCATCTCATGTATCTATCTCTACTAATCCCTCTCTTCCTGAAGAAGAGAGAAGTCGCACCGTTGACGTGCTGACGATTGATCTCTACAATGCTCTAAACGGCAAAACTCTAGATGAGAACAAACACATTGATTTAACTGAACATCTAGAGGAATGTCATGAAAAGATCAAAGAACTGACTCTTTTAGAGGAAAGTTTGAAAGATCAAGTCATTGTAAATGAAATCATCAATATAGAACGCGAACAAGCCATCGCTGCTCTAAAAGTAGAAAAGGCTACTGTTGAAAAATGGTGCAATTATTCAACAAAGATCACTGAGATAATAAATGCTCAAACCCCTTACGGTGATAAAACCGGTCTTGGTTTTTGGAAACCACAGGATGAGCCTAAAGAAGACTGTTCCATGCTTAAGTTTGGAACATTTGTCACTCCTATCTCTGACACTTCTTATAATCAGTTTTATTCTTCTTCTTCTAATCCCATCCCTGAGGAAAAATCCAATGGCTTTAAGTCTACGGATAAAGTTCATCCTCAGAAGGCTTCCAAGAAAGCAAAGCTGAAAGTTCCTGTAGAAATAAAGATTGATCTTAAGCCTAAGATATCTGTAGAAATAAAAATTCCTCCCAGATCTTATGAGAAAAGCATTCTTGGAGCTAGACCTGCTCATCTCAAATTCTCAAAACCTTTCACTCCTAGTCCTAAAACCACTTTTAAATATAGAAAATGCTATCACTGTGGATTTACTGACCATATTGCAAGAAAATGTCCAACTGTCACTAAAGCTGATAAATCAGCTAAAGTGAAGATGAATGCCTCCAAGGCTGAGAATGTCGTCAAAGCTGAAAAATTGACCAAGGTGAAGAATATCACTAAGGTTAAGAAATTAACCAAAGTGAAGATTACCACTGAAGTTGAATCTTCATGTTAGAGCACAGATTTATTGGATTCAAGATCATTAAGATTGAAGACAAAAGTTCAAGAAGTCAAAGCTGGAAAAGTCAACTCTCATTAAAGTCAAAGTCTATGTGTTAATAAAAGTCAAAGTCAACACTTGTATTTGTTTGTTTTCTTTGTAATTGTCAAAGGTATAAATACCTTTGTTTGTCTTTGTAATTAGAAGTTATCAATCAGAAGTAGATGTACACAAATCAGAGAAGAGCATCATTCATATTATTCTTAGAGAGAGAGAGAGATTGTAGAGTGAAAAAGTGAGAGAGATATGTAAAATGTGATTGATCAATATACATATGACTATGGATTTCTCATCTTGATTGTTTGTATCAATTAGAACTTGAATATTGAGAATAACAATTGGTATCAGAGCAGATCCAAAAGTGAAATCAGATCAAGAAAGTATTCGTCATTGTGTTCTGCGGTGTCCAGAACTGATTTTGAGTTTTTGTGCGATTTTGGAGTTGTATTTGATTAGGATTTGTTCGAAAAGAGTAATAGATTGAGTTTGTATAGAAAGATTTCAGAATTGCACTGTAATAGACTTGTAATTTTGGATTTAGTCGATATTTTTGTTCACGAGTTCTTGACACTGTGTTCGAATCAGTATATATTGTTTTGTGTTTTTATTTGAAATTCTTGCATTGTAATATGTTCTTGGGTTGATTTCGAAGATTTCTGCAAAATTTAAAGTCAATTGGAAAAGGTTTGGCTGACAAACAGATGGAAAAATCAAGATTCGGTTCGACTTTCTGAAGAACGCGCTAGATCTGAAGAACGCTCAAGTTATTCATTAGACCGCGCAAGTGGAAGATTTTGGTCTCAAACGCGCAAGTAACAATCTGGGAGTTCTAGAAACTCGCTGATCGAAGTCTGCGAGTTTGGAAAAGTTGAAAATTTTCTAAGGACCAGAACGCCCACGTAGTGGTTAGCGAGTTCTTCAAACGCGCTAATCGAAGGGTGCGAGTTTGAGCAGGAACAGTGATCTGCGAGTTCACTCATCATGCGAGTTTGAAATTTCAAGAAAAGTTTCTAAGTGTTGGAATGCGCAAGTATTGACTAGCGAGTTTTAGAAATGCGCACGTCTCAATTAGCGCGTTTCATCGTGAATAGTGATCTGCGAGTTCTTTCGATCTGCGAGTTTGTTCAAAACGCGCAAGTAGGCACTTGCGAGTTCAGGAAACGCGCACGCTGCTATCTGTGAGTTTTAGCGAGTTCTTTTGATCTGCGAGTTTCATAAACACGCAAGCTTAAGTCTGCGAGTTTCACTTTGAATAGTGGTTTGCGAGTTTCAGCGCCTGCGAGTTTTAAGCTTTAATAGGGATTTGCGAGTTTCTATACTTAGAATATTTTCTGAGAAATTTTCAAAACTGTAATATGCCCTTTAATAGTGAAAAAGTTTTCTCTAGGGGAGCTGCCCCTTGACCCCATCCGCTAACCGGGTAGCGGGACCCCCGTGCTAAGTCTGCGGAGGGGAACAAAATTCTGATTGTGATCAAAATTTCAGAATTTTTATTTCAAGTTTTTCTGTATTTTTGAGATTTCATTTGGATTAACGATCAAGTTCAAGTTCTTTTTGTAACAGATATTCAAGATGGGATATTTTTCTGATGATGATGAAAAGAAGATTGAAAAGCTCAAACTAGAGAACAAAAATCCTGCTTCCTCGGTTGATTACTACTCAAAGAGGTCAAAACGATATAATGATGAAAGGAAGCTACTGAGAGAAGAAGTCAGTGCGTTAAAGAAAATAAATGAAGATCTGCTAAAACAGATTTCTGGGCTTAATGAAGAAAAGGTCTTGTTTTTGGAAGCTGAAAACACTGAGTTAAAGAACAAGATCTTAGAATTAGAAGATCACATTGTCAAGTTTCAGCAAACAGGGTGTGCTAATGAAAAGAAGATATGTGAATTAGAACTGCAAATTGTTGAAGAAAGATCAGTTTTTGAGAAAGAAAAGAAAGAGTTTGCTAAGAGATTCTCCGAGTTTTCCAGAAAATGTGCTGACGAAAAGAAGACAGTTGAGCTGAAATGTTTAAAGCTTTCTCAACAGATTTCTGAGTTTGAGAAAGTAATTATTCTGGAAAGAGGGAAATTTTATAAAGAGAAGAAAACCATTGAGCAAAAGAATGTTGGATTCTTTAAGGAGATATTAGGTGGAAGAAAGGATGCTGAGAAGGGTTTTGAAGATGAAAGAAGTATTTTTGAGGAGGAGATAAGAAAATTAACGGCAAAGCTATCTGAGCTATCTACAAATGCACTGAAAGAGCAGATAACGAAGTCTGAATTCAAGAAGAAGATTGACCTACTCATTGAAGAAAGAGACAGTTTATCTTTAAAGATAAAAGAGCTTGAAAAGATTGTTTCAAAGGTGGTGGTGACTAGGCAAACGACTCCAGAGTCAAAAATCCACTCACCTAGAAATAGTTCAGTTGGTTCTAACAAGCCAACATCAAGTTCACATCAACAAACTGTTTCTACAAATAGGTCAGTTAAATCATCTGATCAGATTCGTACAACTAACATTTTCTATGATCGGAAAATAGATGGTTCAGGTACACACAAAAGAAGAAGGAGATATAATGAAGAGAAGCTGGTATGGAAAGTAAAACCAGTAGATGAAGAAAAGCATGATGAGAAGAAAGAAGATAAGAAAGGAAAGAAGACATGTGTACATGAGACTAAAGCCAAGAAGAACAAAGTACTAAAAGGTAAACCTGATCTCGCTTACTCGAGAGATCAAATGATCAGGTTATCTAAAAAGAGATATTGTTCTTACTGTAATATACATGATCATGTTCATAAAGCAAGTGATCATTTCTGGTATGGTTCTTACTCAGTTACTCCCATTCGAACTGCAACTAACATACATGGACTCAAATACCAGTGGGTACCAAAACCAAAGACTGATTCTGTGATGCAGGCACCTATAGTCAAGGGGGAGTAAGAGAACCAAGGCTTCTAAGTAAATCAGCTTAGGACCCGTACTTCAACGAAGTTTGACTTCTAAACACAACAGTTTAGGACTCGCTCTTCAATGATGAAAAAGAAATTCTACTCCCGGGCTGATAAGAGAGTGTACTCAGATACTCAGAAGAGGAAATCAACCTTCAAGGGGTAGTACATAATTTTTTCTAGAAATATGTATTCGGAAGATATGATGAACTACATTTCAAATGGAGTTGTAGATCTCTAGCATGTGCTTTTCACTGATAAATTTCTTGATGCATAATTTCAGGGGGAGCAAAAGGATTAAGATTTCTGATTATTTCAGATCAGAATTCGTACTTTAATCGTTTTACTGCTTTATGTTTTTTACATTCGAATAAATTTGTGAATAATGTTGCTTTGACTAGAATTTGAGATTTTTGCAGGATGAGAGAAACTGACAAGATCATATCTTAAAGACTTCAGCTTGACTTCATGAGATTTAAGATTGCGCGAAAAGGTAAATTTCTTATCTTAATCTCAAATATATCTGAAAGAGGGACAACTTCAGATATAGAAAACATGTTCTGAAATGTTTAAACCACTTCCCGATTCTTAAACAGATTTTATAATTCGGAAGTGTGATTATAAATGTTTACATTTTATTTTTGTGCTTAATTGATAAACAAACCGTGTGTTTCCAAAGATAAATACTTGCGTATTGTCTTTTCTATATACTTTCAAGTATTCATACACACCGGTTTAATTTTTGTTCAAATTGTTCTTACCATGTCTCAAATTGAAACTATTTTTTCGATGGTAAGACACCCCGCTTGTACTTCAATGTACTATGAGCGTCATTTCATTTCGAAGCGTTCATTTCAAGAAAGTCTATATTTTTTTTTTCGTATAGACACATATCCATTATTCTTGACCATAAGCTTTGATTGTTATATCATTCATTTATGATCATTTTCATATAATGTAAGATTTTCAAACAAGCCTTTTGCATTCGTGTTCATTCGTTCAATATACTTGTTTGAAAACACTTCAATATTTCAAATGCTCAAATCTTCATGATTATATTTTATGAGCATACATCTGATATTTGTATATGAGCTTTAACTAATAAAGTTAAACCATTTGAGCAACATTATGCTTTCATAGGATTATATGGGTTCTTTGTGCTAGGAATTAACTGAACTTCTATGAAATCACGTTAACCAGTGATTTCTACCCAAGAAGTTAATCCATAGAGATTGAGTGTGAGGAGTCTAAAATAAATGAGTGTGGGTTGTGTGATGAGGTAAAATGTAAAGGAGAGTTTGGTTAGTAATGAGCTATTGATCAAAAGAAAGAGGGTGTGAGAACAGAGTAAAAGAATATTAAACTCTGCACCAACTACTTTCTGAGCCGGGCAGCCACATTACTAATGCTTCACAATTCTTTCGTGAACATTATTGAAACAGGCAACTAGCCCATGCCAACTCTTGCTTTCTACCCCACCAGCCACTCATTTTCTTCTCAAAAAGAAAATGTTTCACATTTTCAAGGGGACGCAACACATATGTTATCTGGTTTTCATTTGGAAAACCTGGATATTGAAAAAGAAGGAAGTCTGCCCCATCTTCGCACTTCAATCATGCACATTGAGTCTGTGTTTATCTACTGTTGTCTCAGTGGTTTACACTATGTTAAGCCTTAAAAAGCAATTATTCGTGTTTAATTTTTTCTACACATGCACGAACACACAAAGAATTTGTTTCTTTGTCATAACGTTCATAGAAATTTCCTTTGTGGTATTTCGATGATTGGATGGAAGCCCTGGGGGAGTGAACATCAAAAAGCTCCTTTACAATGTGTATTTGTTACACACAGTGACTTCGTGTTACTGACAGGCGCATTAACTGATTCATTTGTTGATTTAGGTGTTACATGAATATTTTGTCTAGATTTGAAAAGATCTGGATGAATACATTGTTCGAATTGGCAACGAATCAGAGGCTCAGTTTGAAAGATCAGTGATCAGAATGGTCAAAGACATTTCTTGGAAGAAATTTTTTGATGATATAGATGCTCAAATCATCAAAAAGGGGGAGAAGATATCAAGAAATGTGTATTTCAAAGAAATGTGTATTTCAAAGAAATGTTAAAGTTGAAAGAATTGTCCGAAAAGAAGTATTTGTATTGGATATGGAGAGAGATATTTCAGAATTGAAGTTTGTTCAAAGTTGATAAGCGAGAGTTCAAAGAATTTCGAAAGCAAGCAGATTTTGGAGAAATTTTATTTGTAGAAAGTTGGATAAATCATTCAGAGTTGGAAATGAAGATAATTTCTTTCAATGTCTGAAAGAGGTTTGTTTATAATCTTGGGGGAGATTGTTACTATTTTTGAAGATCAGACGTTGGGAAAATTGCTGAAAGTTTTTGAAGACAAAGCTTATCAAAGAAGAATTTCATTGTGTTAAAGGGGAGTTTGTAAATCATGTTTGTATAAAAGGGGAGATTACAAGAGAAGATAAAGGTTGATCAAAGGGGGAGTTACTTCAATCGAGCTTAATTAGAGAAGTTCGCATTGCTAAATCTTTTTGTAATGATCTTGATCCAAAGGGGGAGATTGTTAGAGCACACATTTATTGGATTCAAGATCATTAAGATTGAAGACAAAAGTTCAAGAAGTCAAAGCTGGAAAAGTCAACTCTGATTAAAGTCAAAGTCTATGTGTTAATAAAAGTCAAAGTCAACACTTGTATTTGTTTGTTTTCTTTGTAATTGTCAAGGGTATAAATACCTTTGTTTGTCTTTGCAATCAGAAGTTATCAATCAGAAGTAGATGTACATAAATCAGAGAAGAGCATCATTCATATTATTCTTAGAGAGAGAGAGATTGTAGAGTGAGAAAGTGAGAGAGATATGTAAAATGTGATTGATCAATATACATATGACTATGGATTTCTCATCTTGATTGTTTGTATCAATTAGAACTTGAATATTGAGAATAACACTTCATCTGCTGTGAAGATAGTTGAACCTTCCATCTCCACTAACTCTATAGGACCTATTGAAAAGTGGGTACCAAAGAAAGCTTAATCTTCCTTATGTTTGCAGGGATTAAAGGGCATCTGGTATCTCGATAGTGGATGTTCTCGTCATATGACTAGACAAAAAGACCTGCTCACTGAATACAAGGAAGAGAAAGGTCCCTCTGTGACCTTTGGTGGAAATGGAAAAGGATATACCCGAGGGTTTGGTGTCCTCAGCAATGGGACAACTACCTTCAGAAGAGTCGCTTATGTAGATGGACTGAAGAACAATCTTCTGAGCATCAGTCAGCTATGTGACAAAGACTATGAAGTTCGCTTTTCTAACAAAGCATGTTCAGTGGTAAATAAGAAAGGAAAACTTTCTCTCAGTGGCTATCGTAAAGAAAATGTCTATGTAATAGATATGGACTCTACTACCACTGAGAACGTGTGTTTTCTCTCTAAAGCCTCTTTTGATGTCAACTGGCTATGGCACAAAAGGCTCTCTCATCTAAACTTCAAAACCCTGAATTCTCTCTCTTCTAAGGAACTAGTTTCTGGTCTTCCTCAACACTCATATGCTAAAGAATCTCTCTGTTCAGCATGTGAAAAAGGAAAACAGACAAAAGCTAGTTTCAAGTCTAAACAATTTTCTTCAGTGACAAGTCCTCTTCAACTCTTACATATGGATCTATTTGGCCCGGTCAACATCCAATCAATAGCTGGAAAGAAATATACGCTTGTCATTGTAGATGAATACTCTCGCTACACCTGGATTATCTTTCTTCGCTGCAAGAGTGATACTACAGAAGAACTGATATCTTTTGTTAAAAAGATGGAAGTGCTAAATAATCTTACTATTCGTTCAATAAGAAGTGATCATGGAACTGAATTAAAAAATAGTTCCCTGAACAATTTCTTTGAGAACAAGGGAATTTCTCATAACTTCTCTTCAGTAAGAACACCTCAGCAAAACGGAGTTGCTGAAAGAAGAAGCAGAACGATCATTGAAGCTGCTAGGTCAATCCTCAGCGATTCTCATCTCCCTACTCAATTTTGGGCTGAAGCTGTAAATACTACATGTTTTACTCAAAACCGATCGCTGATAGTAAAGCGATTCGGAAAGACAACTTATGAACTTTTTCATGGAAGAAAGCCTTCTATCAGCTTTCTTCATATCTTTGGTTGTCAGTGCTTTATTCTAAACTACAAAGATCAGCTTGGAAAGTTCGACCCAAAAGCTTATGATGAAATATTTCTTGGATATTCCTCCATCTCCAAAGCCTACAGAGTTTTCAACAAGAGAAGACAATCTGTAGAAGAAACAATTCATGTCACTTTTGATGAAACTCGCTCAGCAAACTCTAAACCAATCGCTGACAATGAAGAATTAAATGCTTGGATGTTCTCTCATTACAGAGAAACAGAACCCTTCTTCTCAAACCATAAGCATTCAAATCCTTCGGCTGCTGATGATGATCCAAATATCATACCTCCTAACGCTGAATCCAACTCATGGATCTCAGCAGAGCCTCTAAACACACTTCTTCCATCAGAACCATCTTCGTCTGAACACCTCTTAGAAAACAATGGTATGTCTGACACTCAACACTTGATAGTTGATGAACCTCAAGCATCATCATCAGTGAACATTCCAATTGTTGATCCAATCTCCGAAGTAAGCGATCATGCTCCTGCTCAGCGATGGACCAGAGATCACCCCATTGATCAAATCCTTGGTGATCCCGATGCAGGTATTCAGACACGACGAAGTTCGGGTAATATTTTTCTCTTTGTAAACTTTATTTCTTTATTAGAGCCAAAGAAGGTTGATGATGCCCTCAGAGATCCAAACTGGGTCAGCGCTATGCAAGAAGAGCTGACTGAGTTTACTCGTAACAAAGTTTGGAATCTCGTTCCTAGACAATCTGATAAAACTGTTATAGGCACCAAATAGGTGTTTAGAAACAAGTTAGATGAACATGGAACTGTAACCCGCAACAAGGCTCGACTTGTTTCTCAGGGATACATACAAGAGGAAGGCATAGATTATGATGAAATCTTTGCCCCTGTGGCTAGGCTCGAAGCAATTCGACTATTCTTATCTTATGCAGTTTAAAAAGACTTCATTGTGTATCAAATGGATGTAAAATCAGCGTTCCTAAATGGAAAGATGAATGAAGAAGTCTATGTAGAACAACCTCCAGGGTTCTATGACCCTAAGTATCCAAATTATGTTTATAAATTGTATAAAGCTCTCTATGGTCTCAAACAAGCCCCTCGTGCTTGGTATGACACTTTCTCATCCTTTCTTATCTTTGAAAATTTTGAACATGGCAAAATTGATAATACTTTATTTTTCAGAAAGATAAAAGGTCATATTATTCTTGTACAGATATATGTCGATGACATCCTATTTGGTTCTACTAACCCATCGCTGTCTATTCGATTTGCTGAAAGAATGAAGAAAGAATACAAAATGAGTATGATGGGTGAGTTGACATATTTTCTTGGTCTTCAGATCAAACAATCTGACAAAGCTACTTTTATCAGCCAAGGTAAGTATGTTAAAGACATGCTGAAGAAGTTTGATTTAACACAAACTTCAGCGATGAAGACTCCTATGGCACCTCCCCTGACACTTAACAAAGATTCGTCTGGAAAACCTGTTAATGTCACTGCCTATAGAGGAATGATAGGCTCCATGTTGTACCTTACAGCGAGCCGACCTGATATCATGTACTCTACTTGTTTATGTGAACGCTATCAATTTGAACCCAAGGAATCTCATCTGATCGATGTTAAGCGAATTTTCAGATATCTGAAAGGGACTCCTAATCTCGGTCTTTGGTATCCCAAAGACTCAGGGTTCGATCTAACTGGATATTCTGATAGTGATTTTGCAGGTTGTAAACTCGATAGAAAGAGCACAACGGGTGGATGTCAACTCCTAGGAGGAAAGCTGGTAAGTTGGACAAGCAAAAAGCAAAATTCAGTGTCCACTTCCACAGTTGAAGTTGAATACGTAGCCGTTGGAAGTTGTTGTGCTCAGGTCTTATGGATGAGAAATCAACTATTAGACTATGACCTTCAGCTATCAAAGATTCCAATCTATTGCGACAGCACTAGTGCTATCGCTATAGCAAACAATCCAGTGCTACATTCAAAGACTTAACACATAGAGATCAGATATCATTTTATCAGAGATCATGTGATGAATGGTGATATTGAACTTCATTTCATCCCTACTGACTATCATCTTGCTGATTTATTCACCAAACCTCTTGATGAGACAAGGTTCAACTTTCTCATCAGTGAGCTTGGAATGCTGAATCTCGAAGAGTAAATCTTCAGCGTTCTTGCATTAAGTCAGTGATTATAAGTTCCCCTTTATCATTCAATCTCTGATTAAAACTCTAACTCTCAGGTATGTTCTCTTACTTTCAATCACTGAATCTTCAGTCAGTAAGATGTTTTAAATAAAACTTTGATCACTGAAGATTTCTTCAAATGATTAAAAGCTTTTTGAAAAACAAAATCTATCACTGAGTTTTCTCTTCAGTGATCCTTCTAAAATAAAAATCAATCTCTGAATTTTCGTCAGGGAATCTTTCAAAGGAAAACCTCTCTGACTTTTCTTCAGAGATAATTTCAAAAAGGACAAATGAAACGTTTTTTTTCTCTCTCCTATGACGTCATTTGAACCGACAAACCACGACATGCCTTTTTGTGACATGTCCGTACGTTGCCCTTCTATCCAATCAACTTCGTGGGACGTGTCCATGTCATGATGAACATTTGTTTTCCCGCCTCTCTTTCTCTCTCTCTCTCTCTCTCTCTCTCCTACTCTCAAACATATAAAAAGAATGTTTTTTTTCATTCTTATCGATTTACGCTTTCTGAAAATCTTTTTGAATAAGAAATTCTCTTTCAAGCTTCTGCATCGTCTTCATTCAACATCACCAGGTTATTTTAATCTTTAATCTTGTTTCCATTACAATCTTGTTATTAAATCCATTTATGTTCTATCATTATGGTTTTTTATAAGATTCTCTTTCTATAAAATCATTTTTTTTATTTTATTTCTCCAAAATCTTTGGTTTTTCTTACTGTTCTTCAAACTTTCATTAAGAACACTGTTTTTGATTTCAAAATATATTGGTTTTTCTATGTTTCTTTCCTCAAATAGAAACTGGTAACACCTTTATTTTTAGTCTAAACTCTTCTTCTACTCTTCTGTATTTCCATATTCAGAAATGGCTCAATCTACTCTTGTTGCTTCCAAAAACGTCAAATTCTCCATCACTGACTCAAAAATCCCCAAGAACAACCATCTTGGACGCCTGGAATTCGATGAAATCAAATACCCAGACCTTGTGGATGCTGCTAACTTTCTGAATCAATCATGCATTGCTTATGCTCTTAATGTGGATCCCAAGCCATCCAAAACTCTACTCCAACGATTTTGGTTCACCACTGAAGAATCCACCATCACCAACAAGAAAGGTGAACTGTTCCTGCCATTTCTTTCTGCACTGAAATCGGACCAGGGAAAATGACTGTTGTCGGCTGAAGGAAGGCTCTTAGGTTTCCTAACAAACCTAAGAGTGGCTTTGAAGCTCTGCCTACTGACGCTGAACTCATCCGGTTTCTGGATGATATGGAGTACTGTTGGGAACATAAGCCCCGTTCAACCATTCCTAACAAGAAGCTAACTCTCATCAAGAAAGCAAACATGCCTTCCCAACTAAACTTCATCTTTTCTCACTTCATTCAGTGCATGAGTGGGAAAAGTGGTTCCCTTGATCAAGCAAGCAAAGTTTAACTCCAGATGGCGTACTCGGTAATCGCTGGAAAGAACTTCGACTTTGCCACCGCTCTCTTTGATGATCTGAAGTCAAAGATTGAGAAGACGGAGAGGGATCCCAAGATCCCATATGTACGGTTCATCTGTGCATATATGAAATTCCTCTACAAAGACTCCTACCCCACTAGTTCTGATGGATCCTTCGCCAAAGTAGGTCAGCGTTCACTGGAGGTCAAACCGCTGGCAAACGAGGTAAGTATCTCTACCCTATGCTCCCGACTCTCTCTCCACACTTCTTCTACTTCAGCGGCCACGCAGGAGGTTCATTCTTCTGCTAGCCCTGCCGCTATCACTGGTTCCAAACGACCATCTGTTAGTTCCTTTGGTCCTTCGAAGAAGGCCAAAGTGACTAAGGAGAAAGCAGCCACTAGTTCAAGACCTGAGGAAGTTTCTCGACAAACTTCCTTGGAAGATTTCATGGTCATCTCCTCCACATCCTCAGCGCTAACATCATCAACCGTGCTAGTGATCTCGGTCGCTGTCACAACAACAGTGACTCAACCTACAATCTCAGTTCTTTAATCTGAGGTAACTACTACTCTCCCAACTTCTTCTATCCCTATCTCTAATCCCTCTATTTCATTGGTCTCTAACCCTCCTTCTATTGCTCAACATCCACAACTTGGACCCATAGGACCTGATCATCAAAATTTTGAAGAATCTATGCAATTCTACAAATTGTTTGATAACTCAGGTACTCCTATATTCCCAAACACTGCTCCTATCTTTCCATCTAAGCCTGTTTCTCAGCAACTGACGTTTCTTTTAGGTCCTGATATGGTCACTATTGACGCTAATGTCAACAGTTTGGGGGTCAAGGTGGATTCTCTCACCACCGCAGTCAACGGAACCACCAGCGCAGTCATTACCGCTGGTGAGGAGCTGAAGACTTTGACAGCTGCCTGCTCCACCAAAGCTGAAGCTTCACAACTCTCTGCTCTTCAAGATGAGGATGTCAAAGTCAAGGAGGGTACCCAGCGACAGTTTGACACTCTGTCCTCGAAGTTTGATGCTTGCACCGCTCTTCTTCAGAAAGTCTTCGACAAGCTGAATGCACCAACTCCGACTCCTTCTCCTTCCTTCACATCGGAAGACCGTACCCAACTGAACATAGCTGTTGAATTCATTCATCAGACTACTTTAGATATCCAGGTGATTGAAGGACGACTGGATAGTCTGGAGGCTGAAGTCCGAAAGTTGGCCTCTGCACAGCCTTCCTCTATACCTAAAGTTCCCTCCCTCCCTGATAATGACAAAGAGGGGGAGAAAGCGGCTGAAGAAAATAGGGACGAAGTTGCTGAAGTTAATGCTGCTGAAGCTGAAGTTCAACAGGAAGAACCTCCCTCTCATATTGAGGGGGAGAAGATTGCTGACAAAGCTCCTCCTTCGTTCGAAGTCTTTATCGAAGAAGAAGAGGAAGAAGATGAAGATCTTGATCTCTCCGATCAAGATGAGGAGCAACACCCAGATGATGATGATGACGATGAAGAAGATCAATCGCTATGGTTTTCTGCAGCTACCACTTCATCAGTGATAGCCTCGAAAGAGGGTGTCACAGCAGGGGGGAGTCATGAAACATCCTCAGGAACCCCTTCCCAAAGCAAATCTAAGGATGCAGTTGTTGAGGGATGCCTGAAGACCGTTTCACTATCTGAGGAGAATCCTTCTCAGGTATGCCTTTCACTTGTTCCCATATCCTACTATAAATTCCCTACCCATGTTTCCTTCTAGCCTTTATCTTTCTTCTTCCCAAAATAAACACTAACTTGTTTCTTTCTATTTTCTGACCAGACAGTTCTCTCCCCTGCTTAAGGGTAAAGAACTACAAATAATCCCAGCTTCCAAAGCTGATGAAGAAATAATCTCAATCTATGTAAGAGAGATTGAAGAAGAAGAAGAAGAAGAAGAAGAAACCTTGCAACATCCAGGAAGGCCCTCTAGACCATTTCACTGGTCAGAGGAAGAGATGAAGAGACGAACAGAGATGATCTCTTGTCTAGAGAATCAACGACTGAAGGTCCCTACTCAATCAACAGATCTAGAGTTCCTGACTGATGCTGAAATCGAAGAATCTGTCAGGGATGAGAAGGTAATAGCTGACTGCCAAAGAGATGCCTCTCTTGCTCTCAAAATTCAGTCCTCTCAAGTTTAAAGACAAGAAGATGAAAAACAAACCAGTGGAAGTCCAGGCTGCTCTATTGAAAGAGATTGAAGAGGAGCGCTCAAAAGAACTAGCGGTCAACGATAACAAAGTCGATTGGTGCAACCATAAAATCGATTATCGTTCTAACCCAATGAAGATCGTAACAGTTATTATCTCTGGGAGAAAGAAGAAGGACAAAGTTTCTGTCACTATGGAGATTACCAGAGAGGATGAAAACTGCAAGGCTATGTACGTTTCAAAGCTGGAAAGCTTCGGCTACATGGAATGGCTTGAGTTCAAAGATGCGCTGAAGAAATCAAAGTCAATCTACAGAGGCTATGTTGAAGGGATAAATGATTCCCTCATCAACAGAGTCGTTGCACTCCTAAAGGTGCCATCTGCTCTACCTTCTAAGCCAAAGCAATTCAAAAGAAAGTCTGTCTCCTCCTCGTTTGAAAATGTCGCTGTGATCAGAAATAAAACCTCCATCAAGTTCTCAAGAGAAGCTCTGTTTGGTCCCCCTCCTGATCTCTCAGTTCTCCATCTATCTCTGCCCCCTGGTGGACCATATGTTACAGGGCAAGTACTCAAAGAACCTTTTGGAATCTTCTTCAGAGATGATGAGGAAGAGCTCAGATTTCAAAGAGTATCTGAAATTCCTATATGTCCCCTCAGTCATCTCAAGGATCTCTTGTGCTTATGGTGTGACTTCTCTCCTTCTGCTGAACCGATCAAGGCAATCATCTCTCAAGAATCTTCATATCGAAGGCAAAAAGGAGAAGAAATACCTGAGTATATGATCAATCCTCCTAAGTCTTCTTTAGATAGCTGATAGATTAGTTTCTGACTTTCTGTAATCTATTAGTAAAACTTACAGTAGTTAGTACATCACTTGTACTTGTAATTTTCATACCTTGTAATTCTTTTCTTGAATTAATGAAAATTTTAGTGAAGTACTTAACTCTATTAGTACTGTAAAAGATCCCTCAAAATAGTAATTGGGACATGTATGTTATGAGTCCTGATTATTCCTTATTTTGAACTATAAAGTAATTTTCTTCAGTTATTTTGTCATTATCAAATAGGGGGAGATTGTTGATCCAAACTCTCTCAGTGATTTGATAACGACCCTCTTTTATACTTAGTGAAAATTACGTTTAATATGTATTAGTGTTTCACCATCAGCGATCAGACTGGGTCTGTTCAGTTATCGCTGATAGTCATTCTTACAAACATTTATATGTATTAGTGTTTCACTATCAGTGATCAAACTGAGTCTATTCAGTTATCGCTGATAGTTTCTGATGTAAACAGTAATGTAATCCTTGAAGGCAAGTCTCGTGTCAACAGATGTTCATAGCTGAATCGAAGACAAAGCTGCTGAACAAAGACAAGTCTACTAATGACCTGATGCGGATATCAGTGAAGCAAAGACGAATGTACTTATACTCGAAGGAACATGAGGAAAAGCTTCAACGATCGCTGAACCTCTTTCTATCTCTGAAGGAAGAGATATTCGTCGATCAAACGATCACGAAGCTTATGCCTCAAGTCTCCTTTTGTCTTACCTTGCACAACCAGTACGATGTGTCAGAACGGACATGTCTCTGCCACAAATCGTACAACAACTCTGTCAACTACACTGTTCATGATACGGCCAAAAGCATGTCTCCCAAAGTCAGACTCTCAAAGCCAATCACTGAACGCCACGTGTAAAGTGCCCTGCCATGCATTTAATGCATAGGGTATAAATAGAAAGATTTCCTCTCCATCTGAGGGTGTGCTCACCTCTGGACTTCATCTTTCTACATTATAGAAACCCTTGTTTTCTATACTCTCAATCCCCCATTCTCTATATTCTTGTGCAACCATCTTAGTGTTTTCTTAAGTTTGTTTAGATTGAGTCTGTCTTAATCTTATTCCGCAACAAAATTGTAAATTGTGTTTGATTTATCAATAAACAATTTATTAAACTTTAATTTATGTGTTTGTATTCACCCCCCCCCCTTCTAAAAACTTGTTAAGCACCTCCGGGACCAACAGATGACAACCTAGAAAAATTTTGGCCGAACTTAGCAATCGAAAAAGCAGATATAAACACAGGTAGATGTTTCGATCTCAGAGACAAACTCATAGAATAAGCAAATCAGCACTCAATCACCAAACAGATATCGATTTTACCAAAATAAGCGATTAAATGGTTTTAGACGAACCATTTGATCATATCGAATAAAATTAATTCGATCATGCTCTGATACCAATTGTAGATCCCAGTTACAGTGTGATCACGAACAGTAATCAATGAATAACAATGTATATGCCACAACTTCTAGTCATATGATTAATATTCACTAAAGGATTAGGTTTACAGAGAGAATATCTGATAAGCAAAAGTAAACCTATTGACTAGAATAATTTTGAATTAATGCGACTAACAATAATTTCATCTAACCTAATTTTTAACCAAATAAACCAATATATATTAGGCAACTAAGGCCTAATGGGCTTTAGGCCCAATAACAAATAACTATTAAAGAATAACAATTCAACCCCTTATAAATGTTTTATACCACTTTCAACACACAGGAATTTCAGTCCTAACAAACTTATTTTAACAAATTCAAAATTTATAGTGTATATATAATAATAATAATAATAATAATAATAATAATAATAATAATAATAATAATAATAATAATAATAATAATCAATTTTAAAAGTTTCAATCAACATATTATATTATTTAATTTTTCTTTACAATCTTGTTTGTATTAATTAGCATACTATATTATTAGAATTTTTTTTAATTATATACTAAAAACTTATTTGAATTATATTATAAAATATATATTTGTAATTGACTATCTTTTCAAGATATAATTTTTGGTCATTTTACATTCTTATAAGCTAGTTTTTGCCGAACATAATTTGTTCATGAGCTACCAGCTAACTTATAAGTGATCAACTAACTTATCAAGTAGTTATCCAAACATAGCCTTAGGGGTGTCTGTTTGCATATTAATGGTGCCATTAAGTGGCAAGCTCTGAATCACGTGGAGGTATGTGTTGTTTGGCAAAGAAATTGAAGCCTCTTAACGATGACAAAATGCTCTGAGCATTTTTTTATCTGGGTCTAGGTAAAATGATTCAGAAGGGTTTATTTTTCAACATTTGTCTTTCAATCTATCGCCTCCTCCACGCTTTCTTCTTGTTCCAATGTTGTTCGGAGTTGTTGCCATCCGACGATCTCCTTCTCCTACGTCGTTCTCCATCGTTCTCAGGTATCTTTTTGTTCTCCATCCTGATTTTTCATCTCTACTCTCCCTCTCTCAGGTATGTCTTTCTTCATCGATTATATGTTCTATATCGATTTAGTTTCTGTTTCAAAAATGCTTTCATCGATGATTCGATGCATATGGAAAATGTGTCGATTTAAAATCTTGTAAGAAAGTTTTCAATGAAATGGTGGATCAAAATTATGTTTATTGGAATGTTGTCATCACAAGCTTTGCTTCCATGAATCATCAATAAGAAGCTATGGAGTTCTTCATATTCAATATCAGTAAAGGTATTATACCAAACTCTGTTGTAGTCTCCAGTATGTTACCCATTTTAATCAATCTTTAATGTCTTCAATGGGGATTAGAGCTTCATGGTTTTAGTATTAGAAGGGGGTATCGAATCTGATATATTTGTAGCCAATTATTTACTTGACATGTATGCTAAATTAGGCTATCCTAAGGCATCAAATGTGTTCTACAAGATTGATCCAAAAAAAATATCGTTTCTTGGAATGCACTGATCGCTAATTACGCTCAAAATGGCTTTGAACCATTAGCATTATGTATGAGACTCAATTGAGGCATTTGTAACCTCCATTGAGGCTCTCTGAAGCCATTACAGGCTTGTTGTTATGTTCATTGGGTGATTTTTTCGAGTTGATGTGTTGTAAGAAACCAAATCCATGTTTGCTATTATAATGTAAGTATATGGGATGTTTGGGTTTTAGCCATGCTTCTTGGAGGGCATGAGTTGTAAATTGTTGCCAAAAAGGTAAAAAGGCGGATTTTACCTCATTTCCCTACCTGATCGATTCCTACACTTTTGTGTCTGTGTGAGAGAAAGCTTTTCTTGGAGAAAAAGGTTCTCAAATGTGAGGGAATGGATGAAAGAATTGTTGGAATAGAAAATTTATTGAGCAACTCTTCATTTTCAGGTATGGAGTTATCTTATTCTTTTGTAACATTTCCTTTTTCTTAGGGCTCTTGTTTTTTTTTCGTGATTTTGATGTGAATTGATTCATTATTGTTGGAAATGATGGATTTTATGGTAAAAACCACATTGGGTATTGAATATGGTTAAGATTTGAAGCTTTGAATAGATTTACATTGTTAATTTATTGGGGTTTTTGCTAATCATCCACGAGTTTCTGGTTTTCATGGTACGAAGCTTGATTTTGGGGTTTTAAGTTGAGAAAACTTTGTTTTCATTGAATCTTTGCTTATTAGTCTTGATGGTTTAGTATTTAGATCGATTATTGTTGGTTTTCCAATTTGTTATTTGAGAAGAATCATCATTGTTAATGGTATCTTCAAGGGTTTTCATTTTTTCCAAGTTTTGTGGATAAAACCTTCATTCAAAGATGGATTTGGATGAATTAAATGGTGTTACGATGTTAGAGTAATGGTTAAAATGGTTTAGGCCATTGATTCTCTCAATTTTGGAGCATGAATCGATTTGGGAAAGATTGGACAAGCGTATCTTTTGGGGTTTTTGCTAAAAAATTCATGCAGGATTGAACAGTGAAGAATGCGATTTTCATGCGGGTTAGGTCGCATGAAACCTGCATTCAACACTGCCATGTGCGTTTTTTATTTTACTTCGTTTTTCGTTTTAGGCTAGGTTCGAGGCATCAATTCAGTAATTGTCTTACGGATTGTATGTGTGGTTTTAGGATGGTTTAGATGTTTTAACACCATTCCTATGTCATCTGTTTTTAAGGTGTTCGGTTTGTGGATTCCTAGTCTAAAAGTGTGATATAGGCTTGGACACCAGGTGAGTTTTCCTACCATTCTTTTATGAAATTATGCATGTTATTTACTTGGTACCCTCGTGTTATAGCCTAAACACTTAGTCACAGGTGTGAGTGAACATAAGTGTATTCCATCTACGTATTATTAATTGTGCATTTCATCAAGTGTGATTTACTTTAATACTATTTCAATTGTTGTTAAATGGTGGATTTTTTCGTTTAAACTTTATGCAAGAGGGAACTTACTAGACCTTCGGTCTAACCCTCTCTTGTCATAAAAGTGAAAACATTTTGCAGGTAAGCATTTTAGTGACATTTTCAAGGAAATATTTGATAGTGTAGTGAGGACTACCATGTATGGTAAATTTGGAACTACATCTGGCAAATGTAATTGTGAACTAACAGGTACATTGTAACACCCGTAAATTTTATCTAAATAGGTTAGGAGCCTATTTGTACTTGTGTCACTCTATTGGACCCTAATTGCATATTGAAGTTTCCTTTTCATGCATAGAATTAATCCTGCAACACTCTATCGGTAGTTAGAGAACTTTCGGACGAAAATCGAATGGGCAACCCCTTTTAGTGACCTTGTCGGTGACAGTGACATGTGTCAAAGTCGCGCGACATTGTCGCGGTGGGCTAGTGATCCGCGGTACGTCTCACGCGAGAGTGACCGCGATTGTGCCCTTGGGCACTCTCGCCGGTCATAATCTCCGAGATTGTACCAAATATGGTTGATGGTCGATGACTATGCCCTGGCGATAGTGCCAGTGGTAATCTCGCGGGGCATAATCTCCTGCGTGGTCTGTCCGATTAAAAACCCATTTCCATCATCTTTTTCATTTCATAATCACACAATCAGATCTAAGGTTCGGTTGGGAACTACTTTGGGGCGATTTTCACCCTCTTCTACACCTTTTCTTCCATTAATGCATTAGAGGTTGTTGGGGAACATTAAAGCTTCAACAAACCACCTCTAGGGTTCATTTAAAGGCTAACTTTCAAGCTTGGAATCTCAAGACTTCACTTCCTTCTCATTTCATCTATTTTCTATGGTTTTATCTAAAACATAGGTTCTAAGTATTCTAAACCTTTACAAATGAGATACATGTATTTACTTGCACATTTATTACTATCTCCATAACATGAATGCTAGGGTTTTCTTATATATTTTTGTTTATTTGACCCGATGAAATTTGGAGTATGGAATGGGAACTTGAATGGTGGAAATGTGTAGATGTTGGTAATATGAGCAAGTAAAGAAGGATATTTTTATTGCCACAATCTTATGATATGGCTATTAGTGTGTTGGGAAATATTTCTCACTATGTGTGCATTATCTTCATGATTAAATTTATATGTTCGAGCATGGTAGAAATGATATCATATTTCCTTGCATTTAATTGTTGTAGGGTAAATATTTGGGGCAATGATTTACATTGGTGTTGAATACACATTGTAAGAGTTAAGATGCTATTTGGTCATACATGAGAGGTTTGGATGTACCAAGTCAGATGGTCACTAGGAGAACATAGGCACCACCGTGTTGGTATGTGCCTAGACCTCCGCCATGTGGGGCAATGCCTCCGAATATGTCGGACCTTGAGGTGTCGCTCATGAAGCTTGTCACTAGGGTATCTCGTCTCTTGGATGGAATTTGATTGGTGTTATGGGTCTCCCCCATTGATTCCAGTTGGAACCCATCTTTGGTATATACATGTTGGACTAATTCTCATGCATATATTAATTGTCATATTACTCACTAGGCTTTTTGGCTTAAGACTTGCTTGGTGTATATGTGTATCTCAGGTTCTAGCGTCGTTGTTTCTAAGAAGATTTAGTTGAGACTGTGTGAGCTTGGGGGTATCAAAGAGTCATTTTTATGAAGATCGTCATTGGACTATAGACGACACCCTTTTGTAATCTTGTTTTCGTTGAGAAATTAGATTAGGCGGTTGTTTATTTATTTTCCTTTATAATTACAACTGTAATTAAACAGGAATTCTTATTTCCCCATTTTTGGATGGCTCATGCTATGACATTTATATACCACATTTCAAGTTTTCAGAAATTTTTGTTAGCCGTTTTTAGGGTGTTACAAGTTGGTATCGGAGATTTAGTTTAAGCGAACTAGGTATCGACCTTAGCATGGATAGACTTAGATTGTAAGTAGTTTTGATGAGACTCTCACCTATGGGTAAAAATTTTAGGTGGGGAGAGTGTTAGGACTTACGGAATTACGTAGATTAAGAGTTGTAATTGTGGTAACAAGAATCCTTGTGTATGATATGTTCATAATTTCACTTAGCTACTGCTATTATGAATACATTGTTACGTGAGTATGCTTGCAAATGCCATTATTATGATAATTGAAATGTGTATTAGTACGTATAATGAGTTTAACTCACTTAGTCTTTTCTCAACCTCTTTCTCGTACATGTATGGCAGATAACCATGGTAAACACTCGTAGCAGGCTCCCAAACCCGCAAGAGGGTTGCGTAGAAGTGGAATCTACTGCCGACCAACCTCCTTTGGTCGAGACTTCAGTGGGACCTCCCATACCCACTATCTTGGGCGGGGGACCCGAACGTATCCCACGCGTTAATGTTGCCGATAATACTCCGATCATCGAGGAGGTAACTATGGAAACAAGAATCAGGGATAGCATGATGCAAGCCATGAACTCGACCATGGCCCAACAACAAGAGTTCTTTATGAAGTTACTGGAGGATTGAGATGCTAGTCACCGTCAACCCGAGACAATGGCAGAGAACATCGTGAATGGGTCGGGCGGTGGACCGGCCGCCGTAGGAACGGAAGAGCATGCTACTGTTGAGAGAAGCGAAGGGAATCCGGGTGCACTTACAAAGATTTTCTAGGGTGCCATCCAAAGGAGTTTTCGGGTTCCTCAAATCTGGTCGCTTGCATGTATTAGCTAAAGGAGGAAAAAAGGGCCTTTGAATCCAGCGAGTGCGATGACTCACAACGAGTCAAATTCGCATCTCAACTACTTAGGGGTGAGGCCTTGATTTGGTGGAATCTCACCCGATCTGGTCTTACTTCTGAAGTTCTCTCCAAGTTAACTTGGCCGGTTTTCAAGAAGAATATTTTGGACAAATATTGAAGTGAAAGATCGTTGGACAAGATTGAAGAAGAATTCAGAAACTTGAAGAAAGGGGCCTTGTCTGTCACCGACTACTCCAAGCTCTTCTTAGAGAAACTGGACTTAGTGGGGCATCTGGCTCCCGATGAGCGATCAAAAATCAAGGCTTATCAGCGTGGGTTACCGGCCGAGATGAGGACGACCGTGAGGAATGCTAGAGGGTCGACGTTACAAGAAGTCATTGAAGAGTCCTTGCTCGTGGAAGACGACATGATTGCGGGAAAGGAGGAGAAAGGATTGGTTGGAGAGAAGAGAAAGTGGGAGGGGTCATCCAAACCAAATTGTCAATTCAAACCGGCATTCGGGGGAAGGGAAGCGACCCCTGCCGGGAAGTGAGGTGGTGTCATCGGTGTAAGAGCAAGCACAGTGGCCCAGGCAGTCAAAGAACCTATTCGGGTCATCCCGAGTGTGCCAAATGTGGAAAGAAGGACCACATGTTCCGCGACAGTCCTATCCGGGGACTCATTTGCTACGAATGCCGAGAGCCGGGACATATGAAGAGAGAATGTCCAAAATTGGTTGGGAGTAACCACAACCCCACCAGTGGTCCAACCCAGAAGAAAGAGAATTCGTCGAGGGTACCAAGCCGAGCCTTCCAAATGATCGCCGAGGAGGCAAGGGAGACCGCCGATGTAGTATTGGGTACATTTATTGTAAACTTCTTGCCTACTCATGTTTTATTTGACTCGGGTGCAAACCGATCCTTTGTGTCAAATTCATTTTGTGCAATATTTTCTACTTCCGTTAGTGTCCTTTCCGATGCCTTGGTAGTAGAAGTGGCCAATGGGGAACATGTGTTGATTCGGGATTATTACCATGACTGTGCTATAGAGATAGATGGAATTCCTTTCAAGTTAAACATTTTGCCAATGTCCATTGGAGGTTTCGACGTAGTGATAGGCATGGATTGGTTGACCAAAAACTGCACAACATTATTTGTTCCAAGAAGATGATTAGGATACCGGTGCCGAGTGGTATGCTCACTATTTATAGAAAGAAAAGGAAGGGATCCACTCCCGTGATTTCTTACTTGAAAGCTCGCAATCACTTAGCTAAGGGATGTTCCTCGTACTTAGCTTACATCTTTGACGCAAAGCTGGAAAAGAAGTCAGTGGAGAATGTAAAAATTGTTCGAGATTACCCGGATGTCTTCCCAGAAGATCTACCTAGTTTGCCGCCAGAACGCCAAGTAGTGTTTCAGATTGACCTCACCCCGGGAGCATCTCCGATAGCCCGTGCTCCATACCGTTTAGCGCCGACAGAAATGCAAGAGATGATGACTCAACTGCAAGAGTTATTAGAGAAGGGCTTCATCCGACCGAGCTCGTATCCTTGGGGAGCCCCAGTTTTGTTCGTAAAGAAGAAGGATGGGTCTATGCAGATGTGCATAGACTACCGGGAGTTGAATAAACTCATGGTGAAGAACAAGTACCCTTTACCCCGAATCGATGACCTCTTTAACCAACTTTAAGTTGAGGGATGCTTTTCAAAAATCGACCTTCGGTCTGGATATCATCAAGTGAGAGTGAAGAAAGAGGATATTCCGAAGACGGTGTTCTGAACGAGATACAGTCATTACGTGTTTTTGGTGATGCCTTTCGGTTTGACCAATGCTCCGGCCGTATTCATGGATTTGATGAACCGCTTGTGCCTCCCTTTCTTGGACAAATCCGTAATTGTCCTCATCGATGATATATTGATATACTCGAAGGACGAGGCTGAGCATAGGAAACATCTAAGGGAAGTATTGGAAGTTCTCCGAAGAGAGAAGTTATTCCCAAAGTTCTCGAAATGCGAGTTTTGGCTTCAAGAGGTGTAATTCTTGGGCCACGTGGTGTCCAAATACGGAGTGAAAATGGACCCGGCAAAGGTCGAGGCAATGATGAGTTGGGATCCGCCCAAGAGTCCGACAGAGATCCGAAGCTTCTTAGGATTGGCGGGCTACTACAAAAGGTTCATTCAAGATTTCTCAAAGATTGCTTCGCGACTTACGACATTGACGAGAAAGAATGTCAAGTTCCTTTGGATGGACACTCAGGAACAAGCCTTCCGTACGCTTAAGAGGAAGGTTGTGTGAAGCGCTGATTCTATCCCCACCCGAGGGATCGGACGATTTTGTTGTGTATAGCGACACTTCCAAAATGGGCCTCGGTTGTGTACTCATGCAAAGGGGGAAGGTAATAGCCTACGCATCATGTCAATTAAAAGATCATGAGAAGAACTACCCGACCCACAATTTGGAGCTTGCAGCAGTGGTTTTTGCGTTGAAGTTGTGGCGTCACTATCTTTATGGGACCAAATGTACTCTTTTCAACGATCACAAAAGCTTGAAGTACATTTTTGATCAAAAGGAGCTCAACATGCAACAACGAAGATGGCTCGAACTACTCAAGGACTATGACTGTGAGTTGCATTACCATCCGGGTAAGGCCAACGTGGTGACGGATGCTTTGAATCGATGAAGTCATGGTAGTGGTGCAGTTTTGTCACTCACCAGAATTAACGTTGTGTCAAGCCTAGTCGAGGACATCAAGAGGTGTCAGACCGAAGCACTTCGAGAAGAGAACCTCAAGGTTGAAGTAATGATAAAGCAACGAGATCTATTAACGGAAGATGGTCGCAGCTTGAGGTTATTCCAAGGCCGAGTATGGGTACCAAAGTTGGGAGGAAATCATGAACTCCTCCTAGAAGAAGCTCATAAATCCAAGTATTCCATACACCCCGGTAGTACGAAGATGTATAGAGATCTCAAGTTGAACTATTGGTGGCCGGTGATGAAACTCGACGTGGAAAATTACGTGGAGAAATGTGTCACATGCTTACAAGTGAAGGCAGAACACCAAAGGCCATACGGTAGTCTGCAACCCTTGTCAATTCAGGAATGGAAGTGGCAACACATCTCGATGGATTTCGTCACCAAAATACCGAAAACTTTGAAGGGTCACGACATGATTTGGGTAATGGTGGACCGACTCACCAAGAGCGCGCACTTCTTGGCGATGCGAGAGACGTTGCCCATGGACAAATTAGATAAATTGTACATTGATGAAATTGTGTCAAGACACGGTGTTCCATTATCTATCATGTCAGATCGAGATATTCGGTTCACATCAAAATTTTGGTACGGTTTACAAAAGGAGTTGGGCATAAAGATCAAATTGAGCACGACCTACCATCCTCAGATGGAAGGACAAAGCGAGAAGACCATTAAAACTCTCGAGGACATGTTGAGATCATGCGTTTGGGACTCACACCTACCGTTAGTAGAGTTTGCCTATAATAATAGCTACCATTCGAGCATCGGAATGGCTCCATTTGAAGCTCTTTACAGCTGGAAATGTAGGACCCCGACTTGTTGGCTTGAAGCGGGTGAAAAGCAATTTTCCGGATCGGACATCGTTCAACAGACCGCGGATAAAGTGAAGGACATTCGAGAGCGGTTAAAAGCGGCCCTAGACCGACAGAAAAGCTATGCGGACAAGAAGAGAAGACCGGTTGAATTTCAAGTAGGTGATCGAGTGATGTTGAAGGTGTCACCGTGGAAAGGGATAATCTGTTTTGAAAAACGCGGAAAGCTTAGCCCCCGTTTCCTTGGACCCTTTGTTATCTTAGAGAAGATTGGACTCCAAGCGTACCGGTTGGATTTACCACCGGAAATGGATGGGATACATCCTACCTTCCATGTTTGCTACCTTCTCAAGTGTTTAGCTGAGGAAGAAAGCGTCATCCCTTTGTCAGAAATTCGGGTGGACAATGGAAACCAGTGTGTAGAAGAACCGAAGGCGATATTAGAATCCAAGCCGAAGAGGCTTTGTCATAAGGAGGTAACAATGATCAAGGTACAATGGAAGCATCATCGTGGTTCCAACGACACTTGGGAATCGGAGGAGGACATGAGACGGCGTTATCCTTACTTATTTTGGTAGAGTGGGATTTCGGGGACGAAATCCCATATAAGGTGGGGAGGATTGTAACACCCATAAATTTTATCTAAATAAGTTAGGAGCCTATTTGTACTTGTGTCACTCTATTGGACCCTAATTTCATATTGAAGTTGCCTTTTCATATATATAATTAATTCTGCAACACTCTATCAGCAGTTAGCGAACTTTCGGACGAAAATCGAGTGGGCAACCCCTTTTACCGACCTTGTCCGATACAGTGACATGTGTCAAACCCGCACGACATTGTCACGGTGGGCTAGTAAGTCACGGTGGGCTAGTGAGTCGCGGTACGTCTCACGCAAGAGTGACCGCGATTGTGCCCTTGGGCACTCTCACCGGTCACAATCGCCGAGATTGTACCGAATGTGGTTGGTGGTCGGCGACTATGCCTTGGCGATAGTGCGAGTGGAAATCTCGCGGGGCCTAATCGCCTGCGTGGTCTGCCCGATAAAAAACCGATTTCCAGCCTCTGTTTCATTTCATAATCACACAATCAGATGTAGGGTTCGGTTGGGAGCTACTTGGGGGCGATTTTCACCCTCCTCTACACCTTTTCTTCCATTAATGCATTAGAGGTTGTTGGGGAACATTAAAGCTTCAACAAACCACCTCTAGGGTTCATTTAAAGGATAACTTTCAAGCTTGGAATCTCAATACTTCACTTCCTTCTCATTTCATCTATTTTCTAGGGTTTTTATATAAAACCTAGGTTGTAAGTATTCTAATCCTTTACAAATGAGATACATGTGTTTACTTGCACATTTATTAATATCTCTATAACATGAATGCTAGGGTTTTCTTATAAATTTTTGTTTATTTGACCCGATGAAATTTGGAGTATGGAATGGGAACTTGAATGGTGGAAATGTGTAGATGTTGGTAATATGAGCAAGTAAAGAAGGATATTTTTATTCCCACAATCTTATGATATGGCTATTTGTGTGTTGGGAAATATTTCTCACTATGTGTGCGTTATCTTCATGATTAAATTTATATGTTCGAGCATGGTAGAATTGATATCATATTTCCTTGCATTTAATTGTTGTAGGGTAAATATTTGGGGAAATGATTTACATTGGTGTTGAATACACATTATAAGAGTTAAGATGATCTTTGGACATACATGAGAGGTTTGGATGTACCATGTCAGATGGTCACTAGGAGGACATAGGCACCATCGTGTTGGTATGTGCCTAGACCTCCGCCATTTGGGGCAATGCCTCCGTTGTACCCCCGAATGTGTCTGGCCTTGAGGTGTCGCTCATGGAGCTTGGCACTAGGGTATCTCATCTCTTGGGTGGAATTTGATTGGTGTTATGGGTCTCCCCCATTGATTCCAGTTGTGGAACCCATCATTGGCGTATACATGTTGGACTAATTCTCATGCATATATTAATTGTCATATTACTCACTAGGCTTTTTGGCATAACACTTGCTTGGTGTAATTGTGTATCTCAAGTTCTAGCGCCGCCACTTCTAAGAAGGTTTAGTTGAGACTGTGTGAGCTTGGAGGGATCAAAGAGTCATTTTTGTGATGATCGTCATTGGACTCTAGACGACACCCTTTTGTAATCTTGTGTCCGTTGAGAAATTAGATTAGGCGGTTGTTGATTTATTTTCCTTTATAATTACAACTGTAATTAAACAGGAATTCTTATTTCCCCACTTTTGGATGGCTCATGCTATGGCATTTATATACCACATTTCCAGTTTTCGAAAATTTTTGTGAGCCCATTTTTAGGGTGTTACATACATGTTTGTGCTTGTTTTACCCTATGAACCAGGAACTGTTGGTTTAATTGTCGATTATAGGTGTTATTTCAGTGTTAAAATTGAGAATGTTTATGAGGTAAAGTTTTTGATCTTTGAGAAGCTGTCAGCAAGTATCAGGGAATCAGTTTGATGTAGAAACTTCGAGACTCGAAGAGGGAAGTGGGATGGTTTATGAGCATACCCCTAATTTTATGGAGAGGCCTCCATTATTGGATTTGTGTCGATGGAATGAATTACTCAGGAGGAGAGGTACATCTAGGGTTTGAAAGATCTTGCTGGAAGCTGAGAAGCATTGGGGAATCTCTTGACTTTTCAGTCAGTAATGGATGTAGAAAAGATTGTTTTGAATATGACAGAATCGTCAATTCGAGGAGTGGAGTAAGGATAAGAAGAATGTGAAAGCGCCGATTAATGATCCATTTAGAAACAGTATATTATGGTAACTGAGCAAGGCGAGAGACCTGCACTAGGAATTTTCTACGAGTATGGAAAAATCACTCATTTGTCAATAATGATGAGAAGTAGAATGTTGATGTCAAATTGTGATTCGGTGAGAGAAAATCGCCCTAAATCGTAAGACGAGTTTCATGCACCATGTTTTTTAAATGGGTTTCACAAGTTACTCCATGTTATATTCATAACTGCATGTAGTGTAAGCATGTTGAGTTTCATGTTTTACTAAATAAACTGACACATGCGAACATGTGATCTACGTTTTAAAATGCATGAGTGTGTTTCCCTTGCAAATAGAAAGAAATTTCTCTTCATTTGGATATATATATAGAGAGAGAGAGAGTCGGGTTCAAACGAGAACAATAACTATTTAAAAGAATACGAGAACTAATAAAATCATTAGTGATTTTACATTAACACACGAAAAAGGGACTTTGGCCGCTGCTTCAGGTCCGCGTGACTTTTTTGGACGTTAATGTAAAATCACTAATGATTTTGTTAGTTCTCGTGTTCTTTTAAATACTTATTGTTCTCGTTTGATCCTCCCTATATATATATGTGTGTGTGTGTGTGTGTGTGTGTGTGTGTGTGTCGTGTTGGCCTAACCTAGGGGTCGCAAAAAGTGACCCAACCTGCCAACCCAACCCAAAATTAGCAGCTTGGGTTGAGATTTTCAACCTATTTAAGTAAATGGGTCAACCTTCCTAACCCATTTATTTAAATGGGTTGGGTTGGGTTGAAATTTTTGATTTGTTTACAACCCCATTTTTAACTTGTTTTCAACCCATTTAAAATATTATATAAATTTATTTTATTCTTAATTAAATATTATTATTTAGTTATAATATCTATTTAAAATCTTATATAATTTTATTCTATTTAATTATGACACATGAAGTCAAACCCTAGCCTCTTCCTTTCCAAACTTCTACACTTTGATACCTGAGACCTGCGCTGAGAAGATAGAGGATCAAGAGGAAAGTAATATCGAGAGTGAAACAGGAGTCGGTGAAAGTGGAAGTCGAGTTACTTAGAAATTAAAGGTTTGCAATGATATTTGAACAATTTATTTGCATTTGTGGTTGTGTTTTATTCAAACTTTGAACAATTTATTTGTATTTGTCATACAATTAAATAGTCTAATCATTTTATTTTATTTAAAATATTAAAATTAAATGGGTCAACCCAGGTTCAACCCATTTATTTAATAGGTTGGGTTGATAAACTCATAAACAGGTCAACCCGCTGTCAACCCATTTAGGTAACAGGTTGGATTTGGTTGAAAATATCAACCCATTTAATTAAACAGGTCATGTTGGGTTGAGATTTTCAACCCATTTAAGTAAATGGTCAACCCGAACCCAACCCAACTTGACCCATTGCCACCCATATCCTAACCTTTATGATGGAAGTATGAAAGCATGTTGTTACATCTTTTCTATTATTGAAACTTAAATGATGATGTTGTCATTGCGTCGATTGGTGTGAAATTTTGTTGACTCAACGGTGTGGGTAAAAGCTCCAAGAATGATAATAGCCCAAATGAGGAGAAGATTTTATCGTGAGTATTTTGTTTATTGTCTACAATGTTTCAGACCGAAGGATCTGTGTTTTACCTTTTAGTAATATACGAGTTGGTTTTCTGCATGATTATCTATGTCGTAGTATTGTTATGTCTTGCATGCACGAGTTTGTTACATAGTTGATTATTTCTTTAAATTCTTTAGGACCAAATGATTTTTTTTTATCTATGTCCACATGCATGAATGTTATGAACTCGTCAAGAATTTGGGTTTAACCTTCCGTTCGGAGAAATCACAATTAAGGACAAGGAAAGGCCTCAAGAATAAGAAATTTGTTGGTTGGGCCGTTGGAGTCGATTTACTACCTTAGTTTCAGATTAAAAATGGTTGGTGCATGTAAAAAATATGAGGTATATTCGACTAGGCTAATGTTGGCTAGAGTTTAATTGTTGTCTTGGTGTTGACGAGATGCGGTTGGTGGTGAGTGTTATAGTTGGGAATAATTTATAAATACATGATATTTTAGGTAAAATCATGTGTTAGTGTTTTAATGAAATGTTATCAGTAAAAAAGTAAAAGGGGATTATAAATTGAAGTCGTGCAAGAATACTAAGGTAGACTTGTAGTTAGTCTATGAGGCAATGAGGTATTACACCATTGCCAAGTGACGACTTAGAGTCATTATTGGCGGGTACGATGTGAAGGAAGTTGCAATTTGAAGAATAATTCAAACGTGGTGTTGTGATTAGACAATGGCGTAAGTGGTCATTGGGGCAAGATGTATATGTTTGCGTTACGCTAAACCACCTCGTGTGGGTGTTTTAAAAGCATAATATTGCTAGGTTGGGAAGATAACTTCTTATGAGGTTTTGGTGATTCGCCTACAAGAGAGGGCGCCTTATCTTTTCGGAAAACTTGAACTTGTTTCTTGTAGATCTCAATGACCTGACAAGGATTTCGAACTTATTTAAGTGAATTAGGTGAGTATGATTTTGTGGTTCACCTGAATTCGAGAAAATTAAGTCGTGATATGACTTTATATCAATTATATAGGTGTTGTGGTTGGTATGAAGAAGGTGGTGTCTATTGTATATGTAAAGGGATCGTAAAGATTTTGTCTATAGTGTGATATTGTGGTGTTGTAGTTGTGTGAATAAGTTAGTTGCATTTTATGCCGAGGTAGACGTGGAAGTCATTGATTTGATATAGAGTCATTATGTTATGTTAAATAATGACATTATGTGTTTTTGGTCAGGTGCGATGTGATAAGTAAAATAAATTAAAATGTTGGGATTATTAGGCAATTATATGCTTATGTTAGATTGTGAAGCAAATATTTTGGTAGAATTCAGTGACTTTTTACTTGCACCAATTTGGTCGTGATGTAATTATGGATGAGTTTATTTTTTTTCCGGTTGTACATTGATGAAAATGCTATATTTGGTTAGTTGAGGTATACTTAGTCGTAGATTTAAGGATTTGAATTAAAATGGTGAAATATTCCTTATGTGTAAAGGAATACAAGTGGTTCGGTTAACTCCGTTTTGAAATTGGGAAGTGTGTTGGATCATGGAGCATTGAGTATTGTTTCACGGTGATCTTGTGTGCTAGAAGAGTTGAGTATCTTTATTGAGGGTCGTGGTGGAACCGTTCAGCTAGACTTAGTCTTGCAAATGTAATGTGTGGTTATGGTATTTGAATTTGGTGAAAATTATGTAATGGATAATGAGTGGGGGCATGGTATTTCATGTTGGTATAAGTAAGCGAATATGGTATGCTGGAATGAGCGGGAAAGATGGAAAGTTAGGATCTTGTTGGGTAATATCGAAAGTGAAAAGGTACTTTTCGTCAGGTGTTGAGTGTTTATAAACTCCTCGACGTGGTGTGGAAAGGGTGGGAATGCAAGTTCTTGTTCAGATGTTGGTAAATTAATTCACGTGATCGGTTTAAAGCTTGCAATTATTGACAAGCCTTACATTGAAATTGCATGTTTATATTTTCAAAAGGGAAGTGGTAAAAGGTTTGTCCGATGTAGTGTTTTGAATGCAAGACCGTTGAATTAAATTTAGTATTTTTATGTGGAAAATGTTCTAAGTGAGCTTGACGTCGAGTGTTAAGCTAATTGGAATAGTTTTGTGTGAGCATGGTCGCTCCTTCTAATGAAGCGAGTGAAACATAGAGTTATTTAAAAAAAAATGCATGGACTATTAGTTGATTCGGTAGGATTGGTTCAACTTTGGTCAGTAGATAATTCAGATGATGGATTGTGGAAATTTTCTTCCTATAATTATGTATGAAAAAAAGTTGACAACCTTGTGGGTGATGTATGTATAGTTCATATGAATTGATTAACATTGATGAGTTGTGATCAATGTGCTTTCAAGGGAGTAAAGTGCTAATTATGTTTGATGTACGTCGTGTTTCAAATTATCAGGGAAAAGAGAACTAAATTTAGTTGAGGTGTGATAGTAAGGGATATCGTGTGTTTTGGTGAATTTTATCAGAGTAGCGTAGCGAAAGAATGGTGGTCCATTGGAAGTTTCATAAAAGGGGTATTATGGAAGTTCGAGCTTGAATTAATGATTGGTTACCCTCAGTCATTACTCAAAAGAATTCTGGGACAAAACTCTTTTAAGGAGATATGAACAGAAAAGCAGATATAAAGTTGATAAGCAATCTAGATCTCTACTTCTTCAGAGTACACCAAATGAGATCTACATTAAGATTGACAGTTACAAGGCGACTGCAAAAAAATGTGGGATCAATCGGAGAAAATGATGATGGGGTCTAAGATTGGAAACCAGATGAAGATGGCTAACTGCATCAATAACTATGAAGAGTTCAAGGCCAAATCTGGTTAAAGTTTGGAGGAGACATATGAAAGATTTGTTTCTTTATTGAATGATCTAGCCAAGAACAAGGTAAAGAAGAAGCAAATTGAGAATAATGCGAAGTTTCTGAGTGTGTTGCAACCCGAATGGAAGAAGCATACAAGAAGAATGAAACAGATGAAAGATCTGAGTGAGATTCCTCTACATGAAGTTTATGAAACACTCCGTCAAAATAAGGAGGAGGTAGAAGAGGATAGAGAAGAGAAAAAGAAAAGTGAAAAACCAGTTGTTGATCCAGTTGCATTGGTAGTTGATAAAAGGAAAGAGAAATAGAAGAAAGATGAGAAGAAGAAAAATAAAGTTGTGTTGACTGAGTCTGAGGAGAGTAACAGTGATGACTTCGATTCTGATGATGGAGAAAATCTGAAGCAAGTTATGCTATTGCTACTCGTGCTTTTCAAAAGAAGTTCTATAAGAAACCGGGTTCTAACAGTCAGGGGTACTCTTCAGGATAAAGAAATTATGAGCACAAAGAAAGGATTGAAGGAAGAAGGTATGAGGAAAGGAAGCCGGAAGAGAGAAAGTATGTGAACAGTTATGAGACAAAGAAGGTGGAAGAGCCAATAAAATGCTACAACTGTGGGAAAATAGGTCATTTTGCCAAAGACTGCCGGAAGTCAAAAGTTTGCAATTCTGAGTACTACAAGAACAAGATGCTTCTGGCCAAGCAAAAAGAAGCAGGCAAAGCTCTTATGGCCGAAGATGATCACTGGCTAGATCATACCGATTATGAGGATGACAAAGAGGAAACTTCTCATATGTGCTTAATGGGCAAGGAAATCGAATATGATGAATCTGATGAGGAGACTTTTGAAGAGGTAAATAATTTTTCTGAAACCATGATGGTCGAGCTTCAAGACTTACAAGCTAAGCTTAAAAAGGAGAAAAGTAGAGTTGCGAAAAAGCGTCAAACAATTTTTTATCTCAACAAGGAAATTGTTGGGCACAAAAACTTGATTGACTCTTTGAACAAAGTTGCTACTAATTTTGAAACACAAATAGCTTGTTTTGAAATTCAAATTTCTGAAGCAGTTTCGAAGTTTAACATGTGTGAACGTGAGAAACAAGAGTTTATTTTAAAAGGTCACAATTTGCAAATTGATAATAAAAATTTGTATAAAAGCTTAATGGTTTGGAAGCAAAGCTTTATGCTCGAGGTCAAACGGACCAAACCATTTATCTAAACAAACCAAAGGAAGTTACAGATTTCAAATATAATTGGGGTATTGGTTACGATAACCCACATTATTTGAAGAAAGCTAGAAAGCAGCCAACTTTATATAATTTTCATTTCGTACAAGTGGCTGACAAAAATCCTCATTTGAAACCCAAATTTCTTACAAAATCATCTGATAAGGTTGAGGCTAACGAAGATGAGAACAGGAAGAACATAACCAAAATGCCACTACCATTTTGTTATAAAAAGTTGAATGATAGTTATCTTTCTGAGCAACCAAACTTTCTTTCAAACGATTATTTTCAAAGCTATTCTACTAAGGATATGGAGGCAAAACCAGTTAAAGCAAAGATTTATGTTCCTCCACTCATCTTGGAAAATAAAATTTCTAAGCTTGAGAACATCTTAGTAGAAGAAAGAATTTTGGTTGGTGTTGAGAAATTTTTTTTTCTACTATTATGATGAACACTAGTTTAAAATCTGAAGTTACAAATGACAACTCCGAATCAGGAAGAGTTAGTGTAAACAACTCCACTGATTCAGATACATCATCTTGTAAAGTTTTCATGGGAAATGTTTTTACTAATCCTAAATCTTCAAATTGTGCTAAAATGTCTTATCAAAAGAAGTGTTCTAAAAAGACAAATGATTTCAAATTTCTAAATTCTAAATTCTTCCAAGGTACAACAATTTGATGATGATGTTGATGACTTATTTGCAGATGAAAATGACTTTTTAAATTCTGATGGATGTTTTGATGAAACTGTTGATAAGTTTGATTTCAATGCAAAACTTCCAGATCATACTCCTTTTGTGATCAATAATGATGCTTTACCTAGTGTTTTTGAGAAAGGTGAAACATCAACTAAGGTTGATGAATCAGTTCCTGTGAGTACCTATTACTCTAAAGGTAAGAAGCAAAAGAAAATGTGCTCATAGAAACGAACCAACACAGGTAAGCACAAGAAAACATAAACTCTTAAATCTCATGTTTCTAATCAATCTAAATCTTGTGTTTCAGAATTGAGAAGGAAAAAGTCTGAAGCGAGACTAGAATGGAGACCTAAAAGGAAGATTGAAGAGTCTACGAAATCATTTTCTGATATAGATTGTGATAGGACTACTGTCAGTCATTCTGATGTACTTGGTCATATTGCTTCTCATAAAACAAAACTTGTAACTTCTTACAAGACTTATACAATAAAGCAATTGATCCAATTATCTCATTTTCCTAGTCAGTATTCCCATATTCAAATGATTTTATGACTCGACAATATTCTAATTGTTGATTTGGTACTTATTATATACGTTATTCTAATGATTTTGAAAAACAAAGAGGACCCAAATTCAAATGGATGCCAAAATCTTGTGCTAACACTAAAGGACCCATTTATAAATGGGTACCTAAACCTATTGTTGCTTGATTTCTTCTATGTAGACCTGTCAGATGTGGTACTTGGATTCAGGCTGTCACAACTGCATGTTATACTCAAAATCGTTCAATCATTCATCTCCGGTTTAGTAAAACTACATATTCTTTGATAAATAATAGAATATATAGCATTAAACATGTTCACATCTTTGGACGCAGGTGTTTTGTGCTGAATGATAAGGAGAACTTGAACAAGTTCAGTCCCAAGGCTGATGAAGGCATTTTTATAGGCTATTCTCAGACATCTACTGCATACAGATTTATTTGAAGAAGTCAAAGATTGTGGTTGAGAGCGTCAATGTTACATTTGATGAAGAGATGGCTTCTGAGCAACTCAGTTTAGAACCCGTGATAACAGGAGCATTAGCTTCTGGACAAATCAGTCTAGAACCTGTGGTTAATGTTTCTAATTCTGATAAAGCGTCAACGTCTATATCTCATTAACATATTTAGGTTTATTGTTTGAACATTTTTACGATGAGTTTCTTGGTTCAAAAGTGAATAAACCTGTTATGAATGACATATCTGAATATTCAAGTAATCATTATCCAATCACATCAGATGTATCAACTGAATCAGATTCCCCGATTCAAGATGAAACTCAAATTCAAATACCTACTCTGTCAGTTGAAGTTACACATGATAATGCAGAAACAGAAGTTACACATTCAGTTGGATGTACTGTCATGCCTATCCAACAAACATCAAATATCCAATCAACTGAAACTTATGCACCAGTTACTTCAACTGAACCCCAACAAGAAGAACATACTAGATATCTAGATAATCAACATGATCATTCTACATCTATTCCACTCCCTCATGTACATAAGTGGACCAAAGAGCACCCGGTTCATCAAATTATTGGAGATCCGTCAAAGCCGGTGCAAACTAGGTCTACGACTGCCAACGAGTGCATGTTTGATTCCTTTTTTAGTAAGATAGAGCCTACCCGAGTATCTGAAACTCTAAAAGATCCAAATTGGATAACAGCTATGCAAGAAGAGCTCAATCAATTTGAATCGCTTAAAGTCTGAAGACTCGTACCTCGTCCGGAAGGAAAAACAATTATAGGTACGAAATGGTTATTCAAGAACAAGAAATATGAGGATGGTATCATGGTAAGAAATAAATCTCGACTTGTTGCTAAAGAATACCGGCAAGAGGAAGGAATAGACTATGATGAGACATACGCTCCAGTTGCACGTATAGAGGCAATCAGAATGTTTCTAGCCTACGTTGCACACAAAAACTTCACTGTCTATCAAATGGACATGAAGATTGCCTTTCTAAATGGCATACTAAAGGAGGAGGTATACGTCTCACAGCCAGAAGGGTTTGTTAATGCTGAAAAACCGGATCATGTTTATATTCTTGACAAGGCCCTCTACGGTAGGGGTGTACGCGGGTTGGGTTGGGCGGTTTGAGACATTTTTATAAACCAACCCAATTATGGCGGTTTGGAAAAACTCAACCCAACCCAACCCATTAAAAAGTATAACCCAACCCAACCCTTGCGGGTTAAGGCGGGTTGGGTGGGTTTGGCAGTTTAGTAGTTTACATGAATCGTAAAATAAAATACGATAAATACTAATAAGAATATACAAACGTTTAGCGAACCGTTCGGGAAAAATTCGTTTATATTCATTTATTTAAGAATTGATCGAACATTAATACATTTTTTGTTCATTTAGTTAAATGAACGAACATTAACAATAAGCTCGTTCGTTCATTTACGTTCATTAATGTCTGTTTATTTATGTTTGTTTACATTTGTTTATATATATATATATATATATATTATGATATTAATATTAAAAATCATTAATTATATTAATGATTTTAGAGTTCATTTTTTATCATTCCTAAATTTACCCGGTTTTTCATTTTGTTATGTTATTTCGGAACGAAATGATGATTAATGATGTTGTTTTTTGTATATTGTGTTCGTTTATTTATATTTATCTGTTTACGTTCATTTAGCATCTTAACGAACAAACATAAATGAACACGATCAAACACATATTTTCTTAACGAACGAACATGAACACAAAAATTTCGTTCTTTTACCGTTCATGTTCATTCATTTGTTTGGTTAAGTATAATGAACGAACACGAACAAGCATCATTAGTTTGTTTGATTAAGCATAGTTTGAGCTATATATAATATAATATAGTTTGAGCTATAAAATTTTCTAAATAGAATAATTGTTTTTTATTCTTGTATTATATATATATATGTATATATATATAATTTTATAAAAATTATATATTAGCGGCAGGTTGGCGGGTTGGGCGGGTTGAACAAAACGTAACCCAATTTCAACCCTCTTAATTTGCGGGTTGGCGGTTTGGCGGGTGGGCGGTTTGGCAGTTGGGCGGGTTGGGTTTAATTGGGTTGTTAGCGGTTTGGGTTGGGCGGGTTTCGTGGGTTGACAGTTTTTTGTACACCCCTACTCTACAGTTTAAAGCAAGATCCTCGAGCCTGGTACGATGTTCTATCCAAGTTTTTAGTCAAGTATGGCTTCTCGAAAGGTAAAATCGATACCACTCTATTTATCAAAAAGGAAAAAGCTGATATCATTTTAATTCAAATATATGTTGATGACATAAGTTTCTGTTCAATAAACCCGAAGTATTGTAAGAACTTTTCTAATCTAATGGTGTCTAGATTTCAAATGAGTATGATGGGATAGATGAATTTCTTTCTCGGATTACAAATTAGACAATTTTCAATGGGGATTTTATTAATCAAGCGAACTACATTTCTGATATTTTGCGAAAATTTAACATGGAAAATTGTACTCCAATTGGTACCCCGATAGCACCGGGAACTAAAATCGGAGTTGATCTTTCGGGAAAAATTGTTGATCTTAGAACCTACAGAGGAATGATTGGTTCTTTAATGTACTTAACGGCAAGTAGACCGGATATTATGTTTTCTACATGCTTATGCGCTAGATATCACCTAAAGAATCCCATCTTTCGGCTGTAAAGCGAATTTTTCGATATTTGAAGGGGATTGCAGACCTTGGTTTGTGATATCCTAAAGATACAGGTTTTGAGCTAACAGCGTATTCAGACGCAGATCATGCAGGTTGCATGTTAGACAGGAAGAGTACTTCGAGACATATACAATTTTTGGGTGACAAGCTCATAAGTTGGGCTTCGAAGAAACAACTGTGTGTATCTACTTCAACAGCCGAGGCAGAATACGTAGATGCGGCTAGCTGCTGTTCTCAGGTGCTGTAGATGTGAACACAACTTCGAGATTATGGATTTAAATACAACAAAATCCCGATTTACTGCGATTCCAAGAGCGTTATTGCCATTTCTACGAACCCTGTCCAACATACGAAAACAAAGCACATTGACGTGCGGTATCATTTAATCAAAGATAATGTCGAAAAAGGTACAATTGAACTTTACTTTGTAAACACAGATTATAAACTTGTTGATTTGTTTACCAAGCCGTTAGACGAAAAGAGATTTAGTTTTCTCATTTCGAAACTTGTCATGTTGAACCTTAAGACATAATCTGTAGTTACCTAGTACAGTTTATTTTTTGTTATTTTTCTTCATTTCTTTATTTTTAATCTGAAAGATATCAGCACTGAAAGGTTCTGTTCATGATTTCAGAGGGAGTGAGACAAAGTTTAGATGATCTAAATTCGAGGGGGGATATGAGACATTGCATATGTTTTATACTGACATATTTTTTTGATGATGCATATGTTTAGGGGGAGTAAGGACATTGATTTCTGATTAAATCAGATCAGAACTCTTTCTTTAATTAAATGTTTTTCTTTCAATAAAACTTTGTTGCTTTGACAATTTTTTTTGACTACTTGCGAAATTTGAGGGGGAGCTTACATGATCATATCAATCATGACTTTGGAGCTGATTTTATGAGATTAATGATGAGCGTAAGGATTATTCTAATCTTAATCTCATACATATTTGAAAGATGGACGACTTTCAGATATGCAAAACAGTTTTCTTAAACGTTCAAACCACTTCTCGATTCTTAAATGTTTTCTTGAATTTTAGAAGTGTGTATTTTAAGTGTTTTCATTGTATGAGCTTCAATGTTAAACAAACCATGTGTTTCCAAAGGTAAATACTTGTGTATTATCTTTTCCATATATTGTCAAGTATTCATACACACCGGTTTAGTACTTTATTAACTATGTTCTTACCATGTCTCATATTGAAACTAACTTTCGATCGTAAGACACTCCTTTTTGTACATTCAAAGTTTGTTGAGCGTTAATTCATTTCAAAGCGTTTCTTTCAAGAATATCTATATTTGGTTCATACAGACAACATCCAATTTTTCATGACCTAAGATTTTAATGATACATCAATCATATTTGATCTTTTCATACATAATTGTTAAAGTTAAACTATTGAGCAACTTTTTGCTTTTAGGACAACATACATGGGCATTGTGTGAGATTTTAAAAGAACTTTTATGGATTCACGATAACCAGTGTTTCCTACCTAGGAAGTTATCCTTGAGTGATCGAGAGGCGAGGGGTCAAAATCTAAGTGTGGGTGTGTGATGAGATAAAATGAAAAGAGAGATTGGTTAGAAGTGAGCTCAATGTTAAAAAGAAAGAGGGTGAGAGATCAGAGTAAAAGAATATGAAAACTCTGCACCAACTTTTTCTGAGTTGGGCAGCCACATTACTGTTGTTTCACAATTCTTTCATGAACTTCATTGAAACAGACACTAGCCCATGCCAACTCTTGATTTATACCCCACCAGCTACTCATTTCTTTCTCAACAAAGAGATGTATCAATTTTTCTTGGGGATGCAGGACATAATATATCTCATCTTCATTTAGAAGATGTGGATATTGAAACAGAAGGAAGTCTGCCCTACCTTCGCATTTCGATCATGCACAATTGAGTTCGTGTATTATTATTGTTGTCTCAATGGTTTACACATTTTGAGCCTATTTGAAAAGCCTAAGTAGCTTCAATCATTCTACACTTTGCACAAACACACAAGGAATATGTTTTCTTGTTTTAACATTCATAGAAATTTTCTTTGTGACTTTCCGATGATTGAATGGAAGTCCTGGGATAGTGAACATCAAAAGCTCCTTTCCAACGTTCATTCGTTGTATAAAGTGGCTATGTGCTGCTTACAGGCATTTTAACTGATTCATTTGTTGATTCAGGTTTTCACTCTTATTTGTCTGAAATTTAAAAAGATTTAGATGAATACATTATGAATTGGCGGATGGTTCAGTTGTTCATTTGGAAAGATCATTGGTCAGAAAATCATTCATGACATTTCTTGTAGATAGTTTTGATGATTTCTATGCTCTACATCATCAAAAGGGGGGAGAATTAATTTCAAGAAATGTTGTCTAAAGAACAGACTGTGAAAATTCTGGGGATAAAGTGATCAAGAGATGACAGATTTGAAGGTTATGTTACCTAAATATGGGGAGAATGCCAGTAATGAAAGAAAAAGTTCAAAAGTTCAAAAAGTTGGTTGAAATTTTCTTTGAAGATTATATGCAGAAGCAAAGTGAGTTAAATCTGAAGATAATTTCGCTTCTGAAGTCTGAAAGAGGTTTTTATTACCTTGGGGGAGATTGTTATAGTTTTTGAAGAACACGTTCACAAACTTTCGAGAAGAATACTGTAAATTGAAGATTTTTTGTCAAGACATAAAGAGAGAGATTGTTCTGAGGTGCTGAAATTTCTTTTGATTCAAAGGAGGAGCTTAAAGGCTTATCTTTGTAAAGATGCTAAAGTGGGCGGGAGATTGAAGTTGTTAAAGATCTACGAAGGGGGAGATTGCTCGATTTTGCTAAATTTCTTTTTGAAAACGATCTTCAATCCAAAGGGGGAGATTGTTAGTGAACAAATATGTTGGATCCAAGATCATTGGGATTGAAAGTCAATGTTCCAAGTCAAAGCCTTCAAATGCAAAGTCAAAGTCAAAGCTCAAGGAATAAGTTGTCAAAGTCTTTTGTATTAGTCAACTAGTTTTTCCTTTGTACTTGTTAAGGGTATAAATAGATTTTGTTTTTCCTTGTAAGAGTGTGGCACTTATCAGAATTCGTATCATAGTGAAAGAAATATTGAGAGTGAAAGAGTTTGTAATCTATGAATTTAAGAATCTAATACATATGACCATTTGAGTGAATCTTGTTGTTAATCTTGATTGAATTGCACAATTTGGTAATAACAATACCACATGGACCTATAATGTAATTTACTCTATATATTATTTAAAATTTTATTTTTATTAACTTGTAATTATTTATATAATTATTTTTTCTATTTATTATCTTTAAACATTTTGTTATTTTTAATTAAATTGATTGAATTATAAACTAAATATCAAATTATTTGTTTTTAAACATTCAAAATAAAAATAAATCATTATATATTCAATCATTTAAACATAATATTTTATTTAATACAATTGTAACATAAATGTTGTGTATAAATATTTATTTATATTTAACATTCAAAATAAGAATATAACATAAATGATATTCAATTTTTATTCATTCTGATAGAACATTTTGCCTTTTGCAATTAGACCGTAAATATTGAGCGTAAACATTTATTCTACTCCTATGCGAAGTAGTTCATGAAGTTACACATGTATATCTGAAATGAAACCAATTTGGCATAATAGTAGAAATTGGGTATATGTTAAGGACAATTTGATATAATGACAACTATTAACGTGACCCATAGCAATAACAACTTATTGATACCAGGGTGGTGGAGTAGACCGTAATGGTAAGTACGTCATATTGTTTGTGTTCATTATAAAATGTATATCACATTCTAGCTTGATCCAATCAAGAAACCCATTTATGACATAGTCATCTAATGCTCAAACGGTGAATTTATATCTTAGTGAAAAATAATAATTCAAGGAGTTATAAATTCGAAGCCAAACGTCATTAATACAACTCGATATCTTCTGTCTTGTATGTGCTTAACTCTTCCATTGTATAAATGCAACAAATAATTTGCCTTAATTTGCTAAATCCTTGCACCGTAAGGGATCAAGTTTTGCTAAAATTTTGATTGATTGAAAAACTTTCTACCCATTTGCTCAAAATATTAAGCATGTAAGTTCAATTTAGCGTGTATAAATATTACTCTATCCATCCTGAAATAAGTTTCTATATTTTCATTTATATATGTTCCAAAAACTTATAAATGACATGTTGGAAATTTTCCAAAATCAATCCTAAGGACCAAACCATACTATCGATTCATTAAGAAGCAAATAACATACCTGAATCCATTGATTAATTGTCTTCTTTACGCGGAACCTTGACGATGAACGAACCGAGGGGGCTTGATGATCTTACTCAACCGAACCCTCATTAATGTTCTATACCGAACGGCCGATTTCTAATAGATGGGATTTAGAAAACGTTTCTTGTGCTTTGATATACTGGGGACCATAACCATTTTATAGGCATGTGATTAGGTTCCCATTAAACCCCTAATTATGCCTCTTAAAATCAAAGCCCATGGGCCTATATTAAATAAAGACCATTTAAATAGTTTATAATTTCATCATATAAGCCAATATAATTATTATAAAAATCTAACAATCTCCTACTTGGGCTTCATAAGTTGGAAGTTATATTACTGATTCCTTAGGCGCGCTTCCGTATGTTATGTAACACCCTAAATTTTAGAGGAATTTAATATTTTGAAAATTCGGCAATATGCCGGCTATAATTGGAGTAAAACCTGAATAATGCAATAATGACATTTCAACCAACATGCCATCCCGAAACGGGAAACCAAGTATGACGTTACAACCCAAGAATAAATCAAAGTTAACTTCAACAACCTACTAATCTAGACACGATTACATCTATATTAAATTTGGATGTTGACACTTTTCTTCTCCAAAAGTATACCAAGACTAAATAGGTTGTGCGTCTCTATAATATCCAAAAATGCTACTATCCTTCGACCTCTCTCTACTCAAGCCCCGAGGAGTCCCACCGCTAGGATGATCTGGCATACATGTCAGTTTAAGAAAAAAGTGTTAGGCTAAAGCCTAGTGATATTTAACAATTTAATTATCAATAAATAAGTTTCAACAGAAATAAATAAGTAAGGGCGAAGAGTTTATAATATATAATCTTTACTATAATGCAAATACCTCTTGGTTTAACAGGGGAGACCCGCTTACGGAACACGAGAGTAAGTCATGTGACAAGTTAGTAAAGCCAATACACATAAATAAATACACGCAAGGGATGTTAGGCTCGGTAGCTTTAAACGTACACCCGCGGAAAGTTAACTTCAACCACATAGGGTCCTTACGTTGAGATCCTCATCCAATATCGTATATTAGCACGTAGGACTTATAACCCAATCCGATGTCTAAATGTGCCTCGATGTGGAAAACTAATGTCCCATCATCGGTCAAATATTACAAACAATTATGGGGTCATGAGGCCCAAATGCAAACAATTATGCCAAACCAATGCCAATACGACAAGTCAATAATCCCCACAATCATCGTACCAACAAGGTGCTAAAACAAAGATCTAAAGTAGTTACTCACCAAATTTCCAAGAGGTTCCATTATACTACCATTGATTAGTATTTTCACAATTTAAACCCACTTATTTAAACCCTCAATCGACAAATGTGCATCAATGTCTCAAAACCCTAGTTTTTGGTGTAAAGCATATAAGCTTGGGAACAAAAGAAAATATGTTTTTAATACAACAAATCACAAGTAATTCCAAGATATGAGTCCATTTCCTTGAAAACCATGTTTATCCAAATAAACCTTAAAATCTCCAAAATTAGGGTTTTGATGAAAACTCATCCAACTCAAGAAACTGAAAATGGAGATATTTAGTAGGTTAAAATCCATAGTTTTACATGTATAAAGTTGTAGGAAAGATGAACTCACCTTCTTAGGTTTTGTAGAGAAAACCCAAACCCTAGAGGATGAATACTTGAGCTCCTAGAGGGGAATCACACTTCACACTTAATGACTCCAACAACCTAAGAGAGAGCCATAAATGTTCATAAACATTGTGGCTAGAGGAATAAATGAAGAGGGAGGTTGGATATGAGTTTTCTTACCAAACCTAGCAGAGAAATCGGCCAAGAAGTTGTTCCACCAAAATCAAATAATAGCCTAAAAAGTTGTTGCACTCCATAAATTCCCAAGGGCTGAACGCGACAGTGACACGACGACTATGCCCATGGCATAGTCACGAGTCATAGTCGCCCGCTCCCGAGAGCTCTTGGTATGCCCCTCGCGATAATTCCATGTGATAGTGACCTGATGTCACAGTCGCGGACATTGTCGCCCCCCCCCCCAAGGTACCCTACAGTACCTGAGGCTGTTTTCCACTTGACTTCAATCTCGCGCTCAATATCCAACAATACGATGTTAGGTCAATAATTCTAAAAAGGTTTAGAATCCAAAAATTCAATACATCTTCAATTTCGAATGGGTATACTTTACAAGTTTATGGGTCTTAAAATCCTCCCCACCTTGGAATGGATTTCGTCCCCGTAATCCCGACTATACAAATAAACAGGGATACTAACGCCTCATGTACTCCTCCGCTTCCCAAGTCACGTTGGCACCGCGATGGTGTTTCCATTGCACTTTTACCATCACTACTTCCATCTGCCAGAGACTCTTGGTCTCTTTCTCTAGAATAGCGTTGGGTTCCTCAACGCATCGATTATCATCCACTCGGATTACTGATAGCGGTATGACACTTTTTTCTTCCGCCAAGCACTTTCATAGGTAGAACACATAGAACGTAGGGTGGATTCCGTCCATCTCCGGTGGTAGGTCTAGCTTGTAGGCTTGCATCCCAATATGCTCAATGACGGTAAACGGACTAAGGAAACAGGGACTCAACTTTCCCCGATTTTCGAACTGGATCAAACCCTTCTAAGGGGACACTTTCAACATCACGCGATCTCCCACATGGAATTTCACCGGTCGTTTCTTCTTATCGGCGTAACTTTTCTAATGATCTTGCGGCCCCTTCAAAAGCTCCCTACTGGTTTTAACCTTGTCAGCCGTCTCTTGTACAATTTCCGGACCGACAAATTGCTTTTCACCCGTTTCCAACCAACATACAGAAGTTCTACATTTCCTCCCATATAAGGCTTCAAACGGTGTCGCTCTAAGACTCGAGTGGTAACTGTTGTTGTATGCGAACTCCACCAAAGGTAAATGAGTATCCTAATTACCACCGAAATCGATAACGCAAGATCTAAGCATGTCCTCTAAGGTTTGAATCGTCCTTTCGCTCTGTTTGTCTGTTTATGGGTGGTATGTCGTGCTCAAATTCACCCGCGTACCCAATTTCTTGATGCAACGCTCCCCAAAATGTCGAAGTAAAACGGCTATCACGATCAGAAACTATAGACAAGGGTATACCATGTCTAGAGACCACTTCATCAATGTAGAGCTTTGCCAATTTATCCATTGGTAAGGTTTCCCTCATCGCTAGAAAATTGGCACTCTTCATCAAACGATCAACAATCACCCAAATCGTGTCATTGCCCCTCAAAGTCTTTGGTAGCTTGGTCACAAAATCCATAGTAATCTTATCGCACTTACACTCGGGTAGTTCCAACGATTGAAGGCTCCCATAAGGTCGTTGGTTCTCGGCCTTCACTTCCAAACAAGTCACACACCCTCTACATAGTGTGCCATATCTAATTTCATAACCGGCCACCAATAATGCAGTTTCAAGTCTCTATACATCTTTGTTCTTCCCGGGTGGATGGAGTATTTGGACTTGTGCGCATCTTCCATGAGTAGTTCTTGGTTTCCTCCAATCTTTGGCACCCAAATGTGCCCATTGAAGCATTTTATCCCTCGGCTATCTTCGGTCAAAAGTAGTTGTTCTTTGGTCATCAGTTCGTCTTTGAGATTCTCTTCCAACATGGCTTCGGCTTGTGACGCTTTGATCTTCTCCATGAGGCTCGACACTAATTCGATTCTTGCAATCTTGGACCGGTGCTTCCTACTATATTCTTTCCGACTTAAGGCGTCGGCCACCACGTTTGCTTTACCCGGATGGTAAAGCAACTCACAGTCGTAATCTTTGAGTAGCTCCAACGATCTTCTTTGTCTCATATTAAGTTTCTTTTGATCGAAAAAATACTTCAAACTCTTGTGGTCCGTGTACAAAGTACACTTCGTGTCATAGAGATAGTGTCGCCACAACTTCAACGCGAACACTACCGCCGCCAATTCCAAGTCATGAGTGAGATAATTCTTTTCGTGCACCTTTAGTTGTCTCAATGAATAGTCAATCACCTTTCCCCATTGCATGAGTACGCACCCAATACCCATCTTGGATGCATCGCTATAAACTACAAAATCCTCCGACCCTTCCGTCAAGGATAAGATTGGAGCCTCGCATAACTTCCTTTGCAATGTCTAGAAAGCCTTCTCTTGGGATTCGGTCCACGTGAACTTCACATTCTTCTTGGTCAAGGCTATCAATGAATAAGCAATCTTGGAGAAATCTTAGATGAACCTTCAGTAGTAACCCGCAAAACCCAAAAAGCTTCGGATCTCGGATGGACTCTTGGGAGGCTCCCAATTCATCATGGCTTCTATCTTTGCGGGATCCACCTTTACACCGTCTTTCGTGACAACGTGTCCCAGGAACTGCACCTCCTTCAACCAAAATTCACACTTGGAGAATTTCGCATAAAGTTTCTCTTTCCTCAAGACTTCCAAAACATCCCAAAGGTGACGCGCATGATCAGACTCATCCTTGGAGTAAACCAGGATATCGTCAATGAACACGATGACCGACTTATCAAGAAAAGGTCGGCACACGCGGTTCATTAAATCCATGAACACCGCCAGGGCGTTCATCAAGCCAAAGGACATCACCAAGAACTCGTAGTGGCCATAGCGCGTCCTAAATGCAGTCTTTGGAATGTCGTCCTCCTTGACCTTCACTTGATGGTAACCCGAACGTAGATCAATCTTCGAAAAACATCCCGCTCATTGAAGTTGGTCAAATAAGTCATCGATCCTAGGGAGTGGGTATTTATTCTTCACGGTCACCTTATTCAACTCCCTATAATCAATGCACATCCGCATGGTGTCGTCTTTCTTCTTCACAAACAAGACCGGTGCTCCCCATGGCGACGAACTCGGTCTCACGAACCCCTTCTCAAGGTCTTGTAATTGTCCCATCATCTCTTTCATCTCTGACGGGGCCAAATGATACAGGGCTCTGGCTATTGGAATTGCTCCCGGTGCTAGATCAATCTTGAACTCTACCTGACGATCGGGTGGTAGTCCAGGCAAGTCATTCGGGAATACGTCGGGGAATTCCCTTACCACTTCTACATCTTCTAGATTTTTCTTCTCGATCTTGGCGTCTAAGACGTACGCCAGAAAGGATGAACATCCTTTCGATAAGCACTTTCGTGCCTTCACCATGCTAATGATTGCTACCTCATCTTTCCGCCTCTCACCGTACACAGTCACCGACTCATCACCCGAAGTCGGAATTCGAATCAACTTCTTTGCACAAATGATATGGGCATGGTTATTCACTAACCAATCCATCCCAATGACGATATCAAATCCTCCAATGGTCATTGGCATCAGGTCGACCGGGAATTCTGTTGGGAATTTAAGATTTGTTCAAGTGTGGTTAATGCTGCTAGTATATCATGATTACTACTGCTAGTAGATTTAGTACTGCTTGAAAAGTTAGTGCTGCTACTTCAATAGTTAGTACTGCTTGGAGAGTTAGTACTGCTAGTAGTTAGTACTGCTAAGGGATTACTACTGCTAACATGATTAATACTGCTGAGGAGTTTAATGCTGCTGAACATGGTTAATACTTCTGAAGAAGGTTAGTGCTGCTTATGAGATGAAGACTCAGTATGGAATGAAGACAGCTGTATAGAAGACTTGCTAAAGTAAAGGAGATAATTATGGACTGAAGATCAATTGTATTTTGATAATTATCTTGTAATAGGTCTTGTATAAATAGTATAGAAGTCTTTGAGAGAATTAACTTTTGATTGATAAGTTTTAGAGAGAGAATTAACCTCAAGGTTTATAATCCTAATTCTAGAGAAGTAGAATTCGTCTTGGTGAGCATGTTCATCAAGATTGAGGTTTTGTTTGAAAACTTGTAACTTTAATCATTCAATAAAGTTTACAAGTTGTGATTTTCTGATTTACTGTTACTTTGATAGCTGAATATTAAAGTGTTATTCCGCAACTCCTTTAATATTGTTTCTGAGTTCATTATTCTTGTTAAGAATTTAGATCCTGACAAGTGGTATCAGAGCTAGTATTCTCAGAAACCTTCATTCATCATGGAGAACACAGGTGAATCAAACAGTACTTTTGTCTCAAAGGTTCCCATGCTCAAACCTAATGAGTTTGACATGTGGAAAATTCGGATCAAGCAGTACATCCTCCTTACAGACTGTTCTATGTGGGACATTGTTGAGATTGGTCCCTCTGCTGAAGGTAGAAATGGACAAGATGGCAGAAGACCACCTCCAAAAACTGATGGTGAGAAGAAAGTCAGACAGTTGGAGATGAAAGCCTTAAGCACCCTGCTTTTGGCCATTCCTAATGAGTATCAACATCAGTTTCAACACTGCTCTAGAGAAGTAATTTGCTGGCACCAAGAGCACTAAGAGGAATCAAAGGGATATTATCAAGCAGCAATATGAGAATTTTACATCTTCAAAGAATGAGTCTATGACTCAAACTTTTGACAGATTCAATAAGCTAATTGGTGAGTTGGCTACTGTTGGAGTTCATATGGAACAAGATGATGTCAACCGCAAGTTTCTCAGATCTCTTGGAGATGAATGGACCATGTACACTGTCTCATTCAGACAGAATGACATGTTGGAAGAAAAGGAATTGGATAATTTGTATAATGATCTGAGAGTGTTTGAATCTGAGGTGGAAGCAAAGAAGAAGCCTACTGTATATGTGCATAATGCTGCACTCCTATCAGCATCAATTGATTCTACTGCTAACCCTGAATCAGTTAATGCTGCCAGTGGAGTAAATCAAGAAAAAGGCAATGAATCTGTTTTTGAAGCCTTTCTTTCCAGCCATGGTAACTCTTCTTTAATCAATGATGACTTGGAACAGCTTCATCCTGATGATCTTGAAGAGATGGATATTAAATGGCAGATGGCCATGCTTTCTATGAGGGTGAAGAAGTTCATTAAGAGGACTGGGAGGAACAACTTCTCCCAAAGAAGAGAAAATGGAGCAGGCTTTGATAAGTCAAAAGTGGAGTGCTACAAGTGTCACATGAAGGGACACTTTACCAGGGAATGCAGAACTGCATGTCTCAAAACAACCACCAACAAGCTCAGACTGAAAACTTCAACCAGAACAGAAACTCTGCTCAAGCTCTTGTTTCTCAACAAGGAATGGGGTTTGACTGGAGTGATCAAGCAGAAGAGGCCATTCAAAATCAAGCTCTCACGGCAGAGGTATCTGATCTCCCAACTGAGGTACTTTCTAATCTCTGTTCTCAAACTTGCATAGACACTGTTAAAAGGTACAGGGATCACAACCAGAATATGAGTGATGACCTTAAGAGGTTAGAAAAGGATAGAAAAGACTATGTGAGAATTTTTGAGAGGTTTGAGGAACAAATCAAAGGTTTCCAAGCCAATGAACTTCAACACACATATGATACCAATTATTGGAAGTGGGAGAAGAATGATCTAGAAATACAACTGACAAAGTCCAAGGAGGAGAATGAAAAGTTGAGAGGAGAACTAGACAAAGTTAAGTTAGATGTGGAAAAGTTTTCATATACTTCTAAATCCATGGATTCTATTCTAAAGGTCCAAATCCATGATAAGCTTAAACCAGGAATTGGGTATAATACCACACCACCACCATACAACAACAATTACATCCCTCCTAAGATAGATCCTTTAGATGAAGTAGTTGTTGAGGACAAGACTGAGAAAGAAGCTGAAAAGGGTAAGGACAATTCTGTGAGTGGTGAGATTCCCTTAGAAAATAATATTATCACCAATGAGGATGGTGGAAGGGATTGGATCAAATCCAATGGTGTAGAGAAGACTGAGGGAAAGTCCAAAAAGGTTCATTACAAACAGACTACAGTTGTGAATCATGTTCCTTGCAAACAGTGTGCATGTAATAAATCTAAGCCCTTAAAACATGATAAAAGGAGGGGAAATCAAAGAAATTGGAATAATCAGTGGGCTCAGAAATAAGGAGTTGATCTGAGTAGAATCATCAGACCAAAACCTTGTTTCATATGTGGCAAATTGAATCATCTTGCCAAGCACTGTTATTTTAATCCAACTAATCAAAGGATAAATTTTCAAAGATCTATGCAAAAAACCTTTGGTTATAAGAAGAATGAAAGGAACCATGTGGCTAAGAAACATGTTAAATCTAAAAGCCATATGAAGAAAAAGACTGTAAAAGAGAGTGTCAAGATGTGGGTTCCCAAAAGCACTAAAACTGTTAGTACTGCTACCACAAATAGTGTTGCTGACAAAAATAGTGCTGCCAGAAGCAATACTACTGCTATCAATGTTAGTACTGCTAACATTGTTAGTACTTCTTTAAATGTTAATACTGCTAACTCTGTTAGTACTTCTAAAATTAGTACTGCTTCTAGTATTTGTGCTGCTAGACCAATCATCTTGACAAAGTACTCCAGTAAAGAGTGCTCTGATTTCAAAAATCTCATCAAAAAGGAGTGTAAATACTTTGATGAGAAAGGGAGACCCAAGACCACTTTGGCTTGGGTTCCCAATCAATACTAATTGATTTATCTTATGTGCAGGGAAATCAGCAGGGAAATCAGCAGCTCAAGGGAAAGAGCATCTGGCATGTTGATAGTGGTTGCTCTAGGCACATGACAGGGAACATGGCTTGCCTCAAGAATTTCAAGAAAATTGAGGGAGGACATGTTGCCTTTGGTAATACTCCAGATGGAGGTAAGATTAGTGGTAAGGGTGATGTAACAAAAGGTAAGATGACCTTTGAGGATGTTTTCTATGTTGAGCAGTTAAGGTACAACCTGTTAAGTGTATCACAGGTTTGTGACAAAAAGCATAGTATATTATTCACTGATTCAGAATGCATTATCCTTGCTCCTGGCTTCAAGGTAGTTGATGAAAAGATGATACTACTAAGAACTCCCAGAAAGGATAATGTCTATTGTTTGGATATGGAAAATGTTTCAACTGATTCATCCATAAACTGTCTTGTTTCAAAAGCATCTTTGAATGAATCATCACTTTGGCACAGAAGGATGTGTCACATGAACTTTAAAACAATGAATAAACTTGTTAAAAACAACCTTGTAAGAGGTTTGCCTTCAAAAGTCTTTTCATATGATGATCATTGTGTTGCTTGTCTCAAAGACAAACAACACAAAACTTCTCATAAGTCCAAAGAAGTGAACACAATTTCTTCTTCTCTTCAGTTGTTGCATATGGATCTGTTTGGTCCTCCAAATGTTATGAGTATAGGTAAGAAATCATACTGCTTAGTTATTGTTGATGATTACTCTAGATTTACTTGGGTATATTTTCTAAGGACTAAGGATGAGACAAGTGGACTGATCAAATCCTTTATCCTAAGAATTGAAAACCAAACAAATCAAAAGGTAAAAGTCATTAGGTCAGACAATGGTACTGAATTTAAAAATCTTGACCTAAACACCTTTTGTGAGGAAAAAGGAATTGAGAGGCAATACAGTGCTCCTAAGACTCCACAACAAAATGGTGTTGCTGAGAGAAGGAATAGGACACTGATTGAAGCTGCTAGATCTCTGTTAGCTGATTCAAAACTTCCAATTACTTTCTGGGCTGAAGTAGTTAATACTGCTTGCTATGTCCAAAACAGAGTTCTAGTAGTCAAGCCTAAGAACAAGACACTATATGAGCTTTTAAATAAAAGAAAACCATTTATTGGATTTTTCAAACCTTTTGGATGTCCTTGTACAATTCTCAATACCAAAACTCACTTAGGAAAGTTTGATAGCAAAGCAGATGATGGTTTTCTTGTTGGTTACTCATCTCAGAGTAAGGCCTACAGAGTATTTAATTCTTCTTCTAGAATAATTGAGGAAAGTGACAATGTCAAATGCAATGAGAACACACCAAATCCTATTGGTTTAGGTCCTCAATGGATATTTAACATTGATTCACTAACTAACTCTTTGGGTTTCAGTAGTGATGATCATGCAGAATCAGGAAGTAGAGGATCAGGGGAAGAACAAGTACAACAAATTATTCCTCAGTCTGTGATCTTTCCATTTCCTACAATAGAACCTGTTGAAATCTGTGAAAAGGAGACTGTTACTGAACAAATTCAGAGTGAAGAAGAAATAAGAGATGAGGAGAATTCAGTGCATGAAGAGCCAGAAGCAGGTGATGTGATTCCCTCAGCTGACTTAAATGATTCAAATTTAGATGTAGGATTTAATGAAGAACCTAGTCTTCAGACAATAACTCAAAAGAATCATCCTCCTGAGCTGGTAATAAGAGACATATCTTCTCCTATGATGACTAGGAAAAAAATCAGACTTCAAGACATGCAGGGTCAGCAGAATACAGTACTCTCTTGCTTTCTATCTCAGATTGAGCCTAAGAAGGCTTATGATGCATTGAAAGATTCAAGTTGGATAGAAGCCATGCAAGAAGAGTTACTACAATTCAAATTGCAAGATGTTTGGGACTTGGTGGACCTTCCAAAAGGTCATAGAGCTATTGGCACCAAGTGGATTTTCAGAAATAAAAAGGATGAGAGAGGAATAGTAATCAGCAACAAAGCAAGGCTGGTGGCACAAGGGTACACTCAGGAAGAAGGCATAGACTATGAGGAAGTTTTTGCTCCAGTTGCAAGGGTAGAGGCAATTAGGCTGTTTCTAGCCTATGCTTCATTTATGCAATTCAAGGTATATCAAATGGATGTGAAGAGTGCCTTTCTATATGGAACAATTGATGAAGAAGTATATGTTTGTCAGCCCCCTGGATTTGAAAATCCATCATATCCTGACATAGTGTACAAACTTAACAAAGCACTCTATGGTCTACATCAAGCCCTAAGAGCATGGTATGATACTCTGTCTACCTATCTCTTGGAAAATGGGTTTGAAAGGGGAATAATTGACAAAACCCTTTTCATTAGAAGAAGTAAGGACATCCTACTTGTTCAGATCTATGTGGATGACATCATATTTGGATCCACAAAAGATCAGATGTGTAGAGACTTTGAAGAGTTGATGCACAAGAGCTTCAAAATGAGTTCAATGGGTGAACTTACTTTCTTCCTTGAGCTTCAAGTGAAACAACAGAAAGATGGGATCTTCATAAGTCAATCAAAGTATGTGAAAGACATCCTGGACAAATATGGTTTATCAGACTCAAAGCCAGCAAACACACCTATGGAAACACACAAACAGATCACTGTTGATCTTGAGGGGGAGGATGTTGATGTCCATCTTTATTGATCAATGATTGGATCTCTCATGTATCTCACAGCCTCAAGACCAGATATCATGTTTCCAGTGTGTGTGTGTGTGCCAGATTCCAAGTCAAGCCAAAGCAGTCACATCTTCAAGCTGTTAAGAGGATTTTCAGATACTTAAGAGGGCAACCTAGATTAGGTCTTTGGTATCCTTATGAATCTTCTTTTGACTTGATTGCATATTCAGACAGTGACTTGGGTGGTGCTAATATGGATAGAAAGTCTACTTCAGGAGGATGTCAATTTTTGGGTGCAAGACTAGTATCTTGGCAGTGTAAGAAACAAACCACAATGTCCTTATCCACAACAGAAGCTGAGTACATTGTTGCTGCAAGTTGCTGCTCTCAGGTTCTATGGATTCAGAATCAAATGTTGGACTATGGGGTAACCTTTCTTCACACTCCAATCTTCATTGACAATAGCAGTGCTATTAGAATTGTGAACAATCCAGTCAAGCACTCCAAAACAAAGCACATTAAAATCAGGTATCACTTTATTAGAGACTGCAATGAAAAGAAGCTTATTCAAGTTGCTAAAGTTCATACTGATAACCAGTTTCCTGATCTATTCACTAAAGCTTTTGGATGTGGGTAGATTCACTTTCTTGGTCATAAGTGTGGGCATGATCAACTCTGAATGAACTCATGTTTAAAAAGTGATTGTATACCTGTTATTTGGTTATTTTTGGTGCTACTAATCATCTTTTGTCAGGATCGAATTCTCAACAAGAATTAATTATCAGAAACAATATCAAAGAAGTTTGCGAAATAACACTTTGATATTTAATCAAACAGGAAATCAAAACAGAATATAATTAACAAACTGTAAACTTGTATTGAATGCTTTGAAGTTACAAGATTACTTACTCAACCTCAATATTGATGAACAGGCTCACCAATACGAATTCTACTTCTCTAGAATTAGGATCTATGCCTTGAGGTTGATTTTCTCTCTAAAAGAATGAAAACTGAAAGTTAAATTATTATTCTAAACTATACAATATATATACTGAATACAAAGATAATTACAATAAATAAAATATCTTCAGTATATCTTCTATGTATATCTCTAAGCTTCCATGTATATCCTTTCATACGAATCTTCATCATATAAGCAGTATTAATCTTCAGCAGCATTAACTTCCTTCTAGCAGCATTAACTACTAAGCAGTACTAACCACTAGCAGTACTAACTAGCTAAGCAGTACTAACTTTGTTCAAGCAGCACTAACTTTGACTAGCAGTATTAATAATACTAGCAGTAGTAACACTCAGCAGTATTAACCTTTAAGTCTTCTAGCAGTAGTAATTTTGAACCAGCAGCATTAACCATACTTGATGAATTCTTCAGTTCCCAACAATCTCCCCCTAACTTGACTTTTAGGAAGAGAAGTCAAGTTCTTCAAATTTTCTTCAAGATGCTCCCAAAACTCTATCAATGCCTAAATCCCAGTGTTTGCATCCAATCCCAAACTCTGATTGATGGTTCTTTGAATCAAGTATTTAGCCATTTCTGAATCTGGAACACACCTTAACTTTTTCTTCAGCATGGCATGTAGCTTCAATCTGCTATGATTATACACTCTATCCACTAGGAAGTATTCAGTGTGATTTAAATCCAAAGTCACTGTATATACTCCACTAATTTCATATAAAGTCCAACTGTTTACTGATTTGAAGACATCCTTGATCAAGTGCTTTACTTCTTCAGGTTTGAACATCATACACAGATACTCCATTACCAGTTTTGTAATTGAAACCCCTGGAGCCTTTAGAATATCTGCATACAACTTCATTCCTATCTCAAACATCTCTTCAATATCTGATCTAGAGCATGTTCTGACAATTTTTGCCCATGTGTTAAACACTTCATACTTTTCATCCTTTCTTTTTAGCCTTATGTATTCCTTTCCATCCACTGTCAATGTATCCCAGAGAATCACCTCAGGAGGCTTAACTCCTACAGGTTCTGCTGAAATTGGTTCAGGCACTTTGTCCATCACTACCATATACAAATTTACATCATCAGTGTTAGATGGCTCTGTCTGTTTAGATGACTCAGGTGCCCCTTCTTCTTCAGCAACCTTATCAGCCTCTTCTTCAGATACTCTAGGCTTTTTAATTGGCTTTCTCCTTGCCATCATTTTTGTTCTCTTTAAAGTCCTTAGACTTTCTCCCAGGGTGGACTCTTTCTTAGGAGGTGTTTCTTGCTCATCTGGAAATGGCTTTTGACAATCAAAGTCATTACTTTCTTTTATTCTCTTCTCCATCTCCACCCTAGCAGTTTCACTTCCCTGAAGCTTTAACATCTCTGAATCATAGAGCTCTTTGATCTTCTCAAAAGACATTTTGGAGAACATCTCCTTTTTGACTCCTACAGCACCTTTGAGAAATATAATCATCTTGTTTCTCTCTTGGGTACCTAGGAATGTCTTTGAGGGTCTTCTCTTCTTTGCAACTGTTTTCACCACAGATTTCTTCATACTTGCAGCTTTCTTCTGTGCAATTTCAGTTGCCATACTCTGTTGATAAGCTTCATTCAGTTCAGCAGCTAGAGCTTTTGCCATTTCCCTGTCCTTTTCCATCTGAACTCTTTCTTCTTTTTCAATATCCTCCTGCATCTTTTTAGCTAGGGCTTCATCTGATTCAACCAACCTTTGCTTTTTGATTGGTTGATCAGATTCTACCATCTTTGATTTTCCTTTGTCTTTGCTCATTGCCTTCTTGCTGTTATCTTTCTTGATCACTTCACCTTGTTCTTTTATGATTACACCTTTGGTCTTTGAAGTGACCTTGGGAGTATCATTCTTGGCTTTTAGTAAGGTTTCTGCAATCTCAAGATCTGTTAACACTTCTTTCACAGTTTCTGCTGCTTTATTAATGTCAGCAGTAGTAACTGTTTCTGCTTGCTGCTCCCCCTCAACATCAACTTTCTCTCCATCAAGCTCCCCCTTTCTTGTGGCTTCTTCCATGTTGATCTCCCCCTTTTTGGGAGCATCATCCTCAGTGGTCCTTCTCCTTAATTGGAATTGCTTTCTCTTCTTCCTTTGTACCAGACTAACCACCATCCTCTTCAGCTTAGCAATATGTTCTTGTTGTGACAGAATTACTAGCTTCATTTCTTCAATTTCTTTGCCTTGTTTGAGAACATCTTGATTGATGTTCCCCATTGTTTCCATCAATTCATCGTACGTATATCTGTCCTCACCCTCTCCAGAAGTGTTACCCTCCTTTGAAGGATCATTGGATCTTTTATTTGTGGAAGTCTTCTGCCTTGCAGAGGCACTATCCACCCCTGTGGTTTCTTGGCACCAGGGACCTTCAAATGATTGCTCATTCAAAGTTGCCATGGGGGAGGTCTTATTGATGTTACCACTTTCCTCCTCTGTACTAGCAGGAGTAGTGGCAGCCTCATCACCCATATGCTCTACCTCCTCCTCAGAGAGCACCTCCTTTGGGTTGGGAGACACCCGTGTGGTTTCCCTTTGGATATTCTCTAGGGGAGAATTCTCCCTTAGAGGGCTTATAGGCTTAGTGGGTAATGGTACCAGAAGGGAAGGAGCCTTCTTTACCTGTTTTCTCTTGTAAGTTTGGGTGATGGGAGAGGTTGGTTTTTCAAGAAGGGACTGGGGAATTGATTTTGAGAGGGAAGGTTGGGCTTGGCTAGCAGTGGGTTGGTCTAATGGGGGCCTTGACCCTGCTGCCATACCTTCATTGGTTTGGGACACCACCATCATTGTAGAGAACAATGGGGTGTCAACTCCTTCAGAGTCCCCAGCAGATCTTCTCATATTTGAGAAAACCTTGCCTTTGGGGGGTTTAGGTACATATACCCCAACAGGTTGAGGTATATCCGTCAATTCATGAGTAATAACTTCTTGAACAAACCTGGGATACATAAAGAAGCTCTTTTTGTTTCCCATGTTTGAGACAAGATCACTGAAAATCATTTTAGAAAAATTATACTTTCTGGCAGTGGCCAAGCACACCAAAGCATAAGCAATAGTGCTGCTGAACTCACTCCATCCAGTAGTCTTTTTGGAGATACAATGCATAAGAGTATGGACAAAGAAACGCCATTGGGGTGAGAATTTTGCTTTAGAAAATTTGAAAACTCCCAATGGGCCTCCATACCCCATTCTTGTAAGGTTTGAAAACAGTTCATCATTTGGGATAGAGGTTATACCAGAGGCATCGTCTAGACGTAGACTGATGCGAATAACCTCTTCAGTAACCGTGAGTGATTGATCACAGATTCTTGTCTTGATCATCTGCACACCATTCTCAACAACAATGGTTGCATTAGCCCAGAATTGCCTTTGATGCTCAATATAGATTGTAGGGGATACAATAAGAGCATGAGCAATGTGGCTTGTCTTGAGGAAATCCACAATCTGATGAAATCCTGCAGCTTGCTTTGGCTTTTGTAGCATCGCAATATCGTTGTGCTCGTCGATGAAAGTCATGGATGCCATTGATCTTAGTGAAAAGCTTGCCTGAAAACTTCGAACTTGAGAGAGAAAAGGTTTTGAGCGCAAGAGAACAGTATGCAAAGAGTCGTTATGAACTTTTAGGCGGGCTAAAAGTATTTATAGTATTCGGAATATAAGCAGTATTAACCTAGAGCAGTATTAACTGCTAGCAGTATTAACTGCTAGCAGTATTAACTAGCTAGCAGTATTAACTAGCTAGCAGTATTAACTAGCTAGCAGTATTAACTAGCTAGCAGTATTAACTAGCTAGCAGTATTAACTACTAGCAGTATTAACTGAAAGCAGTATTAACTACTAGCAGTATTAACTGAAAGCAGTATTAACCACTAGCAGTATTAACTGAAAGCAGTATTAACCACTAGCAGTATTAACTGAAAGCAGTATTAACCACTAGCAGTATTAACTGAAAGCAGTATTAACCACTAGCAGTATTAACTAACTTACTCCTTTTAAACTTGCTAAACACTGAGTACTGCTATGCAAATCCTGAAACAGAAGATTAGTAACTCCAGGAATACTATACAGATATAAAACCACTTTTTGAGAAGGGGATTATTCAGAGTTTATCATTCCCACACTTGTTACCAAGAAAGTGAATCTACCCACATCAAAAGCTTTAGTGAATAGATCAGCAACCTGATTATCAGTGTGAACTTTGACAACTTGAATAAGTTTCTTTTCATTACAATCTCTTATAAAGTGATACCTGATTTCAATGTGCTTTGTTTTTGAGTGCTTGACTGGATTATTCACAATGCTAATAGCACTGCTGTTGTCAATAAAGATTGGAGTGTGTAGAAAGGTTACCCCATAATCCAACATTTGATTCTGAATCCATAAGACTTGAGAACAGCAACTTGCAGCTGCTATGTACTCTGCCTCTGTTGTAGATGTGGATACTGTGGTTTGTTTCTTGCACTGCCATGAGACTAGTCTAGCACCCAAAAACTGACATCCTCCAGAAGTAGATTTTCTGTCCAAGTTTGCCCCACCTAGATCACTGTCTGAGTATGCTATTAGGTCAAAAGGTGAGTTATGAGGATACCAAAGTCCCAATCTGGGTTGCCGTTTGAGATATCTGAATATCCTCTTAACAGCTTGAAAGTGAGATTGCTTTGGTCTAACTTGAAATCTTGCACATACACAGACTGGAAACATTATATCTGGCCTTGATGCTGGAGATACATGAGAGAGACAATCATGGATCTATAATGATGCACATCCATATCCTCCCCCTCAAGATCTGCTGTGATCTGCTTGTGTGTTTCCATAGGTGTGCTGGCAGGTTTTGATTCTGAGAAACCAAACTTGGTTAGAATATCCTGCACATACTTGGATTGACAGATGAAAATGCCATCTGACTTCTATTGAACTTGGAGTCCAAGGAAGAAAGTAAGTTCCCCCATGGAACTCATTTTGAACCTTTGATGCATTAAATCCTCAAACTCCTTGCACATGTTGTTTCTTGTAGATCCAAAGATAATGTCATCAACATAGATTTGGACCAGCAAAATATCCTTCTTCTTTCTTTTGATAAATAGAGTCTTATCAATGACTCCTCTTTCAAAGTCATTTTCCAAGAGATAGGATGACAGTGTGTCATACCATGCTCTTGGGGCTTGATGTAGTCCATAAAGTGCTTTCTTTAATTTGTATACCCTGTCTGGATAGCTTGGGTTTTCAAACCCTGGTGGTTGACAGACATATACTTCTTCTTCAATTGATCCATAGAGAAAAGCACTTTTTACATCCATTTGATAGACTTTGAAGTTCATGTAAGAAGCATAGGCTAGGAATAGTCTGATTGCTTCTATCCTAGCTACAGGTGCAAAAACTTCTTCATAATCTATACCCTCTTCTTGAGTATAGCCTTGAGCCACCAGCCTTGCTTTGTTCCTTATGACAATACCTCTTTCATCTCTCTTGTTTCTGAAAATCCACTTTGTGCCAATCGCTCTGTGACCTTTAGGAAGGTCTACTAGATCCCACACATCTTGTAGCTTGAACTGTAACAGTTCCTCTTGCATTGCTTCTATCCAGCTGGATTCTTTCATAGCATCATGTGCCTTTTTAGGCTCAAGCTGTGATAGAAAACAAGAAAGCACTGTATGCTGTTGATCTTGCATTTCCTGAAGCCTGCTTTGATGTCTAGTCATCATAGGAGAAGAGATATCTCCTATTATCAACTGTGGAGGATGATTCTTTTGAACTCTGGTGTTATGACTAGGTTCTTCATTCAGTCCAGCCTCAAGATTAGATTCATGCAACTCAACTGAAGTGTTTTCAGATGCCACTTCATTATTTTCTTGAGTCTCCTCATCTCTAGTGTCTTCTTCACTCTGACTTGGTCCAGTAAATGATTCCTTTTCACAGTCTTCAACAGAATTTACTGTGGGTATGGGAAAAATCACAGATTTAGATATACTTTCTTGAACTTGTGTGATACCTGATCCTCCACTTCCTGTTCCTGTATACTCATTACAGAAACCAAAAGAGTTAGTTAGTGAATCAATGTCAAATAGCCACTGAGGTCCAGACCCAACAGGATTTGGTGTGTTCTCATTGCATTTGACATTGTCACTTTCTTCAATTATTCTAGAAGAAGAGTTAAATACTCTGTAGGCCTTACTCTGAGATGAATATCCAACAAGAAATCCATCATCTGCTTTGCTATCAAACTTACCTAAGTGAGATTTGGTATTTAGAATTGTACAAGGACACCCAAAAGGTTTGAAGAAACCAATAAAAGGTTTTCTTTTATTTAAAAGCTCATATGGGGTCTTGTTCTTTTGCTTGACCACTAGAACTCTGTTTTGGACATAACAAGCAGTATTAACTGCTTCAGCCCAGAAGGTAATTGGCAATTTTGAATCAGCCAACAGAGATCTAGCAGCCTCTATTAGTGTTCTATTTCTCCTTTCAGCAACACCATTCTGTTGAGGAGTCCTAGGAGCACTATATTGCCTCTCAATACCTTTTTCTTCACAAAAGGTGTTTAGATCATGATTTTTAAACTCAGTTCCATTATCTGATCTAATGACTTTTACTCTTTGATTAGTTTGGTTTTCAATTCTTAGAATAAAGGATTTGATAAGACCACTTGTTTCATCCTTAGTCCTTAGAAAATATACCCAAGTAAATCTGGAGTAATCATCAACAATAACCAAGCAGTAAGATTTCTTGCCTGTACTCATAACATTTGTAGGACCAAACAGATCCATATGCAGTAACTGGAGACAAGAAGAAACAGAATTTAACTCTTTGGTCTTATGAGAAGTTTTGTGTTGTTTGCCTTTAAGACAAGCAACACAATGATCATCACATGAAAAGACTTTTGAAGGTAAACCTCTTACAAGGTTATTTTTAACAAGATTGTTCATAGTCTTGAAATTCATGTGACACATCCTTCTGTGCCAAAGGGAGGATTCATCTACAGAAGCTTTTGAAACAAGACAATTTAGAGATGAATCACTATCAACATTGTCCAAATCAAGACAGTAAACATTGTCCTTTCTTGGAGTTCTAAGTAGTATCATGCTTTCATCAACTACCTTGAACCCTGTAGCAAGAATCATACACTCAGTATTAGTAAATAATATACTATGTTGTTTGTCACAAACCTGTGATACACTTAACAGGTTGTACTTTAATTGATCAACATAGTAGACATCCTCAAATGTCATCTTACCTTTGGTGACATTACCTTTTCCACTTATCTTACCACCAGTAAGATTATCTCCAAATGCAACATGTCCTCCATTGATATGCTTGAAATCTTGAAGGCATGACATGTTGCCTGTCATGTGCCTGGAGCAACCACTATCAACATGCCAAATGCTTTTTCCCTTGAGTTGTTGGTTGCCCTGCACATTAGATAAATCAATTAGTATGAATTAGGAACCCAAGCCAAAGTGGTCTTGGGTACCCCTTTCTCATCAAAATACTTGCATTCTTTCTTGACAAGATTTTTTAACTTTAATTCCTCATTCTTGGAGTACTTTGTTACAATAATAGGCTTGGAAATGTTTTTGCTAAAATCAGTACTGGTTTTAGAAGTACTAACTGCCTTGGAAACACTTGCATGCTTAGCAGTACTAACCTTGTTAGAAGTAGTAACTGTGTTAGCAGCAGTAACTGTGTTGGCAGTATTAACCTTTGAAGAGGTATTAACAGTATTAGCAGCATTAATATTTTCAGCAGTACTAACACTGTTAGCAGTAGTAACTGTGTTAGCAGTACTAACACTGTTAGTACTTCTAGGTACCCACATTTTGACACTTTCTTTTAAAATCTTTTTCTTTAAAGTGCCTTTACTTTCAATAGATTTCTTTATCACATTTTTCTTTCCAGCCTTCCTATAACCAACAGATTTTTGCACAAATCTTTGAAAGTTCATCTGTTGGTTAATAGGGTTAAAGTAACAATACTTAGCCAAATGATTCAACTTGCCACATATAAAACAAGGTTTTGGTCTATTGATTTTATTCAGATCAACTCCTTGTTTCTGAGCCCATTGATTATTCCAGTTTCTTTGATTTCCTCTTTTTAAACCAGAATTTAGGCTCTTGGCTTTATTGCAATCACACTGTTTACAAGATCCAGGATTCACAACTGTGGTTTGTTTGTAATGGACCTTGTTATCATTTCCTTTAGTCTTCTCTATCTCCTTGGACTTGACCCAGATTTTCCCACATCCCTCATTGGTGATAATATTGTTTTCTAATGGTATCTTTTTACTCACATTATTATCCCTGTTCTCACTTGCTCCTTTCTCAGTCAAATCCTTAACTACTACCTCATCCAAAGGATCTATCTTAAATGCTTCTTCAGACAAGTCCTTTTTCTCCTTAGTTTCTAACAAGTCTGATGTAGGAGAAATATAGTTATTATTGTAAGGAGGGGGTGTATTGTTGTATCCAATACCAGGCTTCATCTTATCATGTATCTGAGCCTTTAGAAGAGAGTCCATTGCTTTTGAAGCATAGGAAAACTTGTCTATGTCAAGCTTAACTTTTGACAGTTCCTCTTTCAGTCTATCATTCTCTTCTAAGGACTTAAACAGTTTGGTTTCTAACTCATTCTTTTCCCACTTCCAATAGTTTGTGTCATAAGAGTGTTGAAGTTCATTAGCTTGAAAGCCTTTGATTTGCTCTTCAAATCTCTCTACTATTAACACATAATCTCTTCTGTCTTTTTCTAATCTTTTGAGATCATCACACATACTTTGATTGTGATCCCTGTATCTTGTAACAGTGTCAATGCAAGATTTAGTACAAAGATTAGAACTTACCTCAGTAGGGAGATCAGACACTTCTGCCATAAGAGCTTGGTTCTGAATGGCTTCCTCAGCTTGATCACTCCAGTCAAATCCCATTCCTTGTTGAGAAACAAGGGCTTGAGCAGGATTCTTGTTCTGATTGTATCCTCCATTCTGAGCTTGTTGGTGGTTATTGTTTGGAACAGCACTCCTGCATTCTCTAGCAAAGTGTCCTTTCTTGTGACACTTATAACATTCCACCTTGGTTTTGTCAAAACCAGCTCCATCTTCTCTTCTTTGAGAGAAGTTATTTCTTCCAGTTCTTTTAATGAACTTTTTCACCCTCATGGATAACATGGCCATCTGCCATTTAATATCCATCTCCTCCAGATCATCAGGGTGAATTTGATCAAGATAATCATTAATCAGAGAATTGCTGCTATGACTGGACAAAAAGGCTTCAAAGATAGTTTCAGTTCCTTTTTCTGAACTTACTCCACTGGCAGTACTAATTGCTTCAAGGTTGGCAGTAGTATCAGTGGATGCTGAAAGAAGTGCAGCATTGTGAATATAACCAGAGGGCTTCTTCTTGGTTTCTACCTCAGTTTCAAAAACTCTTAGATCATTGTATAGATCATCAAGTTCTTTCTCTTCCAGATTGTCACTCTGTCTATATGAGACAGTGTACATAGTCCATTCATCCCCAAGAGATCTGAGGAACTTTCTGTTGATATCATCTTGTTCCATCTTCACCCCTACAGTAGCCAGTTCACCTATGAGTTTATTGAACCTGTCAAAAGTTTGAGTCATAGACTCATTCTTTGTGGAAGTGAAGTTCTCATACTGTTGCTTTAGAACATCTCTCTGATTTCTTTTGATGCTCTTAGTTCAAGCAAATCTTTTCTCTAGAGCATTCCAGAGAATCTGAGCATCAGTGCAGTTGCAAAATTGATGCTGATATTCATTGGGAATGGCCAAGATCAGAGTGCTCAAAGCCTTCATCTTTGTCTGTCTGATCTTCCTCTCACCATCTGTCTTTGGTGGAGGTCTTTTCCCATCTGGTCCTATCCTTCCAGCTTCAGAAGGACCATTCTCAATGATATCCCACATTGAGTAGTCAGTGAGAAGAATATATTTTCTGATTCTGATCTTCCACATGTCAAACTCACTTGGTTTGAGCATTGGAACCTTAGAAACCAAAGTACTGCTTGATTCTGTAAGATTTTCCATGATGAATAATTGTTTCTGAGAGAGTTAGGTTCTGATACCACTTGTCAGGATCGAATTCTCAACAAGAATTAATTATCAGAAACAATATCAAAGAAGTTTGCGAAATAACACTTTGATATTTAATCAAACAGGAAATCAAAACAGAATATAATTAACAAACTGTAAACTTGTATTGAATGCTTTGAAGTTACAAGATTACTTACTCAACCTCAATATTGATGAACAGGCTCACCAATACGAATTCTACTTCTCTAGAATTAGGATCTATGCCTTGAGGTTGATTTTCTCTCTAAAAGAATGAAAACTGAAAGTTAAATTATTATTCTAAACTATACAATATATATACTGAATACAAAGATAATTACAATAAATAAAATATCTTCAGTATATCTTCTATGTATATCTCTAAGCTTCCATGTATATCCTTTCATACGAATCTTCATCATATAAGCAGTATTAATCTTCAGCAGCATTAACTTCCTTCTAGCAGCATTAACTACTAAGCAGTACTAACCACTAGCAGTACTAACTAGCTAAGCAGTACTAACTTTGTTCAAGCAGCACTAACTTTGACTAGCAGTATTAATAATACTAGCAGTAGTAACACTCAGCAGTATTAACCTTTAAGTCTTCTAGCAGTAGTAATTTTGAACCAACAGCATTAACCATACTTGATGAATTCTTCAGTTCCCAACATCTTTCTCAGGAAGTGTATTGCCTTGCTCAGACTATCACAAGCTTCAATAGTGTAAGTATAGTTAATGTTGCCAGTACAAAGTTACTACTTCAGGTCTTTGTTAATACTGCTAGTGGTTAATACTGATCTCAGTTAATACTACTAGTTAGTTAATACTGCTAGTGGTTAATACTGCTCTCAGTTAATACTGCTAGTTAGTTAATACTGCTAGTGGTTAATACTGCTAGTTAGTTAATACTGCTAGTTAGTTAATACTGCTAGATGGTTAATACTGCTTCTTTCCCGAATCATATAAATACCCTTTTTGCCCGCCTAAAAGCTCATAACGACTCTTTGAATACTGTTCATCTTCTCTCTAACCTTTTTCTCTCAAGAAACAAGTGTGTTTCAGTAAAGAAACCTCAAGCTCGATGGCATCAATGGCGTTTATTGATGAACACAATGAGATCGCGATGCTTTAAAAGCCTAAGCAAGATGCTGGATTCCATCAGATAGTCGATTTTCTCAAGTCCAGCCATATCGCTCATGCTCTTACAGTGTCACCCTCAATCTACATCGAGTACCAGAAGCAATTTTGGGCCAATGCCACCGTTATTACTAAAAATGGTGTGCAGGTTATCAAGACAAGGGTGTGTGACAAACCCTTGACAGTTTCTGAAGAGGTAATTCGCATCAGTCTACGTCTAGACGATGCCTCAGGTATCACATCTATCTCTAATGATGATTTGTTTTCCACTCTCACTGGAATGGGGTATGGAGGCCCATTGGGTGTTTTCAAGTTCTCCAAAGTTAAATTTTCTCCCCAATGGCGTTTCTTTGTCCATACCCTTATGCATTGTATTTCTAGAAAGACTACTTGATGGAGTGAGTTAAGTAGTACCATTGCTTATGCTTTGGTCTGCTTGGCCACTGCCAGAAAGTATAATTTCTCAAAAATGATTTTCAATGAGCATGTGTCAAACTTAGGAAATAAAAAGAGTTTCTATATGTACCCAAGATTTGTCCAGGTAGTTATAACCACTGAATTGACGGATATGCCTCACTTTGATGAGGTATATGTACCTAAAATCCCCAAGGGCAAGGTCTTTTCAAATATGAAGAGATCTGCCATGGACTCGGAAGGAGTTGACACCCCATTGTTCTCTACAATGATGGTGGTGTCCCCCAATCAAGAAGGTATGGAATCAGGGTCAGGGCCCTCACTAGACCATCCCACTGAGAACCAATCCCAACCTTCAATCACTATATCAATTCCTCAGTCCCTTCTTCAAAAACCAACTTCACCCATCACCAATACTTACATAAGGAAAAAGGTAAAGAAGGCTCCTTACCTTCTTGTACCTTCACCCACAAAGTCTTTAAGCCCTCTAATGGAGAATTCTCCATTAGAGAATATCTATAGGGAAACGACAGGGGTGTCTCCCAACCCCAAGGAGGTGCTCACTGAGGAGATGCATGAGCATATGGGTGAGAAGGCTGCCACTACTCCTGCTAGCACAGAGGAGGACAGTGGTAACATCAATAAGACCTTCCACATAGCAACTTTGCATGAGCAATCATCCAAAGGTCCCAGGTGCCAAGAAACCAAGGGGGTGGAGGGTGCTTCTGCTAGGCAGAAGACTTCCACTACTAAATGTTCCAATGATCCTTCAAAAGGGGGTAACACTCCTGGAGAAGGTGAGGATAGATATAACTACCAAGAATTGATGGATACAATGGGCAACATTAATCTAGATGTCATCAAACAGGGAGCAGATATAGAGGAGATGAAATTGGTAATTTTTTCCCAACAAGTGCAGATTACCAAATTGAAGAAGCTAGTAAAGAAGTTGGTGCAGAAAAGAAAAAGAAAACAGTATGTCCTGAAGAAGAGGGGAGATGCTTTCAAAAAGGGGGAGAAACAGAATGAAAAGGAGAAACTCAGTCCTAGTGGTATGGAAGCACAATTTGAGGGGGAGCAGAATAGAGAAACAGAAAACAAAGAAGCAGAAACTAGTAAAGCAGCAGTAACAGAAAAGCAAGCAGTAGTAACAGAAAAGAGAGCAGAAGTAACAGGGCTATCAGTTGAAGAATTAGAGATTGCAGAAACTTTGGTAAAGGCTAAGAATGACACTCCCAAGGCTACTCAAAAGGCCAAGGGAATGGTCATTAAAGAAGGAGGTCTTAAGCAGAAAAGCAAAGAAAGCAGTGAGGCAGAATTGAAGAAGAAAGGAAAGGCTAAGATGGTTGAACCTAAATCTTTAAAGCAGTAGAAACAGATAGAGCTAGATGAAGAAGTGGCAAAACAACTTCAAGCTGAGATGGAAAAAGAGGAACAAATTCAATCAGAAAAGGACAGAGAGCTTGCACTGAATATGGCTAAAAAGCTCAATGAAGAATATCAAAAGAGTTTGAAAGCTGCAACTGAGGCCAAGAAAAGTATAGTAAAAGCAACCAAGCACAGAATGCCTATAAAGACTCAGAAAAAACAACCCTCTAAAACCTTTTTGGCCAATCAAGAAAGGAGAAAAATGATAAACTTTCTTAGAGGCTCAATTGGTATAAAAGAAGAGATGTTTGCAAACATGGCATACAGCAAAGTTGAGGAGCTGTATAAAAAGGAAATGGAAAAGCTTCAAGGGGACTCCTCTCAAAGGGAAGAAGCTGAAAGAAGGATGAAAGAGAGGCATGATCTCAACATCCAACAACCCTTCCCTGAGGAAACCACTCCTTCAAAGGAAAAGGCTGAAAAGAAGGAAGAGCAAGTTGATGTAGAAGCCAAATCTGCAAAGAGAGTAAAGACCATAGCTTCCAAGAAACAATCCAAAAAGCCAAGGATTGAAGAAGCAGATAAAGAGGCAGAACCATCTGTTGCAGATCATACAGAGCAAACAAGTCAATGTGCACAACAACCAAATCAATCTGATGAGCAGGTTGGTCTTTACATGACTTTAATAGAACCAATACAGGTTGTTCCCATTTCTGTGAAGGCACCAGAAATCAACTTTTGGGATATTCTGAGGGACAACAGAAAGGATTACTTCAGACTTAAAAGAGTTGGTGACTTGTTTGAAGTATACACAACTTGGGGCAAAGTGATCAGAAGTTGCTCCAGGGCTGACTTACAAGAAATGCATAAGGTGGGAATAAAGCTATATGAGCCTGTTATGAAAGGAACTGAAGAAAGTATACTAAAAGTGGCTATGGAATACTTGTGTATGATGTTTGAACCAGAAAAAGTGGTGCATAGGATCAAGGATTTGCATCATGAGTATGGGTTCAAAAGGATTAATCAGTGGATGCTCTTTGAAAACTGTGGTGTCTACATGATCACAGTAGATAACTGCTATCATGAGTATTTTCTAGTGGACAAAGTGTATGATCATAGCAAGGAGAAGCTGAAAGGAATGCTGAAAGCCAAGCTAGTGTGTGCAAAAGGATCTGAACTGGCCAGAGTTGTGATAAGAAGGACAATCAATCAAAGTCTGGGACTGGATCCAAATTTGGGCAACTAAGCTGAAGTTTTGAAAGCATCTTGAAGACCATATCTGAAGAACTTGACTTCTCTTCCTAAAAGTCAAGTTAGGGGGAGATTGTTGGGAATTTAAGATTTGTTCAAGTATGGTTAATGCTGCTAGTATATCATGATTACTACTGCTAGTAGATTTAATACTGCTTGAAAAGTTAGTGTTGCTACTTCAATAGTTAGTACTGCTTGGAGAGTTAGTACTGCTAGTAGTTAGTACTGCTAAGGGATTACTACTGCTAACATGATTAATACTGCTGAGGAGTTTAATGCTGCTGAACATGGTTAATACTTCTAAAAAAGGTTAGTGCTGCTTATGAGATGAAGACTCAGTATGGAATGAACACAGCTGTATAGAAGACTTGCTAAAGTAAAGGAGATAATTATGGACTGAAGATCAATTGTATTTTGATAATTATCTTGTAATAGGTCTTGTATAAATAGTATAGAAGTCTTTGAGAGAATTAACTTTTGATTGATAAGTTTTAGAGAGAGAATTAACCTCAAAGTTTATAATCCTAATTCTAGAGAAGTAGAATTCGTCTTGGTGAGCATGTTCATCAAGATTGAGGTTTTGTTTGAAAACTTGTAACTTTAATCATTCAATAAAGTTTACAAGTTGTGATTTTCTGATTTACTGTTACATTGATAGTTGAATATTAGAGTGTTATTTTGCAACTCCTTTAATATTGTTTCTGAGTTCATTATTCTTGTTAAGAATTTAGATCCTGACAAATTCCTTCCCTTCGATTTCTAACTTGCAACCTCTAAGGATATCCCGAACCACTACTTAATCGCCATCCGCTATCTCTACCACTAAGGCATCCTATAATCTAGTAGTGGGATATCTTTTGACAAAAGGAAGCCGACAAAAAAGAAAAACTTGTGCCCGAATCAAATAATATGCGTGTAGGTATGGAGTTTAGGATAAATGTACCCGACACTACATCCGTAGAAGCCTTCGCCTCTTCGGTAGTCATCTGGAAGGCTCTCCCCGTAGCTTTCGGAGGGTCCACTTTCCTTCCTCCGCTAAATCCAATCTTCGTCTTTGGGCATTCGCTCCTAATATGACCCAGCTCCTTGCACTCAAAACAAATTTGTCCTTTGATCGGACAATCTCAGTAGTTGTGGCTAGGCTTGTCACATTTAAAGAATGGCTCAGACTCCGAGTTAGAAGGGCCAAGGTGCTTGCTCCGACACTTGGAGCACCAAGGAATCTCACGCCTCCAGCCGGCTCCCGAAAATTGTTGTTGTTGAACGGTCTCGGTCTCTTGGAGGGTACAGAACTTCCCTCCCATCTTCTCTTCTCGGTTACTCCGCCTCTCTCTACCTTGTTTGAACCGTAGGAATCTTCCACCAATTGTGCCTCATCGATCGCTTCTCGGAGAGTAGAGGCTCTGGACACCCACACCAAATTCTTCATCTCGGACGATAAACCATTGGTGTAGGCCTTGATCTTCTCTTTCTCAGTCGGGACCAGATGTCCCACCAAACTCAACTTGTCCATAAATTGATGATTGTATTCTTTCCACGACAAGTTTCCCTTCGTCAGATTTCGGAATTCCTATTCTATCCGGTCCACGGTCCGTTCATTACAAAACTCCTCGATCAATTTCTTCTTAAAGTTTGACCAGCTCAGTTTAGCCAACACCGTGGCCTCCACTGAAGTGGAGTAAAAATTCCACTACGTGAGGGCCCCCCCTCTCAGCATCTGAGAATCAAACGCTGCCTTCTGACTTTCTCAGCATTCACTTGATCTGAAAGCTTGTTCCATCTCTAGAATCCAATTCATACATACAATCGGATCGTCTGCGCCCTTGAATTCCGGTGGTCGACAGCTAAGGAAAGCTTTGAAGGTACAAGCCTTTGTCATTTGTCTCGCTTCCGTAGTCGTGGTCCCATCAGTGGGAATTTCGGGTCCGGTACCCTCGGATCCCGCCACTAGAATGTTTTCCGCGACCGCCTCATGCCTACGGTTGTTAGTATCTCGGTCTTCTAATAGCTTTAGAAACATTTATTGTTGTTGAGCCATCGTTGCGTTCGTGGCTTACATCATCCGGTCTATCATCCTTGATTCCGGAGTCACCTCTTCCATTATCGATTCGGATGTGACTATGTTGCGACGGGGTACATGCTCGGACCCTCCGCCCAAAACATTTTGTGGCGGTGGGGGCAAGTCCGTCACTGTCGCTCTAGGGTGGTCTGTCATGGATGTCGTTGCCTCTTGGCCCTCCGGTCGATTACGAGTATTTACCATTGTCTGCCACACATAAGTGAGAATATAGGTGAGAGATAGATTAGGCGAATTATAGATAAGGAAACGTACTACTACATTCGTTAATCATCATAACAATGGAAAACAAGCATAATCACGTAAAACATCTTCATAATAACGTTAGCTAAGTGAAATTATAAACATGTGATACGTAAGAATATTCATCGCCATTACCATAACTCTTAATTAGTGCAATTTCCGTCGACTCTAAGGCCATCCTATCTTAAGAGTTCTACCCATTCTCACCATTCATAACTTAACATCACACCTTAAGTCTAGGCATCCTACATTCATACCTAATTCACTTAAACTACTGCTTTGATACCAACTTGTAACACCCTAAATTTTAGAGTAATTTAAAATTTTGAAAATTCGGCTATATGACGGCTATAATTAGGGTAAAACCTGAATAATGAAATAATGACATTTCAACCAACATGCCATCTCGAAACGGGGAAACCAAGTATCACGTTACAACCCAAGAATAAATCAAAGTTAACTTCAACAACCTACTAATCTAGACACGATTAAATCTAGATTAAATTTGGGTGTTGACACTTTACTTCTCCAAAAGTATACCAAGACTAAATCGGTTGTGCGTCTCTATAATCTCCAAAAATGCTACTATCCTTCGACCTCTCTCTACTCAAGCCCGAGGAGTCCCACCGCTAGGATGACCTGGCATACATGTCAGTTTAAGAAAAAAGTGTTTGGCTAAAGCCTATTGGGATTTAATAATTTAATTATCAATAAATAAGTTTCAACAGAAATAAAGAAGTAAGGGCGAAGAGTTTATAATATATAATATTTACTATAATGCAAATACCTCATGGTTTAACGGGGGAGACCCGCTTACTAACACAAGTGACGGAACACGAGAGTAAGCCACTTCACAAGTTAGTAAAGCCAATACGCATAAATAAATACATGCAAGGGATGCTAGTCTCGGTAACTTTAAACGTACACCCGCGGAAAGTCAACTTCAACCACATAGGGTCCTTACGTTGAGATCCTCATCCAATATCGCATATTTAGGACTTATAACCCAATCCGATACCTAAACAGGCCTCGATGTAGAAAACTAATGCCCCATCATCGGTCAAATATTACAAACAATTATGGGGTCATGATGCCCAAATGCAAACAATTATGCTAAACCAATGCCAATATGACAAGTCAATAATCCCAACAATCATCATACCAACAAGGTGCTAAAACAAAGATCTAAAGTAGTTACTATTAGGTCACATGATCACAATTAATTCAATGTTAGAATATTAACAAGAGTGACTTGGGGAGGAAATGTTTGTTTATTCACACAATCTAGAGAGAGTCAAATGTTTCTCTCTCTAGAAATACTCTAACACATACACACTACATTTTGAATTAAACTTAAACTTACTACAATACACACAATTTCTATATATACCCTCACATCTTTGTTTACATTAAATCCCAAACCCAATGCTAAAATACAAGGCCCAAAATACAATAATGATGACTTTACAAAACTTCCAATACTTAGAACATTTTATGTTCTAACATTCTCCCCCTAAGTTTTGTAAAGGAATCATCATCTTTAGCTTCAGCTCTTCTCCCCCTTGATTTCTTTAGAAAACCTAGCATTTCTTAAACTTCAAAACAGCTCCGGCTCCCCCTTGAAAATAGCTCTTATCCTTTGAGGTTTCAACTTTAATACCAGATCCAATGTAGACAATAACCTTGACTAAGTGCACAAAAGACAACTTTTATCTCTTGTAAATTCAACACATTCATTATGCCCATAAGAAAGAAATGTGTGAATTATGACATGACAACCAAAGTACATCTTCAGTTTATAGCACCGAATCTATCTTTGAACCCCGAGTTGAATAGGAATTCAGCTTAAGAACTTAATCTGATCAACTTGTAGGAGGAAGCATCTTGTAGCAAACACTACTAGGCAAGGGTTAGAAGAACATTCTGATATCTGTTCAACAACTGATGAAAGATGCTCATTTTCTACCTGCTTTCTAGAACACTGAACGAATAAACTCGTACCTCTTTTCTTCACGAATCAGCTGGATGATTATAAGCACTCAAAACACCATAATAATGATTGCAGATACTGAAGCTGCTAATCCAGTCCAATTAGAGACTAAATTCAATGACCCAGTATCTGAAAATCTTGACTGGCATGAACACTCGTGAAATTTTGATCAGTTGCTAAAAATATGTGACCAATAGAAGTGATGTCACATATACATTAAGCGTAAAATCTCATGAACAGGGAAAACTTGTAACAAAATGGGTTTTGAACAGCAACTTTTCGCATACCACATGAACAACTTTTCGCATAACAACAATTCACAGACCATATATCATTTAAAGGCACAATTCACATGAGGCATAAGTCGAAATCCCACTTTTCGCATAGGCTTATATGCGAATTTTAACTTTTCGCGTCAGCCTATATGCGAATTCTTCGCTTTTCGCATATAACAACATGCAAATTTATCGCTTTTCACAGGGTACTTCATGCGAATTATGAACTTCTCGCATACCCTTTCATGCAAATTATATACTTAGAAAATTTTCATCTTCAAAGCTTTTCGTATCGATGCGGAATTCTATACTTAGAAAATATTTCATCCTGGAAGCCACTTTTCGCATACAACGTCATGCGAGTTTCACACTTTTCGCACAGTGTGGCTTGAGAATTCCATCTTTTCGCACACAACTTAAGCAAAGTAGCATGCGAATTCTTCACTTTTCACACATAGCTACTTGCGAATTACTGACTTAGAAAATTTTGTTGTGTCCAAGGATGATGTGTCATGCTAGTTCCTCGATACTTAACCATGTGAGTTCTTCGTGCGAGTTCTTCAAAGTCATGTGAATTTCTTAGATCTTGCGAATGTTGTTGACTTAAAATTCAAAAAATCTTCAAATTCTCTTTTGATTCTTCGAATTTTGAGCTCAAACTTTGTACGCATGTTCGAAAATCACTTTTGAGCATAATTGTAGTTGATGATCTTTAACAATAATGCCTCTAAGATTGAAATCGATCTCAACACAGTAAAACAAATTTTCGAACCAAAAAATATCCAAATTCGATCAATTCTTCCACATTTATTGAAATTGAAGCTAGTAATTGACTCCAGTAGATTCTACTTTGAGCATAGAATCAATTTAACATCATAGTTCAACCAATTAAGCACCAAATTGAAGAATTCGAAATCCACTGGATATTGTTACTGCGACTAAGTTCACAGTTCCATTGGAAAATTGCAATCTCGATCGTTTCGATGAATAATTTCTTCGATTAGGCTCTGATACCACTTGTAAGGTCACATGATCACAATTAATTCAATGTTAGAAGATTAACAAGAGTGAATTGGGGAGGAAATGTTTGTTTATTCACACAATCTAGAGAGAGTCAAATGTTTCTCTCTCTAGAAACACTCTGAACACATACACGGCTACATTTTGAATGAAACTTAAACTTTCTACAATACAAACAATTCCTATTTATAACCTCACACCTTTGTTTACATTAAATCCCAAACCCAATGCTAAAATACAAGGCCCAAAATACAATAATGATGACTTTACAAAACTTCCAATACTTAGAACATTTTATGTTCTAACAGTTACTGACCAAATTTCCAAGAGGTTCCATTATACTACCATTTATTAGTATTTTCACAATTTAAACCCACTTAATTAAACCCTCAATCAACAAATATGCATCAATCTCTCAAAACCCTAGTTTTTGGTGTAAAGCATATAAGCTTGGGAACAAAAGAAAATATGTTTTTAAGACAACAAATCACAAGTAATTCCAAGATATGAGTCCATTTCCTTGAAAACCATGTTTATCCAAATAAACCTTAAAATCTCCAAAATTAGGGTTTTGATGAAAACTCATCTAATTCAAGAAATTGAAAATGGAGATATTTAGTAGGTTAAAATCCATAGTTTTACATGTATAAAGATGTAGGAAAGATGAACTCACCTTCTTAGGTTTTGTAGAGAAAACCCAAACCCTAGAGGATGAATACTTGAGCTCCTAGAGGGGAATCACACTTCACACTTAATGACTCCAACAACCTAAGAGAGAGCCATAATGTTCATAAACATTGTGGCTAGAGGAATAAATGAAGAGGGAGGTTGGAGATGAGTTTTCTTACCAAACCTAGCAGAGAAATCGGCCAATAAGTTGTTCCACCAAAATTAGATAATGGCCTAAAAAGTTGTTGCACTCAATAAATATCTAGGGCCGACTGCGACAGTGACACGGCGACTATGCTCATGGCATAGTCGCGAGTCATAGTCGCCCGCTCCCAAGAGCTCTCGGTACACCCCTCGCGATAATGCCCCACGATAGTGACCTGATGTCGCAGTCACGGACAATGTCGCCCCCCCCCAAGGTACCCTACAGTACGTTTCATGGGATAGTGACCCGGCGATAGTGACTTAATGTCACAGTCGCCGGTGTTGTACCTTTGGCTATTTTCCACTTGACTTCAGTCTCGTGCACAGTATCTGACAATACGATGTTAGGTCAATAATTCTAAAAAGGTTTAGACTCCAAAAATTCAATACATCTTCAATTTCGAATGAGAATACTTTACAAGTTTCTGGGTCTTACATGATATTTATCTCCAGGCTTTCCTTAACCAATCTAGTCCATTTTATGTAATAGCAATAGAACCACCGCAACTTTCGTCACATTACAGTCGTGACTAAACCACGAAGATCACTATACTAACATACTCAATGACATAGATCAAATATGGCTGAATTGTGAAAATTGCATGAATCTTGATCTCATATATGCACATTTCCAACTGGTCCTTCTTTATTCTTAATAGAGATCAATACATAATCCTTATTGTAATGTAAACATAACACGTAAATAAATTCAGAAATAAATAAATGACCATCAACTTTATTCTATAGAAAACTAAATAGTTCAATACCTCAAGTAGAATACATAAAACTAACATGGAAAAGACTCCCACTAAACCAAGATAACATCCGAAATAAGACCCATATGAGCGGTTTGCTCGAGATAAACCTTAGGTGGTAGGCCTTTGCTTAGTGGATCTGCTAGAATATACTATGTTCCTATGTGTTATATGAAAATATGTTTATTCTGGATTTTCTCTTTGACAACCAGAAACTTGATGTCAATGAATTTTGCCTTCGTAGAGCTTCTATTGTTGTTGGAGTAAAGTGTTGCTGCTTTATTATCACAGTAAAATCCTTAGTGGCCTTTTAATAGCATCTACTATACGCAAGCCGGTGATAAGGTTTCGCAGCCATATTCCTTGATTTGATGTTTCATAACACGCAATGAACTCTGTCGCCATGGTTGAAGGAGCTATAAGGGTCTGTTTGGCAGACTTCAATGAAATGGCTCCACCCGCCAACATAAAGATGTAACCTAACATGGAACGATGGCTATCTTTGCAACCGCAATCAGAGTCAGGATACACGTTAACCTACAAATTGTATAACCTCCGATACATGAGCATGTAGTCCTTTGTTCTCTGTAAATAACGCATCACGCGTTTTATTGCCTTCTAGTGTTGCATGCCAAGATCACTTATAAATCTACCCAAAACTCCCGCTTTAAATGTTATGTCGGGGAGAGTACAAACTTGAGCATATATTAGACTTCCAACAGCCGAGGCATAAGGAATCTTTTGCATCTCCTTTCTTCCAAAACATTATTGGGGCACTGTTTGAGACTAAATTTGTCTCTTTTGGCTACAGGTGTGTCTCCTGGTTTACAATCTTTCATGTCAAATCTACTTAGGACCGTATCGATATAGCTCTTTTGTGATAATCCAAGGATACCTCGAGAATGATCTCTAAGTATGTTGATGCCTAATACGAAAAAAGCATCACCAAGATCTTTCATCTCAAATTTATTCATAAAAATATCTTGGTTTCAGAAAGCAAACCTATATTGTTGCTTGCTAGCAGAATATCATCGATATATAATATCATGAAGATACATTTACTCCCACTAAACTTGTGATATACATAATCATCAATGATATTAACCTCAAAACCATACGAGGTAATTACCTGATGAAATTTGTGATACCACTAACGCAAAGCTTGTTTTAGACCATAGATGGATTTCTTTAACTTGTAGACCATTGACTTTAGATCTCCTAATTCAAATTTTCGGGTTGTCACATGTAAATCGTCTCATCAATGTCTCCATTAAGAAATGTTGTCTTAACATCTATCTGATGCAAATCTAGATCAAAATGAGCTACCAGTGCCATCATAGTTCTAAAAGAGTCTTTCGAAGATACAAGAAAGAAAATTTCTTTGTAGCCAATGCCTTCCCTTTTAGTAAAGCCCTTGGTAACCAGACGAGCTTTATATCTTTCGGTGTTACCCTTCGAATCCCTTTTGGTTTTAAATATCCATTTACAACCAATTGGTTTCGCACCTTTAGGTAACTCGACAAGATCCCAAACATCATTGTCCTTCATATACTTCATTTGTTCCTTCATGGCATCAATCCATTTTTGAGAGCTAGAACTTTGCATGGCTTTGCAAAAGTTGATCGAGTCATCTTCTGACAAGACATTATTATCCTCATGTTCTTGAAGATACATCATATAATCATTTGGAATTTCACTCCTTTTCTCTCTAGTGGATCTCCTTAATGGAAATTCTTAAGGTTGTTAGGTTGTTCTATAATTGGTGTTGGATGAATCATCACACTATTGTCTTGTTCCGATGCAATGTTAGGAATAAGATCCTGAGCATTGTTATCGGTAACTAGAGCAATATTTGGAACGAAGTCAGGAACATGGTCTTGAACATCATTAAGACTATCTTGAAAATTGCTATGAATTGTAATAGGTATATAAACCTAATTACTATTAGTGACAAGTTCTTCTTCAAAGATAACATTCCTTAATGAATCTTAACCTCCAACCTCAATAAACTCAAGAAACCTAATGTTTCCCGTTTCAAACAAGGTTCTGGATGTGGGATTGTAAAATTTGTAGCCTCGAGATCTTTCAGCGTAACCTGCAAAGTAATAGTTAACCGTTCTTGAGTCCAAACTTTCTTTCATTTGGTCTATAAGGTCGTGCTTCAGCTGGACAACCCCAAATATGTAAATGCCTAATGCTAAGCTTTTTGCCTGTCCAGAGTTCATATGGGATTTTGGCAACTCCTTTTCTAGGTACCCTATTAAGAATATACACTACATTCTCTAGTGCTTCTCCCCAAAGTGATTCTGGCAAACAGGAATGACTAATCATACTTCTTACCATATCCTTAAGGGTGCGTTTGGTATGCAGACTGGATGGGACGGGACAGGTCAAAAACTCACTGTCCTATGTTTGGCGTGACATGGGACAGGACAAAAATTCACTGTCCCACGTTTGGCGCGACATGGTACAGGGACAAAGACTAGACAAGGTGGGACAATATGGGACAAAAAATGGTATTTTCTTGTTCCACCAAAATAGGTGGAACAACATGGGACAAAAGTGAGACAGAAACTAAAAATCATTGATCTACCGCCATTTGATGTATAATCCTAATATGATATTAGTCTTAAGGGTCACCACTACCCATCGCCGCCACTACCACCATCGACGGCCACCAGTAGCCACCACCTCCACAACCATCGGCCATCGCCACCACCACTATCATCGTCGACCACCTCCACTAACACCGATCACCACCACCTTTGGTCGTCACCACCATCAATGGCCACCGGTAGCCACCACCAACCATCGTCGACCACTTCCACCTCTTCCTCTACTACTACAACAACTTCCTCCACATCCACAACCACCGCCTATCGCCACCTCCACCGATCACCACCACCCATTGTTGCCGCCACCACCGACGCTCACCGCCAACCACCGTCAGTGACCTCCACCTCTTCCTCCACTACAATAACCTCTATTACCCCTGTCAACCGCTACCACCACCACCATCGTCGGCCACCTATACCTCCGCCAAATCAACCATAACAACCTCCTGCACCACCACCATCCACTATCTTTCATGTTCTTCATAACTACCGTCCTTCATGGGCCACCCATCGCATTTATCGTTACCTGTCACTGCAACTATGCATCCGCCAATTCATTAAGATCTTCCAAATTGAATCAAATATTATATTTTCTTTATATGAATCATATTTTTTCGAACTACCATCAATTATTTCAGGTTATTCATTCAAATTTCCTACCATTGTTTTTGTATGTATTTATATGTATGAAAATCGTTTAAGAAAATAAAAATGTTTTTTAATTAAATTATTTAATGATATACTTTATTTGTGTTATTTATAACTATTATATGACATATAAAATCATCAAACAACTTTTAGAGAATTTTCTCCAGTCATGTCCTATCCAGTCCTAGTCGTACCAAACACAAGACAGACATTTGTCTTGTCCTGTCCAGTCCCGTCCAGTCCTGTCCTAGCCTCTTGTTCTGTCCTGTCCATTTCTGTCCTGTCCAGTCCCGTCCAATCATGTCTGCGTACCAAACGCTACCTAAGAGTTCTATTTCTTCGTTATGCAACACCCGTCCTGCTAGCTTTGTCGGGCATAGTATATTGTGGAACGATTCCACATTCTTTAAGGAAAACCGCGAAGGGTCCTGGACGTTATTCTCCTAATCCATATATTTACCATAGTATTCACCACCACGGTTGGATTTGATGGCTTTAAGTTTCTTTCCAAGTTTAAGTTCAACTTCAGTTTTAAATGTTTTCAAAACGTCGAGGGATTGAGACTTCTCATGAATTAGATATAGGTAGCCATATCTAGAGTATTCGTCTATGAATGTAATGAAGTATTGTTGTCCATTCCATGAAGCCTTAGGGAATGGGCCACAAATATCAGTGTGTATCAATTCTAAGACATCTTTAGCTCTATCGGCACCCACTTTTCTATTGTTGGTTTGTTTCCCCTTAATACATTCAACACAAACTTGAAAGTATGTCAAATCTAGGGGTTCAAGAATCCCATCCAACACAAGTCTCTGAATTCTTTACTTAGACATATGACCTAAATGCTTGTGCCATAATGTAGCATAATTCTCACTTAATTTTTGTTGTGTACCACGTGAACTTGTTTCTAATACTTCATTATAAGAACTTGCAATATCAAGCATATACAGATTATCAATATAAGAACCACAACCAATTAAATTTGAATCTTGATAGAGTCTAACTTTATTATCACCAAATGAACCAAAATAACTTGATTTGTCTGAACTAGAAACAGAAATTAAGTTTCGTCTAAAATACGGTGAAACAAATGTCTCAAACAAGTTCAAATAAAATACAGTCCTTAACTGTAATTTGAAAATCCCTATAGCCTCTACCGCAACTTTATTGCATTACCTACATAGATGAATCTTTCAGCATCATTTGGCGGTCGGCTCCATAGACAACCTTGCATGTTCATACTTACATGAGTAGTAGCACCAGAGTCTATCCACCAAGTATCTATAGGTACAGAAGCTAAATTTGTTAGTGAATACCCAAAAGTTAATCATACGATGATTGTAATTTTGAGTTTTGTTTAATGAAATTAATAAATAAATAAAAGGCATTACCCACTTTATTATTTCTATGTTATATTCTGTGTTTTTAATTATTCATAATAAATAACCTTAGAATAATGTATTTTAAATGTCCATAGTTAAATATTATTTTAGGTTTTAAGGTTGAAATAATATAATAATGACTAGATATATGTAGGGATTCATATAGAGATATTGAATTTGCATATGGGTACAAAATAGAGATTTTGTGTATCGGACGTGAATCGCTATGAGAACATTGAATTAGATGTCATGTGAGTGTCATAAGTGTTTCTCATGTGGTCAATGTAAATGTAATTCTTTGACTTCAGAAATATGGAGTTTGTTATGTGTAGTAATATATTTTGACATTTGTTCTAATCATTCCGTAACTGGGTGACAGAATGGTTGTTGGGTATGATATAAATCACATAGTAGAACTAGCATGTATCAAGATAGGATTTGTCCATCTTTTATGACGGGAGTGATGTCTCTCGCCCCTTGATAAATATATACTAAGGAAATGCATTCATGCTCGGATAATTTATATGAGACATCATCATCTGTTTTATTAGTATATTAGGGAATCAAGAAACTAAATATTGGACATAACAAGAATGACACATTCAATGTCTCGTGTTCAATCTGGACATCAAGGACAAAAGAATTAAATATGTAAACTAAAATTGACTACAAACCGATAATTTGTTGTATCACCAATTCTCGTCATTTGGGTGGCGATGATGTATTGCTAGATACCGCTCACCGTTTATAACTATAAATACGATAATTATATTTATTACCAACATGTCGAGAACCCATTGGGTCACGAGCATTGAACATATTCAAATAAGGAGTTTAATAATTAAAACGTTTAATTATTATATTTGATTTGTATTGATTTAATCTGATTAAATAAAATCAGATATTATTTATGTTAGAAAAGATGAGTGATGGTGCATGGATACTTCTACACTCAAGTAAGGTGTAGGGATGGTGGTGCTTTCATGCCATGCTTCTCATATAAAATGTATGACATTTTATGCAAGAGTGTGTCTTGCAATTCTCTCTCAAAATCACCTACAACTATTGCTCCCTTTTTCTTTCTAAGTTTTGAAACCGTGACTAGCATCACGAGAAGGCAAAGGATTCGGATTGTTTGTGTGGATACCGTTGAGGCATCAAGCTTTGTTTGTTGTTGTGATTCAAAGTCTCGTTAACTGTGAGGTATAATTTCGAAACACCCGATTTATTCCGATTCATATGGGTCCTTAGAGGGTTATGGTTTTATTTTCCGTTGTGCTTGAGATCCCGTTGTTAATCAAATTAAACATAATCACATGATTTAATCTCATAATCACTAATCAATTTCATCTATCATAATTGATTTGATAAATAAAGACTTACTTGGAAATCCAATCTTGATTGGATTGTTTGTTGATGAAGATGAAGCCATTATAGTAGTATGATTCCGAATTGTTTATTCTCGTTATAATGCTTCCTTCTTGATGGACTGATTGAGAGGACAAATTATGGTGTTTTTTGGGAGAAGGAATTCTCCCCATGAGAAAGTCCCGTATGAAGATTTTTGAAGCATTTAAAGAGAAAATAAATTAGACCTTATATGACGGTTACTTCCATCAAGTAACCGATTTTTTCATGATGGTATAGTTTAGGATATAAATTGTAAATATATCAATTCCCACTATTTATTACATAAATGGTCCATAGGCCACAATAAAATAGGAAATATTCCAACATTCTCCCACTTGGACTAGTGACTATTTATGATTAGGTTCAGCATAAGTTTGGTTGAATTTATACTCATGATACTTTGTACTTATACCATAGCAGAAAGATACATTCGTACGTGTCAATATCGACACGAGAATCCCATCAATCACACTAAGACATTTATACAGAGCATCATGATTATATCAAGCCAAAATCTCCAAAACATAATGTGGTAAATATACAGTTGTCCATGAAATAACATAAGTGCGCACAATTCATAATTATAGACAAATTTCGAATAACATAAGAGGAAATTATAATCAAGTACTTGTCTTGTTAACATAAATTATAGTAAAGCAACATGCTAGAAATAAATTTATACAAGATCTCAACTTAAACCCATTTTGACGACGTGTTCTTGAAATACTTTGGGTGGAAGACCTTTCGCCATTGGATCCGCTAGCATATCATGAGTGCTAATATACTCGATACAAAGGTTGTTTTCCTCTACTCGTTCTCGTAAAAATAAGTACATTGTATCGAGATATAATCCAGCCCCACTTGAACTATTACTATTCGAAAAGCTTACGGCGGCAGAATTATCACAATATATCTTCAATGGCCTCGATATGGAGTTCACGATTTTGAGTCCTCCTATAAGATTTCTCAATAACATTCCATGACATGTTGTGTTAAGTCTAAGTATTGTATCCAAAATTTAATTTGGAAAGTCAAAGATGTAAAAGTCAACATTGTCAATGTATTAGGAAAGTCAAAGCTAGTTTAGCATTTTCTTAGTCGTTAAGTCTTGTTTAGGTTAGTTGGTTTAAATAGGTTTTGCTTCCTTGTAATCGTGTAACTACGAAGCACATTCATTGTAACACATTCTGTTGATTAAGAGACATATGAATTCAAGATCTACTTTCTCTCTCTACTCTCTCTCTAGTTCTTAAATGAGATTTTATATGAGAATTGCTTGATTGATTAGGATTTATTGATTTACAATTGGTATCAGAGCTGAACCAAACTTTTCGGAAATGATTTGATCAGAGTTTGAATTGAAATTTGAAGTTTTAAATCGAAAATTTGAAATTTTCTGAAAATTTTCAAGAACTCGTGATATTCACTGTTTCATCCGATTTTTTTGTGAAAAATCAGTTTTATTGCAAGAAAATGGAATCATTGAGTTCGTTTTATGATTAGGTTTGATTCTTGTATTGATTACATCTTGTGATTTTAACTAATTCAATGTCAATTTTCGAAATTTGAGTTTTCTGGAAATATCTTGTTCGAACTCTGTTCTTGATTGAAAATGTGCGATTTGGTGTTTTTAATCGAAATCTGATTGTAATTTTGTGTTTTGTACTGTTTGTTGATGAATCTGACTAGTTCTTGAGATCAAATGTGCAGGTTTGAATCGATTTGAGAAAGTAACAGCCAAGAACTCGACTTTGCGCAAGTTCATATGGTTTGCGCAAGTTTCATATGGTTTGCGCAACATTCATAGACGTTTGCGTGAGATCATCCAAGTCTTGAGAGGAAAAAGCTACTTTTGCGTATCACGTTGCTTGCGCAAAGCTCCTTTTGTGCAACACATTGCTTACGAGAACCATACTTTGCGCATCAAGTTCAACACGCAAAGCTTACTTTGCGCATCAAGGCAAATACGCAAAGTCACATTTGCGCATCCTTCGGCGTACGCAAAGCTCACTTTGCGCATCCTTCAGCATACGCAAAGCTCAATTTGCGCATCCTTCGGCGTACGCAAAGCTCACTTTGCGCATCAAGACACTTACGCAAACCTACTATGCGTTTCCAGCATGTTACGATAACCGTACTTTGCGTTTCACACTACTTGCGAGAACTTACTTTGCGCCTTATCTTTCAAGTTTAAAAAAAAAAGTCTGGAATTTTTTTTTTGAACTTTGCGCCATAACAAGTGTTGTTCAAATTTTCAATTTTTACGAAATATTTCAATTTGTTCTGATTGTGATCAAATATTTTCTGATTTACAGTTTGGGAACGATTATTTTTTTTTATCAAGCTGTTTCTCATTCAAAGTTTTCTGAGAGAGAGAAAATTTTAGTTTGCTTGTATTTTGTTTTTGAATTCATTTCAACTCACGATAATTTTGTCAAATTCTTTTTGAATCAGGATGAGTTCACCAATTTTGCTCAGAGGAAGATTCGAGCAGTGGAAAGCTGATTTTTTCAAATTTGTAAATACACATGAGCTCAGTTGTTATATCAGATTGTCATTGAATGAAGGAGAGATGAAACCTTGTTGGGAACTGAAGATTTGTTTAAGTATGATTATTGCTGCCAGTACAACAAGGTTACTACTGCTGAGCCAGATTAATACTGCTTGAAGAAATTAATACTGCTAAGCATATTTAGTACTGCTAAAGATTAATACTGCTCAGAGTGTTAATGCTGCTATGACTTAATACTGCTTATGTGATAATCAAGATACGCGCAGATCAAGGTTTGAAGATAATCATGGAAGGTTGAAGATAATTATGAAAGAATATACTGAAGATCTTTTATGTTTTGTAATTATCTTTTATTTACAGTATATGTATAGATTTATTTAGAATAGTTTGAAATATACAAGTATTCTGAGTTTTTGTTTTAGAGAGAGAATTAACCTCAAGGTTTACAATCCTAGTTCTAGAGAAGTAGAATTCGTCTTGGTGAGCCTGTTCATCAAGATTGAGGTTTTGTGTGAAAGCTTGTAACTTTAATCATTCAATAAAGTTTACAAGTTGTGATTTATACTTTACTGTTACATTGATCTTTGAATATTAAAGTGTTTTTCCGCAACTTCTTTAATATTGTTTCTGAGTTTCATTATTCTTGTTAAGAATCAGATCCTGACAAGTGGTATCAGAGCCTAGTATTCTCAGAAACCTTCATTCATCATGGACAACACAGTTGAATCAAACAGTACTCTTGTATCAAAGGTTCCCATGCTCAAACCTAATGAGTTTGACATGTGGAAAATTAGGATCAAGCAGTACATCCTCCTTACAGACTTTTCTATGTGGGACATTGTTGAGGATGGTCCCTCTGCTGAAGGTAAAATTGGACAAGATGGAAGAAGACCACCTCCAAAAACTGATGCTGAGAAGAAAGTGAGACAATTGGAGATGAAAGCCTTAAGCACCCTGCTTTTGGCCATTCCTAATGAGTATCAACATCAATTTCACCACTGCACTGATGCTCAGATTCTATGGAATGCTTTAGAGAAGAGATTTGCTGGCACCAAGAGCACTAAGAGGAATCTGAGGGATATTCTCAAGCAGCAATATGAGAATTTTACATCTTTAAAGAATAAGTCTATGACTCAAAGTTTTGATAGATTCAATAAGTTAATTGGTGAGTTGGCTACTGTTGGAGTCCAGATGGAACAAGATGATGTCAACCGAAAGTTCCTCAGATCTCTTGGAGATGAATGGACCATGTACACTGTTTCATTCAGACAGAATGACAAATTGGAAGAAAAGGAACTGGATGATTTGTACAATGATCTTAGAGTGTTTGAATCTGAGGTGGAAGCAAAGAAGAAGCCTACTGGATATGTTCATAATGCTGCACTCCTATCAGCATCAACTGATTCTACTGCAAACCCTAAATCAGTTAATGCTGCTAATGGAGTAAATCAAGAAAAAGGCAATGAATCTGTTTTTGAAGCCTTTCTTTCCAGCTATGGTAACTCTTCTTTAATCAATGATGACTTAGAACAGCTTCATCCTGATGATCTAGAAGAGATGGATATTAAATGGCAGATGGCCATGCTTTCTATGAGGGTGAAGAAGTTCATCAAGAGGACTGGGAGGAACAACTTCTCCCAAAGAAGAGAAGATGGAGCAGGCTTTGATAAGTCAAAGGTGGAGTGCTACAAGTGTCATATGAAGGGACACTTTGCTAGGGAATGCAGAAGTGGAGTGTCTCACAACAATCACCAACAAGCTCAGACTGGAAGCTTCAACCAGAACAGAAACTCTGCTCAAGCTCTTGTTTCTCAACAAGGAATGGGGTTTGACTGGAGTGATCAAGCAGAAGAGGCCATTCAAAATCAAGCTCTCATGGCAGAGGTATAAGATCTCCCAATTGAGGTACTTTCTAATCTCTGTTCTCAAACTTGCATAGACACTGTTAAAAGGTACAGGGATCACAACTACAGTATGAGTGATGACCTTAAGAGGTTAGAAAAGGATAGAAAAAACTATGTGAAAATTGTTGAGAGGTTTGAGGAACAAATTAAAGGTTTCCAAGCCAATGAACTTCAACACACATATCATACAAATTACTTGAAGTGGGAGAAAAATGATCTAGAAATCCAACTGACAAAGTCTAGAGAGGAGAATGAAAAGTTGAGAGGAGAGCTAGCCAAGGTTAAGCTGGATGTGGAAAAGTTTTCATATGCTTCTAAAGCCATGGATTCAATTCTAAAGGTCCAAATCCATGATAAGATTAAACCAGGAATTGGGTACAATACCACACCACCACCATACAACAACAACTACATCCCTCCTAAATCAGACTTACTAGAGACCAAGGATAGGAAGGACTTGCATGAGGGAGCCACTAAGATAGATCATTTAGATGAAGTAGTTGTTAAGGACAAGACTGAGAAAGAAGCTGGTAAGAGTAAGGATAATACTGTGAGTGGTAAGATTCCCTTAGAAAATAACATTTTTACCAATGAGGGTGGTGGAAGGGATTGGGTCAAATCTGATGACATAGAGAAGACTGAGGGAAAGTCTAAAAAGGTCCATTACAAGCAGACTATAGTTGTGAATCCTGTTCTTTGCAAACAGTGTGCAGGTAATCAGTCTGAGCCTCTAAAACATGATAAAAGGAGGGGAAATCAAAGAAATTGGAATAATCAGTGGGCTCAGAAACAAGGATTTGATCTGAGTAGAATCATCAGACCAAAACCTTGTTTCATATGTGGCAAAATGAACCATCTTGCCAAGCACTGTTATTTTAATCCTATTAACCAAAGGATAAATTTTCAAAGATCTGTGCAAAAACCCTTGGGTTATAGGAAGGATGAAAGGAACCATGTGGCTAAGAAACTTGTTAAATCTAAAAGCCACATGAAGAAAAAGACTGTAAAAGAGAGTGTCAAGATGTGGGTTCCCAAAAGCACTAAAATTGTTAGTACTGCTACCAAAAATAGTGTTGCTGACAAAGATAGTGCTACCAGAAGCAATACTGCTGCTATCAATGTTAGTGCTGCTGAGAGTATTAGTACTTCTAAAACTAACATTGTTAGTACTTCATCAGATGTTAATACTGCTAACTCTGTTAGTGCTTCTAACAAGATTAGTACTGCTAAACCTGTTAGTGCTGCTAACTCTGTTAGTACTTCTAAAATTAGTACTGCTTCAAGTGTTTGTGCTTCTAGACCAATCATCTTGACAAAGTACTCCAGTAAAGAGTATTCTAATTTTAAAAATCTCATCAAAAAGGAGTGTAAGTACTTTGATGAGAAAGGGAGGCCCAAGACCACTTTGGCTTGGGTTCCCAGTCAATACTAATTGATTTATCTTATGTGCAGGGCAACCAGCAGCTCAAGGGAAAGAGCATTTGGCATGTTGATAGTGGTTGCTCTAGGCACATGACAGGGAACATGGCTTGCCTCAAGAATTTCAAGAAAATTGATGGAGGGCATGTTGCCTTTGGTAAAACTCTAGATGGAGGTAAGATTAGTGGTAAGGGAGATGTAACAAAAGGTAAGATGACCTTTGAAGATGTCTACTATGTTGAGCAGTTAAGGTACAACCTGTTAAGTGTATCACAGGTTTGTCACAAAAAGCATAGTATATTATTCACTGATTCAGAATGCATTATCCTTGCTCCTGGATTCAAGGTAGTTGATGAAAAGATGATACTACTAAGAACTCCTAGAAAGGATAATGTCTATTGTTTGGATATGGAAAATGTTTCAAATGATTCATCCCTAAACTGTCTTGTTTCAAAAACCTCTTTGGATGAATCATCACTTTGGCATAGAAAGATGTGTCACATGAACTTCAAAACAATGAATAAACTTGTTAAAAACAACCTTGTAAGAGGTCTGCCTTCAAAAGTCTTTTCATGTGATGATCATTGTGTTGCTTGTCTTAAAGGCAAACAACACAAAACTTCTCATAAGTCCAAAGAGTTGAACACAATTTCTTCTTCTCTTCAGTTGTTGCATATGGATCTGTTTGGTCCTACAAATGTCATGAGTATAGGTAAGAAATCATACTGCTTAGTTATTGTTGATGATTACTCTAGATTTACTTGGGTATATTTTCTAAGGACTAAGGATGAGACAAGTGGACTGATCAAATCCTTTATTCTAAGAATTGAAAACGAAACAAATCAAAAGGTAAAAGTCATTAGGTCAGATAATGGTACTAAATTTAAAAATCTTGACCTAAACACCTTTTGTGAGGAAAAAGGAATTGAGACGCAATACAGTGCTCCTAGGACTCCACAACAAAATGGTGTTGCTGAGAGAAGGAATAGGACACTGATTGAGGCTGCTAGATCTCTGTTAGCTTATTCAAAACTTCCAATTACTTTCTGGGCTGAAGCAGTTAATACTTCTTGCTATGTCCAAAACAGAGTTCTAGTAGTCAAGCCTAAAAACAAGACACCATATGAGCTGTTAAATAAAAGAAAACCATTTATTGGTTTTTTCAAACCTTTTGGGTGTCCTTGTACCATTCTCAATACCAAAACTCACTTAGGAAAGTTTGATAGCAAAGAAGATGATGGTTTTCTTGTTGGTTACTCATCTCAGAGTAAGGCCTACAGAGTATTTAATTCTTCTTCTAGAATAATTGAGGAAAGTGACAATGTCAAATGCAATGAGAACACACCAAATCCTATTGGTTCAGGTCCTCAGTGGTTATTTGACATTGATTCACTAACTAACTCTTTGGGTTTCAGTAGTAATGATCATGCAGAATCAGAAAGTAGAGGATCAGGGAATGAACAAGTACAAGATATTATTTCTCAGTCTGTGCTCTTTCCCATACCTACAATGAACCCTGTTGAAATATGTGAAACGGAGACTGTTACTGAACCAATTCAGAGTGAAGAAGAAAGAAGAGATGAGGAGAATCCAGAGCATGAAGAGCCAGAAGTAGCTGATGAGATCCCCTCAGCTGACTTAAATGATTCCAATTTAGATATGGGAATTAACGAAGAACCTAGTCATCAGACAAGAACTCATAAGAATCATCCTCCTGAGCTGGTAATAGGAGACATCTCTTCTTCTATGATGACTACGAATCAAAGCAGACTTCAAGATTTGCAGGATCAGCAGCATACAGTACTCTTTTGTTTTCTATCTCAGATTGAGCCTAAGAAGGCTTATGATGCAATGAAAGATTCAAGTTGGATAGAATCCATGCAAGAAGAGTTGCTACAGTTTAAATTGCAAGATGTTTGGGACTTGGTGGACCTTCCAAAAGGTCATAGAGCAATTGGCACCAAGTGGATTTTCAGAAATAAAAAGGATGAGAGAGGAATAGTAATCAGGAACAAATCAAGGCTAGTGGCACAAGGGTACACTCAGGAAGAAGGCATAGACTATGAGGAAGTCTTTGCTCCAGTTGCATGAGTAGAGGCAATTAGGTTGTTTCTAGCCTATGCCTCATATATGCAGTTCAAGGTATATCAGATGGATGTGAAGAGTGCCTTTCTATATGGAACAATTAATGAAGAAGTATACGTCTGTCAGCCCCCTGGATTTGAAAATCCATCATATCCTGATAGAGTATACAAACTTAAGAAAGCACTCAATGGTCTACATCAAGCCCCAAGAGCATGGTATGATACTCTGTCTACCTATCTTTTGGAAAATGGGTTTGAAAGGGGAATCATTAATAAGACCCTTTTCATTAAAAGAAGTAAGAAAGACACCCTACTTGTTCAGATATATGTGGATGACATCATATTTGGATCCACAAAAGATCAGATGTGTAGAGACTTTGAAGAGTTGATGCACAAGAGCTTCAAAATGAGTTCTATGGGTGAACTCACCTTCTTCTTTGGGCTTTAAGTGAAATAGCAGAAAGATGGGATTTTCATAAGTCAATCAAAGTATGTGAAAGACATCCTAGATAAGTATGGTTTATCAGACTCAAAGCTAGTAAGCACACCAATGGAAACACACAAACAGATCACTGCTGATCTCGAGGGGGAGGATGTTGATGTCCATCGTTATAGATCAATGATTGGATCTCTCATGTATCTTACAGCCTCAAGACCAGATATCATGTTTCCAGTGTGTGTGTGTGCCAGATTCCAAGTCAAGCCAAAGCAGTCACATCTTCAAGCTGTTGAGAGGATTTTCAGATACTTAAGAGGGCAACCTAGATTAGGTCTTTGGTATCCTTATGAATCTACTTTTGACTTGATTGCATATTCAGACAGTGACTTGGGTGGTGCTAATATGGATAGAAAATCTACTTCAGGAGGATGTCAGCTTTTGGGTGCAAGACTAGTATCTTGGCAGTGTAAGAAGCAAACCACAGTGTCCTTATCAACAACAGAAGCTGAGTACATTGCTGATGCAAGTTGCTGCTCTCAAGTTCTATGGATTCAGAATCAAATGCTGGACTATGGGGTAACCTTTCTTCACACTCCAATCTTCATTGACAATAGCAGTGCTATTAGCATTGTGAACAATCCAGTCAAGCACTCCAAAACAAAGCACATTGAAATCAGGTATCACTTTATTAGAGACTGCAATGAAAAGAAGCTTATTCAAGTTGCTAAAGTGCATACTGATAACCAGTTTGCTGATCTATTCACTAAAGCTTTTGATGTGGGTAGATTCACTTTCTTGGTCACAAGTGTGGGCATGATCAACTCTGAATGAGCTCATGTTTAAAAAGTGTTTGTATACCTGTTATTAGTTTATTTTTTTTTGTGCTAATAATCATCTTTCTCAGGAAGTTTATTGCCTTGCTCAGACTAACACAAGCTTCAACAGTGTAAGTATTGTTAATGCTACCAGTGCAAAGTTACTACTGCAGGTTCATTATTACTACTGCTAGTCTGAGTTACTACTTCAGGTATGTTTTTAATACTACTAGTTAGTTAATACTGCTAGTTGGTTAATACTGGTAGTTAGTTAATACTGCTAGTTAGTTAATACTGCTAGTTAGTTAGTACTGCTAGTTAGTTAATACTGCTAGTTAGTTAATACTGCTAGTTGGTTACTATTGCTCTCAGTTAAAACTGCGAGTGGGTTAGTACTGCTTTTACTGAAATTAGGGTTAATACTGCTTCTTTCCTGAATTATATAAATACCCTCTTTGCCCGCCTAAAAGCTCACAACGACTCTTTGAATATTGTTCATCTTCTCTCTAACTCTTTTCTCTCAAGCAACCAGTGTGTTTCAGTCAAGTATCCTCAAGCCCGATGTCATCCATGGCGTTTATTGATGAACACAATGAGATCGCAATGCTTCAAAAGCCTAAGCAGGCTGATGGATTCCATAAAATTGTTGATTTTCTCAAGACCAGTCATATAGCTTATGCTCTTACAGTGTCACCACCAATTTACATCGAGCACCAGAAGCAATTTTGGGCCAATGCCACCGCTGTTACTGAAAACGGTGTGCAGTTTATCAAGACAAGGGTGTGTGACAAACCCTTGATAGTCTCTGAAGAGGTCATTCGCATCAGTCTACGACTAGACGATGCCTCAGGTATTACCTCTATCCCTAATGAGGATTTGTTTTCCAATCTCACAAGAATGAGGTATGAAGGCAAAATGGGTGTTTTCAAATTTTACAAAGCTAACTTTTCTTCCCAATGGCGTTTCTTTGTTCATACTCTTATGCACTGTATTTCTAGAAAAACTACTGGATGGAGTCAGTTCAGTAGTACCATTGCTTTTGCTTTGGTCTGCTTGTCCACTGCCAGAAAGTATAATTTCTCCAAAATGATTTTCAATGACCTTGTGTCAAACCTGGAAAATAAAAAGAGTTTCTATATGTATCCAAGATTTGTCAAGGCAGTTATCACCTCTGAATTGACGGATATACCTCAGTTTAATGAGGTATATGTACCTAAAATCCCTAAGGGCAAGGTCTTTTCATATATGAAAAGATCTGCCAAGGACTCGAAAGGAGTTGACACCCCATTGTTCTCTACAATGAGGGTGGTGTCCCACAACCAAGAAGGTATGGCATCAGGGTAAAGGCCCTCACTAGACTATCCCACTAATAGCCAAACCCAACCTTCAACCACTATATCACTTCCTCAGTCCCTTGTTCTTAAGCCAACACCAGTTATATCCAAAACGTATACTAAGAGAAAGGTACACAAGGCTCCTTCCCTTGTTGTACCTCCTACAAACCCAGAACCTCAAAGCCCTCTAATGGAGCATTCTCCATTAGAGAATATCCATAGGGAAACCACTGGGGTGTCTCCCAACCCCAAGGAGGTGCTCACTAAGGAGATGCATGAGCATGTGGGTGAGAAGGTTGCCACTACTCCTGCTAGCACAGAGGAGGCCAGTGGTAACATCACTAAGACCTTCCCCATGGGAACTTTGAATGAGCAATCATTCAAAGGTCCCGGGTGCCCAGAAACCAAGGGAATAGGTGGTGCTTCAGCTTGGCTGGAGATCGCTATTAAACATTCCAATGATCCCTCAAAAGGGGGTAACACTCCTGGAGAAGGTGAGGATAGATATGACTACCAGGAATTGATTTCTGTCATGTCCAAAATGGCAACTGAACTGGAATCTCAAAAGAAGGTTGTAAATGAACTCAAGAAAGTCATCATCAACCAGAAAGAAGAGCTCAGCATCTTAAAGAAGATGGTTAAGAAGATGGCTCACAGAAGGTCAAAGAAAAGATTTGAGCTCAGAAGAAGGAAACCAGTGGATGATGCTCCCAAAAAGGGGGAGTCAGAAGCTGAGGTCAACATGGAGAATGCTAAGTCAAGGGGGAGAAACATGGAGATGAGGGGGAGTTTGCTGAAACAGAAACAGGGCTTGTGTTTGAAAAAGCAGTAGAAAAAGAAACAATGTTTGAGAAAGCAGCAGAAACAGTTAATGCTGCTGAAGCAAGCAAAGCAGCAGAAACAGTTAATGCTGCTGAAATAAATGAAGCAGCAGAAATTGTTCAAGAGGTATTAACTGACCTCATTAGCAGAAACTTGGAAGAAATTGAGATAACTGAAGCACTAATCAAGGCTAAACATGATACTTCTAAGTTCACTTCAAAGGCCAAAGGAGTTGTCATCAAAGACAATGCTGAGGTTATCAAGAAGACTAGTGCTGATAAGCTAGCAAGCAAGGACAAAGGCAAAACCAAGATAGTGGAATCTGACCAACCACTTAAAAAGCAAAAGTTGATTGAGTCAGATGAAGCTTTGGCTAAGAAAATTCAGGCAGAACTTGAGCAAGAAGAAAAGGATCAAGAGGAAAAAGATAGGGAGATGGCAAGAGCTCTAGCTGCAGAACTTAATGAAGCATTTCAAAAGAGTTTGGCAACAGAGATGGCACAGAAGAAATCTGCAATTTGCAAGAAGCCTGTAATGATCAAAATGGGTGCAAAGAAGAGGCAACCTTCAAAGACCTACCTTGGCACTCAAGAGAGAAAGAAGATGATCACTTTCCTCAAAGGTGATGTGGGAGTCAAAAAGGAAATGTTTACAAAAATGTCATTTGATCAAATCAAAGGTTTGTATGATGCAGAAATGACCAAGTTACACGGAAATGACAAAGCAAGAGTTGAGGTGGAAAAGAAGATGAAAGAGAGACATGACCTTCAAATACAAAAACCCTTTTCCTGATGATCAAGAAACACCAAGGAAGGAAGCTACTCTAGGTGAAAGTTTGAGGACTTTGAAAAGAACAAAAATGATGGCTAGAGGAAAACCAGCTAAGAAACCTAGAGTGGATAAGGAAGAAGCTGAGAAAGAACAGAAGGTAGCTGAAGAAGAAGAGGCACTTAAGTCTGATGAACAGAAAGTTCAATCTCAGGAAGAACCATCCAGTACTTCTGATGTGAGTATGTACATGATAGTAATGGAAAAAGTGCCTGAGCCTATAATAGCTGAACCAGTTGGTGTCAAGCCTCCTGAGATTATTCACTAGGATACCATGGAAGTAGATGGAAAGGAGTATATCAGGATTAAGAGGAAAGATGACAAGTTTGAAGTGTATCCTACTTGGGCCAAGATTGTAAGAGTATGCTCCAGATCTGATTTAGAGGAAATGTTTGAGGTGGGGATGAAATTATATGCTGATAAGCTGAAAACATCAGGGATACCAGTTACAAAACTTGTGATGGAATATCTATGCATGTTGTTCAAGCCAGAGGAAGTTCAGCATGTTATCAAAAATGTTTTCAAAACCATTAACAACTGGACTCTGTATGAAAGAAGTGGAGTATATGCACTGGCTATGGATACAAGTCACTTTGAATACTTCTTACTGGATAGAGTTTACAACCATAGCAGGCTAAAGTTGCATGCTATGTTGAAGAAAAAGCTTGGTTGTGCACCAGATTCTGCAATGGCAAGATACTTGATCCAGAGAACTCTTAATCAAAGTTTGGGGCTGAATCCTAATATAGGGTTATGAGCAATGGAGTTTTGGGAGCATCTGAAGAACTTGACTTCTCTTCTCTAAAAGTCAAGTTAGGGGGAGATTGTTGGGAACTGAAGATTTGTTTAAGTATGATTATTGCTGCCAGTACAACAAGGTTACTACTGCTGAGCCAAATTAATACTGCTTGAAGAAATTAATACTGCTAAGCATATTTAGTACTGCTAAAGATTAATATTGCTCAGAGTGTTAATGCTGTTATGACTTAATACTGCTTATGTGATAATCAAGATACGCGTAGATCAAGGTTTGAAGATAATCATGGAAGGTTGAAGATAATTATGGAAGAATATATTGAAGATCTTTTATGTTTTGTAATTATATTTTATTTTCAGTATATGTATAGATTTATTTAGAATAGTTTGAAATATACAAGTATTCTGAGTTTTTGTTTTAGAGAGAGAATTAACCTCAAGGTTTACAATCCTAGTTCTAGAGAAGTAGAATTTGTCTTGGTGAGCCTGTTCATCAAGATTGAGGTTTTGTGTGAAAGCTTGTAACTTTAATCATTCAATAAAGTTTACAAGTTGTGATTTATACTTTACTGTTACATTGATCTTTGAATATTAAAGTGTTTTTCTGCAACTTCTTTAATATTGTTTCTGAGTTTCATTATTCTTGTTAAGAATCAGATCCTGACAAACCTCTTACTCCAACAGAAGATTGTACTGAGGATCGGGAGAAAAGAAAGAAAGCTGATATTTTAGCCCGAACTTTTGTGTTTAACAGTATTCGTCATGATATTAATGGTCACATAAAAACCTATCAGTTGACAGGAAAAGATTTTTACAAGTCAACAGGAAAAGAGATATAGGACTATCTTGAATGGACGATGTTAGGGCCAACGGTTGTGTCAGATCTAAAAGGAAAGATTTCTGAGTTGGAAGCTAAAATTCAGCAGACAGTCTCTGTTGAGAGCAATGAGCAGAAAGTTAAGAAATTGGAATATGAGAATGCTGAGCTTAGAAAGAATATATCTGATTTGGAGCAAAAGATTACTGAAGATAAAGCTAATTTTGAAAGTGAAAAGAAAAGTTTTTCAAAGAAGTTCTCAGATTTCTCCAAGAAATGTTTTGAAGAGAAAAAGATAGTGGAGCTTAAATGCTTAAAACTTTCTCAACAAATCTCTGATTTTGAGAAAGTATTGATTTTGGAAAGAGAGAAGTTTGAGAAAGAAAAGAAGACCATAGAACAAAAGAATTTGGGATTCTTTAAAGAATTATCAGGCCAGAGAAATGATTCAGAGAAAGGATTTGAAGAAGAAAGATCCATCTTTGAAACTGAAATCAAAAGACTGACTTCAAAGTTATCTGAACTGTCTGCTACTGCGCTGAAAGAGCAGAAAACGAAGTCTGAGTTTTCAAAGAAAACTGTCTGCTACCTGTTTTCAAAGAAGATTGACTTTGCTTCAAAGATCAAAGAACTTGAAAAATCTGCTTCAAGTTCAAATCAAAAATCTGTCTCTTCACAAAGGTCAGTTAAATCCTTTAATCTGATTCGTCGATCTAACATTTTCTTTGATGAATATATAGATGGTTCAGATACATATCCAAGGAGAAGAAGTTACAAGAAAGAGAAACTAGTCTGGATGAAGAAATCTGTCAAAGATGACAAGAAAGATGAGCTGAAAGAGAAGACATCAAGCGTACATATTCATAAAGCCAAGAAGAACAAAGAGCATAAAGATAAACCTGACCTTAAATACTCAAAAGACCAATTACTCAGGTTTTCAGGTAATAAATTTTATTGTTCTTACGGCTGTACACTTGATCACATCCACAAAAACCAGTGATCATTTCTGGTATGGTTCTTACTCTGTATCCCCCACACGAACTGCAACTAACATTTTTGGACCCAAATACCAGTGGGTACCAAAGAAGAAAATTGATTTTGTGTTGCAGGCACCACACGTAAAGGGGGAGTAAGAAAGATTATGGATCTTGAATACTACAGTTCAAGACCTGCACCTCAATGTTAATAAAATGGCTTCTAAGCACATCAGCTTAGGACCCGGTCTTCAAAGGAGTTTGACTTCTAAACATAACAGTTTAGGACTCGAACCTCGGCGATTAAAAAAGGACTTTACTCCTGTGTTTTTGCATTCGATGGATATTGATGGTCTCCATCTCAAGTGAATTGATCTGATCTATATCCTGTACTTTTTCACTGCTAGATTTTTCTGATATTGATGGTCTAACAATTCAAAAGGGAGTGTTTGATCTCTATCCTGTTTTATCTGACATATTTCAGATGCCTAATTTAAGGGGGGGTAAAGGTGATGACTTCTGATTACTTCATATCAGAACTCATACTATAAATTGTTTTACTGCTTTATGTCTTTTATTTTTGAATAAATAATGTGAATAAAGTGGCTTCTGATTACATGACAGATCAGGACCGATTCATCAATGATCAAAGACGGATATTGTGCTAATATCCAGGGGGAGCTTAAAAGATTAAAATCTTTATATCATGATTTGAGGGGGAGCTAAAAAGGTAAAATATCTTCTGTCCTAGATCTCTGATTGTTTGAAAGATGAACAACTTTCGAACATGAAAAACAATTTCTTAAACGTTCAAACCACTTCTTATTCTCAAAAGATTTTATGAATTTAGAAGTGTGCTTTTAAATGTTTTTCTAAAAATTTTGAGCTTATTGTTTAACTGACCGTGTGTTTCCAAAGATCAATACTTGTGTATTATCTTGTCCATATACTGTCAAGTATTCATACACACCGGTTCAGTATTTTATTTGAAATTGTTATTACCATGTCTCAAATTCAAACAATTTTTCGATGGTAATACCCCCGTTTGAAATTCAAAGTTGTTGAGCATCATTCATCTTTTCAAATTTGTGCCTTTATTGCTAAATTGTTTATATTTGTTCATATAAACAAAATTTCCAATTCTTTGATACCTTAGCCATTTCATTTGATATGATCTTAATCATTGTCAGATTCTCAAAACATTTCTATTATTTCTTGATTATTCATTCATATAAAGTTTTGAGAAATCTTAAATGTTTAAAAAAAATGCTCAAGTTTCATTTTTGATTTTTGATGAGCATACAAACACTGACATATGATTTCTTGTGCTTTACATATCAAGAAAATCATTGACCAGCATGTACTTTTAGGAACATGTGATTCAGTGTGAGTGCTTAATAGATCTTCCATGGATTCACGATAACCAGTGTATCCTACCCCGGAAGAAATCCTTTGAGTGATTAAGGGGAGAGGGGTCTAAAGAATTGAGTTTGGGAGTGAGCTGAGGTAAAATGGAAATGAGAGATTGGTTAGATGTAAGCTTATATGTTTAAAAGAAAGAGGGTGTGAGAACAGAGTTAAAAGAATATCAGAACTCTGCACCAAACATCTTTCTGAGTCGGGCAGCACATTACTGATTGGTTCACATTTCTTTGGTGACCATCATTGAAATAGGCAAATAGCCCATGCCATCTCTTGTATACAACCCCACCAGCTACTCATTCTTTTCTTAAAAAAAGAATGTTTCACATTTTCTGGGGAAGCAGCATATAATCTATCGGATCTTCTTTTGGAAGATACTGACATTGAAAAAGAAGGAAAGTTGCCCCACCTTCGACCCTTTTTCATGCACATTGAGTCCATGTAGAATCATTGTTGTCTCAGTGATTTACATACTTTGAGCCTTTATGAAACACAATCATTGTGCTAAATTCTTTCAAACACAAGCACGAGCACACAGAAAATCTGTTTTTCTGTCAGAACATTCATAGATAAACCTTGTGTTTTTCAATGATTGAATGGAAGTCCTGGGGAGTCATCATCAAGCCAGCTCCTTATATTGTACATTCGTTGTACATAGTGACTCTGTGTTACTGACAGGAACTTCTAACTGTTTCATTTATTGATTCAGGGTTACCATGTTCAATATGTCTGAATTTGAAAAGATTTGAATATATATCTTTCATGAATTGATGGCTCTCAGATCAAAGCGCGCCAACTGTCAAAGGGGTGATTGTTTTTTATTACAAAGGGGAAATCAAAGTCTGTGTTGAAATTGATGAAATTTTGATGATCAGGATGCTCGAAATCATCAAAAAGGGGGAGAATTTTTCAAAGATCAATTTCAAAGCTGAATTGTCAAAGTTCAAAATGCTTCCGCTGTTTCAAAGTGAAAAGTCTTGTGAAGATAGTCAAAGTCAAAAGATAAATCAAGATGATCTGTTAAAGTTTGTTTTTCTGAAGACTGTCCAGAGATCAGTGTAATGAAGATACAATTTTCAGAAGTTTCAAAGTTTGTTTTCAAAGTTGTCAAAGTTTCAAAAGTTTTAATATTTCAGTTTCGTGTTCAAGGCATGTCGACTTTCAATGCTTCAAAGTGCAAAAGACTTTCCAAGATTCTTCAAGAGCTGAAGAGTAAAGATTGTGAAAGCTTCAAAAGTTCAAAGATAAAGAATCAAAAGCTGAAGAATCAAGAGCTGAAGATCAGTATCAAATTTTTATTAAATCTTGAATACAAAGGGGGAGATTGTTAAGTCTAAATATTCTATCCAAGATTTAATGTGGAAAGTCAAAGATGTAAAAGTCAACATTGTCAATGTATTAGGAAAGTCAAAGCTAGTTTAGCATTTTCTTAGTCGTTAAGTCTTGTTTAGGTTAGTTGGTTTAAATAGGTTTTGCTTCCTTGTAATCGTGTAACTATGAAGCACATTCATTGTAACACATTCTGTTGATTAAGAGACATATGAATTCAAGATCTACTTTCTCTCTCTACTCTCTCTGTAGTTCTTAAATGAGATTTTATATGAGAATTCCTTGATTGATTGGGATTTATTGATTTACATGTTGCATTATAAACAGCAACATACTCTGCCATCATAGTTGAGGTTGTCGTCAATTGTTGCTTATGACTCCTCCATGAAATAGGCCCACCTGAAAGCATAAAAATATATCCTGAATTGGACTTTTTATCATCTTTGCATTTTGCAAAGTCAGAGTCGGAAAATCCAACCACTTCTAGATCATTCGTTCTTTTATAAGTTAGTTTGTAATCTTTAGTCCCTTGAAGATATCGCAACACCTTTTTAGCGGCTTTCCAATGATCTAAGCCAGGATTAGATTGATACCTGCCTAGCATACCAACTATATAAGCGATGTCGGGACGTGTACAAACTTGAGCATACATCAAACTTCCAACTACAGAAGCATAAAGTATTAATCTCATTTGTTCCTTTTCTACCTCTGTTTTAGGACTTTGAAATGACCCAAAAACATCTCCTTTTACTATAGGAGCTATTGAGGGATAGAGAAATGTTGCATATTGTACCGACTAAGTACACACTCAATGTACCCCTTTTGGGACAATCCTAATGTCCCTATGGTACGGTCTCGGTGGATTTCTATTCCAATAACATAAGACGCTTCTCTAAGATCTTTCATGTCAAAGTGGCGTGAAAGAAAACGTTTTGATTCATGCAACAAATCAATATTATTACTTGCCAATAGAATGCCATCAACATAAAGAACAAGTATAGCAAAATTCCTCCCACTCATCTTGAGGTATATACATTGATCCACTTGATTCTTATTGGAGCCATTTTTCTTGATGACTTCATCAAATTTTAAGTACCATTGACGGGATGCTTGTTTAAGACCATAAATTGACTTTTTAAGTTTACAAACAAGATGTTCTTGACCTTTAGCCTTAAAACCTTCCGGTTGAGTCATATAAACATCTTCATGTAAATCTCCATTAAGAAAAGCGGTTTTGACGTCCATTTGATGTAACTCTAAGTCAAAATGAGCTATAAGAGCCATCACGATCCGTAAGGAATCTTTTCTTGAAACAAAAGAAAATGTTTCTTGATAATCTATACCTTCCTTCTGAGTATATCCTTTAGCAACCAATCGGGCTTTATAACGTTCGATGTTTCCTTTTGGGTCGGGTTTAGTCTTAAAGACCCACTTTCATCCTATGGGTTTAGCACCCTTTGGTAATTCAACAAGTTCCTAAACACCATTTTTACTCATGGAATCAAGTTCATCAATCATGGTTTCATTCCAATGAGAAGATTTGTGGCTATTCATGGCATCATTATAGGATATGGGATCGTCACATTTTCCTAAGTCAAGATCGACCTCATTTAAGTAGGTAATATAATCGTCAAAATCTGTGGGTCGTCTTGATCTTTGTGATCTCCTTAATGGTTGTTGCATTTATTGAGGCTCATTATTAATTTCTTGAGTATTCTCATTATATGGCATTTCAACATTTGTCTCTAAGTTTGTTGCACTTTCGTTATGAGACATAGGTTGCACATTGGAGTCTTCAAGTGGTATATTTATCGAAACAGGCACATGTATTATAGTTCTTCTTCACGAACCTCTTGAAGATCTATACCATGATTTTTGATACTCTCATTATTATCATAATTCTCAAGAAATTCAGCATGTCGTGTTTCTACTATCCGGGTAGTGTATGGCGGGCAATAGAATCGGTATCCCTTTGACCGTTCAAGATAACCAATGAAGAAGCAACTTATAGTTTTCATATCAAGCTTTCTTAATAGGGGATTATACACTTTAGCTTCGACCGGACAACCCCACACCCATAGATACCTTAAGTTAGGTTTCCTTCCTGTCCATATTTCAAAAGGAGTTTTAGGAACAGATTTAGAAGGAACTCTATTTAGGATGTGAACTGTTGTTTTTAATGTTTCGGTCCATAAGAATTGAGGTAGATTTGCGTTTGCCAACATACTTCGTACCATGTCCATAAGAGTTCTATTTCTCCTCTCAGCCACACCGTTCTGTTGAGGTGTGTCCGGCATGGTATATTGGTTCACTATCACGTGATCTTTGCAAAAATCAAAGAAACCCGAGAACTTGACCCACATCCGTATATCTACCATAAAACTCGCCCCCTCTATCCGATCTTACTACTTTAATTTTACGGTCAAGTTGATTTTCAACTTCGTCCTTAAATGTTTTAAACATTTCAAGTGATTCAGATTTCTCTTTATTCAGGTAGAGATACATATAGCGAGAATAGTCATCAATAAAGGTAATAAATGATTTATGTCCGCGGGAAAAGGTCCACAAATGTTGGTGTGTATTAGTTCCAATAATCCAGAACTTCTCGTGGAAACTTTCTTATTCCCTTTTATCATTTTTCCTTTAATGCACTTAACACATTTATCAAAATCTGAGAAATCGAGATTTGGCAATACTTGATTTTTCACGAGTCTTAACATTCTATCTCATGATATATGACCTAAGCGTTTATGCCATAACATAGATGAATTTTCAGTATCTCGCTTTCTTTTATTCAAATTATCATTCACATTAAATGATAATAGGGATTTCGAAAAGTGGTCGTCTAAACATAATCTAAAGAGGTTTCCCTCTAAACAACCATAACCAACAATGTAGGAATTTAAGTAAATAGTAACTTTACCATCATTAAAAGTTAAAGCATATCCACAATCATTTAACTTAGGTACATATACTAGATTCCGAGTAATGCTCGGTACATATAGAGTGTCATACAGATTTAAAAGAAACCTCCTTCTAGTAATAAAGGTAAGGTTCCTACAGCTTCCACGTTTAAATCAGCTCCATTCCCGACTTTAATCGTTCTTTGGTTTCTTTCCAATCTCCGAATTGTATGGAATCCCTGTAAAGAATTTGAAATGTGTACCATGGAACCAGAATCAATCCACCATGTATTTAAAGGAACATTAATATTAAGAGATTCATAAATCATATAATTATAAACATTACCTTTTTTCGCTAATCATTCTTTAAATTTAGGGAAATCCCGTTGGAAGTGCCCTTTCTTGTGGCAAAACTTGCAACGAGGAGTACCCTTAAATTTACTTACACTTGAGATTGTACTTACACCTGTTTTTCGGACCTTAGAACTCTCCCCTTCTAGACTTTTACCTTTCCTCTTAGATGGAGTTGTAGTGGTAATATGAGCAACATCAGGTTTTTCAATTTTAAGGCGCTCTTCTTCTTGCACACACATGGCGATTAGTTCGCTCATCTTCCACTTCTCTTTTTGTGTGTTATAGTTGATCTTAAAAGGACCAAACTGTGAAGGAAGAGAAGTCATTATGAAGTGAACCAGAAAGCCTTCACTAATCTCCATATCCATGCCTTTGAGCTTATTTGCCATATCACTCATCATCATGATGTGGGGATGCACACCACTAATACCATCATATTTAGTAGTCAACATCTTGAGAATTAGAGTACTTGCATGAGCCTTAGGCCTTGTTTGTTTTTTCAATTTCAGCACTTAATAGCCACTTATCACTTATTCGGTTAGACATTTTTAGTTTAGACCGTTTGTTTTTTTCATTTTTTCAGAGCCACTTATCACTTATTTTCATCTTACCAAATAAGTGACAAAGTTTCCACTTATTTCCACTTATTTTCATCTAATGCCTCCTCCCCCACTGTTACCCAAAATCCACCGAGACTCCATCAATCTCCTCTCAAAAATCACTCCAGACTCCATCGATCTCCTCTCAAAAAGTCATTCCAGACTCCATCGATCTCTCTCAAAATCGACTCCTCTCCGACATCGTCCCTATTTGGAAACGTGGCCTATTTTTTTTTTTTATTGTTTTGAAAAACCTCACATAAATAAAGCTACTTGATGACACACAATTGATATTGATAAATCCAAGACATGAATTATACAAAAAATTGCGAATCTTTTTTATTCAGATTTCAGACTTCAGCACCACCACTTAAAAAACAAACAGTCTTTTGTATTCAGATTTCAGACTTCAGCACCACCACTTAAAAATCAGAAGTGGAATCAGACTTCAGACTTCAGCACCACTTAAAAAACAAACGCCACCTTAGAGGCACTACAAGAAAAAGTTCAATTAGTGACCAAAATTTTAGTGACTACTTATATTTTGGTCACTAATTATGACGTTAGTGACGAGAACAAAGGTTGTCACTAATTTTTGGTCACAAATATAAATTTTAGTGACAAAATATAAATTTAGTCACTAAGTGGTCACTATTTCTCACGGAATTTCTTTTGCGACATTGTGTTTTGTCATAAAAGTAGTAGCCATCACATTGAAAGAATTAGTGACCAAAAAATAACGGTCACTAAATTGAATGTGTTCGTGACCAAGAAATAGTGGTCACTAAGTGAGATTAGTTCATTGAGGATTGTATTGAGTTGGATGGATTAATGACAAAAAAAAGGTGGTCGCTAAATTAAAAGTGTTAGTGACGAAAAAATAGTAGTCACTAAGTTGGGTTCATTAGTTGTAATTCAATTGGATAGGTTAGTGACAAGAAAATGTTGTCACTAAATTGAAAGTGTTAGTGACCAAAGAAATGTAGTCACTAAATTAATTGTGTTAGTGACCAAAAAACAGTGGTCACTAAGTTGGATTCTTTAGTTGTAAATTGTAATTGAGTTGGATGACTTAGTGACAAAAAAAGGTGGTCACTAAACTAAAAACGTTAATGACCAAAAAATAGTTGTTACTAATTCGAAAGTATTAGTGACTAAAAAAAATTGTCAGAACATGATACTCATTAGTTATAAGATTGTGTTGAGTTGATGGATTAGTGACCTAAAAAATGGTCACTAAACTAAATGTTTTAATGACCAAAAATAGTGGTCACTAAGGTTGTTTTTGAACATAAATTACTACTATGGTCTGAAATATAAAACAAATAAAAATATAGGGGCTAACTCTGTAACCTTGCAATAAAAAAGTAAACGGATCTACCATCTCAATAACCAGATTATATAAACCATGCTCTGCCCGATTTTTCTCATGTGGATCACAATAATCTTTCCTCTCAACCCGATACAAACCTTAGACCCAAGCTCTTGACGGCACCAGCAATTTCCTCCGGTCAATTGCACCGGACTTCGGCCGCCGTAACTTTCTCCTCATATGTCCCCTACGACAACGACAACCACTCAAATTGAAGACTCTCGATCATGCTTCCCTGGGAGGAACAAAGTTCGGTTCTACACATCTAAATTGAATGCAATTTACAAGTATGTTGATTTTTTGTCTTTTGCTTCCCCAACCCCCTCGGAACCCTAATTGAATTCCCTCCTTTTCTATTTTATCTTATGTAATGACTAATGCCATTTGTTAATTGCAGAATTTGATATTTAGGTTCCTTCAAAGTGTAAGTTGATTTATTTAATACATATTTGTAAACATACTATTTGTGAATCATGAATGAAATAGGAAAGCTCTTGTTTATATTTGTGTTGTTCATGGTGGATTTTTTTTTCGAATGAGTTATAATGTTATAATGCAAAAATCATTCTTAATGAAGTTAGAGACCTGACTCTTTTTACTCGCATTCAGTGCCTGCATTACATTGGTAATTGTTATTCTGTTATCACCATCTTTTCCTATTCATACTTATAGTCTACTCAAATTAGATGCATAAACTCCATTCTACTTTTCTCGCTTTGATCACGAGAGTACTTTAAACCTTTCATGGATGGCATGGAAAATGAAAGTCACTCTGATGTAAGTCCTACTACTACTTCTGTAAGAGGTTCAGTTATCTATATGTGCACTGATACAAAAGATGTAAATAATGTTACAGATATCTTGCCAAAGACCTTTAGGACTCTCTGTAAATGTTTATTTATCTTTCCTTAATTATCTGTTTCTGATCTATCTTTCCGTCGTTTTTATGATCTAACTTTCCTTCTTTGTAAGCTTACTTCAACTTCTTTCTTTGTAGGTTGTTCATGACGTTTTAAGAGAATTCGTATTGTGGCATTTACTGCTCTAGTCTACATTCAAATGGAACATGGATGGGGTTTTGCCTTTGGAGCTCTAGCCATAGCTATGGGAATCTCCAACATGGTATTCTTTCTTGGTACTCCTTTGTACAGACACAGGTTGCCTGGAGGTAGCCCTCTCACTCGTGTGGCTCAAGTCCTCATTGCTGCTTTTCGGAAACGAAATGCTTCCTTTGACACTAGTGAATATATTGGCCTATATGAGCTTCAGGGGACAAGATCTGCTATTAAAGGAAGTGGTAAGATAGCTCATACAGATGGTTTAAGGTAAGCTATTGATGTTTTTAATTGATACATGTATATTTTCCATATATATATATATCATATATGAATATGAATATGAATGTTAGGTAAGGTAAAAGTTTGAATCTTTTATATATAGATGGTTGGACAAAGCAGCTCTGAGACTGAAGGAAGATGAGACGAATATGAGTCCCTGGCAGCTTTGCACTGTGACGCAAGTGGAAGAAGTAAAAATCCTGTTGAAACTGACTCTATCAGTACAGCAGGCATATACACTGAACACTCATTTGGGGCATCTGAAACTTCCAGTAACATGCATGCCCGTTTTTCCAGGCCTCAGCATATTTGTGTTGCTAGCTCTTTACTACACCGTGTTTGTTCCTTTATCAAGGCGCATCACGGGTCATCCACGTGGGGCCTCTCAGCTTCAGAGGGTGGGACTTGGTTTGGCGATTTCAATCGTATCTATAGGTTGGGCTGGGTTTTTTGAGAGATACAGAAGGAATTATGCGATAAGAGAAGGTTATGAAGGGAAGCTTATGCAGCAGCCATCAAATCTGCTACTGCTGATTCTCGTGAACCTGTACCAGAGAAATCAATTAAAGATAAAGTTAAATAATTTCCTTGTCTTATCTCTTACCGGGTAAGATTTTTGGTCATTTCCTTGTTCAATCAATAAAGTAAATGATATTGGTAAACGCTTGCCCGGTAAGTGTTGAGTAAACGGCCACTAAGATCATTTAGACTTCAAAAGTTCTGTGTTAATACCTGACTAATGGGAAACCCTTTAAGCTTATATATTTTTGTGTCTTTTTTGTGGAGAATGATGATTAAATTATCTCTGAATTAGGTATTCAAAGGTAAAAAGATGCTTGGTCGCATGGGTGGGAAGCAAAGAACAGTGAAAAATGTGTGGGTAACTTGTGACTAATGGGAAACCCTTTAGACTAATGGGAAACCCTTTAAGCTTAGGATCTATGATTTCACTAACTTGTGTTTTTCAAATAACTGAGATTTCACTAACCAGTGTTCTTCGAATTTGAGAATATTGTAAACATATGTTCCTTTTTTAAATGAGTTGTTTTAAAGTTTTTTTTTTAAATATATAATATTTATATACGACAATTGCAATAAATAAACTCACACGCCCTCCTCACCTTTGGTGAGGTTTGAACCCCTGACCTCCTAGGAGGCCAAAGGCTCCAATACCGCTAGGCCAAAGGCCCTTTGTTGAGTTGTTTTAAAGTTTAATAAATCATTTCAGTATAATGTATAACTTCTAGATGCAAGAGATAACTAACAGTCTTATTTTTTGTTACTTTGGTGACTTATTTTTAACACAAGCTCTTACTTTTGCTAATGACACATGTAGGGAGTCCCTCACCGTTCTCTGACATTTCTCCCCTGTATCATCATCTTGTCAAGGTTTGTACAAGGTACCATTAGAACCGTTCGGTTCATGCTCTCTTTCCAATCGTTGCACTATGGATCAGTCTAATTCAATCAGCAGTTACTGTTATTTATTTTTCTCTTCGGGTAAAGTCCTTCTCATATCATTATACCATCATTTCTCAATATCGAGCACAAATCGGAGACTTTTTTATTCTGATTATCTATGCTTCTTTACTGTATTGAGTAAAGTTTAAAGTTTTTCTTTTAATCTGATTTTCAGCTATTGTTGCTGCTGCTTTGTGGTTTGAATTCATAAACCCGATTTCTTTTCTTTGTTGCTGCTTATTAATAGGTATTGTTATTCACTGTAAGGCTTCAGGTTAGCATTTAAAAAAAATATGAAATCGCATTTGGTTTATGTGTGTTGTGTTTCATCGAATAAATGGTACCTCCTTATTTATCGATGTCTTATTTATGTATTTTGTATTTTGTTGTATGTTCAAGTCTGATCTTGGACGATTTTAGGTCTAACGAATCTGAAAATTTCCTGGTATTTGTCGTCAATCGACGTTTGTGTTGCTCACTATACCGGTTATATAGATTGATTCGGAAATATTTGTAACATTCAAATTCTGATTATTTTGAGAATCATGCTCTGTTTTCAAATAACTAATTTAGTTGTGTAAATGGAAAAGGGATCCCCTTCTATATACTAATTTCCCCTGTCAAAATCAAACCCTCTTTTACATTTCTAGGTTACTAGTTTGACCAAAATATTCACATATATTTTGGTACTTACAAACAAAGTTTGAATCCTTATTATTCTTACTTCTGTTTTAATAAAATAAATTACCTATTTGTTGCTTAAGAAATGTTAAATGCTTGCTCATTTATGCGGTTGCACATCATTGTTGAATTTGTTTACTTTCTTGGTCAAAGTTTTTGTGTTAAAGCATTGATGATTAGGTAGAAAATAGGTTTGAGTCGTGGATAGTACTTGATTTGGCACTTTGGCAGGATATTCATGGTAGCTTATAGTTCTTCTCTAAGGCTTTTGTAATGGATTATAGTTATAGGATTTTTCAAATTCCATCTGTCCAAAAATTGCAAAATCGACTTAAGGATGTAGCATATAAGCATCTGAAGGAAATGAAGAGAAACAGAGAAAAAGCTTGGACACCCTTCGTAAGTCATGCTCCTCATGATGTTTGTTTTTTAAAATTGACTGAAACTTGGAATCAAGCTTTGTTTTTTAGATGAATGTGTCTTTTTGTCTTTTGCTTGAGTTTTGCAAATTGGCGATCTTCACCGAAACAACCTCTCTAAAAGCAAGGTCTGCACACCTCTTACCCTTCACCCCAACCCTAGTGTTGTATAGGCATGTATGTTAACCATGGGTATTCTTGACTTCTTTAATATGAAATTCGTCTTTTGGTGTATAAGTTATTTTAGAATTTTGCATCACCAGTCAGAGGTAGCGTGTTTCATTTCTTAATTGTGCTTTAAATTGATTTACTCTTTGTACATGTTACCATTATTTTTTAACATCTTTGGTCATCAAAATGAATTGTTGGTAAGTGTCTCTTACCCGGTACACACTAACTGCTTAAGATTCACCGCTAAGCACTTTTCCGATAAATATTTAGTAAAATGTCCCTATGATTCGAACTTGTACATTCATGGATCCTATGTTAACCAGGAAAACTCTTATTATATCATGTACGTACTGTTTATACCACAAAAACTGTGATTATATCATGTTTACCCCCATATATTTGAAAGACATCTTGTAAGAATTTGATATTTAAAAATGAAATATATCTTGATAGAACATTTACATCCCGCCGCATTGCTCCGTTACACAACTAGTTACTAATTAAACATCATGTGGCTGAAGTTCTTCATCGAATTGGATTGGACGACTGCTTTGATGATATTATCTGTTTCGAGTATCTGAATCCTCCAAACCACACCAGCGATGTTAATAATACTCCTAAGAGTTGTGCTATCAGATATGGTGATCCACTACCAAAGAATCCCGTCATTTATAAACCTTTTGAATTTCAAGATGACAAACATTAACCCTGATAAAATAGTAAGATATCTTTAATTTTTGATAATACAATGTCTCTCTACCATTTTTATGTGCTAATTATTTGCTAATTATTTAAATTTTTTCATTTCAGATGTTACAATATACAGACTGCAAAAGTCACATATAGAGAATGCAAAAGTCATAGGCCTCAACACTGTTGGTAAGTCGATTATGTGGTGAAGGTAAAATTTTGGTAGCTGCTGTTGTTGAACGTTTTATTGTTGGCGTTTTAACAGGTTGGGTCATCAGAGCATAAAAAAAAGGTGTAGATTACGCTTAAGAGAGCATTAATTGCATCAGGGAGGCGCTGCTAGAGCTATGTAAATTGGTGATGAAGTCGTAAGATGTTTAGGATTGCAATTGAGACTCCTTTGAAAGCTTAGACATGCGTGGAATTGTTACTCTTCTGACCTTTTATGGCTCTAATCAGTTATGAAATTGAAAGATGTTTCTTTCAAATTAGTTTTGCAGAATCAATAGGACTTCCTTTTATTTGCAACTTGTTTGTTAGTTTGGATTGAAAGAATTTTATATTATGTGATTGGATTAATTTTAGATCTTCGTCATTACAAATTAGTATGTTTTAGTTTCTATTGTAATAACAATTATAGTAGGAATTCGTGACAAGCTTTTTGTTTATATTTCCTTAATTAGTGACGACTTATTTTTGTCACCATTAGTCATTAATGTTAGTGACCACTTATTTAGTCACTAATAGACTTTAACGGATGTTAACGGGGTCGTTATCTTGAACTCGACTAGTGACCTATGTCGTGGTGGTCACTAATTTTGGTCACTATCAATCAAATTAGTGACAACTTTCACCGGTTTAGTGACGATATTTAGTGACTAGACTAGTCGTCACTATCATAGTGACCACTCTAATTTTGTCACTAATTAGTAACCATTTTCGTGATTGGTCACTAAAACAAATTAAGGACGGACCTTTAGTGACAAAAGGTGACCACCCAAATTTTGGTCACTAAACAAGCTTAGTGACCAATTTTATGTTGTTAGTGACCAAAAATTTTTTCTCACTAATTAGGATATTTTTTGTAGTGAGGTACCCTTAAACTATTCCTCCACGGAGTTTAAGTAGGTTTTCGCGTTGTCTGAGTCAGGGATGGCTCCGCGAATAGCTACAAAGATGGAATTCTTGATTATCATGAGGGACATGCGATTTGATCGCTCCCACTGATCATACACACGCTTTTGCTCCGTTGTACTTTTATCATGAAGTGCGGGAGGAGCATCAGTACGTAATGCATGATCAAGATCCATCACTCCTAAGGTTAATTTCACAGAATCCCTCCAAGTTGAAAATTTTGTACCGGTCAATGGTTCAATCCCGTAACTAGGAGTTAAAGTGGATGCTGAAATGATAGGGGTATCAGATGTATGCATAGATGAAGATAAATGATCTAATTATGATATAAATATAACATGAAGCATATCAGTACAAACATATAACCTATTATAAACACCAAAATAATAGGTTTATAAGATATCGTGTTCGGTTATCAACCTCACGTTGGTTTGGATGACACCCAAACAATTAGATATCGTTAACTAAACTAAGCATGCACAATTATCACATATCACCGTTGGGCAAAGATGTAATAAAAGCAAATTATGCTGAAAGTTCATCAATTAAATCACCAATCAAGTCGCCGTTGGGTTCATTGAGTGACAATTTAAACAACTTATAATATGGCATCATTAAACTTTGTTTTAAGTAATCTTCCGTTGGACCGATTACTCAAGTCGACAATAAACGTTTTGAACAAATATCTTTTATAAAAAACCGGAAAGAAAAAAAAATATTTGTATAACATTATATGATTATGCATATTAAGAAAATTGGCATAACATATCATAAAGTAAAACCTTGTAATGCATCATCATCGTTCGGTGCATATGAGTAAAGGAAGGGGAAAAAACATTGTTCCTTTTTAAACTTTCTCTCCAAGTGATTCCAACATTCCGCAAAAAGTGAAAAAAAAATGATGTCATAGTGATAATTAACTGCGCGAAATCGAATATACAAGAAGATAAAAAAAAAACATTGAGTGGATTCCATGTGGAATTGATAGGAACTCATCCATCATCCACTTTTGTTTGCCAAGATTGGAAATCCAATAGAAAAAAACAAATTTAATCATTTTTTTTCCTCCACAGAAATGTTGTTTCAAGAAAGTTTATGGACGAATATGTATAGACGCATGTGATTCAAAAATTAGGGTTCTTACATAAATCAAAACCATGCTCTGATACCACATGTTAATCAAATTAAACATAATCACATGATTTAATCTCATAATCACTAATCAATTTCATCAGTCATAATTGATTTGATAAATAAAGACTTACTTGGAAATCCAATCTTGATTGGATTGTTTGTTGATGAAGATGAAGCCATTTTAGTAGTATGATTCCGAATTTTTTATTCTCGTTATAATGTTTCCTTCTTGATGGATTGATTGAGAGGACAAATTATCGTGTTTTTGGGAGAAGGAATTGTCCCCATGAGAAAGTCCCGTATGAAGATTTTTGAAGCATTTAAAGAGAAAATAAATTAGACCTTATATGACGGTTACTTCCATCAAGTAACCGATTTTTTTCATGATGGTATAGTTTAGGATATAAATTGTAAATATATAAATTCCCACTATTTATTACATAAATGGTCCATAGGCCACAATAAAATAGGAAATATTCCAACACCCGTAACCCAACAAAATTAAATTCAGAACAAACCAAAGTTAGAAGCAAACCCTTCTTAACGCACCATGCAGCATACTTGGAGCAATCTTTCTTCATGTGCCCCAACTTCTTGTAAAAGTAGCAGACAAATTCTTCATTCCGCTTCTTTTGTTTCTTTAAAGAAGATCCTTCTGCAGTGACTCCTTTCTTCTTCCTTTTGTTGGAAGTTGTGACCAAATTAGCACTTTCTGTCTTATCCCTCTTTTGTCTTTCTTTTTCTTGTACACAGTAAGAAATAAGCACATTAGAGACCTTTTGTCCTTCAGTGTGTTATAACTTACTTTGAATTGCCCAAAATGTAGGGAAAGTGAAAGCAAAATCAAGTGCACGAGTAAATCCTCAGATAACTCTAACTTTTGTGACTTTGACGAGAGGTGGGACATTTCCATTATGTACTCCCAAATGTTCCCTTTCCCTTTGCACTTCATTGAGACGAGTTTAGCCAAAGTGTTACTTGTCTCAGATTTTTCATTCTTAGAGAAGTATTGTTGGATTTCATCAAGGAACTTCTTGGCATTCTCACTTTCAACAATAGAGCCCTGGAACGCTTCTGGAATGGAGTGTTTCATGATCATCATGCACATTTCGGTTAGATCAATCCCATTTCTCAATCTTTGCTTCTTTGGCATTTTACGTAGTGGTAACGGGTCGCCCGAAGTGCCAGATCCAGGTCCATACAACCGAGAACAATTTCTACGGTGTCTTTCCAGATTTTGAAATTTGTCTCACTAAGCTTTGGGATGTTACTTACTTGGGAAGACACATTGGTAGCAGTCGCAAATGAAACTGTATAGAACAAAAAGCTAAAAAATATGCTCAAAATGTAATATAAAATTTTCAAATGGGAAAACCATATTGAGATACCTAGAACACCAATTTTGGTGTTCTAGGTATCTCAATGGAAAATGGTGTTCTAGGTATCTCAATATGGTTTTCCCATTTGATGAAATAGAGGTTACTTTGATAACAATATGACATCAATAAATCAACTTCAAACACTAGACAGATTAAAAATAATCAATCGAATAAATTTCTTTTATTTATTCAAGATACACCATATTTCATAAATCAGGCAACATTCGAAATTATAGGATGATTATCCTTAATCATGAAAAATCAATACCATAATTTATCAATATTTACAATATCATCATTATAACAATAAGACTAGAAGCGTACTCGCACAATGCAGCAAGATACATCACGATTTTAATGTTTCATTTTATTTTTTTGTCGTTTTACAGTGCTGATTTTGGATGGTTTTGAGAAAATGATAATGTTTTTTATAAATTTGTTTAACTTAGGCTTAATAATATAATGTTTTTTATATAAAAAAATTAAGTATTTTGTTAGAATTCAATGATTATCTTATATATTTTAATGACATCTAGAAAAAATAACCAATTACATATTTAATAATATAATTAAAACAAAATTATAGTAATATAATATATTAATTAATAGTGATACATGGAAAGGTCTACATAAAAGGAATGTCCTGCACATACCAAATTGGTGGGTGTTAGAAGTCTGCAGTAGTAATATGTATCTTGTGCTTTGATATTTGTAAATTAAAATATTTTTAAAATCTTGCATAAAATGATGGTACCTTGTACCTAATAATTTGTATCTAAAAGTTTTTTATCCCTACTTTATAATATAGTATAGATATTGATTATCTAATAATAATATTAATATCAACAATATTCACTATATTATTATTATTATTTTAATCTATAACCATAACCAATAAAAGCGATAATCAATTTCGAAGGAATAGTTTATACAAGGTACAACTCTATATACAAAAGTTATAATATAGCAAACACCTTTTTTTCAACAAAGTACAACTATATATGCATAAGATACAATAAATATGAAAGTCTTCAAAACATGAAGAAAAAAAAAAGGAAGGGGTGGGGTGGGGTGGGGGGGAGGTTGCCTTTTTGTGTTGTCATCAAGCGTGGATAACCACAAAACAAGAAAACCTATCAAAACAATCACTTGGACTTAAAAATCTCAAGGAATAAGAAAATTCATATATCTATACAAGTACGGATAAAAAAATCTTAAATACAAATTATTAAGCACAAGGTATCATCATTTTATGCAAGATTTTAAAAATCTCTTAATTTAAAAGTATCAAAGCATAAGATACATATTAGTACTGCAGACTTCTAACACCCACCAATTTGGTATGTGCGGTTATCATTATTAATTAATATATTATATTACTATAAATTTGTTTTAATTATATTATTAAATATGTAATTGTTATTTTTTGTAGATGTCATTAAAATATATAAGATAATCATAGAATTCTAACAAAATACTTTTTTATATAAAAAGCATGATATTATTAAGTCTAAATTAAACAAATTTATAAAAAGAAAAAAAAACATTATCACTATCTCAAAACCATCCAAAATCGTACTGTAAATCGACAAAAAAAAAAAAATGAAACATTAAAATTGTGATATATCTCGCTGCATTGCGCGAGTACGCTTCTAGTTAATTATAAAAAAGCAAATGAGAGGCTAGGGGCGAAAGCAATTAACCACTTGTTGAAAATTTTCTCAAATCAATCCTAAGGATCAAACCATACTATTGAATTATTAAGAAGCAAATAACATACATGAATCCATTGATTAATCGTCTTCTTTATACGGAACATTGACGATGAATGAACCAAGCGGGTGTGATGATCTTCCTCAACCAAAACCCTCAATGTTCTATACCGAATGGCCAATTTCTAATAGATGGGATTTAGAAACCATTTATTGTGCTTTGGTATATTAGGGACCATAACCATTTTATAAGCATTTGATTAGAATTTAGGGTTCCCATTAAACCCTGATTGTGCCTCTTAATATCAAAGCCCATGAACCTATGTTAAATAAAGACCATTTAAATAGCTTATAATTTCATCATATATGCCCATATGATTATTAGAAAACTCTAAGATGACAAATAATTTAAAATTTTAACAAACATATATAAAAACTTTTGGCTTATAACTAAAGGTATAAATTTAAATAATAATTATAAAAAAAAATTAAACTTACCCAATAAATTGTATTAGATTAAAAATATTATAAATATTTTTTGTTATCAAATTAGTAAATATTAAACCAATGATCTAGCCATAAGATGTATTTGATTCCCAGATTATTTGTATCTTATCAAAGGGTTGTGAATGTTAACACTTTCTGTAGAACATATCCAAGAGATCATTTGAAATGGAGATTTTGTTCTAATTGATGCTTTAAAACCTTCTATAAAATAGAGAGGATGAAATTCTTTAAATTTGAAGAGCTCTTCAAAATGATTATTTAGGAAAGAGAAATGATTTTTTATTTTCCTACCATAAGAATCCTTAAATTTAAATGTTTAACAGAAAAAAAAATATTTTATAAATTACATAAAGTATTTTAATAATATAATTAATATCAAATTCTCAAAAACAGAAAACCCGTTTAAAATGAACCTAAATTTCCTTAAAATTTTAACTTTGAGTAAATTATGGATTTGGTCCTTCTGGTTTTCTGAAAATTTCGATTGGGTCCCTCAAATGAATTAATTACAATTAGATCACCGTGGTTTGGATTTTGTTTCGGATCAGGTCCCTCCATCTAACCCCATTTAACCATGAGTCGTTAAATCCCTCACGTGCCTCCCACGTCAGAGGCATTTTTGTCATTCTAAAATAACCCTTATTTTTAATACTTCTTTTTGAACTCCAGATCATCGATTACATCCAAACTCCAGTGACCGACTCAATCCAAACTCGTTTGCTTTGCAGTTGGAAGGAAACGAAAACTAGGTTTATTGTTCAAGCAATCAGTTGATTTCGATTTCAGTTTTGATGAATGTATATGGTTGATTACTCTCTCAGACTAATAAGTAGGTAAACTTCGATTTCAATTCTGATTTTTGATTTCAGGAGCAGATTTCAAGTTCGGTTTCAGTGCCGATATGGATTTAGATTTCAATTTCGTTGTCGATTTCTCTCCCTCCGTTAATTTAGTTCGAAACGAAGAGGAGCCCCATGTTTTTTCCAATTTTGATTTCGGTTATAAGGTATTGGTTCGAGAAATTTGGTCTCAGTTTTGTTTTTCTTTTTCATGTTTGATGTCAATTTACTTCGCCACTGGATCAACTTCAAATCTTCTGTATAGAAACTTTATCGAGAAAATTTGGTTTCAATAACTAGATACGTCTCAGGCATCTTTGATATGGCTCTTAAGCTATGTAGCCATCGATGATCACAATACTGATCTTAGACATGATCCACTTGTGATGCATTCAACCCAAAACCAGATTACTCAAGCTTAATGCAAGATTAGCTCTATAATAGGTTTTAATTTTTTGCCTAATCTCCAACAGGATGTACAAGGGGATGGCACCTCTTTAGGGGAGACAGATTCCATGTCAATTGAGAGATCATAGAGTTCATTGTTCACAATTATATCATATAGGAAGTAAAATTTATTCACCTCAGTAAAAAATCATTTTCATACGCTACTTTGTATTTAACATTTTGAACGTCCCATAAACCCATTGCCTCCAACACTGATTCGAAATTTTCTATCACGTACTGGAGGGTAGCTCATTCTTAGTTAATCATATTCTTTGTTTGGGGCAGTCGTGTACATTGCCAATTATGTCAATTCTTAATGTGAGTACCTTCTTTAGATGTATTTGTCTATTTGCAAATTTTTTTTGCTTAAATACGTGTTATGATTTTTTTTATCATTGAAGTGCAGGTTATTGACTCACATAGACAAGCAGTCATATGACGGAACTAACAAAATTGTACAATTACTTCAAGAGCTTTGAGGATGGAGTTCTGAGAAACAATTATGGATTGAAGGTGAAGCTTACATGGGAAACTTTGGATTCTATTTGTTAAGTCAAAATATTGTATCTAAGATTTAATAGGAAAGTCAATCTTGTAAAGTCAACATTGTCAAAGTCAAAATAGTCAAAGTTGTATTAGTTTACTTAGTTGTTAAGTCTTTGTTAGTTTAGTGGGTATAAATAGGTTTTGTGACTTGTAACTATTCTAAATAACTTGATTGTAACATTTCTGATAAGTGAGATATATGATTTCAAGATCTACTTTCTCTCTCTAGTTCTTATTGTCATATCTTGATGAAATTAGCTTGATTTGTTTGGGATTTATCATTCACACTCTTCTTCATTCCAAAAGAGTTGCCATTCGTGAAAATGGGTGTGTGTGGTTGGGTGATCTCCTTATAGCAGAAATAAACGAAGATGGGGATTCTATATTCTCTAGAGAAGGTTTCGTTTTTTATGGTAAATAACATTTGGATTTTAGTTAGCATCATGAACACTCAGAAGTTGTTGGAAGATGAAATTATAGTGGCATTTTACTGGAAGAACTTGGAACATCCAAGAAAGAACTTGAAGCATCAATCAAGAAAAATGAAGAATTTCTTTGGGAATGACAATGTTTGAGAATTATGTAATGTTGGAAATTATGAAATGTTGTTATTTTTTTTATTATCCGTACATGACAATCTTTGGGAATTATGTATTGTTGTTATTTCTTTAATGAAAATTGTCAGTTTGTTCAATGTGGAGTTATGAAATCCTATTGGGAATTATGTATTGTTGGAACCTGTTTTTGCACCTGTTCCATTTAACAGAGGCACCATATGGTAAGAACCCACATGCACCTATAAGGTGGTTCTCCAAGTGCTCTAAAGGGCGTTTGCGCAGACCTTTATACACAATCCGTGTTTGCACCTGTTTTTACACAATATGTGTTTGCATATGTTTTACACAATCTAAAATATGATACATTGATACACTACGAACAAAATTGCAGAATAACAATAAATTGTACACGTTCCAAGCTTCCCCTTGCATCGTGAGAGCATCCGTTGGTGCAAAAGTACTAATAGCAATCTGTCAAAATATGTTAAAATAGGTTTGTACATAACAGGTACGCGTTTGATAATGTCAAAATTTTGGCATTATTGAAACACTGAACTGAGTAGAAATTGTGTGATCCCAGATAAAATTGTTGGTCCCGGAGGTACTTAACAAGTTTGTAGAGGGGGGGGGTTGAATACAAACACAGAAACTAAAGTTTAATAAATTGTTTATTGATAAATCAAACACAATTTACAAGTTTGTTGCGGAATAAGATTATGACAGACTCAATCTAAACAAACTTAAGAAACACTAAGATGATTGCACAAGAATTTCAGAGAATGGGGGATTAAGGAATATAGAAAACAAAGGTTTCTATTTGGGGTTCAAGGATTGAGCACCCCCTCAGATGGAGGGGTGATCTTCCTATTATACCCTATGCATTAAATGCATGGCAGGGCACTTTACACGTGGCGTTCACTGATTGGCTTTGGAAGTCTGACTTTGGGAGACATGCTTTCGGCCGGATCATGAACAGTGTAGTTGACAGAGTTATTGTACGAATTGTGGCAGAGACATGTCCGTTCTGACATATCGTACTAAGTTGTGCAAGGTAAGACAAAAGGAAACTTGAGGCATAAGCTAAGTGATCATTTGATCGCTGAATATCTCTTTCTTCAGAGACATCAAGAGTTCAGCGATCGCTGAAGCTTTTCCTCATGTTTCTTCGCGTATAAGTAGAGTTGTCTTTTCTTCACTGATATCCGCATCAGGTCACTAGTAGACTTCTCTTTGTTCAACAACTTCGTCTTCGATTCAGCTATGAACATCTGTTGACGCGAGACTTGTCTTCAGGGATTACGTTACTGTTTACATCAGAACTATCAGCGATAACTGAACAGACTCTGTTTGATCACTGATAGTGAAACACTAATACATATTAAATGTTTATAAGAAAGACTATCAGCGATAACTGAACAGACTCAGTCTGATCGCTGATGGTGAAACACTAATACATATTAAACGTAATTTTCACTAAGTACAGAAAAGGGTCGTTATCAAATCACTGAGAGAGTTTGGATCAACAATCTCCCCTATTTGATAATGACAAAGTAACTGAAGAAAATTACTTTATAATTCAAAATGATGGAATAATCAGGACTCATAACATACATGTCCCAATTACTATTTTGAGGGATCTTTTACAGTACTGATAGAGTTAAGTACTTCACTGAAATTTTCATTAATCCAAGAAAAGAATTACAAGGTATGAAAATTACAAGTACAAGTGATGTACTAACTACTGTAAGTTTAAACTAATAGATTACAAGAAGAAAACTAATCTATCAGCTATCTAAAGAGGGTTTAGGAGGATTGATCAAATACTCAGGTATTTCTTCTCCTTTTTGCCTTCGCTCTAAAGATTCTTGGCTAATGATTGCTTTGATTTGCTCAGCAGCAAGAGAGAGATCACACCATAAGCACATGAGATCCTTGAGAAGATCGAGGGGACATATAGGGATTTCAGAGACTCTTTGAAATTTGAGTTGTTCCTCGTCATCTCTGAAGAAGATTCCAAATGGTTCTTCAAGTACTTGTCCTGCAACATATGGTCCACCAGGAGGTAGAGATAGATCCATAACTGAAAGATCAGGAGGAGGACCGAACAGAGCTTCTCTTGAGAATTTGATGGGGGTATCATTCCTGATCACCGCGACATTTTCAGAGGAGGAGGAGACAGGCTTTCTTCTGATCTGCTTTGGCTTAGAAGGAAGAGCAGACGACACTTTTAGGATTGCAGCGACTCTATTGATGAGAGCATCATTTATCCCTTCAACATAACCTCTGTAGATTGATTTTGATTTCTTCAGTGCGTCTTTGAACTCAAGCCATTCCATATAGCCGAGGCTTTCCAGCTTTGAAACAAACATCGCCTTGCAGCTTCCATCCTCTCTGGTAATCTCCATAGTGACAGAAACTGTGTCCTTCTTCTTTCTTCCAGCGATAGTAACAGCTATGATCTTCATTGGGTCAGAGCGATAGTCAATTTTATGCTTGCACCAATCGACTGAGTTATCGCTGACCGCTTTTTCTTTTGAGCGTTCCTCTTCAATCTCTTTCAAAAGAGCAGCATGGACTTCAACTGGTTTCTTCTTCAGCTTCTTGTCTTTGACTTGAGAAGACTGAATTTTGAGAGCCAGAGAGGCATCTCTTTGATAATCAGCAATCAGGTTCTCAGCCCTGACGGATTCTTCAATTTCAGCTTCTGTCAGGAACTCTAGATCTGATGATTGAGAGGGGATCTTTCGTCGTTGATTCTCTAGATGAGAGATCATCTCTGTTCTTTTCTTCATCTCTTCCTTTGACCAATGAAGTGGTCTAGAGGGCCTCCGTAGATGTTGCAGGGACTCTTCTTCTTCTTCATCCTCTTCATCAATCTCTCTTACAGAGATTGGGATTATCTGGTCATCAGCTTCAGCAGATGGGATTATTTGGAGCTCTTTACCCTTAAGCAGGGGAGAGGACTGTCTGGCCAAAAAAAGAAAAAGGTTAGTTGATTTTTAGGGAAGAAGAGAGATAAAGGCTAGAAAGAAACAGGGGTGGGATTTTTATAGAAGGATAAGGGAACGAGAGTAAGGCATACCTGAGAAGGATTCTCCTCAGGTAGTGAGGTCATCTTCAGGCTTTCCTCAGCAGTTTCACCTTTGCTTTGGGAAGGGGTTCCTGAAGATGTCTCATGACTCCCCCCTGCTTTGATAACTTCTTTCGAAGCTATCACTGATGAAGTGACGGCTGAAGAACACCATAGAGATTGATCTTCTTCATCGTCATCATCATCATCTTGATGAGGTTCTTCCTTTTGATCTTCAAGATCAAGGGCTTCATCTTCATCGTCCTCCTCTTCATCTTCATCGATTAACTCATCGATGGTAAGAGGGGCTTTTTCAGCAGCTATCTCCCCCTCAACATGAGAGGGAGTTTCCTTCAGTTGTTCATCAGCATCAGCTTCTTTCTCCTTATTTTGTTCAGCTTCTTTCTCCCCCTCTTTGTCATTATCACGGAGGGAGAGATCGTTGAAAGGAGTAAAAGTGGTTGCAGCGGCCAACTTCTGGACTTCAGCCTCCAGTCCTGTGAGACGGCCTTCAAGTACAGGGATATCTGACGTAGCTTGATGAATAAACTCCATAGCTATGTTCAAAGAGGTGCGATCGTTCTCTATAAATGAAGAAGCAGGAATTGGAGTTGGTGGCTTCAGGTGAGTCAGGATTTGCTGAAGAAGAACTTCATAGGAATCAACCTTTGTAGACAGGGCCGCAAACTGTTGCTGTGAGTTCTCCCTGACTTTGACAATCGCTTCTTGGAGAGTAGCGATTTGAGAGACGTCCTTTGGAGGCACATTGAGCTGTCAGCGTCTTCAGTGCTTCACCAGCGGTATGAACAGCGCTGGTGGTGTTGTTGAGAGAGGCAGTCAGAGATTCCATCTTTGCACTCAAACTGTTGACATTGGTGTCAACAGTCGCCAAACTAGGACCTGAAATATAAGTTAGTTTTTGAGAAACAGACTTATATGGTGAGTTGGGAGAAGTGTTTAGGGTTATAGGAGTACCTGAATTATCAAACATTTTGTAGAATTGCATAGATTCCTCAAAAGATTGATGTTCAGGTCCTGTGGGTCCAAACTGTGGTTGTGAAAAAGTAGATGATGGGTCAGAGACCAAAGAAATAGAAGGATGAGAGATGGGGATAGAAGTAGGGATAGGGGTAGTTACCGTTGTGATCACCTCAGGATGTGGAAGAGCTGAGATGATGGGTGGTGTCACTGTTGATGTGACAGCGACCGTAGTCGATGTCACGGTTGATGTGGGTATCGCTGAGGATGTGGAGGAGAGACCCACGGATGCATCCAAGGAGGTTTGTTGAGAAACATCCTTAGGTATTGATCTAGAGGTACCTTTCTCCTTGGTCACCTTGGCCTTCTTCGAAGGACCAAGGGAGCCAGTTGATGGTCGTTTGGAAGGGGTAGCGGCAGGGATAGCAGAAGAAGGAACCTCCTACGTGGCTGCTGAAGACAAGGAAGTGAGAAGAGAGAGAGACGGGAGCGGAGTTCAGAAATACTTACCTCGTTGGGGAGCGGCTTGACCTCCAGGGAGCGCTGACCCACTTTAGGAAAAGTTGCATCAGAATTAGTGGGGTAAGTAGCAGGGTAGAGGAACTTCAGGTACGCACAGATGAAGCGTACATAGGGGATCTTGGGATCCCTCTCGATCTTCTCTATCTTTGACCTTAGATCGTCAAAGATAGTTGTTGCATAGTCGAAATTTCTTCCGGCGATCGCTGAGTAAGCCATTTGGACCTGAATCTTGCTGGCCTGGTTCAGTGACCCACTCTTCCCACTCATACACTGAATGAAGTGAGAGAATATGTAGTTAAGCTGAGAAGGCATGAGCGCCTTCTTCACAAGAGTCAGGTTCTTGTTGGGAATTGTCGTCCTCGGCTTGGGTTCCCAAGAGTATTCCATAGCATCCAGGAATTGGATGAGTTCAGCATCAGTGGGCAAGGCATCGAATCCATTCCTGGGTTTGTCAGGAAATCGCAGAGCTTTTCTTAGTCCTAATGTCGTCATCATCCCTGGTCCAAGTTCAGTGCTGAAGGAAATAGCAGGAACCAGTTCACCCTTTTTGTTGGTGATAAAGGTCTCTTCAGCGGTAAACCAGAATTGTTGGAGAAGAGCTTTTGAAGGTGTGGGATCCACAGTGATAGCGTAGGCAATGCAGGATTGCTTTAGAAACTTTACGGCTTCCACCAGATGTGGGTATTCGACACCATCAAAATCAAGGCGAGCAAGATGATTGTTTTTCGGAAGCTCAGAGTCAGTGATGGCGAACTTGACGTTCTTAGAGGCGACAAGTGCAGATTGAGCCATTCTGAATATGAACAGATAGAAGAATAGAAGAAAGGTTTTAGTCTAAAAATAAAGAAGGTTTTCCCAGTTTCTATTTTGGAAAAGAATCATAGAAAAATCAACATATTTGAAGATTAAAAAGGTGATCTTAATATAAGATATAAGAACAAGAAGAAAAACCAGAGATTTTGAATGAAGATAATCAAAAGAAAATGGTTTTGAATGAATAAAATCAAAAAAAAAATGATATTATGAAAAAAAATCTTATAAACCCATAATGGCAGTCCATAAATGGAGTATTATGTAAAAATATTTAGAAAAAGAATAAGAAGAAGATCAAGAATAACATGTTGATCTTTGAAGGAGACGATGCAAATGCTTGAGAGTGCTAGAATGCTTTTGAGAGAGTTTTCTTGCTTTGAAAGTATTTCCAAAAAGCGTAAACCGATAAGAATGGAAAAACATTCTTTTTTGTCAGGATCGAATTCTTAACAAGAATAAAGTCTCAGAAACAATATCAAAGAAGTTGTGGAATAACACTTTGATATTCAATGAAACAGTAAACAAACAGTATATGATAAACACTTTGCAAACTTGTATTAAAATCACAAGATTACACACTCAACCTCAATCTTGAAGAACAAGCTCTTTCAAGACGAATTCTACTTCTCTATAATTAGGAACTATGCCTTGAGGTTGATTCTCTCTAGAACAAAAACTTTAGAATTAAATTTGTAAAACTATATCTAAAACAATTCTGTCAAATCTATACATATACTGAACAAAAAGATAATTACAAATAAATAAAATATCTTCAGTATATCTTCCATGAATATCTTCAGAATATCCTTGTTTATCTTTAATCACGATCTCTTCATCATTATCTTCACATTACCTTATAAGCAGCATTAAGTCTTGGCAGTATTAACTACTAAGCAGCACTAACTACTAGCAGTACTAACTAGCTAAGCAGTACTAACTTTGTTCAAGCAGCACTAACTTTGACTAGAAGTATTAATTTTACTAGCAGTAGTAATACTCAGCAGTATTAACTTTGAAGTTTTCTAGCAGTAGTAAATCTCAACCAGCAGCATTAATCACTTGAGTTATTCTTCAGTTCCCAACAATCTCCCCCTAACTTGACTTTTAGGAAGAGAAGTCAAGTTCTTCAGATTTTCTTCAAGATGCTCCCAAAACTCTATCATGGCCTAAATTCCAGTGTTTGCATCCAATCCCAAACTCTGATTAATTGTTCTTTGAATCAAGTATTTAGCCATTTCTGAATCTGGAACACATCCTAGCTTCTTCTTCAGCATGGCATGAAGCTTTAATCTGCTATGGTTATATACTCTATCCACTAGAAAGTATTCAGTGTGATTTAAATCCAAAGTCACTGCATATTCTCCACTAGTTTCATATAGAGTCCACTTGTTGACTGATTTGAACACATTCTTGATCACATGCTCTACTTCATCAGGCTTGAACATCATATACAGATACTCCATCACCAGTTTTGTAATTGAAATCTCTGAAGCCTTCAGTAAATCTGCATACAACTTCATTCCTATCTCAAACATTTCTTCAAGATCTGACCTAGAGCATGTTCTGACAATCTTGACCCAAGTGTTGAATACCTCATACTTATCATCCTTCCTCTTGAGTCTAATGTACTCCTTTCCATCCAATGTCAATGTATCCCAGTGAATAACTTCAGGAGGCTTTATACCAACAGGTTCTGCTGAAATTGGTTCAGGAACTTTGTCCATCACTACCATGTACATCTTTAAATCATCAGTACTTGAAGATTCTTTCTTTTCAGATGACTCAGGCGCCCCTTCTTCTTCAGCAACCTTCTCATCTTCTCCTTCAGCTATTCTAGGCTTCTTGATTGACTTTCTCCTTGCCATCATCTTGGTTCTCTTTAAAGTCCTTAGACTTTCACCCAGAGTGGCTTCTTTCTTTGATGGTGTTTCCTGCTCATCTGGAAAGGGCTTTTGTATCAGAAAATCATTACTTTCTTTCATCCTCTTCTCCATCTCCACCCTTGCAGTTTCATTCCCCTGAAGCTTTAACATCTCTGAATCATACAGCTCTTTAATCTTCTCAAAAGACATTTTGGAGAACATCTCCTTTTTGACTCCTACAGCACCTTTGAGAAATATAATCATCTTGTTTCTCTCTTGGGTACCTAGGAATGTCTTTGAGGGTTTTCTCTTCTTTGCAGCTGTTTTTACTACCACTGATTTCTTCAGAATTTCAGCTTTCTTCTGTGCAATTTCAGTTGTCAGGCTTTGTTGATAGGCTTCATTTAGTTCAGCAGCTAGAGCCTTTGCCATTTCCCTGTCCTTTTCAACCTGAACTCTTTCTTCCTTTTCAATGTCATCCTGCATCTTCCTGGCTAAGGCTTCATCTGATTCAACCAACCTTTGCTTTTTGACTGGTTGATCAGATTCCACCATCTTTGCTTTTCCTTTGTCTTTGTTCATTGCCTTCTTACTGTTATCTTTCTTGATCACTTCACCTTGTTCTTTGATGATTACTCCTTTGGTCTTTGAAGTGACCTTGGGAGTATCATTCTTGGCTTTAAGTAAGGTTTCTGCAATCTCAAGATCTGTTAATACTTCTTTCACTATCTCTGCTGCTTTACTTGAACTAGCAGTATTAATGATTTCTACTGCTTGCTCTGTTGTTACTGCTGCTTCTTGTGTTTCTATTTGCACTGGTTCTCTTTCTGTTTCTGCTTCCTGCTCCCCCTCAACATCAAATTTCTCCCCCTCACCACCATATTTCATACCATCAAGCTCCCTCTTTTCTGTAGCTTCTTCCATGTTGATCTCCCCCTTTTTGGGAGCATCATTCTCAGACTTCCTTCTCCTTAGCACAAATTGTCTTTTCTTCTTTTTCTGTACTAGCTTCATAACCAATTTCTTGAGTTTGGTAATCTGCACTTGTTGAGACAAGACTACCAATTTCATTTCTTCAATTTCTTTCCCTTGTTTGAGAACATCTAGGTTGATGTTGCCCATTGTTTCCATCAATTCATCGTAAGAATATCTGTCCTCACCCTCTCCAGAAGTGTTACCTTCTTTTGAAGGATCATTGAATCTTTTTGTAGTGGAAGTCTTCTGCCTAGCAGAAGCACTGTCCACCCCCTTGGTTTCTTGGCACCAGGGACCTTTGAATGATTGCTCATTCAAAGTTGCCATGGGTGAGGTCTTATTTATGTTACCACTGTCCTTCTCTGTGCTAGCAGAAGTAGTGGCAGCCTCAGTACCCATATGCTCAACCTCCTCCTCAGAGAGCACCTCCTTGGGGTTGGGAGACACCCCTGTGGTTTCCCTATGGATATTCTCTAAGGGAGAGTTCTCCCTTAGAGGGCTAGTAGGCTTAGTGGTTGATGGTACAAGAAGGGAAGGAGCCTTCTTTACCTGTTTCCTTTTGTAAGTATGGGTGATTGGTGAAGTTGGTTTTTCAAGAAGAGACTGGGGGATTGATTTAGAGTGGGAAGGTTGGGATTGGCTAGCAGTGGGATGGTCTAAGGGGGGCCTTGACCCTACTGCCATACCTTCATCAGTTTGGGACACCACCATCATTGTAGAGAACAATGGGGTGTCAACTCCTTCCGAGTCCAGAGGAGATCTTTTCATGTTTGAAAAGACCTTACCTTTGGGAATTTTGGGTACATATACCCCATCAAAATGAGGTATATCCGTCAATTCATGGTTAATAACTTCTTGGACAAACCTGGGGTACATATAAAAGCTCTTTTTACTTCCCAGGTTTGAGACAAGATCATTAAAAATCATTTGTGAAAAATTATACTTTCTGGTAGTGGCTAAGCATACCAAAGCATAAGCAATGGTGCTACTGAACTCACTCCATCCAGTAGTCTTTTTGGATATACAGTGCATAATGATATGGACAAAGAAACGCCATTGCGGTGAAAATTTGGCTTTTGAGAACTTGAACACCCCCAATGGGCCTCCATACCCCATTCTTGTAAGAGTAGAAAACAGTTCATCATTAGAGATAGAAGTTATACCAGAGGCATCGTCTAGACGTAGACTGATGCGAAGTACCTCTTCAGTAACTGTCAAGGGTTTGTCACACACCCTTGTTTTGATCATTTGCGCACCATTCTCAGTAACAATGGTGGCATTTGCCCAGAATTGCTTCTGATGCTCTATGAAGATGGTAGGAGATAGAGTGAGAGCATTGGGAATATGGCTTGACTTCAGAAAGTCGACTATCTGGTGAAAACCTTCAGCTTGTTTTGGCTTTTGGAGCATCGCTATTTCATTGTGTTCGTCTATGAACGCCATGGATTCCATTGACCTTGAAGATTCTTGCCTGATAACTTTGAACTTGAGAGAGAAAGGGTTTAGAGCGCAAGTGAACAGTATGCAAAGAGTCGTTATGAACTTTTAGGCGGGCAAAGAGTATTTATAGTATTCGAGACATAAGCAGTATTAACCTAGAGCAGTATTAACTGAGAGCAGTATTAACCACTAGCAGTATTAACTAAAAGCAGTATTAACCACTAGCAGTATTAACTGAAAGCAGTATTAACCACTAGCAGTATTAACCACTAGCAGTATTAACTGAAAGCAGTATTAACCACTAGCAGTATTAACTGAAATCAGTATTAATAATGCACTGGCAGTATTAATAATGCACTGGCAGTATTAATAATGCTTACTCTTTTCAACTTATGATGAACTGAGGACTGCTATGTATTCCCTGAAAAGAAAGATTAGGACCACCAAGAATACATAATATACAGGTATTGAATCACTTTTTGAGAAGGAGTTTATTCAGAGTTGATCATTCTCACACTTGTCACCAAGAAAGTGAATCTACCCACATCAAATGCTTTGGTGAATAGATCAGCAAATTGGTTGTCAGTATGAACCTTTACAACTTGAATAAGTTTCTTTTCATTACAGTCTCTTATGAAGTGATACCTGATCTCAATGTGCTTTGTCTTTGAGTGCTTGACAGGATTATTCACAATGCTAATAGCACTGCTGTTATCAATAAAAATTGGAGTGTGTAGAAAGGTTACCCCATAGTCCAGCATTTGATTTTGAATCCATAAGACTTGAGAACAGCAACTTGCAGCTGCTATATACTCTGCCTCTGTTGTAGATGTGGACACTGTGGTTTGTTTCTTGCACTGCCAAGAAACTAGTCTTGCACCCAAAAACTGACATCCTCCAGAAGTAGATTTTCTGTCCAAGTTTGCTCCACCTAGATCACTATCTGAGTATGCAAGTAGGTCAAAGGATGAGTCATGAGGATACCAAAGTCCCAATCTGGGTTGCCCTTTGAGATATTTGAATATCCTCTTGACAGCTTGATAGTGAGATTGCTTTGGCCTAACTTGGAATCTTGCACATACACATACTGGAAACATTATATCTGGCCTAGAGGCTGTAAGATACATGAGAGAGCCAATCATGGATCTATAATGATGAACATCCATATCCTCCCCCTCAAGATCTGCTGTTATCTGCTTGTGTGTCTCCATAGGTGTGCTGGCAGGTTTTGAATCTGAGAAACCAAACTTGGTTAGAATGTCCTGCACATACTTGGACTGACAGATAAAGATTCCATCTGACTTTTGTTGAACTTGAAGTCCAAGGAAAAAAGTAAGTTCCCCCATGGAACTCATTTTGAACCTTTGATGCATTAGTTCCTCAAACTCCTTGCACATGTTGTCTCTTGTGGATCCAAAAATGATATCATCAACATAGATTTGGACAAGCAAGATATCCTTCTTCTTTCTTTTGATAAATAGAGTCTTATCAATGACTCCTCTTTCAAAACCATTTTCCAAGAGATAGGATGACAGAGTGTCATACCATGCTCTTGGAGCTTGATGCAATCCATAAAGTGCTTTCTTCAATTTGTATACCCTGTCTGGATAGCTTGGGTTTTCAAACCCTGGTGGTTGACAAACATATACTTCTTCTTCAATTGAGCCATAAAGAAATGCACTTTTCACATCCATTTGATAGACTTTGAATTTCATATAAGAAGCATAAGCCAGGAATAATCTAATTGCTTCTATCCTGGCCACAGGTGCAAATACTTCATCATAGTCTATTCCCTCTTCTTGTGTATTCCCTTGAGCCACCAGCCTTGCTTTATTTCTTATCACAATACCTCTTTCATCTCTCTTATTCCTGAAGACCCATTTTGTACCTATTGCTCTTTGGCCTTTAGGAAGGTCTACCAGATCCCAAACATCTTGCAGTTTGAATTGTAGTAGCTCTTCTTGCATGGCTTCTATCCAACTAGATTCTTTCATAGCATCATGTGCCTTCTTGGGCTCAAGCTGGGATAAAAAGCAAGAAAGCACTGTATGCTGTTGATCTTGCAATTCTTGTAGCCTACTTTGATTTCTAGTCATCATAGGAGAGGATATATCTCCTATTACCAGTTGTGGAGGATGATTCTTTTGAATTCTGGTGTGATGATTTGGTTCTTCATTAAGTCCCACCTCTAGATTTGAGTCATTCAACTCAACTGAGGTGTTTTCAGCAGTTACTTCTGATTCTTTATTGACTTGAGTCTCCTCATCTCTACTTTCTTCTTCACTCTTACTGGATTCAGTAGATGATTCCTTTTCACAGTCTTCAACAGGATCCACTGTGGGTATGGGAAAGATCACAGATTGAGATAAGCTGTCTTGAACTTGTGTAGTTCCTGATCCTCCACTCCCTGAACCTGCATAATCATCACTACTGACACCAAAAGAGTTAGTTAGTGAATCAATGTCAAATAGCCACTGAGGACCAGACCCAATTGGATTTGGTGTGTTCTCATTGCATTTGACATTGTCACTTTCTTCAATTATTCTAGAAGAGGAGTTAAAGACTCTGTAAGCCTTACTTTGAGATGAGTAACCAACAAGAAATCCATCATCTGCTTTGCTATCAAACCTACCTAAGTGAGATTTGGTATTGAGAATAGTACAAGGACACCCAAAAGGTTTGAAAAATCCAATAAATGGTTTTCTTTTATTTAAAAGCTCATATGGAGTCTTGTTCTTTGGCTTGACTACTAGAACTCTGTTTTGGACATAACAAGCAGTATTAACTGCTTCAGTCCAGAAGGTAATTGGCAATTTTGAATCAGCCAACAGAGATCTAGCAGCCTCTATTAGTGTCCTATTTCTCCTCTCAGCAACTCCATTCTGTTGAGGAGTCCTAGGGGCACTATATTGTCTCTCAATGCCTTTCTCTTCACAAAAGGTGTTTAGATCAAGATTTTTAAATTCAGTCCCATTATCTGATCTAATGACTTTTACTTTTTGATTAGTTTGGTTTTCAATTCTTAGGATAAAGGATTTGATCAGTCCACTTGTCTCATCCTTAGTCCTTAGAAAATATACCCAAGTAAATCTGGAGTAATCATCAACAATAACCAAGCAATAAGATTTCTTGCCTATACTCATAACATTTGTAGGACCAAACAGATCCATATGCAATAACTGGAGACAAGAAGAAATAGAATTTAACTCTTTGGTCTTATGAGAAGTTTTGTGATGTTTGCCTTTAAGACAAGCAACACAATGATCATCACATGAAAAGACTTTTGAAGGTAAACCTCTTACAAGGTTGTTTTTAACAAGATTGTTCATAGTCTTGAAATTCATGTGACACATCCTTCTGTGCCAAAGAGAGGATTCATCCACAGAAGCTTTTGAAACAAGACAGTTCAGGGATGAATCACTATCAACATTGTCCATATCTAGACAATAAACATTGTCCTTTCTTGGAGTTCTAAGTAGTATCATGCTTTCATCAACTACCTTGAACCCTGGAGCAAGGATCATACACTCTGTGTTAGTAAATAATATACTATGTTGTTTGTCACAAACCTGTGATACACTTAACAGGTTGTACTTCAATTGATCAACATAGTAGACATCCTCAAATGTCATCTTACCTTTTGTGACATTACCTTTGCCACTTATTTTACCACCAGTAAGATCATTTCCAAAAGCAACATGTCCTCCATTGATATGCTTAAAATCCTGAAGGCATGATATGTTGCCTGTCATGTGCCTAGAGCAACCACTATCAACATGCCAAATGCTCTTTCCCTTGAGCTGTTGGTTGCCCTGCACATTAGATAAATCAGTTAGTTTGAATTTGGAACCCAAGCCAAAGTGGTCTTGGGTACCCCTTTCTCATCAAAATACTTGCATTCTTTCTTGATAAGATTTTTAAACTTTGACTCCTCATTTCTGGAGTACTTTGTCACAATGATAGGCTTGGAAACACATTTGCTAGAAGTAGTACTGTTTTTAGAAGTACTAGCAGCACTTGCATGCTTAGCAGTACTAACCTTATTAGAAGTAGTAACTGTTTTAGCAGCAGTAACTATGTTAGCAGTATTCATCTTTGAAAAAGTACTAACAATATTAGCAGCATTAAAATTTTCAGCAGTACTAACACTGGTAGCAGCAGTAATGCTTCTAGCAGCATTATCTCTGTCAGCAGCACTAACAGTTTTAGTGCTTTTAGGCACCCACATTTTAATACTTTCATTCAAAACTTTTTTCTTCATGGGGCCTTTGTTTTCAATAGGTTTCTTCAACACATGTTTCTTTCCAGCCTTCCTATAACCAACAGGTTTTTGCACAAATCTTTGAAAGTTCATCTGTTGGTTAATAGGGTTAAAGTAACAGTACTTAGCCAAATGGTTTAACTTTCCACATATGAAACAAGGCTTTGGTCTATTGATTTTACTTAGATCAATGCCTTGTTTTTGTGCCCATTGGTTGTTCCAGTTTCTTTGATTTCCCCTTGGTTTATCATGTTTTTGGGGCTTAAATTTATTGCATGCACACTGTTTGCAAGGGATAGGGTTCACAACAGTGGTCTGCTTATAATAAACCTTCTCTTTCTTTCCCTCAGTCTTCTCTATCTCATTGGACTTGATCCATTGCTTTCCACATCCCTCATTGGTGATTATGTGGTTTTCTATAGGAATCTCACCACTCACAGTATTGTCTTTATCCTTGACAACTTCTTTCTCAGTTTTATCCTTAACAACTACTTCATCTAAGGGATCTATCTCAGTGGCTCCCTTAGGTAGGTCCTTCCTATCCTTTGTTTCTAACAAATCTGAACTAGGAGGGATGTAGTTGTTGTTATAGGGTGGAGGTGTGGTATTGTACCCTATTCCTCTTCTGAGTTTGTCATGGATTTGAGTTTGGAGCAAAGAGTCCATTGCTTTAGAAGCATTGGAGAATTTCTCAATATCCAGCTTGGCTTTCTCAAACTCCCTCTTTATCTTCTCATTCTCCTCTTTGGATCTGGTCAATTGAAGTTCTAAGTCATTATTCTCCCATTTCCAGTAGTTTGTGTCATAAGAGTGTTGAAGCTCATTGGCTTGAAAACCCTTAATCTGCTCTTCAAATCTCTCAACTATCCTGACATAATCTTTTATGTCCTTTTCCAATCTCTTAAGGTTATCACTCATATTCTGATTGTGATCCCTATACCTCTTAACAGTGTTAATGCAATTTTGAGAACAAAGATTGGAAGTTACCTCTGTTGGGAGATCAGACACCTCTGCCATTAGAGCTTGGTTCTGAATTGCCTCTTCAGCTTGATCACTCCAATCAAACCCCATGCCTTGTTGAGAGACAAGGGCTTGTGCAGAGTTTCTGTTACTATTGAAGCTTCCAGCTTGAGCTTGTTGGTGGTTATTGTTTTGAGGCATTCCACTTCTGCATTCTCTAGCAAAGTGTCCCTTCTGATGGCATTGATAGCATTCCACCTTTGTCTTGTCAAAACCTGCTCCATCTTCTCTTCTTTGTGAGAAGTTGTTCCTTCCAGTTCTTTTGATGAACTTTTTAACTCTCATAGATAGCATGGCCATCTGCCATTTAATGTCCATCTCTTCAAGATCATCTGGATGGAGTTGTTCTAAATCATCATTAATGAGAGAAGAGTTTCCATGACTTGCTAGAAAGGCTTCAAATACAGTTTCAGTGCCTTTCTCTTGAGAAGCTCCATTGGCAGCATTAACTGATTCAGGGATGGAAGTAGAATCAGTTGATGCTGAGAGAAGTGCAGCATTGTGAACATACCCAGAAGGCCTTTTCTTAGCCTCTACCTCAGATTCAAAAACTCTTAGATCATTATATAGATCATCAAGTTCCTTTTCTTCCAGTTGATCATTCTGTCTAAAAGACACAGTATACATGGTCCATTCATCACTTAGGGACCTTAGAAACTTTCTGTTCAGATCATCTTGATCAATTTGTACTCCCACTGTAGCAAGTTCACCAATAAGTTTATTGAACCTGTCAAAAGTTTAAGTCATTGACTCATTCTTGATTGACATAAAGTTCTCATATTGTTGCTTCAGAATGTCTTTCTGATTTCTCTTGGTACTTTTGGTACCTGAGAATCTCTTCTCTAGAGCATTCCAGAGCATCTCTGAATCAGTGCAGTTGCAGAACTGATGTTGATATTCATTGGGGATAGCCAAGAGCAAAGTGCTCAGGGCTTTCATCTCTGTCTGTCTAGTCTTTCTTTCAGCATCAGTTTTTGGTGGAGTTCTCTTTCCATCTGTACCAATCTTTCCTTCTTCAGAAGGACCATTCTCAATTATGTCCCACATAGAATAGTCAGTGAGGAGTATGTACTGCTTGATTCTGATCTTCCACATATCGAATTCATTGGGTCTGAGCATTGGAACCTTTGAGATTAGAGTACTGTTTGATTCTGCAAAGTTTTCCATGATGAGTGAATAGATGTTTCTGAGAGAACAGGCTCTGATACCACTTGTCAGGATCGAATTCTTAACAAGAATAAAGTCTCAGAAACAATATCAAAGAAGTTGCGGAATAACACTTTGATATTCAATGAAACAGTAAACAAACAGTATATGATAAACACTTTGCAAACTTGTATTAAAATCACAAGATTACACACTCAACCTCAATCTTGAAGAACAAGCTCTTTCAAGACGAATTCTACTTCTCTAGAATTAGGAACTATGCCTTGAGGTTGATTCTCTCTAGAACAAAAACTTTAGAATTAAATCTGTAAAAGTATATCTAAAACAATTCTGTCAAATCTATACATATACTGAACAAAAAGATAATTACAAATAAATAAAATATCTTCAGTATATCTTCCATGAATATCTTCAGAATATCCTTGTTTATCTTTAATCACGATCTCTTCATCATTATCTTCACATTACCTTATAAGCAGCATTAAGTCTTGGCAGTATTAACTACTAAGCAGCACTAACTACTAGCAGTACTAACTAGCTAAGCAGTACTAACTTTGTTCAAGCAGCACTAACTTTGACTAGCAGTACTAATTTTACTAGCAGTAGTAATACTCAGCAGTATTAACTTTGAAGCTTTCTAGCAGTAGTAAATCTCAACCAGCAGCATTAATCACTTGAGTTATTCTTCAGTTCCCAACACTTTTTATACGTGTGAGAGTAGGAGAGAGAGTGTGAGAGGCGGTAAAACAAATGTTCATCATGACATGGACACGTCCCACGAAGTTGATTGGATGGAAGGGCAACGGACGAACGTGTCAGAAAAAGGCATGTCGTGGATTGTCGGTTCAAATGACGTCATAGAAGAGAGATAGACTGTTCATTTGTCCGTTTTGAAATTATCGCTGAAGAAAAGTCAGCGATAGATTTTCTTTGAAAGTATCCCTGATGATAAAGTTAGGGATGAATTTTCTTTTAAGAAGGATCACTGACTAGAAATATCAGTGATAAATTTATTTTTCAAAAAGCTTTTAATCATTTGAAGAAAGTTCAGTGATTAAAGTTTATATTTTGAAAAACATCTTAACTGAATGAAGATCCAGTTGTAGGGATGGAGAGAACATACTTGAGAGTCAGAATTTTTATCAGAGAATGATAAAAGGGGAACTTATGATTACTGATACAATGCATGAACGCTGAAGAATTATTCTTCGAGATTCAGCATTCCAAGCTCACTGATGAGAAAGTTGAACCTTGTCTCATCAAGAGGTTTGGTGAATAAATCAGCAAGCTGAAAGTCAGTAGGGATGAAATGAAGTTCAATATCACCGTTCATCACATGATCTCTGATAAAATGATATCTGATCTCTATGTGTTTCGTCTTTGAATGTAGTACTGGATTATTTGCTATAGCGATAGCACTAGTGCTGTCGCAATAGATTGGAATCTTTGATAGTTGAAGGTCATAGTCCAATAGTTGATTTCTCATCCATAAGATCTGAGAACAACAGCTTCCAGCGGCTACGTATTCAGCTTCAGTTGTGGAAGTGAACACTGAATTTTGCTTCTTACTTGTCCAGCTTACCAGCTTTCCTCCTAGGAGTTGACATCCACCAGTGGTACTCTTTCTGTCAAGTTTACAACCTGCAAAATCACTATCAGAATAACCAGTTAGATTGAACCCTGAGTCTTTGGGATACCAAAGACCGAGATTAGAAGTTCCTTTCAGATATCTGAAAATTCGCTTAACAGAGATCAGATGGGATTCCTTGGGTTCAGATTGATAACGTGTACATAAACAAGTAGATTACATAATGTCAGGTCATCTCGCCGTAAGATACAGCAGGGAGCCTATCATTCCTCTATAGGCAGTGACATTAACAGCTTTTTCCAGATGGATCTTTGTTAAGTGTCAGGGGAGGTGCCATGGGAGTTTTCATCGCTGAAGTTTGTGTAAGATCAAACTTCTTCAGCATGTCTTTAACATACTTACCTTGGCTAATAAAAGTACCTTTGTCAGATTGTTTAATCTAAAAACCAAGAAAATATGTCAGCTCACCCATCATACTCATTTTGTATTCTTTCTTCATTCTTTCAGCGAAGCGAGTACACAGTGATGGGTTAGTAGAACCAAATATGATGTCATCGACATATATTTGTACAAGAATAATATGACCTTTTATCTTTCTGAAAAACAATGTATTATCAATTTTGCCACGTTCAAAGTTTTCAGAGATAAGAAATGATGAGAGAGTGTCATACCAAGCACGAGGGGCTTGTTTTAGACCATAGAGAGCCTTATCCAATTTATAAACATAATTTGGATACTTAGGGTCATAGAACCCTGGTGGTTGTTCTACATAGACTTCTTCATTCAGCTTTCCATTTAGGAACGTTGATTTTACATCCATTTGATAAACGATGAAGTCTTTATAGACTGCATAGGCTAAGAATAGTCGAATTGCTTCGAGCCTAGCCACAGGGGCAAAGGTTTCATCATAGTCTATGCCTTCCTCTTGTCTGTATCTCTGAGCAACAAGTCGAGCCTTGTTGCGGGTTACAGTTCCATGTTCATCTAACTTGTTTCTAAACACCCATTTGGTGCCTATAACATTTTTATCAGATGGTCTAGGAACGAGATTCCAAACTTTGTTACGAGTAAACTCAGTCAGCTCTTCTTGCATAACGCTGACCCATTTTAGTTCTCTGAGGGCATCATCAGTCTTCTTTGGTTCTATTAAAGAGAGAAAGCTGACAAAGAGACAGATATTACCTGAGCTTCGTCGTGTCTGAATACCTGCATCTGGATCACCAAGAATTTGATCTATTGGGTGATCTCTGGTCCATCGCTGAGCAGGAGCATGATCGTTTAACTCAGAGGTTGGATCAACAATTGGGATGTTTACTGATGAGGACGTTTGAGGTTCATCAGCAATTAACTGTTGAGTAGTGGACAGACTATTGTTATCAGAGAGATTTTCAGACGAAGGTAGATCTGATGGTAGCAGTGTGTTAAGAGGTTCAGTTGAAACCCATGAGTTGGATTCAGCGTTAGGATGTATGATGTTTGGATCATCATCAGCAGTAGGTGGTTATGTGTGCTGATGGTTTGAAAAGAAAGGTTTTGTTTCTTTGTAATGAGAAAACATCCAAGCATTTAACTCTTCATTGTCAGTGATTGGTTTAGAGTTCGCTGAGCGAGTTTCATCAAATGTGACATGAATTGTTTCTTCCACCGATTGTCTTCTTTTGTTGAAAACTATGTAGGCTTTGGAGATGGAGGAATATCCTAGAAATATTCCATCATCAGCTTTTGGGTCGAACTTTCCAAGTTGATCTCTGTTGTTTAAGATATAACACTGACAACCAAAGATATGAAGAAAGCTGATAGAGGGCTTTCTTCCATGAAAAAGCTCATAAGCTGTCTTTCCAAATCGCTTTACTATCAGTGATCTGTTTTGAGTAAAACATGCAGTATTTACAGCTTCAGCCCAAAATTGAGTAGGGAGATGAGAATCGTTGAGCATTGATCTAGCAGCTTCAATGATCGTTCTGTTTCTTCTTTCAGCGACTCCGTTTTGCTGAGGTGTTCTACTGATGAGAAGTTATGAGAGATTCCCTTGTTCTCAAAGAAATTGTTCAGAGAGCTGTTTTTAAATTCAGTTCCATGATCACTTCTTATTGAACGAACAGTAAGATTATTCAGCACTTCCATCTTTTTAACAAAAGATATTAGTTCTTCTGGAGTATTACTCTTGCAGTGAAGAAAGATAACCCAGGTATAGCGAGAGAATTCATCTACAATGACAAGCGTATATTTCTTTCCAGCTATTGATTGGATATTGACAGGGCCAAATAGATCCATATGTAAGAGCTAAAGAGGACTTGTCACTGAAGAAACTTGTTTAGATTTGAAACTAGCTTTTGTTTGTTTTCCTTTTTCATATGCTGAGCAGAGAGATTCTTTAGCATATGAGTGCTGAGGAAGACCAGAAACCAGTTCCTTAGATGAGAGAGAATTCAGGGTTTTGAAGTTTAGATGAGAGAGCCTTTTGTGCCATAGAGAGAAAACATACATTCTCAGTGGTAGTAGAGTCCATGTCTATAACATAGGCATTTTCTTTAAGATAACCACTGAGTGTAGGTTTTCCTTTCTTATTTACCACTGAACATGCTTTCTTTGTAAAGCGAACTTCATAGTCTTTGTCACATAGCTCACTGATGCTTAGAAGATTGTGCTTCAGTCCATCTACATAAGCGACTCTTCGAAAGGTAGTTGTTCCATTGCTGAGAACACCAAACCCTCGGGTATATCCTTTTCCATTTCCACCAAAGGTCACAGAGGGACCTTTCTCTTCCTTGTATTCAGTGAGCAGGTCTTTTTGTCCAGTCATATGACGAGAACATCCACTATCGAGATACCAGATGCCCTTTGATCCCTGCACACATAAGGAAGATTAAGCGTTGTTTGGTACCCACTTTTCAATGGGTCCTTTAGTGTTAGTGGATATGGAAGATTCAGCAGTCTTCACAGCAGATGAAGATTCAGCTTTAGTGGTAATCTTCACTTTGGTCAATTTTTCAGCATTAGTGACCTTTTCAGCCTTGGAGGCATTCATCTTCACTTTAGCTGATTTATCAGCTTTAGTGGCAGTTGGACATTTGCTTGCAATATGGTCAGTAAAACCATAGTGATAGCATTTTCTATATTTGAAAATGGTTTTAGGACCAGAAGTAGAAGGTTTTACAAGTTTAAGATGAGCAGGGCCAGGTCCAAGAATTCTTTTCTCATGAGATCTGGGAGGAATTTTCATTTCTTCAGATCTCGTGGGTTTAAGGTCAATCTTTAGCTTTGGAGGACAGAGATCGAAGATTTCTATCACAGAACTAGAGGATTGATTCACTGAAGGTTTAGAAGGAACTTTCAGCTTTGCTTTCTTAGTAGCCTTCTGAGGACGAAAAATGGATTTTCATTTATCCCCAGACTTAGAGCCTTTGGATTTTTCCTCAAGGATAGAATTTGAAGAAGAAGGATAAAACTGATTATAAGAAGTGTCAGAGATAGGAGTGACCAACGTTCCAAACTTAAGCATGGAACTTTCTTCTTTAGGCTCATCCTGTGGTGTCCAAAAACCAAGACCAGTTTTATCACTTTCAGGAGTTTGAGCATTTATTATCTCAGAGATCTTTGTTGATGATTTGCACCATTTTTCAACATGAGCCTTTTCTGCTTTTAGAGCAGCGATGGCTTGTTCGCGTTCAATGCTGATGATTTCATTTATAATGACTTGATCTTTGAACTTTTCTTCTAAAAGAGTTAGTTCTCTGATCTTTTCATGACATTTCTCTATCTCTTGATTTAAATGAACATTTTTATTCTCAGCTTGAGTTTTGTCGTTTAGAGCATTATAAAGATTAATCATCAGCACATCAACGGCGCGACTTCTCTCAGCTTCAGGCAGGGAGGGATTAGTAGAGATAGATACCTGAGATGATATGTAGCTCATGGAAGGTTCAGATGCTTCTTCCACTTCTTCTTTAATCTCAGCCATGAGGCAAAGATTAGCGACTTCTTCTTCATCAGAACTTGATTCTTCTGATTCAGCCCAGTCGTGTTCTTCAGCGATGAGACCTTTACCTTTTCGCTTGTAGCTTTTCAGCTTTTGATATTTGTTCTTCAGCTTTAGGTATTTGTCATCATTGGATCTTCTTGAGGTATAAGGCTTGGAGACCTTTTTAGACCTGCAATCACTAGCAAAGTGTCCAATCTTTTCACAGTTATAGCAAGTGGCAGTAGCCTTATCAACAGGAGTTGATTTTGGCTTTTCAGTTAGAGAAAGAGGCTTATTTTTTCGTAAATTGCTCTTTCTTGCAAATCTCTTAAAAGAGTTTGTCAAGAGTGCTAAGGACTCATCAAACTATGAAAGATCAGGGTCTGATGGATCCTCATATTCAGAATCTAACTCAGTGATTGTGAGAGTAGATCGCTGAGATGGAATTATCTCTGAAGAGACTAAAGCAACAGGAGTGCTTTTTGGAGTCTTTAGAATCTTTTACAAGATTCTTCTTTAAGAGATTCGATTGCTCATAGTTGAGCAATATTCCATACAGAGTGCTGAGAGAAAGAGAATTTAAGTCTTTTGTCAGCTTAAGACATATTGAATAACTGTCCCAGATTTCAGGAAGACATTCTAACAATTTTGTTAAGACCTCAGAATTAGAATAGGTCCTACCAACTGTTCTTAGATCAATGATTAAGCAGTTAAACCGCTGATGAACGTCAGAGAGAGATTCATTCTTACCAGCGATGAAACTTTCATACTGTCTTACCAAGTTAATCTTTCGAGTCTCTTGGATTTCAGTAGTGCCTTCATATTGAACATATATGGTTTCCCACATTTCTTTAGAAGTTTTCAGATGCATGATGGAATGGAAAACTTCATCAGGCAGAGCCATTGAGATAATGGTCTTTGCACTTGCATCTATGTCTACCTTCTTTTTGTCTTCATCACTATACTGTCTAATTTCCTTAACGACATAGCGTTCAGGGACAGCTTCAGTGGTGGCAGTAGCAGGAACTGCAGCTATAATTCTAACAGGTTCATAGGGTCCATTTTCTATATACTCAGGTATAGTAGGATCTGCACCTTCAAGAAATAGCATCATTCGCTTTTTCCATAGAGAAAAGTTATCTTTGCTAAATCGAGGAGGTTTAGAAAGTGAACTATTATCATAGTAGTTTGTGTTTGTGTTAAGTTCCATTTAGAACAGCAAGGAAGAGAATAAAGCAAGATCTTGTTTATCAAATTAAACAGTCTGCTCTGATACCACTTGTTGGTCCCGGAGGTGCTTAACAAGTTTGTAGAAGGGGGGGGGGGGTTGAATACAAACACATAAATTAAAGTTTAATAAATTGTTTATTGATAAATCAAACACAATTTACAATTTTGTTGCGGAATAAGATTAAGACAGACTCAATCTAAACAAACTTAAGAAACACTAAGATGATTGCACAAGAATTTCAGAGAATGGGGGATTAAGGAATATAGAAAACAAAGGTTTCGATTTGGGGTTCAAGGATTGAGCACCCCCTCAGATGGAGGGGTGATCTTCCTATTTATACCCTATGCATTAAATGCATGGCAGGGCACTTTACACGTGGCGTTCACTGATTGGTTTTGGAAGTCTGACTTTGGGAGACATGCTTTCGGCCGGATCATGAACAGTGTAGTTGACAGAGTTGTTGTACGAATTGTGGCAGAGACATATCCGGTCTGACATATCATACTAAGTTTACATCAGTACTATCAGGGATTACGTTACTGTTTACATCAGAACTATCAGCGATAACTGAACAGACTCAGTTTGATCACTGATAGTGAAACACTAATACATATTAAATGTTTATAAGAAAGACTATCAACGATAACTGAACAGACTTAGTCTGATCGCTGATGGTGAAACACTAATACATATTAAACGTAATTTTCACTAAGTACAGAAAAGGGTCGTTATCAAATCATTGAGAGAGTTTGGATCAACAAAAATAATGGTAATTCTAATGGGTTTTGAGAGAAAAGTACAGGACAACATAAGTTAAAGAGAAAGCGTGGATTTTAAGAAGAAATTGCTAGGAATTATGCTATGGAAAGCGAAACTCAATGTGGGGCAGAATGATGCTTAGCAAGACTCAATTTTTGAAGAAAACAGTGCATGGGGCGGTTTGGGCCGCGAGTTAGTTGGGTCGCGCGAGTTAAGACATACGGGCGACTTGTGGCACGACCTAACCCGCGCCATAAGTCGCGTGTCGCCCTGTAATTGTTTTAATCGACTGTTTCAGTCAGATTTAGGTATCACGCAATTGGACTAGAGATGGTGGCGGCTAGAGGCGATTTTTAGGAACAGATTCAAGGCAGAAGTGAGACAAAAAGGTGGGGATACTTGGTGGAAAACGGATCCTCGATCTTGTTACAATCTTTTAATGCAAGATCCAAAGATCTCAGGGAGTGTTTATAATTTTTCAAAGCATTCTTCAATTCAGAACGATGTTTAGATCTACTTTTATTTCACTTCCAGTTTTCATGTTTGTTAACCCCAACATGAGCTAAACTTCTCATGTTGGGGGTTGGATGAGTTGTTGGTGATGTTTCTTTAAACTTGTGATTTGGTTTGTAACTTTGATGATGTTTTTGGTCAATGAAGCATATGATGAGTTTTCAATGTAATTCATTTTAGTCTGATCAGCTAGTTGGATATTTCTTGATTATCTTACTCTTCGAGAGAAGTGTAAGACAATTAGATGTGTTTATCATATGCCTATGGTGCAAATTGGATAGAGATATACCAATTTCACCATAGATCTGTTAATTTCGCTCTCATGAGTATTTTAACTTGAATTTTGAGTTCGAAAGAAGAAAAGCATTGTTAAGTACTAGTATTGTTATCGCTTGCGAAAGTGTAGCAATCACTTTAAAATTAATCATTGAACCTGTGAATCATCTAATTCAAACCATTACTTGTTTTCTGAAACAATCCTTATATGAATCCAACCCCCAACTTTCTTATCAGCAGTTGACTGTTTCAGTTTCTAAAAGCCTCCTTTTTGTCGTCTTAGCTTAATTCATTGTGCAAAACTTCAAAACAATCCAATTTTCATTTCGTCTAGTTAATAGTTAATATAGTCTTGTGGTACTCAATACCAAGTTCCTACGGTTCGATACTTGTACTTCCGTACGTATTACTTGATACGACACCGTACACTTGCGGTCCGTGTGGGAAGGGTGTAAACCCGACCTATCAGTGTTCCAAATATGTCAAATCAGGTTTGTACACAAACCTGTTTATACATAATATGTCCAAAACCAACAGCAATCTGTGTTTGCACAGACCTGTTTTTACACAATGTGTTTATGCACCTGTTTATACACTAATTTGTTTATACACAATCTGTTTGGAAGTGAAAGCAACCAACAACAACAAAAACAACAAACTAGAGAACAATCCATACCCACGACCATTAAAACACTTGTTATACAAACCATACATACAACCATTAATACAGCAGAACCTGTTAAAACATTGTTGGTCAGAAGATCAAAAATCAACCATTGAAGTACAAAAAATTCCAAAACATCCCAATAATTAAATACAACCAGAAAAAGATTCCAACCATTGAAGTACGAAAAATTCCAGCTAGTAAATTACAAAAAAGCCATAAAAGATGGTTCAACCCCACAAGTTACATAGTTTGAAACGAGAAGATCAAAATTCAACCATTAAAATCCCTACACTTGGCTACCAATTGTTTGTCCCTTGCATGTTCTAGAATTATGCCCCTACTTATTGCACTTGGCACATGTAACAGTCTTCCAAACCCTTCTGGGTTGTGTCCTTGTTGCTTTGACAGCCTTTTCAGCCAACTCGTCCAATGCCTTCCTTCTTTTCTTGGGCCTACCTACTTGAGTATGTTGTGTAGGTGGGGTCAATGTCATTGTACAAATAGACTTTGGCCACAACCTTTTTCCATCTGTTGGAAAAATCTTGAAAGCATACATAGCCTTCCATGTATCCAACCAATAGGTGATGTCAACCCACTTTTATGGTAAGCCTACATTTGTCCCATTCAATGTCATGTCCCAAATAGCTGCAACTGCATGCTTACAACGCATTCCAGTCAACTCCCACCTTTTACACGAACAAACTCTATTCTTAACATCCACTATACATAGGTCTATCCATGGACCATTCAATTGGTATTGATCCCCTCCCCCCCCCCCCCCCCCCCCGCATTCCAAATAACACTTGGTATCTTCAGTTTTGATAGCATCCAACATCTTAGTGGCCACTGGTGTAAGAGGCCCATCAGCCTTTCAAATCATATTTTGTACAATCACAATTCTTTTCATCAGGTACTCTCTTATGTACTCTAATGCTATGATAATTGGTTTGTCCCTCCCATCCATTAGTTTCCTATTAACCACTTCACACATATTATTCAACAGGATAACTGTGGCATATTCCTGAAAATAGGATAAAATAATTAGGTAACATTGAAAGTTGCTAAAATGGGATAAAGTGGCATCTTACTGGTATTTTATAAAATATTACATGTAAAGTGTGACCTTGACCAATGATGTGGAGGTATTTTGTTCAACTACTCATATGCAGACACATTGTGTTGGTCCCGAAGGTGCTTAACAAGTTTGTAGAAGGGGGGGGGGTTGAATGCAAACACAGAAATTAAAGTTTAATAAATTGTTTATTGATAAATCAAAATACAATTTACAAGTTTGTTGCGGAATAAGATTAAGACAGACTCAATCTAAACAAACTTAAGAAACACTAAGATGGTTGCACAAGAAATTCAGAGAATGGGGGATTTTTAGAGAGATAGAAAACAAGGGTTTCTATTTTGGAGTTCAAGGATTGAGCACACCTTCAGATGAAGGAGTGAGCTTCTTATTTATACCCTATGCATTAAATGCATGGCAGGGTACTTTACACGTGGCATTCATAGATTGGCTTTGGTAGTCTCACTTTTGGAGACATGCTTTTGGCCGCTTTATGAACAGTGTAGTTGACAGAGTTGGTGTACGATTTGTGGCAGAGACGTGTCCGTTCTGACACATCGTACTGGTTGTGCAAGGTAAGACAAAAGAAAACTTGAGGCATAAGTTTTGTGATCGTTGATCTCTGAGTATCTCTTCTTCCAGAGATAAAGAAGTTCAGCTATCGCTGAAGCTTTTCCTCAGGCTTCTTCGCGTAAGTAGATGTCTGATCTTCGCTGATATCCGCATCAGGTCACTAGTAGACTTATCTATTGTTCAGTGGCTTCGTCTTCGATTCAGCTATGAACTATGTTGACGCGAGACTTGTCTTCAGGGATTACGTTAACTGTGTTACATAGGAAACGATCAGTGATGACTGAACAGACTCAGTTTGATCGCTGAAAGTGAAACACATACATATTAATGTTTACAGAAAGGTCATCAGCGATAACTGAACAGACTCAGTCTGATCGCTGATGATGAAACACTAATACATATAATAACGTAATTTTCACTAAGTATAAAAGAGGGTCGTTATCAAATCACTGAGAGAGTTTGGATCAACAATCTCCCCCTATTTGATAATGACAAAGTAACAAAAGAAAATTACTTTGATTCAAAATATAGGAATAAAAAGGACTCATAGAATGCATGTCCCAATTACTATTTTGAGGGATCTTTTACAGTACTGATAGGGTTAAGTACATCACTGCTATTTTCATTTAATTCAGGGATGGAATTACAAGATATGAAAAACATTACAAGTGAGTAACTAACTACTGTAAGTATAACTAACAGATTACAGAGAAGAAAACTAATCTATCAGCTATTAAAAGAAGATTTAGGAGGATTGATCATATACTCAGGTATTTCTTCTCCTTTCTGTCTTCGTTCCAAAGATTCTTGACTGATAATTTCTTTAATTTCTTCAGCAGCAGGGAAGAAGTCACACCATAAGCATAAGAGATCCTTGAGATGATTCAGAGGACAGATAGGAATCTCAAAGATTCTTTGAAATCTGAGTTCCTCATCATCATCTCTGAAGAATATTCCATAAGGATTGTCGATTACTTGACCAGCTTGGAAAGGACCACCAGGAGGTAGAGATAAGTCCAGAACTGAAAGATCAGGAGGAGGACCAAACAGTGCATCTCTTGAAAATTTGATAGAAGTTTCATTCCTGATGATGGCGACATCTTCAGAGGAGGAGGACCCAATTTTTCTCTTGAGTTTCAAAGATTTGGGAGGAAGAGGAGATGGCAGCTTTAGTACAGAAACGACTCTATTTATGAGGGCTTCAAGAAGTCCTTCAACGTAGCCTCTGTATGTAGATTTGGATTTCTTCAGCGCATCCCAGAACTCTAACCATTCCGTAAATCCGAAGCTCTCAAGTTTTGATACGTACATTGCTTTTTGGGTTCCATCCTCTCTGGTAATCTCCATGGTCACTGAGAGTTGATCTTTCTTCTTGCGACCAGAGATAGTCACGACTGATATTGGAAGAAGATCGGAACGATAATCCATCTTTTGTTTGCACCATTCGATAGACTTATCGTTGATCTCTTGTTCTTTGAAGCGTTCCTCTTCAATTTCTTTCAGTAGTGCTGCTTGAACTTCCACAGGTTTGCTTTTCAGCTTTTTGTCCTTAACTTGAGAGGATTGAATCTTTAAAGCGAGTTGGGCATCTCGTTTGCATTCAGCGATCAGCTTCTCAGCTTTGGCAGATTCTTCTCTTTCAGCTTCAGTGAGGAAGTCGAGCTCTGTGGATGTTTGAAGAGGGATTTTCAGCCGTTGACTTTCTAGTTGAGCGATCATTTCAACTCTTTTCTTTACCACTTCCTCTGACCAATGAGATGGTCGAGAGGGCCTTCCTGGATGGACCAGGGAATCTTCTTCTTCTTCTTCATCAATCTCAGCGATAGAGATTGGGATTATTTCTTCAGCGATAGCAGCTGGAATTATTTGTAGTTCAGAACCCTTAAGCAGGGGTGAGAACTGTCTGGTTAGAAAAAGAAGGAAAGAAGGGATAAGTGTATTTTTAGAACGAGAGAGATAAAGGCTAGAAAGGAATAGGGGTTTGGAAAGAGTAGAAGAGTGGTACAGTTGAAAGACATACCTGAGAAGGATGCTCCCCCTCAGATTGTGATCCAGTCCTCAAGCATTCTTCAGCGATCGGTTGCTTGTCTTTGCTTTGCGAAGGAACACTTGAAGATGTATCACCTCTCACCCCTGTTTTGACAACCTCTTGCGAAGTTATCCCTGATACGACGTTCGGCTTAGAGAACCACATAGATTGGTCTTCATCGTCGTCGTCGTCATCGGAGGGCTGATCCTTTTCTTGATCATCAAGATCTAGATCATCTTCCTCTTCATCGTCTTCTTCCTCATCCTCTTCAAAGAGAATGGAGTGAATTGATGAGGATTCTTTTGCCTTCTCCCCCTCAGATTGAGAGGGAGGTTCCTTTGAAGTCTTAGCTTCCCCAGCAGCAGCAATAGAAGTTTCTTCAGTTTTCTCCCCCACTTTGTCATTATCAGCGGTAGGGGATTGTTCAGCTGCTGGAGTAGCTGTTGAAGCTTTTAGCACTTGAACGTCAGCCTCCAGACGCTTAACCCGGTCTTCAACCGCAGGGATGTCGCACGTGGCATCATGAATGAATTCCACAGCGATGTTGAGGTTGGTACGATCATCTTCAGTGAAGGAGGGAGGCAGCGCTGGAGCTGGTGCATTCACTTTCTGTAGAATTTGCTGAAGAAGGGACGTGCAGAGGTCAACCTTTAAAGAGAGACCCTGAACTTCAGCGGTAAGAGACTCAAATCGCCCTTGAAAGAGTCGAGAGGACTCTCTGAGTTGGACGACTTGTTCTTCAACAGCTGAAAGTTGAGAGTTCTCAGCTTTAGATGAGCAAGTGGCGGTCAACTTCTTCAGCTCCTCACCAGCCTGATTTACGGCGCTGGTGGTTTCATTGATGGTGTTGGTGAGTGCGTCCACCTTTTCTCCTAGACTGTTGACATGTGTGTCAACAGACGCCAAGCTAGGACCTGAAAATAATGTTAGTTCAGATATGGGCTTATTTGGAGAGGGGGGAGAGAAGTGTTTAGGATTATAGGTGTACCTGACGTATCAAACATTTTGTAGAACTGCATAGATTCCTCAAAAGTTTGATGCTCAGGTCCTATAGGGAAAGAAGAGGTGGCGGGTTCATAGACCAAGTGAGGAGAGAAGGGAAGAGTTTTGGGGATAGAAGTAGGGATGGGGTTAATCTCAGTGAATGAGATAGTAGGTGGGGTTACTGATGATGTGACAGCGAGTGAGATCGCTGACACGGCAGTATGAGTGACTGCTGAAGTTGTGGAGGAAAGACCCACAAAAGCATCTAAGGTAGCTTGTTGAGAAGCTCCCTCAGGTATAGTACTAGAGGGTGTACTTTCCTTAGTCTTTTTGGTCTTTTTGGCCTTTTTGGAAGGACCAATCGGACTAGCTGATGGTCGTTTAGAAGTAGTGGTAGCGACAGGGATAGCAGACGAAGGAACCGTCTGTGTGGTCGCTGAAGATGAAGAAGAATGGAGAGAGAGACGAGAGCGAAGGAGAGAGATACTTACCTCTTCGGCGAGTGGCTTGACCTCCAGTGATCGTTGACCTACCCTGGCAAAGGTTCCATCATCTTTGGTGGGATAGGTGTTGGGATAGAGGAACTTGATATACGTACATATGAAGCGTACGTATGAGATCTTGGGATCTCGTTCAGGCTTCTCTAATCTCGACCTCAGATCTTCAAAGATGGTTGTGGCGTAGTCAAAGTTTTGACCAGCGATAACGGAGTAGGCCATCTGCAGTTGTGTTTTGCTGGCTTGATCCAGCGAACCACTCTTCCCACTCATGCACTGAATTATGTGCGAGAAGATAAAGTTCAGTTGTGATGGCATCTGAGCTTTGAGGATCTTGGTGAGCTTCTTGTTGGGAATAGAAGATCTTGGTTTGTTTTCCCAACAATAGCCCATTGCGTCCAGGAATGATATCAGCTCATCATCAGTGGGGAGTGCGTCGAACCCACTCTTTGGTTTGTCAGGGAATCTTAAAGATTTCCTGAGGCTAAGAGCGGTCATGCTCCCTGGCCCTAATTCAGTGCTGAACGAGATAGCAGGGACTCGTTCGCCTTTCCTGTTGGTAAGTTCAGTTGCATCAGCAGTGAACCAGAACTACTGAAGTAGAGTCTTGGAGGGCTTAGGATCCACAGTGATCGCGTAAGCTATGCATGACTGCTTGAGGAATTCAGCAGCTTCCACCAGATGTGGGTATTTGTCAGCTTTGAAGTCGAGTCTGGCCAAATGATTACATTTAGTAATCTCAACTTCAGTGAGAGCGAATCGTACATGCTTGGAAGCAACGATTGAAGACTGTGTCATTTCTGTTATGGAAAGAGGCATAATAGAAGAAATGATTTAGATTAAAAATAATATGATTACCAGTTTCCATAGAAGAAGGGAAACTGGAAAACTATCAAGTTATTTTTAGGAGAAAAATAGTGTTCTGGGTAGAAAGAATGAAGAACACTTTAAAACCAAAAGGTTTTTATTTAAAAACATAAAATCAGAAAGAATGATCTTTAGTTTTTACAAAAAAACGTTTTATAAAATCCATAGAAAGCGAGTAGGATTTTAAAAAGAATAAAAAGCATACGAACAAAGCATATAAACATGAAATAAACCTGTGTATCTTGAAGAAAAAGAGTTGAAGATTCAATATTCAGGGTTTACTTGCTTGAGTGTTCTTGAGAGAATGTTTCTTGCTTTGAAAGTTTTGAAAGCGTAAACCGTATAAAGGAGAGAAGAATTCCTTTTATACGAAGAGAGAGAAGAGAGATAAGAGAGAGAATGAAGCGGGAAAAGAAAAAAAATCATCATGACATTGACACGTTCCACGAAGTTGATTGGATAGAAGGGAAACGGACGAACGTGTCAGAAAAGGCATGTCGTGGATTGTCGGTTCAAATGACGTCATAGAAGAGAGAGACTGTACATTTGTCCGTTTTGAAATGATCACTGAAGAAAAGTCAGCGATAGCTTTTCCTTTTTAAAAGTATCCCTTTTAGAAAAGATAGGGATAATTTTTCCTTTTAAAGGATCACTGACTAAAAATATCAGTGATTAATGTATTTTTCAAAAAGCTTTTAATCATTTGAAGAAAATTCGGTGATTAAAGTTTATATTAAAAAAAATCTTTAAGGGAAAGGAGAAAACATACCTGAGAGTCAGAATGTTTATCAGAGAGAATGATGAGAGGGGAACTTTTGATTACTAACATAATACATGAACGCTGAAGAATTATTCTTCGAGGTTCAGCATTCCAAGCTCACTGATGAGAAAGTTGAACCTTGTCTCATCAAGAGGTTTGGTGAATATATCAGCAAGTTGAAAGTCAGTAGGGATAAAGTGAAGTTCAATATCACCATTCATCACATGATCTCTGATAAAGTGATATCTGATCTCTATGTGTTTTGTCTTTGAATGTAGCACTGGATTATTTGCTATAGCGATAGCACTAGTGCTGTCGCAATAGATAGGAATCTTTGACAGCTGAAGGTCATAATCTAATAGTTGATTTCTCATCCATAAGATTTGAGAACAACAGCTTCCAGCGGCTACGTATTCAGCTTCAGCTGTGGAAGTGGACACAGAATTTTGTTTCTTGCTTGTCCAGCTTACCAGCTTTCCTCCCAAGAGTTGACATCCACCAGTGGTACTTTTTCTGTCAAGTTTACAGCCTGCAAAATCACTATCAGAATAACCAGTTAGATCGAACCCTGAGTCTTTGGGATACCAAAGACCGAGGTTAGGAGTTCCTTTCAGATATCTGAAAATTCGCTTTACAGCGATCAGATGGGATTCCTTGGGTTCAGATTGATAGCGTGCACATAAACAAGTAGAGTACATGATGTCAGGTCGGCTTGCTGTAAGATACAGCAATGAGCCTATCATTCCTCTATAGGCAGTGACATTAACAGGTTTTCCAGATGGATCCTTGTTAAGTATCAGCGGTGGTGCCATAGGAGTTTTCATCGCTGAAGTTTGTGTGAGTTCAAACTTCTTCAGCATATCTTTAACATACTTACCTTGGCAGATAAAAGTACCTTTGTCAGATTGTTTAATCTGAAGACCAAGAAAATATGTCAGCTCACCCATCATACTCATTTTATATTCTTTCTTCATTCTTTCAGCAAAGCGAGTACAAAGAGATGGGTTTGTAGAACCAAATATTATGTCATCGACATATATTTGTACAAGAATTATATGACCTTTTATCTTCCTGAAAAATAACGTATTATCAATCTTGCCACGTTCAAAATTTTCAGAGATAAGAAAAGATGAGAGAGTGTCATACCAAGCACGAGGGGCTTGTTTTAGACCATAGAGAGCCTTATCCAATTTATAAACATGATTTGGATGCTTAGGGTCATAGAACCCTGGTGGTTGTTCTACATAAACTTCTTCATTCAGCTTTCCATTCAGAAAAGCTGATTTTACGTCCATTTGATAAACGATGAAGTCTTTATAGACTGCATAAGCTAAGAATAGTCGAATTGCTTCGAGCCTGGCCACAGGGGCAAAGGTTTCATCATAGTCTATGCCTTCCTCTTGTCTGTATCCCTGAGCAACAAGTCGAGCCTTGTTGCGGGTTACAGTTCCATGTTCATCTAACTTGTTTCTAAACACCCATTTGGTGCCTATTACAGTTTTATCAGATGGTCTAGGAACGAGATTCCAAACTTTGTTTCGAGAAAATTCAGTCAGCTCTTCTTGCATAGCGCTGACCCAGTTTGGATCTCTGAGGGCATCATCAGTCTTCTTTGGTTCTATTAAGGAGAGAAAGTTTACAAAGAGACAGATATTACCTGAGCTTCGTCGTGTCTGAATACCTGCATCTGGACCACCGAGAATTTGATCTATTGGGTGATCTCTTGTCCATCGCTGAGCAGGAGCATGATTGCTTAACTCAGAGGTTGGATCAACAATTGGAATGTTTACTGATGAGGACGTTTGAGGTTCATCAGCAATTAACTGTTGAGTAGGTTCACTAGAGAGGTTTCCAGATGAAGGCAGATTTGATGGTGGTAATGTGTTTAGAGGTTCAGCTGAAACCCATGAGGTGGATTCAGCGGTGGGAGGTATGATACTTGGTTCTTCATCAGCAATTGGAGTTTCAGTGTGCTGATGGTTTGAGAAAGGTTCAGTTTCTCTATAGTGAGAGATCATCCAAGTATTCAGTTCTTCATTGTCAGCGATTGGTTTAGAGTTCGCTGAGCGCGTTTCATCAAACGTGACATGAATGGTTTCTTCTACGGTTTGTCTTCTCTTGTTGAAAACTCTGTAGGCTTTGGAGATGGAGGAATATCCTAAAAATATTCCATCATCGGCTTTTGGGTCGAACTTTCCAAGTTGATCTTTGTTGTTTAAGATAAAGCACTGACAACCAAAGATATGAAGAAAGCTGATAGAAGGCTTCCTTCCATGAAAAAGTTCATAAGCTGTCTTCCCAAATCGCTTTATTATCAGCGATCTGTTTTGAGTAAAACATGCAGTGTTTACAGCTTCTGCCCAAAATTGAGTAGGGAGGTGAGAATCGCTGAGCATTGATCTAGCAGCTTCTATGATCGTTCTGTTTCTTCTTTCAGCGACTCCATTTTGCTGAGGTGTTCTTACTGAGGAGAAGTTGTGAGAGATTCCCTTGTTCTCAAAGAAATTGTTCAGGGAACTATTTTTGAATTCAGTTCCATGATCACTTCTTATTGATCGAACAGTAAGATTATTCAGCACTTCCATCTTTTTGACAAAAGATATTAGTTCTTCTGGAGTATCATTCTTACAGCGAAGAAAAATAACCCAGGTGTAGCGAGAATATTCATCTACAATGACAAGCATATATTTCTTTCCAGCTATTGATTGGATGTTGACAGGGCCAAATAGATCCATATGCAAGAGCTGAAGAGGACTTGTTACTGAGGAAACTTGTTTCGACTTGAAACTAGCTTTTGTTTGTTTTCCTTTTTCACATGCTGAGCAGAGAGATTCTTTAGCATATGAGTGCTGAGGAAGACCAGAAACCAGTTCCTTAGATGAGAGAGAACTCAGGGTTTTGAAGTTTAGATGAGAGAGCCTTTTATGCCATAGCCAGTTGACATCAGAAGAGGCCTTAGAGAGAAAACATAGGTTATCAGTGATAGTAGAGTCCATATCTATTACATAGACATTTTCTCTTCTATAACCACTGAGAGCAAGTTTTCCTTTTTCATCTACCACTGAACATGCTTTCTTAGAAAAGCGAACTTCGTAGTCTTTGTCACATAGCTGACTGATGCTTAGAAGATTGTGCTTCAGTCCATCTACATAAGCGACTCTTCGAAAGGTAGTTGTCCCATTGCTGAGGACACCAAACCCACGGGTAAATCCTTTTCCATTTCCACCAAAGGTAACAGAGGGGCCTCTCTCTTCCTTGTATTCAGTGAGCAGGTTTCTTTGTCCAGTCATATGACGAGAACATCCGCTATCGAGATACCAGATGCCCTTTGATCCCTGCATACATAAGGAAGATTAAGCTTTGTTTGGTACCCACTTTTCAATAGGTCCTTCAGAGTTAGTGGATAAGGAAGATTCAGCAGTCTTCACCGCTGATGAAGATTCAGCTTCAGTGGTAATCTTCACTTTGGTTAATTTCTTAACCTTAGTGGTATTTTTCACTTTGGTGACTTTATTTGCCTTAGAGGCATTTTTCTTCACTTTGGCTGTTTTATCAGCTTCGGTGGTATTTGGACACTTGCTCGCAATATGGTCAGTGAATCCACAGTGATAACATTTTCTATATCTGATGGTGGTTTTATAACCAAAAGGTTTTGAAAACTTAAGATGAGCAGGTCCAGTTCCAAGAATGCCTTTAGCACGAGATCTGGGAGGAATTTTTATTTCTTCAGATTTCACGAGCTTTAGATCAACCTTCAGCTTTGGAGGACAGATATCAAAGATTTCTGTCACTGAGCTAGAGGGTTTATCCACTGAAGGTTTGAAGGGAACTTTCAGTTTGGTTTTCTTGGAAGCCTTCTGAGGGAGAATAGACTTTCAATCTGCAGGCTTAGATCTTGCAGATATCTCCTCAGGGATGGGATTAGAAGAAGAACAGGGATAGAATTGATTATAAGAAGTGTCAAAGAAAGATATGACAAAAGTTCCAAACTTAAGCGAGGAACTTTCTTCTTTAGGATCATCCTGTGGTGTCCAAAAACCAAGACCAGTTTTATCACTTTCAGGAGTTTGAGCATTTATTATCTCAGAGATCTTTGTTGATGATTTGCACCATTTTTCAACATGAGCCTTTTCTGCTTTTAGAGCAGCGATGGCTTGTTCGCGTTCAATGCTGATGATTTCATTTATAATGACTTGATCTTTTAGCTTTTCTTCTAAAAGATTTAGTTCACTGATCTTTTCATGACATTTCTCTAGCTCTTGTGTTAAATAAACATTTTTATTTTTAGCTTGAGTTTTGTCGTTTAGAGCATTATAAAGGTCAATCGTCAGCACATCAACAGCGCGACTTCTCTCAGCTTCAGGCAGAGAGGGATTTGTTGAGATAGATACCTGAGATGATATGTAGCTCATAGAAGGTTCAGATGGTTCTTCTACTTCTTCTTTAATCTCAGCCATGAGGCAAAGATTAGCGACTTCTTCTTCATCAGAAGATGATTCTTCTGATTCAGCCCAGTCATGTTCTTCAGCGATGAGACCTTTACCTTTTTGCTGATAGCTTTTCAGCTTTTGATATTTGTTCTTCATCTTATGGTATTTGTCATCACTGGATCTTCTTGAGGTAGAAGGTTTGAAGACCTTTTTAGACCTGCACTCACTAGCAAAATGTCCAATTTTTTCGCAGTTATAGCAAGTGGCTGTAGCCTTATCAACCGGAGTTGATTTTGGCTTTTCAGTAAGAGAGAGAGGTTTACTTCTTCGGAAGTTACTCTTTCTTGCAAATCTCTTAAAAGAGTTTGTCAAGAGTGCTAAGGACTCATTAAACTCTGAAAGATCAGGGTATGATAAATCCTCAGATTCAGAATCTAACTCAGTGATGGTGAGAGTAGATCGCTGGGATGGAATTATCTCTGATGAGACTAAAGCAACAGCAGTGCTTTTGGAGTCTTTAGAATCTTTTACAAGATTCTTCTTCAGGAGATTAGATTGCTCATAGTTGAGCAATATTCCATACAGAGTGCTTAGAGAGAGAGTATGTAAGTCTTTTGTCAGCTTAAGACATATTGAATAACTGTCCCAGCTTTCAGGAAGACTTTCCAAGAATTTTGTTAGGACCTCAGAATTAGAATAGGTCCTTCCAACAGTTCTTAGGTCAATGATCAGGCAGTTAAACCGCTGATGAATGTCAGAAAGAGATTCATTCTTACCAGCGATAAAACTTTCATACTGTCTTACCAAGTTAATCTTTCGGGTCTCTTGGATTTCAGTGGTGCCCTCATATTGAACACATATGGTTTCCCACATTTCTTTAGAAGTTTTTAGATGCATGATGGAATGGAAAACTTCATCAGGCAAAGCCATTGATATAATGGTCTTTGCTCTTGCATCTATGCCTACCTTCTTTTTATCTTCATCACTCCACTGTCTTATTTCCTTAACGACATATCGTTCAGGGACAGCTTCAGTGGTGGCAGTAGCGGGAACCGCAGCTATAATTCTAACAGGTTCATAAGGTCCGTTTTCTATATATTCAGGTATAGTAGGATCCGCACCTTCAAGAAATAGCATCATTCGATTTTTTCATAGAGAAAAGTTATCTCTGCTAAATCGAGGAGGTTTAGAAAGTGAACCATTATCATAGTAGTTTGTGTTTGTGGTTAGTGCCATTTTAGAATAGCAAGGAAGAGTATACAGCAAGATCTTGTTTATTAGATTAAACAAATTGCTCTGATACCACTTGTTGGTCCCGAAGGTGCTTAACAAGTTTGTAGAAGGGGGGGGGTTGAATACAAACACAGAAATTAAAGTTTAATAAATTGTTTATTGATAAATCAAAATACAATTTACAAGTTTGTTGCGGAATAAGATTAAGACAGACTCAATCTAAACAAACTTAAGAAACACTAAGATGGTTGCACAAGAAATTCAGAGAATGGTGGATTTTTAGAGAGATAGAAAACAAGGGTTTCTATTTTGGAGTTCAAGGATTGAGCACACCTTCAGATGAAGGAGTGAGCTTCCTATTTATACCCTATGCATTAAATGCATGGCAGGGTACTTTACACGTGGCATTCATAGATTGGCTTTGGTAGTCTCACTTTTGGAGACATGCTTTTGGCCGCTTTATGAACAGTGTAGTTGACAGAGTTGGTGTACGATTTGTGGCAGAGACGTGTCCGTTCTGACACATCGTACTGGTTGTGCAAGGTAAGAGAAAAGAAAACTTGAGGCATAAGCTTTGTGATCGTTGATCGCTGAGTATCTCTTCTTCCAGAGATAAAGAAGTTCAGCTATCGCTGAAGCTTTTCCTCAGGCTTCTTCGCGTAAGTAGATGTCTGATCTTCGCTGATATCCGCATCAGGTCACTAGTAGACTTATCTATTGTTCAGTGGCTTCGTCTTCGATTCAGCTATGAACTATGTTGACGCGAGACTTGTCTTCAGGGATTACGTTAACTGTGTTACATAGGAAACGATCAGTGATGACTGAACAGACTCAGTTTGATCGCTGAAAGTGAAACACATACATATTAATGTTTACAGAAAGGTCATCAGCGATAACTGAACAGACTCAGTCTGATCGCTGATGATGAAACACTAATACATATAATAACATAATTTTCACTAAGTATAAAAGAGGGTCGTTATCAAATCACTGAGAGAGTTTGGATCAACACATTGAAAGCTTTCAAATTATTCATGGTTTGTTGAAACTCTGGTAGTGTTGATGATGTTGCACACTTCCAAAGATGCTCCTTGTATACTATCCCCTTCCATGCATGTTTCATATTTTCGTGTATATGTCTTAAACAATATAGGAAAGACTTTTTCCATAGCTGGAATTATGCCATATGTTAAGGCATACCAAGTCAAATCTAGTATTATTAAAATTTTAAAACATGAAAGAAAAATAAGTCATATCTCAAAGCATAGTAAACATACCTTTTGTCTGTCGCTTATGAATGTAAAATTGGAATTAGAAGACATGTCCAAATCATCTCCAAGACATTTCAAAAACCAAGCCCATGAGTTTGTTGTTTCGGCTTCAACAATCAACGGATATATACCATGGTTACCGTGAATGCCAACTGTAGTTAGGACTTGACCTGGGAAAGGTCCTTTCATGATGCTTCCATCAAGACCCAACAAGTCTCTACCACCTGCCATAAAACCCTTCTTCAATGCTCTTAAGCAAACATAAATCATTTTATACTTTCTTGTTTCATTGTTCGGGTGAAAATCAGTTTCCACATCCAACTTCACTATGGTGTATGGGTTTGTTCTTTGCAACTCTAATATGTAGTCCCTCAACATGCTATACTGATCCACATAGTCTCCCGTAAGCTTCTTGAGTGGCAATTGTTTTGCCCTAAAAGACTTCATCTTTGAAACTTTAATTGAATACTTCTGTTCCAAGTTGATTTGCAAACCCTTCACAAGGATATCTGGGTTTGCAACTAATGTGTCTGAAATCTGTTGAGATAAGATAATTGCTATACACGCGGCAATTTCTCTTGAATGAAGGCATTTGTGGGTTTCTACATATGTTTTAACCATCCACGTAATATCATATTTACCTAGAGATATGTGCAAAACCCATGGGCAACTTGCCTTAACATCTTTACCCTTGCTTGACCCACCTACTTCTTCTTTTAATTTTGGAATATTTCCTCTACAAATAGCCCTTATCCTACGAAGATCGTTCTTCACCACCACAATTTCCCTTCTTGTCTCAATGGTATGTTGGTCAATCATCACTTTTATTCCTTCTTTGCTACCAAAAACCTGGCCGACATAAAACTTGACATGCGTTTCAAGTCCCATGTTAGATCCCCTTTCCTTTCTTAGCTTCTTCAGGTAATTAAATCTTTTGATCTCCAAATTAGATTCATCGTTGTTGCTTTCAAAATCTTCCAACTCCAATAATTCATCATCATGATGATCATTTTATTCATTTACCTCACCGTTAACTACACCATCATCTAATACATTTTGATCATCAAGTACAAACACATCACTATCACTCTCTTCATTTACCTCATCGTCTTGATGTCCTATTGTTTCTATCAAATAGATTAAAGTCAACATCAAATATATCAAAACCTCCAACATCTTGATTCTTATCAACATATTCAAGTAGCATCCCTGTATTTAGCTCTGGGCTCACTTCAGTGTAAACCTCTATTATTTTGCACTCAGTAGCATATTTTAAAAGATTCAACACATCAAGATCATTGCTTAAAGCTTGTAGGCCAAAATCCAACGATAGATGCATCATCTTTGATACCTATTTCTTTCATCATAGCTCTCAACCCATGTACTTAAAACTCCTCAGTGTCAACTAAATCAACAAATTGATATTTACCATTTACGTACTCCCTACCTGGACAAGTCGTGAAAACATCTATGTGACAAATCTTCAATGTGATAAGCGTCGAATGATCATCTGGGAACAAAAGCAATGAAACCTATCATTAGAACAAAAGCAGTGCAAAACTACCATTTGACAAAACCAATGAAAAAAAAGCCAAAATGCAAAACTTTAAGTGGAAACTTATCATGCGAATAAAACCAATAAAATAATCAAACAAACATAATTGGGTTTAATCCTTCTTCCATTCGAATATGTGAAAATTATTTATCATTCGAATAAGTGAAAAAAAATCAAACAAACAGACTTGGTATATTAAGTGAAACCTGTATATCATATATCATTAAAAAACCAATGAAACAAATATTTTTGGTTTTCCTGATTAATTCTGAAGAGAAAAAAACGAAACGACCCAAAAATTCTGAATCAGGTTTATTAGATGAATCCTCCCAATCAAAGAGCTCAACAACAACCCACAAAACTTTTGTATTTTCAATCAATAAAAATGGAAAAAGGACTAACCCAGATCAATCATCACAAGATTCCCTTAATCCAACAGTGAAACCAATAAAAGTCACAAAAACAATCTGGGTTTTACCTTGGTCGTCAAAAGTCAAATACGATGCATGAAATCTAACAAATAGATGACCACGGGAGTATGATAACAGTTTAAAGAAGGGAAACGATGAGAATGGAAAAGAGGAAAAGAGTGTTGAGAAGGTTTCCTTTCATTCGAATAAAAGCAATGAAGAAATCATGAGTTTTGAAAGAACAAAACAGTGAGTTTTTTTATCAATTAACCTACCATAAACGTCAAGAACATGCTGCTCTGTTAAGTTGTTTCGAAGTAGCCATGATGTACGCACCATTTTCTTGAGTTTTAGATGAACAATTGCAGGAACGATTGCCTTTGATGAAGATTATCAATTGGGTTTGATGAAGATTATCGATTAGGTTAACTACAAATAGTTTTTCATGTTCACGTATGGGTATAAGAATATGGTTTCCAAATAAATTATTAGAAAAATAGGGTTTTTTTTAAAATGACAGAAATACCCTCATGTGGGAGGCATGTGAGGGTTTTAACGAATGCCAATTAAATGGTAACAAACGGAGGTACCTGATCTGAAAAACAAAGGGACCTGATCCAAAACAAAATCCAAACCATGGTGATCTAATATGTAATTAATTCATTTGAGGAACCCAATCCAAAATTTCAGAAAACCACTAGGACCAAATCTTTAATTTACTCATTAACTTTTAAAGCATACACGACAGGTATGGTAGTAGCCATCTTACTGGATTTCACCTTCTGTCCCTCCTCACACTCGCTAGTATCAAAGATCGCAGAGGCTCTATGACCAAAAATTTCAGAGACTTAACGAAAAAAGGACCAAAATGTAATATAACACAGATTAGAAGGACGAATCTGTGTATGCTAGTGTAAGAGTCGTGAAAGTCACATGAGCTAATGGGTCAGAATCAAGAACATGAAAGGGTCGTGGACATGAATATATCTATTCTCTCTTCTACTAGAGTATTCTCAAACCAAAATTAGGGCATCATCTGCCCTGGTGACAAGTTTCGCATCAGCCTTCATACAAAAAGTTGAATTTTCACCTAACCTACCACTAAAGATTTAGGAGAGGAGAGGGGGGGGGGGATTATTTACCTCCTCAAAAGTCTCATCGCCTGATTCATATTTCACCTCTTTCCAAAACATGATCGACTCAAAATCTATCATTGGTTGGCTTGATTACTACTCATGGGGACTCATGGTTCTTTATTTCTTTTAAGTTCCTTAAAATGAACCTACCCCCGCCCCTCTCTCTCCAACACTTTTTTGGTTAAGGTGTTCATTAGACCTGGCAAACGTGTCGTGTCGGGTTCGTGTCAGGTTCAAAGTTAAACGGGTTGAAAGTGTCTAACCCTAAACCGACCCGTTTAATAAACGGGTCATAAAATCCCAACCCTAACCCGACCCGCCTAACCCGCCTCGACCCGCCTAACCCGTTTAACCCGTTTAACATTTATAAAATTAAAATTAAAAATCGAAAATTCACAAAAAAATACAAATACAAAATTCAAATGAAAGCATTAGAAATCCAAAATTTATAGTTCAAAATTATAATCAAATCTAAAACACTAAGAGTCCAAAGCATTAAAAGGAAAACTTATATATATATATATATATATATACATATATAGGGTCAGGTTCACGTGAGACCAAGCTGTTTCTGTGAGACCGCGTGAGACCAAACCTTAAAACATGAAACTTCACACCGAAACACTGTGAAGGTAAAAAACATTCGAACCTTCATAATGTAATCACACTATGAAGGTAAAAAAACCTAAACCAAGTTAAAAAAAATCAAACCTTCACAGCTAAAAGACTGTGAAGGTATATCCGAACCTTCACAGTGAAGACGCTGTGAAGGTAAAAAAAAAAACGAACATTCACAGCGAAAAACACCGTGAACGTAACGTTTACGGTGTTTTCCCTATGAAAAGTTCGCTTTTTTTTACATTCACGGCTTTTTTGTGTGAAGTTTCATGTTTTAAGTCTTGGTCTCACCAGTCTCATGAAAACTGTTTGGTCTCACGCGAACTTAAGTCTATATATATATATATATAAACGGGTTATTCGGGTCATTTTCGAGTTGAAATTTTTGACCCTGACCTTACCCGTTTAATTTTCGTGTCGTGTCAACCCGTTTACTTAAACGGGTTGAAATGCATTACCCAAACCCATTTATTTCGTGTCAGGTGTCGTGTTTCGTGTCAGGTGTCGTGTCAGTTTTTTTTTCAGGTCGTAGTGTTCATCTGTGAGCTATACTTTGTGCATAAGCTCTTGCACTATACAGGGTAGCTTAGCATACATCTCAACTTCACTCTCACTCTCAACTCTCAAGATCCAATCTTTCCCAATTGAATTGAATTCTTGAAATTCAACATCAATGGCGAATGCTTGGAAGAAAGATCGATCCATTAAAATCGCCACCCCAAAAACCCTCTTCCTCCTCTTCTCCACCTCTCTCCTCCTCCTCACCTTCTTCTACCTCTTCTCTCACACCACCACCACCACCTCCTCAAACCCTAACCCTAATTTCCATTCCCTAATTAATCTCCCCAACTCCTTAATCCAACCATTCGATTGCTACAAATCACCTCAATCCCATCCAGTCATCGCAAACCTCGTCGAAGGTGTCAAATACCCTTTTCTCTACTCCCTATCGGATTTCGGATCACTTCCTGATAAACCCCACAAGAACATCGTTCGGATCCTCAAGGGGAAGTTATTCCGGCGACCCGACATCTCCGCCACGGTTCAGGAGCTGCTCGAGAAGATGAAGGGTGAGGGCAAAACCGGGATTTTTGTTGACGTCGGAGGGAATGTAGGGATGGCTACGTTCGCAGCTGCGGTGATGGGGTTTCGGGTTTTCGCATTTGAACCGGTTCTTGAGAATTTGCAGAGTATTTGTAATGGGATTTATTTCAATCGGGTTGGCGATTTGGTTACTGTTTTTGAAGCTGCTACTTCTGATCGGGTTGGAAACATTACGTTTCACAAGGTATGTTTTTGATGGTTTACTTCATTTATGTTGATCATGTTTTCTTGTTTATTTGAATTTTTACTCTAAGTTCAAAGGTTGGTAATTTGATTACAGTAACTAAAATGCATATATGATTCTTTATGGGTATGTGTGATTTAGCACAGATCAGTGATCTTTAATGGCTTCCATTTTAATGTTGTTGAAAGTAGATTAGAGGTATCTGTCAGGAGAAGTTTGATGTTCTTATTAGGATAATAAAAATGGGTATAATCTATATTTGCAACTGCATCTTCATAATCATCGCCACTTTCGTGTAAAAACCCACTTTGCCTTTCGATGATTTGACGAGGCTACATGCTGTTTACCAAATGCTTACTGACAAGAGTCATCACCTTTGCTTACCTTACCGGGGAGACATTCTCGATCATCAAAGTGGATGAATGGATTGTTGGTAAATGTCTCTTACACAGTTAGCACTAGTGCTTACTGGGTAAGAGTATTCTCCATCCCTCATTGGGTAACATTCTCGAGTTTGTTATGCCTCTTACTGAATAAGATTCTTGGTCTTTGCCATGCTCACCAATAAGGTAAGTAACACCTGGTAAGCATTTGGTAAACAACCCCTTACTTTTAGAAATGGTACATTTGGTATGATATTTATAGTGTGTTGATGTATTTTTAAAATGCTATTCACCTAAGAACACACTTTTGAATTTTAGTCCTGATATTTGTGTGCTAATGGTTTCATGATTGTTACTTATATTAGAAACATGATGTGATCAAGCATATTTTTTTTAGTATATATGCCATCATGCTAGTTCTCGTACAATCCTGACTGCTCAAAACAACCTAAAATGCAACTAATCCGAAGGGAGGTGGATCTTGCGATTTGTTTTTGGCTAGAAAATAAATTCCAAGTGAAAGAGAAGAAGTCTAGTTTCGTTGACCGGATTTCAAATCCGTTGACCGTTTTAAAATCCCTCATATGATGGATTTGGAAATCCTTGGCATTGGGCCTGGATTTGAAATCCAAATCCGATGGATTCTAAAGTATGATCCATACTTCAAATTGTATCGATCCAAATTCGACGTTTACCGATAAAAATAAATTCTTTATAAAACAAACAAATAATATAAAAAAAAAACTCAATCCAAATCCAAATCCTACAAACCAAGCAAGACTTGTAAAGGAATGGATTTGAAATCCATTTCAAATCCTACAAACCAAAGACATGAAGGGATTTCAAATCCCCCCCAAATTCAAATCCCTCCAAATCCAAATCCCTCCTTGAAATCCAATCTATTCCATTCCAATCCCGCAAACCAAACGCGAAATTAGTTTTTTTTTCCTACTTTTTATTTCCCAAATATGCCCTTTATTTCTTTTCAAGTAATATTTCAACATGTTCTTTTTGGTCATCAACATTGTCATCTAGCTTTCAGTCAACAACCAACTTATAAGCTAGTTTACCAAACACAGCCTTAAACATCATTATGTCTTGTGTTGGTTTTCTTTTTATGGATTAAAAAGTGTCCTTCACTTTTCAGATATCTCCTTTGGGAGTTTCATTTTTTTTTTTCTTTTTTTTTTTTGAGGAAATCTCCTTTGGGAGTTAGTTCAAGGTTACATAGAGCCCTATTTTGAGGCATTCTTATGTCAAGTAGAGACATTCTTATATCTGTTAGAAGGTCATGCATTTATAAATAATCTTCAAAAGAATGTTATTCTTCTAAATAACCCGCATGCCAACATGGGGTTGATTGCCGGGATGAACCCCTCTTCCGCTTACTTGATCCATATTAGATTGATATCCTACCTCAACAATATGTTATTTTGGATAATTGTGGGTGTCCGTACCAGCTTGCACATACCTTGACTAATCCTATGGGCTCTAAAGTTATCAGCTAGGCAAACCTCCAGTGGCCCCTCGAATTGGTGACCACTAGACTCAAGATTTTACTGGTTGAACCACCCTTAAGGGTTGACAATATGTTAAACTGTGGTACCTTATTAACATGGGTTCTTTGGATTCGTTACCAGTTGGTTGGACGTCTAGACAACAGTGCAGTTTCAGCCACCGGTGCAAAGTTAGCTTTCAAATCGAATGAGGAAATTGAACTTCAAGTAAGATCCATTCCCCTCGATCAAGTGATCCCTGATGAAGAACCCGTGTTGCTTCTGAAAATAGATGTACAGGGTTGGGAGTATCACGTTTTAAAAGGTGCGAAAAAGTTGCTGTCGAGAAAGAAAGGTGAAGCTCCGTATTTGATCTATGAGGAAGACGAAAGACTTTTACAAGCGAGCAACAGCACTTCAAAAGAGATTCGAAAATTTCTTCATGGCCTCGGTTACACTCACTGTCGGCTACAAGGTACTGATGCTCATTGTACTAAATAATGATTCGTTATACAAACGTTGCAATTATTATGACACTTTTACCCTCCAAGAAACCAAACATAGCTGTTGATTGCATTGATTCATTTCGGGTGGGCAAGTTCGATATTTTGTACGATTGGCTGTGGACAGATGATTGACGTTGGGATTCGGAGTTTGATCTTTGTACGATGTTGGTTACGTGGTGGTTGTGGTTTACGGGTTTTCTTTGAGGTTCGGTTGATTGTAAAATGGTAGTAATTAAGGATTAGATACTTAGATGCTTCTGAGTATGGAGTCGAGAGTTGTGTCGGATTTTAGAAGTAGATTGGAAGTAATGTTGAAAGATTGTATCGAATATTTATACGAATGAAAAATATTTTAGTTTCGACCCTCTTGGTTACTGCTTTTGATCTTTGAGCTTTTTTAGCAACGGTAGATGAATGCTTCTATGGAGTAAGTTTGACTTTCATCGGTCAAAGTCATTTGGAAAAAAATTGTATTTTATCCTCTTAGGTAATAATGACATTTTGTTATGATAACTAAAGTTTGAATGTGTTGTTTAAGGCTTCGTTTGGTACATGACACTTAAGGCTTTGTTTGGAACAAAAATGGGATAAAATTTATTTTGGAGTAACTTCAATTTTGGTCCATGACGTTTAGTGATTTCTTTGAAAGAGGTCTCTATGGTTTTATAATTCAAGTTTACGTCCCCAGGGTATGGATTTTGGTTTGAAAGAGGTCCTGGACACTAACGACGTTAAAAATCTCCGTTAGGGTCAGGGGTATTTTCGTCCAACCATGTTTTTGTCCCCTTTTTGCAATTTTTTTTCGTTTTCCTTAATTTTATAAAAATATCAAACTCTAGGGACCAACATGTAAATAACTCTAATATATTATACTTATATATGTATATATAGGGAGAGGTTCATTTGAGAAATGGTAAATATATGAGAAATAGAGAAGTAATCTTAGTCATTCATCTGGTCAACATTTGCGGCTTTGACCGCGAAACACTGGATAATTCCTTGTGTAGTCTATAGAAGGTAGAGGGGTACTTTCGTAAAATACACGGGATGGGTTCATATATGAATCTGTATGAATCACAAAGATTCATATATGAATCTGTTAATTAGTTCAACTGATTCATATATGAATCTTTGTGATTCACAAAGGTTCATATATGAATCTTTGTGATTCATACAGATTCATATATGAATCACAAAGGTTCATATATGAATCTGTTAGTTAGTTCAACTGATTCATATATGAATCACAAAGGTTCATATATGAATCAGTTAAAAGAGTTCAGTTGTGAATTGCACTGGTTCATATATAAATTATACATGTTCATATATGAACTCAACCCGTGTGTTTTGTAAAATTTACGAAATTGTCCTTCTATTTTTGCGATAGCCGCAACTTTTGACCGGTCAAAGCCGCAACTTTTGACCGGTCAAAGCCGCAACTTTTGACCGATCAAAGCCGCAATATTTGACTAGTCAAATCCGATCTTGACCATATGAATGGCTAGGATTACTTCTATATTTCTCATATATTTATCATTTCTCAAATGAACCAAACATTGTGTGTGTGTATATATATATATATATATATATATATATATATATATATAGAGAGAGAGAGAGAGAAAGAGAGGTGGTTTCAATTGGAAACCATATTAGATTGGAAACTTTGGAAACCGTCAATTTCATTGGTTAAATTAATGAAATTGATTCATAAACTTGTTTAATATGATCAAATTGTTTCATATAATTCTTTTGATAATGAAATTATTTCATATATTTGTGTTTTTTTATGTAGTTTCATCTATTTTTCTCATTCTGATGAAATTGTTTCATGTATTTTCGCAGTCTGGTTAAACTTTTTCATTTTTACATAAAAAACACAAATATATGCAACAATTTCATCTATAAAAGAATTATATGACACAATTTCATCAAATTAAACAATTTCATTAACTTAACCAATGAAATCGAGGGTTTCCACGGTTTTCAAAATTAGAATGGTTTCTATTTGATCGCTCCCCTATATATATATATATATATATATATATATATATATATATATATATATATATATATATATATATATAGGGAGAGGTTCATTTGAGAAATGGTAAATATATGAGAAATAGAGAAGTAATCTTAGTCATTCATCTGGTCAACATTTGCGGCTTTGACCGCGAAGCACCAGATAATTTCTTGTGTGGTCTATAGAAGGTAGAGGCGTAATTTCGTAAAATACACGGGATGAGTTCATATATGAATCTTTATGAATCTGTTAATTAGTTCAACTGATTCATATATGAATTTTTGTGATTCATACAAATTCATATATGAATCTTTGTGATTCACAAAGGTTTATATATGAATCTTTGGGATTCATATATGAATCTGTTAGTTAGTTCAACTGATTCATATATGAATCACAAAGGTTCATATATGAATCACAAAGGTTCATATATGAATCAGTTAAAAGAGTTCAGTTGTGAATTGCACTGGTTCATATATGAACATATAGTTCATATGTGAATTATACATGTTCATATATGAACACAGCCCATGTGTTTTGTAAAATTTACGAAATTGTCCTTCTATTTTTGGGATAGCCGCAACTTTTGACCGGTCAAAGCCGCAACTTTTGACCGGTCAAAGCCGCAACTTTTGACCGGTCAAAGCCGCAATATTTGACTAGTCAAATCCAATCTTGACCATATGAATGACTAGGATTACTTCTCTATTTCTCATATATTTACCATTTCTCAAATGAACCAAACACTATATATATATATATATATATATATATATATATATATATATATATATATATATAGGGTCAGGTTCAGGAGAAAACTCTAAATAAATGAAAAACCGAAAAACCACGAAAAAACAAATGAAAAAGTATATGAATATGGATGTCAAATTAACGAGAAAAATATGATCGTTTATTTGGTGTAATTTATTTCGCTCGAATTTTGTTCATTTTTCGTATTTTTTCGAATAAAAAATAGGGGGTGGAGGTTTTTTTAATTTAAAAAATATTGTTGTAACCGTCTGTTTAATCATATCCATCAGATCACCTAATCTAACGGTTGATAAAGTGTTTTTTAGTTTTTCATTTATTTGAGGTTTTCCCTTGAACCTCCGTCAGGTTCAGGGGAAAACTCTAAATAAATAGAAAACCGAAAAACCACGAAAAAATGGATGAAAAGGTATATCAATATGGGGTGTCAAATTAACGAGAAAAATATGATTGTTTTTTTGGTGTAATTTATTTCGCTCGAATTTTGTTTATTTTTTCTCTTTTTTCGGATAAAAAAATAAGGGGCTAGGGTTTGTTAATTCAAAAAATATTATTGTAACCGCCCATTTAATCACATCCATCAGATCATCTAATCTAACGGTTGATAAGATGTTTTTTAGTTTTTCATTTATTTGAGGTTTTCCCTTGAACCTCTGGTAGCCTTTCATCTAGATGGTATGCACTTGTGCATACAGGTAAATTATGTTGTTTTTTGGTTTTTATGCACAAGTGCATTATGCAATGCACAAATGCGTGTTACAAATTACCCGTATGCACAAGTGCATACCGTCCAGATGAAGGGCTACCAGAGTGTTCCTCAGTTTTTCGTTTTTTTGAGGTTTTCCCCTGAACCAGACCCTATATATATATATATATATATATATATATATATATATATATATATATATGGGGGCATAATCAAATAAGAACTCGGTAGTTTGTGATAACTGTGAGATCCAATATAAGCCACTCATTTGAGATTATTTATTTTATTATTAATTAAATACCAAAAGTTAATTTAGTAAATTGTTATGATTGGACAACTCATAAATAATTTTATTTATTTTAATTCCATGATTTTAGGTGTATCTCTTTCTCTCTTGTAACACCCTGAATTTCGTTATATAATCTTGTATTCTTGTGTACAACTTTTGTCGTTAGCACCCCGTCTGGTATAAAGTTCGAGTTTATGGATTTCGATAAATCTGGGAACTTCCAGTGAGTTTCGCGACTTGCATAGGAGTGGTAGTCACGGCATTAGTCGCGTTGTCCGCTGTTAGTCTTTGGGTTTGAGAACGCGGGCGAGTTATGCCGCGAGTTGAGGTCGCGGCATAACCCGCGAAAGTCCCTGGCCGACTTAAGTGGCTTCAGCCACAAATATCTCTGGTGATCTCATTCTCTCAATCTCTAACTCTGTCTTTTCTCTCTCTAAATATTTATCTCTCTCTCTCTCTCTCTCTAAGTTTGGTTGGTATTCCTTGGATCTTCGAGCTTCCGTTAATCGCTAGTATTAAGTGCATTGCTCGGGGTTTCGGTGTAGAAAGCTTCGTCTTCGCAAGGGGGTCGATATCTGGTTCTTCGGGTTTTCGTATAAACCTATTGGGTGAGTTCCTACTATCATTTTAAAAACTGTATACATATCAAAAGCTACCTTTTGGAACTCCTATATATCTCCATGGTTTCAGATCTAAGTTTCTTGCATATTTGATATAACCTGAGTTTTGGGAGACTTTAGGGTTCCCGATCATTTTTGACTAAAATGATGGATTTCAACTTATTTGAAGTAAAAGGATGTTTTACTTGTTGATTATGTAGCTTATGCAAAAGAATGTTTATGAACTCATTTTTATGATTTCCATTCTTACCAGCAGTTGGTCTGGAAAATGGCATTTTGAAATATAAATGTGTTGAAAGCTGTTTATATAGCTTTGTTGGTCACATGAAATATTGTGACAAGTCATGACTATACTAGTGGATCCCTAGGTATCGAGTCGGCTTCTGGCTGAGAAGGATATGCCCCTTCTGTTGTAGTTAGATACATTTAATCCTCGGGGGCACTTGGTACGATTATGTGAGACCTGTTACTAGCCATGGGTCAAATGTAGTCTAACGAAAAGTATGACTGGTTCCTTGGGGGCCTCCCTCACATCGTAGTACGGACCGAAGCGTTCGTGGCCATGGTTCCAGTATTTAGCTCATAACTCGGATTGGTGGGCTACTTTGTGTTACACCACAATCCTTGGTAAAATGGTTCTTTTGTCATCGTATGATGAGTTTTGGACCGAAAAGGCCTGGTTGTGGTGAAATGTTATCTTTTATAAATTAAACCTTTATGAAAAGATTTCCTTATGATATTGATGTTTATATTTCGGGAAGTTTATAAAAGAACTACTTGTGCATTAAATTGTGAGGTTCTTTATGATTACCAAAACGAAGAACTACATGTGCATTAAATTGTGAGGTTCTGGAAAGAAAGTTTATGACCTTATTTTAAATGGATTATGTTCCTATCAATGGAGAACTTGGAAATGCTCGTTTGAAAGATTTATGTTTGGATGCAAATGTTTATATCTCTGATTTTGTATAAACTGTATGTTTTCACAAGGCTTTATAAGCCTAACACTTTTTCTCAAATGATATGTATATCAGGTTCTCGTTAGCGACGGGTTGCTAAGGGCTTGTGTGCCGGGATTGATCTCGAGGATTTTTCGAGATTGTGTAGTATTGGATTGATGGGCGTTGTTAAGTCCCACATTTTTGGATGACTCTGGATCAACAACTTATGTAATCTAGATAATATATGTTTATATTAGTTTGTTGATGAATTCTATATCCGTCCAGATTTTGTATAGTCTTAAGGACTAATCCCCTTTATGGGAAGTTTATATCAATACGGATGTCTTGTTGCCATATTTCCAGGTTTTAATTTACTCTGAATTTTAGAGTGTTACATCTCTCCTCTCTCTTTCTAAACCTTGAAAAAATATTCAACCTCATGGATATTTCCATGGTCTCGTGTGGAAAATCATCGAGACTCTTGCTTCTTCGGGTGAAACCACAATCACCATCATCTTGTTTTACAAGTATATCATAGTGTGTTTTCGTTGTTTTACGCGATGTATCACAACGTGTTTCCGTTATGTTACGAAGTGTATCGCAACATGTTTTTGTTGTTTTATGAAGTGTATCACAACGTATTTTCGTTGTTTTACAAAGTGTATCACAACATGTTTTCGTTGTTTTATGAAGTGTATCACAATGTATTTTTGTTGTTTTACGAAGTGTATCGCAACATGTTTTTGTTGTTTTATGAAGTGTATCATAACGTATTTTCGTTGTTTTACAAAGTATATCACAACATGTTTTCGTTGTTTTATGAAGTGTATCACAATGTATTTTTGTTGTTTTACGAAGTGTATCACAATGTATTGTGTAATGTTGTTTTACTAAGTGTATCACACTATGTTTTTTCGTTTGTTTTATTAAGGGTATCACATTGTGTATCATGTGTTTTCCTGAATAAAGTTTGCTGAAGAGAGGAGAGGAGATGAGATAGGAGAGAGGATATTTCTAAAATACATAAAATGCCATTTAATTAAAATTTTAAGTCAACATTAACAAAATTATTAGTTTCCTAATTTATCATTTGATTTGTGGTTGAGAATGGATCTCACGGTTATCACAAACAACTCAGTTCTCCCTTGAATGACTCCCTATATATATATATATATATATATATATATATATATATAATCACAGGGACGATAACCCTCACCGGCCAAAACTCCATCGCCGGCCAAACTCGAACACAGGGACGATCTCCATTCCTCTTTCCCCCTGCTAACCACCACCAACTAGTGTGTATATATTCATGGTTCACAAGTATTTCGAGTTTCAGGTTTAAGTTCTTCGTCCCTGGAGTTTTTATGACTTGAATGAAGATTTTCCAATGTTAATTTTTTAGGTATGTATGTATGTATAATATGAAACAGGGACATCGTCCCTTGTCCCCAAAAGGCTAAAAGACGGTAACCGGAAAAAAAAACCCACCACCGCTTGAAACCCATTCCAAAGCCCGATTGGGTTGTTTCTCTATAAAAATAATCTACCTTCTCACCTTCAAACCCGATTATGAAAGCTTCAATCCCTCCCTACCACTTCCACCACCCATCTCCTATCTCCGGTGACCGGTGGAACGCCCTGCTCCCTCCCATCTCCAGTATTCTACGACCAAAAAAGTAAATACACAGGACCAAATGGTTAATGTGAACAGGTGGTTTGGCAACAACGATCTCCATCAACGATCGTCCCTGTGGTGAATGACCAACTTCACCGTGACCCACCATCTTCACCATAACCCATCTCCACCGTGAAACTCCACCTTGACCCACCATCTTCCCTTTTGTTTTGTCCTCTGTGGTTTCGATGATTCCGTTAACCCAGCACCACCGTCGTGCGTTGTGTGTGTGCATATATATATATATATATATATATTGGTCTGTGTGTATGGGGAGATGGTTGAGGTGGTTGTCGGATGGTGGAGGTGGAGATCGTCGACGAGAAAGTGTCCGGAGAAAAAGTTTGGCCTCTTTGGTTCTTGCAATATGTAACAATGGATATATATATATATATATATATATATATATAAGTTATATATCTATACTATATTATAAAGCAGACATAAAAAACTCTTAAAAACAAATTATTAGGCACAAGGTACCATCATTTTATGCAACATTTTATAAATCTCTTAATTTACAAGTATCAAAGCACAAGATACATATTACTAATGCAGGATTCTAACACCCACCAATTTGGTATGTGCAGAGATTTCCTTTTATGCAGACATTTCCATGTATCACTATTAATTAATATATTATATTACTATAATTTTGTTTTAATTATATTATTAAATATGTAATTGGTTATTTTTTCTAGATGTCATTAAAATATATAAGATAATCATTGAATTCTAACAAAATACTTAATTTTTTTATACAAAAAACATTGTAGTATTAAGCCTAAATTAAACAAATTTAACAAAAAAAAAATTATCACTTTCTCAAAACCATCCGAAATCGTACTGTAAATCGACAAAAATATAAAATAAAACATTAAAATCGTGATATATCTCGCTGCATTGTGCGAGTACGTTTCTAGTATATATATATATATATATATATATATATATAAAAGTTATATATATATATATATATAAGTATAATATATTAGAGTTGTTAACATATTTGGTCCTTAAGTTTTTATGATATTACACAAAAATAAAATGAAACAAAAAAAGTGCAGAAAAGAACAAAAATATGGTTGGACGAAAATGCCCCTGACCCTAACATAGATTTTTAACGTCGTTAGTGTCCAAGGACCTCTTTCAAAGCAAATCCATACTCTGGGGACGTAAACTTAAATTATGAAACCATAAGAACCTCTTTCAAAGAAATCACTAAACGTCAGGGACCAAAATTGGAGTTTACTCTTTATTTTGTTTGGTACATCATACCGGACAAAATAAAATAAAATTTAGAGTAAACTCTAATTTTGGTCCTTGACATTTCTGGATTTCTTTGAAAATGGGACCTATATTTTCATAATTCAACTTTTCGTATTCCGGGTATTGATTTTGCTTTGAAAATGGGACCTAGCCACTAACTCGGTCTATTTCTATCATTAGGGTCAGGGGCAAAATCCTCCAAACATATTTTGTCTCTCTTTTTGCACTTTTTTTGTAAAGACCACCAAATTACAGGGTGTTTACACAGAGAGGGACGTGCACCTCTAGCCAAAATGCCCATTGCCGGGCAAACACCCTTCCCCTCTACACCTCCAACCCTCCCTTTCCCCTTCCCCTTCCGTTCACGGTTACAGCAGCTCCATCTCATTGTTATAGGACCATCTCAAACCCAACAAATCACAGACTTGGTATATAATCACAGAAACAGGAGGAAGCCTGTGTGATTTGGTGTATCACTCACACACACACACACACACATACACATATATATATATATATATATATATATATATATATATATGTGTGTGTGTGTGTGTGTGTGTGTGTGTGTGTGTGATTTGGTGTATCACTCATATATATATATATATATAAGTTAAAAGAGTTTATATGTGAATTACACTGGTTCACATATTAACATATAGTTCATATGTGAATCATATAGGTTTATATATGAATTCGTCCCGTGTATTTGTAAAAATTACGAAACTGTTCTTCTATTTTTGGAATAGCCGCAACTTTTGACCAGTCAAAGCCGTAATTGTTGACCAGTCAAAGACGCAATATTTGACCGATCAAAGCCGATCTTGACCGAATGAAATGCTAGGATTACTTCTCTATTTCTCTTATATTTAGCATTTCTCAAATGAATCTCTCCATATATATATATGTGTGTGTGTGTGTGTGTGTGTGTGTCATTTGGTTTAATGATTATTGCCTCCACCACCCTCGGCGACGCCCATCGTCGATCACTTGCATAATCACCACCTCCACCACCATTGGCTACCATTACCACGACCCACCACCACCTCCATATCCACGACTATCCACCATCTTCACAACCACCACAACCCATTGTCACTTTAGTCACCATCACCATCACCGACAGCCACTTCCCCGACCATAGGCTACCCACCACCATCCATCACCACCTTTATCTCCACCACCACATCTACCTACTTATAACTACTACTTTCACCTCCATATCCATCATTATCTGCCGCTATCACCACCATCACCATCTCCACGTCATCCACAACCACCGCCAACACCACCGCCTCTACTTCTACCTCTACCATTATCATAACTTCCACCACTATCACCACCGCCGCTACCGCCTCAACCTCCATCACTATCACCAAACCGCCTCCTCTTCCATTATCACCAGCAATCATCATATACAATCATTAAATACCATTTATGGACAACTTATCCAGTCATGTCATGTCCAGCCCCAGGCCTGCCAAACACTAAGCAGACAACTTGTTAAATAAGAGAAAAATGATTCAATTTTTTAAATGCTCTTTTTAATTTATCATACAATTGTCGTGTCGACACATTTATTTTTTTACTTGTTACATTTGATTAATATTATTTACATCCACACAAGTGATTTTGTAAAAAAATTACCACAAACCACATGTTGTAGATTCTTCAAAATAGTTTAATAATCGATGCAAGACTCCAATATATATTGAGGAGAAATTGTCTAATTCTAGTTGATGTAATACTCCAATATGCCCCCTTCAAGGAGGGCAGTTAGACAGACATAGATTTGTCCCAAGGTCTGAAGATAGGACTAGACGGCTAGTGATTGTATGAGAACATTGAGTCTATACTCTCTAGAATTGTAGATCTAGGTGTTGATACCATACGGAAAGATGTGGAATCCCATTAAATTAATTAAAAAAAAAGCATCTCCAGCATATATCGAGAGAAACAAAAATGATGTAAGGGTGTGTTTGGTATCTAGACAGAACATGATAGAACATAACAGTTGTTCATCATTCGGTAAGACAAAATTGGACATTACAGAACAGGTAAAATGACCAATTTACTCCTAATGAGTTTTTTTATATATTTTGATTAGTTTATGTAAATTATTAAATTATAATAAAATAAATATTTTTAATAACAAAATATATCATTAGAAAGTTTTCGTCAAGAGGATTAAAATGATACCGAAATAAAAAATTTATGTAATTTTCAAAATTTATTTTAAACATTTTCTATATATTTTTATTATTAATATTAGTAAATTGCATAAATTAACCAAAATATAGAAACCGTATGCAAATAATATTTTGAGGAAAGTAAAGTGAAAGTTTAAAGAGTATTAAAATAAAATAAATAAAATTTAAAGAATGGATAAAACATAAATAGAGAGACATATTTGATGTTTTAAAAGAGAAATAAGTTTTAATTTGAAGGTATATTGGTAAAATATAGGTTTGTTCCGCCTTATTCCATAGGGTGAGGGTGATACACGCATGTTCCAGCTTAATTCCATTTTGTTCTTATCTATTCCACGTAAATTTTTTACCAAACATAGAACAATGATCCTTGTTTTGTTTATGTTTTATCTTGTCCTATCCGACCTACAAACTCACCCTAAGGGGGCGTTTGGTTCGCATAATTTAATGGAATCTGGTGGAATTGGAATGTTAAATTCCATTGACCAGATTCCATTCCTTTGTTTGGTTCAAGCATTTCAAAGGAATGGAATCATCCAATTCCATTAAATTCCATAGATAAGGGATTTTATAATTCCATCCAAAATGCCAAGCATTTCAATGGAATGGAATGTGGTATTTCTTTATTTCCAAAATTACCCTTCACTCCAAATAAACCCTACTCTCTCTCTCTCTCTCCTCCCTCTCTCTATCCTCTCTCTCCTCCACTCTCTCCTCTCTCTCTCTATCCTCTTTTCTCTCTCCTCTCTCTATCTCATCCTCTTTTCTCTCTCCTCTCTCTTTCTCTTCCCTCTCTCTCCTCTCTCTCTTCCCTCTCTCTTTCTCTCTTCCATCTCTCTCTCTCCTCTCTCTTCCATCTCTCTCTCTCCTCTCTCTCCTCTCCTCTCTCTCCCTCTCTCTCCTCTCCCTCTCCCTCTCTCTTTCTCTTTCCTCTCTTCCCTCTCTCTTTCTCTCTCCTCTCTCTCCCTCTCTCCTCTCTCTCTCCCTTCTCTCTCCTCTTTTCTCTCTCCTCTCTCTTTCCCTCTCCCTCTCTCTCCTCTCTCTCTCCCTCTCTCTTTCTCTTTCCTCTCTCCTCTCTCTCTTCCCTCTCTCTCCTCTCTCTATCTCTCTCTCTTCTATGTCCTCCACTCTCTCCTCTCTCTCCCTCTATCCTCTATCTCTCCTCTCTCTCCTCCACTCTCTCCTCTCTCCTCTCTCTCTCTCCTCTCACTCTCTCCTCTCACTCTCTCGGTATCATTCATGTGCTAAAATAATAAAAACAATTTTTGTTAAAAATTAAACTGTTTAATGACTATTTTATTAAAGTAATTTTTGTTTAAAAAATTAAAATAATCAAAAAGGGTATTTTGGTCATTTACCAAAATTCCATTCCAATTCCGAAGCTGTGAACCAAACAGAAAAATTCCAATCCATTTAACAGATTTCATTCCAATTCTGTCAACCAAACAGGTGGTCAAACCTGACAACATTCCATTCCAATTCCATCAAAGTCAAATTCTTTTGACAGATTCCATTCCATCCAAAAACATTCTGCGAACCAAACGCCATACAATTTGCCTTCTTCAGGATACAATTTGCCATCTTCTGAAAAAACCAGAGACGTCAAGATTTAAGAATGGGTGGATGAAGCTTTCCCGGGGTATGGGTTTAGATGTCAAATGACAGAAACGCCCTCCATCAGTCCAACTTCAACTTCTGCCATACCCAAGAAAGATAGGGACCTTTTAAGGGGCGATTTTGGCATACAACTAAAATAAATATCCCTCTAATAAGGAGGAGAGAGGGCTTATCTTCTTGTATTGTAGGGTCCCTAAATAAGCCCCCCAATTCTTTACACACACACACACACCAGTGGTTCTACTTGTAGTTGCAGACCCCAAAGATTCTATCTTTTTTTCATACCCATCAAAATCTTTAAAATATGACTAATTCTTTGTGTTTTGCTCCTCTTTCTTCCTTCAAGCCCCCAAGCAAGCCAGGTATTCTTCACTCTCTTTCTCTCTCATTCCTTCATCTTCATGTTCAATGATTGTTTGTACTGATGAATTTATGGTAAATTATTAGGATTAATTGGTGGAAACCCTACTTCTTCAAAGGTCATTTGGGTGACTAATCAAAATTTGAAATTTCAAAGATTTCAAGGTTTGGAAGCTAAGGTGAGACTTCTTTTGAATCCAGTCATGCTCACATTTCCCTTCATTATATGCACAATTTACTGACACTTCTTTTTCTTTTTTTCAAGATTTCAATACTAAATTATATGTTTACCTAAAATATTGTTTGATCACCATAGTTTCTATATGGCCCATTTCCCCCTAGTCTTACCCATATTAACCCATTTCAAACAAAAAGAAAATTGAATGTTATGACTCTGTGATCCTTGCTAATGTAATAATTCAATTAACTTGATTTTTGTCTTGATAATTTGGTGGGCAAAATGTGGTTGGGGATTGGAGTATAATTGTTGGTTTGCGGGATTTGGTAGGATTCGGAGGGATTTGGATTGAATTCCATTCCAATCCCACGTTTGGTTTTAAGAAAAGTATGGAATTGAAATACCGGGATATCAATGTAATCTCATAAAAATAGGATTTAGAAATCCCATGGGATAGTTGGTATATCATATTCATAGTATTTCATAAGATTTGTTTGTAAAGATGTTTTAAGATATGTTAAAAATATTTGTTTTGTAATAATCAATTAATAAAAGGAAAAAAATTATTATTTTTATAATTATTTATAATATTTTTTTTATAAATAATGGAATTCAATTTCATTCCAAAACCTAAAACTAAACACACCAAAAATTCTAAGGTGGCGTTTGGATTATGAGGAATCTGATGGAATTGGAATGTTAGAATTCCTTTGACCAAATTCCATTTTTTCATTTGTTCATTCTTTTTTCAGCGAAGGAATCTTCATATCACTCAAAAGCATTCCATCAAACCATACGGACCATAAGGTTAACTACTGAGTGTTAATGCAAGGGTGATCAAACAAATACCTTTTTCTAAGGAAAGTATATTGATTTTGGTCAATAAAAATTTCTTTAAGGGTATTTTAGGCATTTAATTAATCATCAGCAGGAAACTAAAGAAGCGATAGGAGCTAGAAAGAATCAGTATGTTCATTAGGAACTAAATGGATTCTTTGTTGATTAATACTACCTCACATCAAAATGTACTTAGCATTTGACATTTTGGTGGTCAAATAATTTGCTTTCTTTGCAAAATTCAAGCAGAAAAAACTGATTATTGCATTAAGGTTTATGAAAAGTGTCTGAATAGAATCATTTTGGAAAAGGGGTTCTAAATCAATTAAAAAGTTTGAAGCATCATCATACATTTTGAGTTCTTCTGTTGAGCTTAATTTGGTCTTTAGAATGGATTCTCCTCATGGTTTTGCAGGCTACTGATGGCACAAAAAGTGACACCAAGACAAATAGCATAGTTTGTGCCGATTGTGATGGAAACGGTAAGCTTATGATCGGCAAGTCTTTCCGTTTTAGGAAGGATATGTGGTTTGACTTTTGAGATTTAGTCAAACCAAATCTTTCTTCTGAGGAACTATGAGGATCTTTTTGTTTCATTTTTGGGGTAACTTTCAAGATTCAAGATTTATCCTTCATTTGCAAAATCAGGTGCTATACAATGTACACAATGCAAAGGGAATGGAGTCAACTCCCAAGATCACTTCAATGGACAATTTAAAGCTGGTGGCTTGTGTTGGCTCTGCAGGTATAATTGCATCAAACTAGGCTTAATAGTAAATCTTTTTTCCAGAGCAGAAACAACTAAATCTAGAGCAATTGCTCCATATCAACTAGTACTCCATGCTCCTGGAGTTGTACCTTGCTCTGGATTAAACCATTACTTCTCTGGAAAAAGAATCCCTATCCCAATTCATCAGATTTCATATTCTTGTAGAGCATGCAATTGGGTTATAAACTTACTTCCCAAAATTTGATCTTTTTTTTTTTTTAAATTGTCAATAATTTGAGTACTGCTTACATTTATGCACAGGGGTAAGAGGGAGATCCTTTGTGGCGGCTGCAATGGAGCCGGTTTTAGGGGCGGGTTCATGAGCTCCTTCGACGAATAAATAGTGTTGTCTCCTAATCCTTGTTATAGTGTTTCAAGAAACAAAATGTTTGGTTGTTTTATTAATCATTTGAATCGTCCACAATCGTACTCATTGAAACAGTTTTGTTCCATATGAAATGCTGTTGGTTTCTTGATTTTGACAGTTTCAGTCAATGAAACCATATTATTCTGGTGAAACTTTGTGTTTCTGTAATTCTGGTTATGTGGGTTCTTATGGTATTACAAGTTAAAAGCATACACATTTCAGTCACTTGAGTTTTTTCCAAAGCTTTGATACAAGAAAATAAGATTATGTATGCACAAACAAACATTCAAGTAGCATTCTTTTTACAAGAGGAATTGAAGATCATCAAAAGCAGCAGTTTTTTTAAGGCTTCTTTCGTGATCATGTCAACATCAAATGGAGAATATCGCCATTGAATTTGAACGATTTCTCAGTTTCTTCAAGACAATGGTTCTTCTCGTCTCTGGTCCAGTTCTGATTAAATCATAAAAAAGTGGATTAAATCATGGTAGCAACACACTTTTGACTTTTAAAGGTCAAACTTGGTATGTTTGGGATTCAAAATCTACATCAAATCATTAACGAATTTAACATCTATAGTTTTCGGTTTGAAAGTTGGTATCAATTTCATTAGCAGACCTCAAAGTTGAATAAAAATGTGTAGCATTTGATGTGAATTTCTAAGTTGAAAACTATTCATTTTGACTTGGAAATTACCTCAGCAACTCCATTCAACTTCTCCCTAACATTCTGCAATAGTTGGGAAAGATCACCATCCCATTTGTAGAACTCTAGTTCTTTGTTATTTAAGATCTTTGCAGCAACCTGCATTCAAATGTAGATAACAATGGCTAAATGGTGAACAAAATGATTGATTTTGAACCTATTTGATTGTTGACCAACCTTTTTTCCAATCATCCGACCGCCTGCGGTGTGTGCAAAGTACGTATTATAGAAGTGGCAGATGAATGATTGCGGGTCTTCCTTTGACAATTCTTCGATATAGAGAGAGTAGTTGATCCCGGGTGTTGAAGGTTCGGGAATGGAATGACCTTGCTCTTTGAACCATTCCAAATCTTTTGCCAAATTTTCAGCCCTTTCCAACCCTGTGTTCCTAAACTCAGCATCTGCACCACAAAAATAGTCGAACAACATGAAGACTCGAGAGAGATGAAGATCCGAAGAGTGCGTTTGGTATGCAGACAGGTTTGGACGGCGAGAGTGAGGTTGACGGGGTGAAAGCATTGTGGAACGTTTTAAGGTTATAATTTGATACGAATAGTTTATTAGTTTACCAAGCTTCCACCTGTGTTGATGAGACCAAAAAAATGCATTTTTGTCTCACTCAAGTCATGCCTAGTCCTAGTCTAAGGGCGCGTTTGGTTTGCGGGATTGGAATGGAATGGATTGGATTTCAAGGAGGGAATTGGATTTGGGAGGATTTGAAATCCCTTCATGTGTTTGATTTGTAGGATTTGGAATGGATTTAAAATCCATTCCTTTACAAGTCTTGTTTGGTTTGTAGGATTTGCATTTGGATTGAGTTTTTTTATTTTTTTTATATGTTTGTTTTATAAAGAATTTATTTTTATTGGTAAACGTCGGATTTGGATCGATACAATTTGAAGTCTGGATCACGCTTTAGAATCCATAGGATTTGGATTTCAAATCCAGGCCCAATGCCAAGGATTTCCAAATCCATCATATGAGATATTTTAAAATGGTCAACGGATTTGAAATCCGGTCAACGAAATCATTTTCTGCAAACCAAAAGTAGGATTGGAATGGATTTGAAATCCAAATCCCTCCAAATCCATTAAAATCCCGCAAACCAAACGCGCCCTAATTGTCGTACCAAATATGGGACAATAAGTTTATGTTTTGTCACGTCTTGCGTACCAAAAGCACCCTAAAATGGATTGTTGTCCCATATTTGACTGGCATTAGAGTAACATCTCCAACAAATTCTCCAAAATGACATTTTGGGGCAAATTTCAAATTCTCCAAAATGGATAAAACATGATGGTGTGTTTGAAATTCTCCAATTTGGAGAACTCCCTAAAATGATTACAATGAGAAAGAAACAATTTTTATTATATTTCTATCGATAAGAAATCTTGATGTTAAAATCATTACGAGAGAGTAATAATATTTACATAAATCTGTCCCACCAAAATTGGTGGAACAAAAATAACAATACGTGACAAATTTGATAAATTAATTATACCCTAAAATCTACCGCAATTCTCTCTCGACACGTCTATCAACTCTCGTCTGTCTTTTCGGATCCCATCGACGTACCTTAAGCAGCCTAGGCTTATGATTGATGTATTATGACACAAACATGTAAAGATCCTAAAAACTATAGTAATTATTATTATTATTATTAAGTAATAAGGTAAGTTTGTGTGTGGAGAAATTGAAAAAGATGCAGAAAAACTCACATTCAGGAAAATCAGCCTTATGAAGAATAGTATCAATTGTATCATAAACCATCTTACTATCCACCAAGAACTTCAAATACCCATCAATGGTGGGCTCCCATTTAGGCCAAGGTTTTCCTTGAGTTTCTTTTTCTCCTTCTCTTGCTTGATCTCTAGTATGCAATTTCATAGCCACAGATCTCATCTCATCCACAAACCCACCAGAATTATACCTCTTTTTAGAGTTAGCCCCCGCCCCCGATGCCGTTGTCACCACCATTTTCTTTTCAACACACAAACTTTCAAATCTTTTGAGATGGGTATTCAGGAAATTGGGAGTTTGTTTAAAAGGAACTAATTGTAGTAGGTTAAGAAATAGGATGTGTTGATTGAATTGAAGCAAACGATTGAGTGCAAAATTAGATTATTCATAAATGACGACACATCTATGGTCTATATAGATTAATTAAATTAATAAAAGAGAGACGACTTTAGATATTAATAAAATGGTGAATTTATGAAACAAAAATCCATTGTTTGGATATGGTGTTATCATCAAATGGATTTATTTTGATTCTATCTATCTATCTATATAATAATTTTAAATATATATATATATATATACTAATGAATAAAGAAAGTGTGGCGAGACATTTTTGGTCATGGATTGGCACCTTTTTGGATAATTACTTTCTAGATAGTTAAAGTTGTTTAATTTAGATAATTATCGATTTTAATTGTTTATGTTTTTTGCAACTCAAATTGTTCGTTACTATGTATTTGGTAATTTTATTACCTAACGTACACGTTTTTAATCTTGCCCCTATTAATTAGGTAGGCATATAAGTTTGCTCGATCAATATTAGGTGTCAGACCATGCTATGTTTCCTTATCTTTTTTGAGATTATTTTTTGACAGAGGGGGGTTGAGTTGTTTTTATGTCTTAAGTGTATAAAAATATGCTTCGATATTCGACTATTGGAAGTATGGGCCATTTCACACATTTTTTAAACGCAATATAATTTGGGTATACGAATGGAGTGTACATTGAAAGATCACATGTGAATAACCAACTTATAAGTTAATGGATGTGTGTTTAAAAACTTTCATATGTACATTCACATGTGAATATACATAATTGATTGTGTGAATAAATATATTTGTACACTAAGAAACCTTGTTTTGTTCATTCACATGTGAATATTAATAGTAGTTGTGCATTTGAATAGGGATACATGTTTACAAAATTTCAAATGAAAGTTCACATGTGAAGGGGAGTAATCAAATAAGACTATATATTGTGATAACCGTGAGAACTTTCACCTTAAGGTATTTGTTTCACACTATTTTTTTTCATCTAAGGCTATCATTTAATGTATTGATGAACATATATTTGTTTTACAATGTGTTTGCTTCATATGTATTCAGTTTATAATGTGAAACTTTTTGACGTGTTACTTTTGTTTCAAAAACAGGCTAAAAAGGTTCATATTATGAAACAAGAGAAATTGTCCAAAACAACCATCTTGACCGTGTGATATCAGCTCTTAGCCATTACTCTCCCAGAATCACCAAAAAGTCACTACCTCTGTAAGTGTCATAGCCACAACTTGAGGTTATTTAAAAAAAAAACTAATTAGGGGATTTGTTAAGTAGCAGATCCACAACTTGCAAAAATGCCATGTGTCGTGATGGGGATATCACGATGAAACGATCTGCAACTCCCTACTCACCACCTACCATATTTACTCAACAAAATTGTTGTAAGTAGGGGTGTACAGAAAACCGTCAACCCGCAAAACCCGTGTAACGCCCTAAAATTTAGAGAAATAAAATTTGAAATTTCGGCAATATGATGTCTGTAAAATGGGTAACCTGATTAGATATAACCTGTCAAACATCCCAAAGTATCATCCCGAATATGGGGAAAAGATGTTGTGACAATTACAAAACTAATCAAATGAAGAATAAATTTCAACAACCTAATAATCTAACTTAGACAAGAAAGATTAAGGTCGGGTGTTGCTATTCTTCCAAAATGTATGTCCACTATCGATATGCACCGATCACTATATTTCACAAAAAGATCGCTCTTGACCCCGAGACCGCCTACTCAATCCCGACGAATCCCACCGCTAACCTGACCTGTTATACATGACATTTTAAGAAAAAGTGTTAGGCTAAAGCCTAGTGAGATCAAACATTTGTAGTTAGAAATAATCGAATATGAGTGTAAATAAAAGAATTGAATTTATGATAATAATGATAAGATTCTTTACCATAGCAAATACCTCTTGGGTTAACGGGGGAGACCCGCTTACTAACACAAGTGATGGAACACAAAAGTAAGCCACTTGACAAGTCAGTAAAGCCAATACACATAGAAAGTACACGCAAGGGATGTCAGGCTCAGTGGCTTTAAACTTACACCCACGGAAAGTCAACTTCAACCCCAAAGGGTCCTTACGTTGAGATCCTCATCCAATATCGTAATACTTAGCACGTAGGACTTATAACCCAATCTGATGCCTAAACGTGCATCAACGTGGGAAACTAACGTCCCAACGTCGAACCAATGTTACAACAATTATGGGGTCATGACTCCCAAATGCAAGCAATTAAGCCACATAATACCCGCAAGGCCAAACGCGTAATTCCGACATTTGATAATATGCATAAGATAATATAAGGGGTGGTTTTCACAAAGGCATTCCACATTGTTTACCAAAAGGTCAATAGTTGACACATAAATAACCTTTACATGCCTCAATTCCAAAACATGCTAAAACCCAAAATACAAACTTATCAGCAGTTAACCATAAGTTCATCTTTTCCAAATTCAAAATTTTACATGATCAAGGCCATCCATTTAAATACATTTCCCAAATATAATATGCTAATAGAAACATTATCAAGGTTTATTCACCTCCATTCCATAATATTATCATAAACCCTAAAATCTCCAAAAGTTAGATTTGATACAAAGTTCCACATATCAAGTATATGAAAAAGGAGATGTTTAGGTATTTAAAATCCACACTTTGACATGTATAAAGTTTTATAAAAGTGGATGAACTCACCTTGGTAGCTTTCAAAAGAAAACCAAACCCTAGAATGAAGAAGGTGAAGACTTGAGATTAGCTAAACTTGAACACTTCCACTTAAGCTTCACAACACCTAGAGTGGGTTCATAAATGATCAAGAGTGGTGGTAGATGGGAGCATTAATGGAGGAGGGTGGTTAGGAAGAGGAACTTACCCAAAATCAGGAGAGAAAATCGCCCAAGAAACCAACCAAATCAGATAAAAAGACCTAAAATCGCGACTTACTGATTTATACCCCTGCCCCTTTTCGACGATAATGACACGGCGACAGTGACATTGTCACTGTCGCGGGCATAGTTGTGCGGATCACCCAACCCGCGGTACAAACGGGGCGAGAGTGACACCGCGATAGTGACCAAGACACTATCGCCTGGCACTATCGCGCGAGTTGTACCGAGAGCCACAAGCTCCCGATGATTGTGCCTTCACGATAGTGACACCCTGTCACTATCGCGGGCACTGTCGCGAGAAATGCCACATGCTTCCAAAAATTAACATTTTCAACCCACGATGCTTAATTCAATAAAACTCACTACTTAATATTGAACCCCAAAATACGGTAAGTCTTAACACGAAAAGAATACCAACTAAGTTCTCAGATTTTGGGATGTTACAACCCGCCCAACCCAACCCACTAACAACCCAATTAAACCCAACACGCCAAACCGCTAAACCGCCAACCCACTAACTACTTAGTTTTTGCAAAATTTTGTTCGTTTAGTTAAACGAACTGAACAACTATCTCGTTCGTGAACGTTCGTTCATCTATGTTTGTTTACGTTTGTTTATATATTAGATATATCTATATATTTTGACATTAATATGTAAAATGATTAACTAAATTAAACTTTTAGGATTCCTTTTTTATCCCTCCTAATACTCGTTTTTTTTTTCATTTCGTTATTTTATTTTTTAGAAACCAAACGATGATTAATGGTGGTTGTTTATGTTCATTTGTTTTCATTCGTTTATGTTCATTTATGTTTGTTTGTGTACGCTCATTTAACATCTTAACAAACAAACATAAATGAACACGAACAAACATATTTTTTTAACGAACGAACATGAACACAAATTTTTTTGTTCATTTACATTCGTTTGTTCGGTTAAGATAAACGAACGAGCATAAACAAGTCTCCGTCCTATAAAATATGTTTCCAAAAACTAACAACTTTCAACTTGGACATCAAAACTCCATAATGAATAAACAGACTGATTACATGGACATCGAGTTCAACCACCCCCGATCTATACCTCGAGCCCTCCGCTAACCATAAATATATCCGGTTCCATAACAAGGATAAATATCCCAATTAAATCAACTGAGTGACTCATATGCCTATAGATCCAATGCATTGCAGTCTAAAACATTACATGACTCAAATGAATGACAACACACTCAAAACATGTAATTTTCATCAAAACACAATTAAATGCATCGTAAAACCAAAGTTCCTCATCGAGCCAATAAAACTGGGCAAATACCCCCAAGACTCCTTTGAGTCACAACCGATCCAGAAGCTCCACCAATTAATTGACCATTGATCAAAAGTCATAAAATGCGATAAACACACTTGACCCACGTTTATGCAAACACATACTCCAAAATACATGAATAAACTCCAACATGAAATTAGACCGAGACAAGTCATTTTCTAATGAGTTTATACCCTTTATTCTTTTAAAAACGTCACCTAAGAACAAGTATTTCTCCAAAACACACGTTAAAAAATGCATTTTGTAGATCCCAGTACAGTGCAATCAATAGTAAATCTTCAATATAGAACAATAATTAAGCCACAACTGCTAGTCATATGATTAATATGAAATCAAAGGGTTTAGGTTTACAGAGAGAATATCTGATCAGAATATGTAAACCTATAGACTAGAAATCTAACAAATGACTTGAGTTACTTTCCTAACCTAACAAATGAACTAGAAAAACACATTAAATACCTAGGCGCGCAGGCCTAATGGTCTTATGGGCTTGGGCCCATCTAATTAATCAACTATTAATGAATTACATTATGCACCCTTATAAATACTTTATTCCACTTTCAACACATAGGACTTTCAGTCCTAACAATCTCCCCCTAAAGTTGAATAAAGCATTTATCAACATGAAAAACTTCAGGCCTTGATCTTCTTTCCCTCTTGAATCTTTGAAGAACATTGGTGTTGCATGTCTTCATGACTTTCCACGCTCCCCCTTGAATAAAGCTCTTGATCTTCATAGTATCAACTTTGTAACCAGATTCAATGTACAGTAGCCTCGACTGAACGCACTATCAAGCAGCTTTCAGCTGTAAAAACTCAATCACATCGGATCAGGACACAAGAAAGATAACGAGAGAGTTACTTGAAATTCCACGGTGCATCTTCAGTTTAAAATAAAGAATCTGTCTTTGAACCACGAGTTGAATAAGCTTTCAGTTTAAGAACTTGTTTCAATCAGCGCGTAGGAGGAATGAGAAACAAACTTGTAGCAGACACCACATGATACAGAAAGAATCAATACAATCTTTGAAATCTCTTTGAAAAATTGAAACATTATCTTCATCTCTTTGATCTCTAGACTGTCTTCAGAAATAACTTTATTTCTTTAAAACTTTGAAATTGAACTTTTTCTCCCCCTTTTTTGATGAATGTGAGCATCATGATCATCAAAACTTCTTCAATTTCAGCACTTTCTTTGATCTCCCCTTTTATGATAATTTGACTTTCTCCCACCTGTGATTTGAGTATCCGTCAATTCATGAAATGTATATATCCGAATCTTTTCAAATTCAGATATAATAGGAATTGAAAAACCTGAATCAACAAATGATACAGTTAGTATGCCTGTAAGTAGCACGAAGCCACTTTGTACAACGGATGTACATTGGAAAGGAGTTTTTGTGATGTTCACTCCCCCAGGGCTTCCATTCAATCATCGAAAAAACCACAAAGGAATTTTCTATGAATGTTATGACAAGAAAACTCATTCCTTGTGTGCTCGTGAAAGTGTAGAAATGATTGAAGCTACTTAGCTTGATCAGGCTCAAATTATGTAAACTGTTGAGACAGCAACATATATTACACGGACTCAATGTGCATGAAAGAGGTGCGAAGGTGGGGCAACTTTCCTTCTTTTTCAATATCTAAATCTTCCGAGTGAAGACTAGATCGCAGATATGTTGCATCCCCAAAGAAAATGAAACATTTCTTTGTTAAGAAAGAAACGAGTGGTTGGTGGGGTTAAAGCAAAAGTTGGCATGGGGTCACTGCCTGTTTCAATGATGGTCACCAAAGAATGTGAACCAATCAGAATATGTGGCTGCCCGACTCCAAAAGTGGTTGGTGCAGAGTTCTGATATTCTTTTAACTCTGTTCTCACACCCTCTTTCTTTTTAACATTAAAGCTCACTTCTAACCAAACTCTCTTTTTCATTTTTCCACTCAGCACAATGAGAAAAACTCAACCCGATGAGTTATCTCCCCCACTCTTTGATTTAAGACCCCTCACCCCTCAATCACTCAAGGATAACTTTCGAGGTAGGAAACATTGGTTAACGTGAATCCATGGAAGTTCTGTTTAAGTTCTCACACAAAACCAATGTAATTCCTATAAAGAATGTATGCTCAACAATTTAACTTGAATATTTAAGCTCAAATAAGATAACACTGTCAAAACAATTATGCTCAGGAGATTTGAGCAATTGGTCTTTGAAAAACTGACAATGTACCAATCAGATCAACTAAACTAGTTAGGGTATCAAAGAATTGGATATTTTGTTTATATGAACGAATATAAACACTTTTGCAATGAAAGCACAATATTAGAAATTATGATTGAAGCTCAACAATATTGAATTTCAAACGGGGGTATTACCATCGAAAAATTGGTTCATTATGAGACATGGTAATAACAAATTCAAATAAAATACTGAACCGATGTGTATGAATACTGGACAGTATATGGACAAGATAATACGCAAGTATTGATCTTTGGAAACACACGGTCAGTTAAACATTAAAGCTCAAAATTTGAAAAACATTTAAAAGACACACTTCTAAATTTATAAAATCTTTTGAGAACCAGAAGTGGTTTGAACATTTCAGAAAACTTTTTTCATGTTCGAAAGTTGTTCTTCTTTCAAACAATCAGAGATCTAGATCATCAAATATTTACCTTTAAGCTCCCCCTAAAATTATGATATAATGATTTAGGTCTTTTAAGCTCCCCCTGGATATTTGCAAAATATCCAAGTCTGAACGTTGAAGAACGGGTCCTGATCTGTCATGTGATCAGAAGCCAAACTTCATTGAAGTACGGGTTCTAAGCTGATTTACTTAGAAGCCATAGTTCTTCTACTCCCCCTTGACAGTAGGTGCCTGCAACACATAATCAGTTTTCGGTTTTGGTACCCACTGGTATTTGGGTCCATGAATGTTAGTTGCAGTTCTTGTGGGGGAAATAGAATAAGAACCATACCAGAAATGATCACTGGTTTTGTGAAGGTGATCATGTGTACGACAATAAGAACAATGGTATTTCTTACCTGACAACCTGAGTAATTGATCTCTCGAGTAGATATGATCAGGTTTACCTTTACTCGCTTTGTTCTTCTTGGCATTAGACGCATGTACACATGATTCTCTTTCTTTCAGCTCATCTTCAACTGGTTTCTTCTTCTAGACCAGTTCCTCATCTTTGTATCTCCTTCTTCTAGGACGTGTACCTGAACCATCTATATTTCTATCATAGAAAAGGTTAGTCTTACGAATCTGATCAAAAGATTTAACTGACCTTTGTGAAGAGACAGGTTTCTGATTTGAACTTGATACAGACTTTTCAAGCACTTTAATCGTTGAAGCGAAGTTGTCTCTTTCTTGAACAAGCAGGTCAATCTTCTTCGTGAACTCAGACTTCGTTTTCTGCTCTTTTAGTGCCTTCTCAGATAGTTCAGATAACTTGGTAGTAAGCTTTTTGATCTCAGTCTCAAACATGCTTCTCTCTTCTTCAAATCCCTGCTCAGCATCATTTCGTTGGCCATATATTTCTTTGAAGAAACCAACATTCTTTTGTTCAATGGCCTTCTTCTCTTTGGCAAACTTCTCTCTTTCAAGAATGATTACTTTCTGAAAATCAGAAACTTGCTGAGAAAGTTTTATGCATTTCAGCTCAACTTCTTTCTTCTCATCAGCACATTTTCTCGAAAAATCTGAGAACTTCTTTGCAAAAGATTTCTCAAACTCGGATTTATCTTTAGCATGCTTTTGCTCCAAATCAGATATTTGCTTTTAAAGATCGGCATTTGCATCTTTTAGTTCAGAGATATTTTCCTCATAACTTTCAACGGATGCTTTCTGGATCTGGATAATCTGATCTTCCAAGTTCAAGAATTTTCTTGTCAGCTCTTTGTTCTCAGTTTCCAAAAACTTTACTCTTGAAGACATCTTTGCTCCTGTCATTATCTTCTCAAGATGTTCCCACATCTGTTTTCCTGTAGCCTTTTTACTGTCTAAACTTACAGAAATCTATTTTGAAATCTCCTCGGAAATTCCTTGCAAGATAAAAGCTTTAGTCAATTTATCAGCTTCAAATCTCTTTCTTTGCTCATCTGTGTATTCCTGAAATGGTAGTGTGTATATTTCGTGTTCCGTTCTTCCATTTTCTCCCATAAAATAACAAATGTTTGTCGGAGTTTCCATTCTTCCTTCCCTCAGAGATAATCTAATATAATCACCCAAGTCAAGTTTATCAATGAAGTCTAAGAACTGAATCCTCCATAGGTCATATTCTCCTCTGTAAAGAACAGGTGGCATCTCATCCATACTTATTGAAAGAGCTTCGCTTGGAGGCATTCCTTTTGATATACAGGGACTAAACTTGACAAGAGATGAAACTTGAAAGTGCAAGGACCAAAAGTGACAAATTGTGAAACTTGAAAGTTTAGGGTCACTAATGACAAACTACTGAAACCTTGAAGTACGGGGGCCAAAAGAAATGCACTGCAAAATGATCGTGAGACAAAAAATTTGACCCTTTTTTCCTCTTTTCTTTTCTTTTTTTTTTTTTTTTTTTTAAGAAACCCGGTCGAGCAGGGTACCGGTCAAGCAAAGGACCGGTAAAGACAATGTACTGATCAAGCAAAGGACCGGTGTTGACAAAGTATCGGTCGAACCAAAAGGACCGGTATTAACAACTTACCGGTCAAAGGACAAAGACCGGTAATTAGGGTACCGATCGAAGGAATGAGTCGATCGAGCAAAGGACCGATAATGTCAAGGTACCGGTCGAATAAACGACCGACAATGACAATTCACCGGTTGAAACAAAGGACCGGAAGAGACTATGTCCCGGTCAAACAACCTATCGATCGAACCTGATAAATAACAACTTAAGAGATAGACCGATAAAATCAAATACTGATAAACAGATAAGCCCGATAAAATCAGATAATGACCGATAAAATCGAACATATAAATAGATCGATAAACACTAAGAACACATCGAAGAACACGATGAATCTGGAATTCGATCGAAATCAAACCCAGAAAACAACTTCGACAAGCAACAAAGCAGATTAAAGTTTAAACACTCATATGCAGATTAATAGTCACACTCAGAAACTCTCAGACCAATAACCACAAACAATTCGACCGATACACCTTAAATCCAGTAACCTTAGACCCAACACAGATCGATTTTCAATAGGACCGATAATAACTTTTTCCATAAAACAATAGACCGATAAAACAAATCAACCCAGATTGACAGAAATCAAATAGATCGATAAAACTCAGAAACAGATAATCACTTAAAACAGATAAAAGCGATTAACACATATATTTGATTATTGGGTTTTAGACAAACCTATTTCTAGATCAAACCTTTAGTCTCTTCGCTCTGATACCAATTGTAGATCCCAGTACAGTGCAATCAATAGTAAATCTTCAATATAGAACAATAATCAAGCCACAACTGCTAGTCATATGATTAATATGAAATCAAAGGGTTTAGGTTTACAGAGAGAATATCTGATCAGAATATGTAAACCTATAGACTAGCAATCTAACAAATGACTTGAGTTACTTTCCTAACCTAACAAATGAACTAGAAAAACACATTAAATACCTAGGCGCGCAGGCCTAATGGGCTTATGGGCTTGGGTCCATCTAATTAATCAACTATTAATGAATTATATTATGCACCCTTATAAATACTTTATTCCACTTTCAACACATAGGACTTTCAGTCCTAACACATTTATACTCAAAAGATCTCTTTTCATAACATAAATCATTAAGATACCATTATTTATGATTTATTCATCAAAATCCCAAAATCCCAAATGTGGTGTTTTACAAAGTTTATAAAGTTAAACACTTCAAATAATCAAAACTCACCAAATAACCCAACAGTTGATAATTTCATGTAAAACATATAAACATTTAAAAATGGACATTTTGGCATGTACACCGTTTTCACATATCAACTTGAACTCACCTTGCTAGATTTAGGCTAAATCTAGATTTTTCTCCCAACTTGAGCTCCTTTGAAGAATCTTGGATCTTCAAGCCAAAAACTTCCAAAAACCTAAATCCATAAATTTCCAACCATGAATATTCATATTCAACCATATAGAATCGTTCCCCAAACATTTTACATGAAGATCTCAACTTATACCAAAACCCTAATTTCCATAGATGAAGGAAGGAGAAGATTACCTTAACCACAAACTTGGATCCACCAATAATCAACTTCTAGGACCACCAATATGAACCTCATCCCTTAAATATTCAAAAGGGTGGAAAAGGTTTTTGGAGAGGGTTTGATGAACTCTTAGAAACCCTTGAAAGGTGGGAGATGAGATGGGGGTTCTAACTTGCTTCCAAATCCTAGCCAAAATGTGAAAAATCACTTCAAACTCATGATTCTAGGTCTTAAAGGCTCAATACGTCAAAAATGGTGAGGGTTAAGGTTAAGAGGAAAGTCTTGAGGTGGGTAGAGAATAAAAATGAAGAAATGAAATGAAAAGTCAGATTTTAATGCCTTTAGCCCCCCGACCGCGACATTGCCCGACGACTATGCCCTTGGCATAGTCGCGAGTCATTCTCGTCGCTAATGTACCGTGAGCTCCACGAGGCCCATGAGAGTTCCCTGCGACTTTGCCCTTTGGCATTGTCGCGGGCACAATCACCCAGATGGTACCGTGGGGTGTTTCCCACTTGCGACCTTGCCCAACGACCTTGACTCCTGTCATAGTCACGGGCATATTCGCCCCCTTGTACCGAGACCCGAAACTCGCAAATTTTCACCCCGCATGCTCTAAATACCTTTAGACTTTAAGGTAAGTTGTTCCTTATGCCAAGACTATGGTTTTTAAATCAAATCTTCAATTATCCGCTACGCTGGCACTCACCGAAAATTACGGGTTTTACACATACCATCTCTACCACATTCGGGTAGTATGGAACATTGCCCACTCTATTTTCTGACCACACCAAACGTGCCGATAACACACGTACATGGCTACGCCTAACCAAACGATTTCACCACAATTCTCACTCGAGAAATCCAACTACGTCATCCCGAAATAATAGCAGTGTTCGAAGCCACCACACACTTCTGGTGTCTCTAAACTGTTGCCTTCTCAGAAAATTCCTTCATACACAAGGAACAATTTGCATTTCTCAAGGATTTTGTATCTACTACACCACATTGTAAACTAACCAATCCAACACCTTCATCAATCTTTTAATGATCCCAAAATAAGCTCACTCAACGACTCACGCAACTAAAAAGCACATGGTTCCTCTTTTGGGTAACCACCATCTACTGCTCCGCCCTTCCGTTCTAAAAATAGCCCTATCATAACGCCAACTTACAGTCCGCGCATCCCAACGACATGTTTAGCACCTTATATAATCTCATCCGGAACCTTCGAAAAGGGCTTCCATTTGTGTCTATCATCCTTTAACAACACATTACCATAGAGCCAACTTGCACATCTAACTTAGCAAAAGATGCCACTAACTTATCCACAGAAACTCCACCCACAACATCACACTGCAGACCAGGTTCTCACGATCATTTGTGTACATAATCAATCTTACCTCCATAATCACCTACATGCATATATAAGCAAGTCTATCTCACGACTTTGTCTCTTCCCAAATCTAGATGAACCACAACTCAAGATTTCCCAATTTACTCAAAAATATTTGTTCCTTGTCGGTTCGCTGCAATCTCCAAGAAACCATTCCAATGACAAGGCACATTCCCTTACCAGTCGATATAAGCAATGCACTCACTTCGGTTGTGCTAATTACTTTATCCTTTTTACGAACCGCCAAAACCTCGTAGGGAAAACACTCATCCAAGTAGCAATCTTCCACTCTTCTAACGCCCACGCAAGGTGGTCCAACATCAGACAAGTATACACCTTTTCTGAACGGCCTCCTATGTCTATACACACCAAGGTGAATTCTCAAATTCCAAACTCCTGACAATTGCCTTTAACTTTACACATCTTAACTAGTTGCTGACTTCAATCATAAAAAAAACGACATGATGATGCTTCCATAATATCCCCGACAACAAGGATTTCTAACGGAACCTACTTCTCCCAACATATTGTGATTAGCTTTGCACCTTACCTTTCTCACTTGAAAGAGGTTCAAGGCTTACTTGGTGCGAGGTCTAACTTACAAGACCACCCCAAAAACTCAGGATCAATTCCTTTAATATTTCATTAGCGCATCTCAACCTTACACATAACGAGCTACTAATATTAGTACCTCGATGACTTTAAGTCTTTCACCCCAGACACAACCGATCACTGACAACATTTCAAGTTACCGAACAAGAGTTCAAACTACCATAATACCATCAATGCCAAAGTCCATTTTTGACATTTCCACTATTCACCTCTTTTCCTTAATAAGAATATCGGGATCATAAATCACCCGCCATTGGCTTGACTGACACATCCCCACTCTCGAAACCCTTCCCTATCTTTAAATTCGATAACTTTTACGACCTACTGAGTTCATAGCCTTCATGCATGACGACACGATAAATTAAAATCATTTCTCATATTTGAACATTCGAAAAGTACAACCCTTGTAAACAACTTGAGCACACATGACTCAACACTCTCATAACTTCTAAGTCATGCACAACGATCTCGAGAATCGTTCACTGATAAGTCGGGTTTACACCCTCCTTAATCGAACCACAAGTGTACGGTGTCGAATCAAGTAGTATGTACGTAAGTATGAGTATCGAACCAAAGGAACTTGGTATTGAGTACCACAATGACTATATCGGCTATTAACTAGACTAATCAAATGGATTGTTTGTTGTTGGAAAACTAAACTTTCACTATAGACAGGAATGAGGCCAATACAAAAGCTGAGAATAATTATGATTTAGAAGAATAGCAACAAGAGTTGGAGGGTTGGAATCCTCTTGAACATTAGCTTAACATCTATGTAATAATATGACTTAGATTGAACTGAATAATGAAAAGCATAATCACAACATCAAAACACTTCATCAAGCTGTAATGAATTCTTTTCAAACCATTGCTTAATCTCTCGATCTCCACAAAGAGAATTAGAAAAACTTAGTGATTAACGACAACAAGAATGAAAATCATATCTCTATCTCAATTGCATTCAAGACATAAGAGGCAAGCATAATTCTAGAAAACTTTTCTCAAAGAATTAAAGATTAGCATATCATCCAATAGTTGATCAGACTATTACACACATTAAGCACAATCTCAAATGTTTCATAAATCAAAAAAACCCAATATCAAAACTTATACATAGCTACAAGCTTAACTGTTCATGATTCAACCAACCCCACAACATGAGAAGTTTAGCTCATGTTGGGGGGTTTCGAGAGCAAAGATGAATTACAAAGAGTCAAAAGATAAATAATTGTTTTCAGAAGTAAAGCAATAAAACTCCGTGAAGAAGCAATTCTTCAATCTCCCGTACCCGTCGTACGTTGAATCTCCTTGTTTCGATCTTCAATCTCTTGTTTTCTCTTCTGAATCATCTGCTACAAACCTCCAGAAATTGCCTCTCATCTCTGTGTTAAGTGATAACCTAGCCTCCATTCAACCTAATTGATATAAGCACCAAAAAGTAACAGTCAGGAGCTTGGCGCGGTAGACCGCACGGATGGAGTCACGTCGAGATCCGCGCGAAGCACTGTCCGGGTGTCTGCGCGAGTGGCCGCGCGGATGGAACCACACCTAGGGCCGCGTGGAACACTATCTTCAATTTCTCATCTTCTCAGAAAATGGCATAAACTGCCAACTTCCTCTTCCATTAGACTCACAGATTGTCTGGCTTTGTCAAATCCTGAACTCCTGTACTTTTCTCTCAAAAACTCGTTAAAGATTTCTATTTTACTTGGACACTTTCAACGAAAGGACCGATTTATGTTTAAAAATAATGTCGAAAAACGAAATTATCAACAACCCCAAACCGAGTGTTGCTTGTCCCCAAGAAAAATAGCAGAAAATATAACCTAAAAACAACCAAACGCAATTTCGTGTTGTCGAGTATATCATTAATGATCTCTAGTCAACCCAACAATCACAAGAAATTAATTGTAAGACGTACTACTCCTCTACTAGCCTTGTTATGGTACTCAAGATAACAAATCTTTTGATAGAAGAATTAACAAGGACAACACCACACTAATCTGATCCTAAGTTAAACATTCACAGAGATGATTTCGCCTCGACCCTACCTCACTGGTTTCTCTCTATACATACGAACTTAGGCTCCACACATTTGTCCATGCTAAGGGAGTTTAGGTACAAATAATCATCAAGTTAAGCATGAACAACATTATGAAAAAACTGCACAAAAGTAAGCAATGTGATCTCGAAAGGACTCAACTAGCAAGACTAGGTATAATTGGGTACTCTGCTTTTCTTCCTTCAATCTTTTCCACTATGTCAATACCCTGATCAACTCTTGTGGGTTGGCGATGGTTCATAATCTGTTTTGATTCCTCCCCATTCTTTTGAGTTTCTCACCTCTTGACTAACACTACTGTCCCCATTATTTCATCTACCCCAAAAATTAAATTTTTTTTTGCTTGTCCGTTGCTTTTAAGCTTTAATCGGGTTGTTATTTACTCAACTAGGGTTCTTTGGACTTCCAAGGTGGACATAGTAGCAAACAGTTAAGATATTCTTGGTTCGTTCCTTGTAGATCAATGCATTCTCATATGCATCCAACCGGATCTCTTCTAATTCATTCAATTGCTAGAATCTTCTCCTTCCAGCCACTTTTAACCGCATGTTCAGTTGCTTAATTGCCCAGTATGCTCTATGCTCTAACTTCACAGGTAAATGAAATGATTTCCCAAATACCAAGTGGTAAGGTGTGGTCCTGATTGGTGTCTTAAATGTCGTCAGGTAGGCCCAAAGAGCGTTATCTAACTTAGATGACCAATCCTTGCGAGATGTGTTTACTGTCTTTTCTAGGATTTGCTTCAACTCTCGGTTTGATACTTTGGATAATCCATTTGATTGAGGATGATAAGGTGTAGTGACCTTATGTTTCACCAAGTACTTTTTCATAACTTATAATCAACGGCTACCAAGATATACTCATTACGGTATGAGTTCGCAAATGGTCCCATGAAGTCAATTCCCCAGACATCGAATAATTCCACTTCCATGAACATTTTCAAAGGCATCTCATCTTTCTTCGAAATGTTCCCGACTCTCTGACAGCGGTCACATTGGAGAATGAAGTTTCGTGCTTCTTTAAACATCGACGACCAAAAGAAACCAGATTGCAAAATCTTGGCCACCGTTCTGTCAGTACTGAAGTGACCACCGCATTCTAATGTATGACAATGATTTAGAATTTCGGTCTTCTCTTCATCTGGGACACATCGCCTAATCATACCATCCGCACACAACTTGTATAGAAATGGCTCATCCCAATAATATTGTTTCGCATCCGAAAGGAATTTCTTCTTTTGATGTGAATTCAACTTATACGACATGATTGATCCCACCAAATAATTAACTATGTCAGCATACCATGGCTCAGAATGACTTACCTTAAACAATTGTTCATTCAGAAAAGAATCATTGATGATAGAATTATCTTTCTCTCCATTCTCCTCAAGTCTTGATAAGTGATCGACCACTGTGTTTTCTGACCCTTTCTTGTCCAAAATTTCTAAATTAAACTCTTAGAGTAGTAACACCCACTGGATGAGTCTTGTTTTAGCATCTTTCTTTGCCATCAAGTACTTCAGAGTTGCATGATCGGTATAGACTATCACCTTGGTACCAACCAAATATGACCGAAATTTCTCGCAAGCATAGACAATTGCGAGTAATTCCTTCTCGATTGTGGCATAGTTGATTTGAACTTCATCGAGCGTCTTGCTAGCATAATAGATGACGTGCATCTTCTTGTCTTTCTTTTGGCCCAAGACTGGTCCAACTGCAATATCGCTCGCATCACACATGAGAGTGAACGGAAGACTCCAATCAGGTGCCGTGAGGATTGGTGCTGAAATCAACTCTTTCTTCAACCTATCAAAAGCAGACATGCATTTATTAGTAAATTCAAATTTTGCATCCTTAAGAAGTAATGAACACAAAGGTTTAGTAATTTTTGAGAAATTCTTTATGAATCGTCGGTAAAAACCGGCGTGTCCCAAGAAGCTTCTGACTCCTTTGACCGAATTTGGGTATGAAAAATTCTCAATTACAACCACCTTCGCTTTGTCCACTTCAATTCCCTCCTTCGATATCTTATGGCCAAGCACTATCCCTTTCGTCACCATGAAGTGACATTTCTCCCAGTTTAACACTAAGTTCGTCTCTTTGTACCTTCGTAAAACGGCCTCCAAACTTGCTAAACATGTATCAAATGAGGACCCATACACCAAAAATTCATCCATAAATATCTCTATACTTAGTTCCACAATATTTGAAAAGATAACCATCATACACCTCTGAAAGGTTGCTGGAGCATTACATAAACCGAATGGCATCCGCCGATAGGCAAACGTACCATAGGGGCATGTAAAAGTCGTCTTGGCATGGTCTTCCGGTGCAATTGGTATCTGATTATATCTGGAATACCCATCTAGGAAGTAATAGTATTCATGCCCCGCCAGTCGCTCAAGCATTTGATCAATAAATGGAAGTAGGAAATGGTCCTTCCGGGTAGCATCATTCAACTTCCGATAGTCAATACACACTCGCCACCCTGTAACTGTCCGAGAAGGAATTAATTCATTGTTTTTGTTCTTCACTACGGTAATATCTCCCTTCTTCGGTACTACTTGTACTGGACTTACCCACGGGCTATCAGGAATTGGGTAAATAATCCCAGCATCAAGAAGTTTTAGAATCTTCTTCCGAACCACTTCTTTCATATTCGGGTTTAATCTCCTTTGGTGCTGAACTACAGGTCGATGTCCTACCTCCAAATTGATGCGATGGGTGCAAAAAGTTGGACTTAAGCCTTTGAGATCGGCTATCGTCCATCCAATTGCATTTTGATGCTTGCGAAGGACTCGAAGTATCTTATCTTTATTTTTTGCAGTTAACTGGGCTGATATGATTACTGGAAATATCTCTCCATCACCCAAATAGGCATACTCTAAGTGCGAGGGTAACTGCTTTTACTCCAACTGAGGGGGTACTTTTGAAGATGGTTGAGACTTTGGAAGTGGTGTTCCCAAATCCTCAACGGCTGGTTTGCGATGCCCCTTGTAGTTTGGTAATGCATTTAGTTGCATTACAACTTTGTTCCTCGAATCTGAATCAGTACTGATCAGCGCATTCTGCAACAAATCTTTTGATACTAGCAAATCTCCACTTTCTCGTACCACTGTCTCAATAACATTTACTTGGTAGCACTTATTTGACTCCATTTTCTGTTTGGCCGCTCAAAATACATTGAACACGACCTCTTCATCGCCAACTCTAAGTGTAATATTTCCTCCTCTCACGTCAATCAATGCTCCACCCGTGGCTAAGAATGGTCTACCAAGGATCAAAGGTATCTCCTTCTCTTCATCCATATCAAGCACCACGAAATCCACCAGGAAGTAAAATCTTTCCACCTTGATGAGGACATCTTCTATCACTCCATTTGTATATTTTATCGATCTGTCTGTAAGATGCAGAGTGACATTTGTAGGTTGCACTTCTCCAAGTCCAAGTTTCTTGAAAATATATAAAGGCATCATGTTAATACTTGCACCTAAATCACATAACGCTTTACTAAACTCAGAATTGCCAATATGAACGTGGATAGTAAAACTCCCTGGATCTTTCAGTTTAGGTGGAAGCTTGTGATGGATAATTGCACTATATTCTTCCGTTAGTGCCACTGTAGCCTGCTCCTCAATTTTCCTCTTATTGGAGAGGATGTCCTTCAAAAACTTTACATAGGATGGCATTTGTGCCAAAGCATCTGCAAAAGGAAAGTTAATATGCAATTTTTTTAAAACTTCAAGGAATTTAGCAAAATTAACATCGTCCTTATGAGCTTTGAGATGGTTAGGGAATGACACTTTTGGTGCTATTGGCTTGACCGGAGGTTTTTCATTAGCTATTTCCTGATCCTTCCCCTTTTCCTTGGCATATGGTTTCTCCATCTCAATGTGATCATCCATTTTCTCCTCATCCTCTTCATCAACTTCTTCCGGCTTTTTGTTCTCATCTACCACCACCGGTCCTCTAGTCTGATCTCCTCTTAACTCCTTACCACTTCGCAATTGGATTCCATTACAATTTTCCTGTGGTGTTTTCTCCGTCTGGCTCGGAATTTGGCCTTGGATTCGTGATTGCAATGCCTCGGCTATCTGGCCCACTTGACGCTCTAGGATATGGATGGATGCGGTGTTTTGATCGGTCACCGCCTTCACTGTACTCACCGTGTTAGTTAGGGTGCACACGGATGACGTAATTCCCTCCACGGTAGTGTCCATCTTGGAGACGAATTTCATCATCATCTCTTCCAGTCCCGACTTCTTCTCTGAAGCTTTCCCTTCTGCTTGTCTCCTTTGGTTGTGACCTGGATGACGATAAACATTGTTAGAATTGGATGAAGAAGAAAAATTAGAATTATTACCAAACTGTTGTTGTTGCTGTCCGATAGTTTCTATTGGACCATTATGAGGTTGTCTTCACGAGAAATTAAGGTGTCTCTTCCATCCTTCGTTGTTAGTATTGGAGAAGGGATCATTAATTGGCCGGTTGCGGCTATGTAAGAAATTTACTTGTTCCGGTGACTCAAACTGTGAGTACTGATAAGATGTCCCATCAATTGGCATTAGGCTTTGCATAGATGTGCCCTTCAATTGGTTGGTGATGGCGGCCAACTGCACTTTAATCTGCCTCAAGTCATCTGAGTCGTGGACACTGTCTACCTTTCTAATTCTTGATCGTGGAATAGTGTAGCTATGTTCTGACAATTTCTCAATCAATTCCCACGCTTCCTCATATGTCTTGTTCATAAGGGCTCCGCCAGCAGCAACGGTGATATCATTCTTAAACTGTGGTTGTATCCCCCCAAAGAATGTTTGAATAACCACCCATCCGTGTAGTCCATGATGAGGACATCTTTTGAGCATTGCCTTGTATCGTTCCCAAGCCTCGTATAGTGACTCTTGGTCCCATTGAGCAAAATGGGTAATTTCCGCCAAAAGTTGATCCGTACGGTCCAGAGGAAAGAAGTTGTTCAGGAATGCAGACACCATTTCATCCCAATTACTAATTTTCCCCGGTGGCAAATTCTCTTCCCATGTAGCAGCTCTGTCTCGGAGAGAGAAAGGGAACAATTTTAGTTTGATTGCATCGTATGGCACCCCGTTCATTTTGAATGTGTTGCATATTTTCTCAAATGAACGGAGTAGATATTAGGGTCTTCCGATGGTGCCCCTCCAAATTGATTGGCCTGAACTAGTTGAATTGCGCCATTCCTGATTTAAAACGTGTTGGCAGCTGCCATCGGTACTTGCACTCCTCTTTGTCCCACCACTACCGTTGGTGTAGCATAACTCCTCATGGAAACTCGATTTGGTGGTGGTGGTGGTGGGTTATTGACCAGGATCTCACCATTTGCATTGTTTTCAGCCATTCTCCTTGGATTCCGGTTTCTGGATTTTCTACACAAATGACGTGCAATTCTTTCGATTTATGGATCAAGTGGCTCAAGATCTCTGAAAATTCTCCTCCTTGGCATAAACCAAAGAGTCACCTGTAGTCAAAATACACAAGCCATAGATACCAAAAATGAGAGAATTATAAAACTAAAAATAAAAATGTCTAATCTAATAATCTTTATAGCTAGTAGTGATATCAACACAAAACAAGTTCCCTGGCAACGACGCCAAAAACTTGATAAGTCGGGTTTACACCCTCCTTAATCGAACCTTAAGTGTACGTTGTCGAATCAAGTAATACGTACGTAAGTACAAGTATCGAACCAAAGGAACTTGGTATTGAGTACCACAATGACTATATTGACTATTAACTAGACTAATAAAAATTGGATTGTTTGTTGTTGGAAAACTAAATTTTCACTATAGATAGGAATGAGGCCAATACGAAAGCTGAGAATAATTATGATTTAGAAGAATAGCAACAAGAGTTGGAGGGTTGGAATCCTCTTGAACATAAGCTTAACATCTATGTAATAATATGACTTAGATTGAACAGAATAATGAAAAGCATTATCACAACATCAAAACACTTCATCAAGTTTTAATGAATTCTTTTCAAACCATTGCTTAATCTCTCGATCTCCACAATGAGAATTTGAAAAACTTAGTGATTAACGACAACAAGAATGAAAATCATATCTCTATCTCAATTGTATTCAAGACATAAGAGACAAACACAAATCTAGAAAACTTTTCTCAAATAATTAAAGATTAGCAGATCATCCAATAGTTGATCAAACTATTACACGCATTAAGCACAATCTCAAATGTTTCATAAATCAGAAAAACCCAATATCAAAACTTATACATAGCTACAAGCTTAACTGTTCATGATTCAACCAACCCCACAACATGAGAAGTTTAGCTCATGTTGGGGGGTTTCGAAAGCAAAGATGAATTACAAAGTGTCATAAGATAAATCATTGTTTTCAGAATTAAAGCAATAAAACTCCCTGGAGAAGCAATTCTTCAATCTCCCGTACCCATCGTACGTTGAATCTCCTTGTTCCGATCTTCAATATCTTGTTTTCTCTTCCGAATCGTCTGCTACAAACCTCTAGAAATCGCCTCTCTTCTCTATGTTAAGTGATAACCCAACCTCCATTCAACCTAATTGATATAAGCACCAAAACGTAACAGCCAGGAGCTTGGTGCGGTCGACCGCGTGGATGGAGTCGCACTGAGATCCGCGCGAAGCACTGTCTGGGTGTCCGCACGAGTGGCCGCATGGATGGAACCGTGCCTAGGGCCGCGTGGAACACTATCTTCAATTTCTCATCTTCTCATAAAATGGCCTAAACTGTCAACTTCCTCTTCCATTTGACTCACAGATTGTCTGGCTTTGTCAAATCCTGAACACCTGTACTTTTCTTTCAAAAACTCGTTAAAGATTGCTATTTTACTTGGACACTTGCAACGAAAGGACCAATTTATGATTACAAATAATGTCGAAAAATGACATTATCATTCACACACAATCTTTCAGTAAAACACAACCGTGACCAATTAAAACGATGTCGTTAAAATCGAAATATGGAAAGAAATATTTCCTATATGACTAGAAAAGTTTTGAACGAAATCACTTGCATGAAGTAAAGCAGTCGGCTCCCGCACTCATTTATAAGATATCAACGTGTCAATACTCATTTTGGTTATAAAAACTTGCAGTCAAATGTTTTCATGATTTTCGCAACGAAGTTTATATCTATATGAAAAAGGGTGATATAATTCTCAATTCACTAAGTTCAAAAATTTTATTATGCAACGAAAATAGGTTTGTCTTTCTTCTTTAAACACACGCTTGCACGCGTCGAACTATTTCCAAAACATGAAATTCGTTATGTATGCATCTACTTTTAATCATGAAAGCGCTCTTGTAATACCCTTAAAGACACAATGCATGAAACTCAACTTGCAATTGAAAGCTATTCACTCAATCTAGGTCGACCGTTGCACCCACACAATTATCATTGGCAACCTACTTTTGACTAATGGTCGTTTTCTCGTCCTAGCAACAACTTGTTGTACAGGTGTTTCATAGCCTACCTGCTTGATCACCCCACAAAGTTCTCGTCTTAAGCAATGATTTACAATTCATACGGTTTCAAACTTTGACCCCCCCTACAGGTTGATAAACCACCAATTTTCTTCACATTCAGCTCCTCCAATAATTCAATCCAATCCCGATATCTTCTCTCCAACATCCTTGCCACCCTATCGTTTGATTGGAGAGTCATAGCCTCACTTCTTTCACCCGACCTTGAGTTAAAACTTTTAAAATCCTAATCCAGTCCTCTTCTCCTGTCCGAAAAGATCGACACATCAGCTCCCAGCATGGGGACTCACTAGAAACTAGGAGTTTACTCTTAATCAGTCATTCACCCATTTCGAACTCAAGAAGTTCTACATTTGGTCGGTCTATTATAATCCCGAATAATACTCCTTCTAGGGGTGTCATCAATTACACCATGAGTGACCTCATGCATCACATCAAAACCATTGCTAACGCCACAAGACTGGAATTTTACTCAATTCCACCATCCTTCCATCGACTGTCTCATTAAAACAACCTTCCAGTCATGACGAAAACTAAACTAACCGCATATAACCAACATTCTATTGTCAGCTACGCATAATAAGGCAATTTTGAGCACATACATATACCTGTAAATTCGCAATTTCACTGGCCATGTGTAATGTAAATTTACCTTACATAACCGTCCTCCCTACCTTATCTTTAGTACACTTAGAGTGATCTTCCTAAAGGAATCCTACATCCCAGTTGTGTCCCCCTCTACTGCACAGTTTAAGTTTAGGCCCATCCGGTCACCTAAATCCCTTAAACTATGACTCTGATACCAACTGTAACAACCCAACTCAACAAAAAGCCTAAATCTCAAAAAATTATAAAATATGTCGCAAAAAACGGCCCCGAAACCAACTATAACATACAAATATAAAATAAGGTTTGCGGAAACAACCTATTACACAGCTGAGATTACTACAGAACTATGCTTGGCATCCTAAAATTAACAACTTTCTTCTATACACGAACTCCACTCTCACATATTCTCTTTGCACCTTTCCAGAGCTTTCTACTAAGCGATTACCTGAAAAATGGTTATAGTTTTGAAAAGTGAGGGTTAGACCATGTGGTCTAGTGAGTTCCCTCTAATAACAAACATTCGCGCCAACAACAATATTTAAAACAGTTTATAAGCATTTATACACAATTCTCCACTTTAAAACATTTAAACTTTCACTCGCAAAACTACACAAATATTCGGCACACTGAAGTCACGCCACCTGTGACAACGTGTCAGTCTCACGCTTCCTTAACTGGAATACACCCTCCATGGCATAAACGGGACACATCCTCCGACATGAGCACTGACGGAACACTCTCTGACTTAGCCGTTACACATACACTTCCAAATGTATGCATACAAAATACCTAAGCTTTTACAACATATCAAAACATGTAGTTAATATAAAGATCAACATGCAGTTTCATAACGTCTCATCCATTTAATATAAAAACACAAGTCAACACACTTTCAGTTAGAAAGACTCACCTAGGACTCTTGATTTTCTCTTCTCACTTACGTTTTGTTCCTTATACAGAAGACCTACGAATATTGAAGTCCGAGGGTTAAGAAACTCAAACAATTCCTAGGTTAACTCTAACGGCCCATCCCCTTTTAATTCTAACTTAAACTCCCACCAGGGCCTTCCCGGCTGAAAAGGCATCTCACCCGGTTCTCCCCCTATCGGGTTCGGCCCCAGCTCCCGGGAACCCCTGGTTCCCACCTCTTGACCTACCGACTTCCCGCTGCCCGGGTTCTCGGTTCCCACCTACCAGGTTCTCGTCATCCGGGTTCCCGGTCCTGACCCCAGGCCTACCAGTTCCCGCCTCCTGGCCTATTGGTTCCCACCTCCCGGGTCCGCTGGTTCCCGCCTCCCTGGTTTACCAGTAGCTGACTCTCGGGTTTACCAGGTTTCTGTCTCCCGGGTTCCCGATCCCGCTCCTTCACGGATTGGATGAACACCCGGACATCGCACAGTCCCCCAAATCGAGAACTCGGACGATATTATACATTTGAATGCCATTTGATTCATAAAAACAATAAGATTAGAAGTCTCATCCTCCCCAAACATTGATTAACCAAAACCCACCAAGTTAGCTACTCCTTCTAAGAGTGAAATCGATCGACATCAACCATTCCCAAAACTCAATAGATTATCTTTTAGCATCAAGCAAAAGAAAACCAACCAATAATCATAAATAGGAGGTAGGATTTGAGATTACCTTAACAAGGTTGATAAAGAACTTTTCCCAATCCAGAAATTGATTCTTCTCCTTCAAAGCTCTCCCTCTCACACACACATTGATGGTAGCCTCCACAAGCAAGAATGAAAAATAAGATGAGGTCATTAGGGTTTTTAGTCTTTTCTCACTAATTGCCCATTAGTCCTTGGACTTTTAGTCCTCCAACCATTATCCACTAAATCTGACATTTCTTTTAAATGTGGATTCCGGTTATTACACTAACGGTCGTACTTTATTGATGATTTGAACGGTTTGGAACATCTATTATTTAAAATTTTGAAGTATTTGATTGATAATTTGAAGTACTTGATTCTAAGACTTAAGGATTTAATTATATATTTAGATTATTGTAATTATTAATAACTTCGTTTTGTATATTTTTAGTAGTATTTATTGTATTCATTCCTTAATTTTATATATACTACCAAACCGCCCAACCTGCCACAACTCGCAAGGGTTGGGTTGGGTTGAGATTTTTCCAAACCGCCATAATTGAGTTGGGTTGTAAAAATGTCCCAAACCGCCCAACCCAACCCGTGTACACCCCTAGTTGTAGGTGGGGGTTCGACCACAGGTATAAAAAACACAAGTGCGGGACCATTTTTCCTACACTTTCGCAAGAAAGAAATTATTTATGCAATCGAAAATCACTTCGCACTTCTTGCTTTCTTCGAGCGTCTTCATCACAATGGACCAAGTAAGTTTCCCAACTCAATTTTGTTAAGTAAAATACTAGTTATAGTGTTCTTATAGAAGTTTAATCTTGTTTAAAATACTTTGTAATGCTCAGATGTGTAATATATATAAATATATATTAGTTGATATGTCTCCAAAATGCATGCAAATGGAATTCAAAATGCATGCTTGAAATGAAAATGTATTATCCATAGCTTGCATGGAGAAAAAAAAGTGAAAGTCAACATGTGGATATGTGGTCAATTATGGAGGCTTTGATAATAGTGGGTAATGCGACTTTCTTTTGAGGCCAAACCCGCATGCAAGTCGCGTTAGCTATTGTGGTTTTGTTATCCCAGTTTAATCTAGTTGATAAATTAACACAGAACACAATATAGATCAATAGATATAAAGATTAGAATAACATACCAATCCCTTGAATAATTAATGAAAACCTTGAGTGTTCTTGATACCTTGAATGTAGGATTACAGAGAAAACGGCTACCTCTCTCTAATATGATTATTGTATAATTAAGAGATTAACCCTAAAAACCTAATAATAAATCTACTTATACGTAGGCGTATAAGGCCTAATGGGCTTGGACCCAATAACTAACAACTATTAACTTATTACAAATTAGACCCTCTAACTAACTTTAACATAATTGCAATTTAAACCCTTAACTTTAACTTTAATCTTGAATACAATTTATGATCTAACAATCTCCCCCTTTGGATTCAAGATTAAATTTTTTTTTTGGCAATAGTCTTCAGGTCTTCACTTGTCTTCACTTTTCTTGAAAACTTCAAATATCTTCATAAATGACTTTTGAACACTGTATCTGATATAACTTTGACAGCTTCAAAACTAGTAGCTTTCAGTCTTCATCTTCCTCTTTCTTTGAATGAAGTGTCCTTCTGACGATCATCTTCAGTCAGGCTTTTAATAGATCAAATAAGTTCCGACACTTTGACATCTTTGAAAACTTCAGCAATCTTTACTTCAAGACTTCAAAAGTTCTTGTATTCTCCCTTGTTGATTATTCTCTCTTTTTGATGAGTGGTGAGAATCATCATCATCAAAACATATCAAAACAATCTCCCCCTTTGTGTATATAATCATCAATTAAACACTTTCTTCATGTAACGAGCCCTGTGTGGAAATAAGAGCAGTCTCTCCAAATGGAGAAAGTGATTATTTCAATCTTTGCAGATTCAAATAAAATAAATGTGGTAACCCTGAATTAACAAGTAATTCAGTTAAAATGCCTGTCAGTAACACAAATGAGTAACACAAAGTTACTATATAAAGAGATGGTTTTGATGTTGGCTCCCCAGGACTTCCATTCAATCATCGAATAACACATGGTTATCTATGAACATTCTGATAGAAAACAAATTTCTGTGTGCTAGTGCATGTGTATGAAAGAATTAAGCACCGATGATTGCTTTTCATTATAGGCTCAAAGTATGTAAACTTGTTGAGACAACAACAAATTATACAAAGACTCAATGTGCATGAGAAAGGGTTCGAAGGTGGGGCAACTTTCCTTCTTTTTCAATATTAGTATCTTCCAAATGAAGAACCAATAGCGTATGTGATGCGTCCCCAAAAAATGTGAAACATTCCCTCAATCACTCAGGGTATACTTCCTGGGTAGGAAACACTGGTTATCGTGAATCCATGGAAGTTCTGTTAGGTTCTCACACTGAATCCTATGTAATTTTCTAAAAAGAACTTGTTGTTCAACAGACTATTGTACATGAAAGCACAAATAAGCACAGAGTTACATGAAGAATAAAAAATTTCGGAGAAGTCAAAACAGTTGTGTTTGACGATGCAATTCTCCCCCTCAAACTAAAAGAGGTTGGCATTTAAGCTCAAAAATCATTTAAAATCACATTTCACAATTCATGAAAATCTTTGAAGAATAGGAAGTGGTTTGAACATTTTAAGAAACCATTTTTCACAAGTGAAAGTTGTTCATCTTTCAACAAGTGATAGAGTGTAAGGATTAGAAATATATACCTATAAATCAGAATCCTTAACCCCCCCTGAAATGAATATTTTCAAAGAAGTATCCTTGACAACACTCAGATATCCTCCCCCTTGATACCTGTAAAAAGTCAGTTAAATCAGAAAAATATATCAGTAGAAATATTAAGCATATAAGCTCCCCCTTAATATGTGCATAATCCTTAATCATGAAACAGAGTTCTGAATTACTAGGATTAAAGTAAATTCAGAAGTCAAACTCTTTGACATTGAAGTCCGAGTCCTAGACTGTATTGTCTAGAAGTCATGTTTTGACAATGAGGCAAGAGTCCTGATCTGTAGTAATCAGAAGTCATCTTTTCTTTGTGGTACGGGTTCTAAGCTGATTTCCTTAGAAGCCTTCGTTCTTTCTCCCCCTTAAACCTTGGGTGCCTGCAACACATATTTAGCTTTTGGTACCCACTGGTAGTTGGGTCCTAATGGGTTAGTTGCAGTTCTAGTAGGAGATATGAAGTAAGAACCATACCAGTTATTTACATAATATTTTCTTACAAAATCATTTGAGCCATAGTAGGAACAACTAATTTTCTTTTGTGCTAACCTAATCAATTGATTGATAGTGTAAACTAGATCAGGTTTGCCAAAAGTTTTACCTTTTGAAGCATTGTTCCATTTAGCATTTGATGTATGCACTAATGATTCTTCTTTCATCTTTTCCTCTGGAAATCCTATAACTTTTCAAATCCAATTTTCTTTAACTCTTTCATCATTCCTTCTCCAGAAGCTTTTCTTCTGAGACTTAGCCTTCTTGAAATTACCTGAACCATCAACATTTTTGTCATAGAAAAGGTTATAAGGACGAATCTAATCAGTAGATTTAGAAGTAAGACTATCATCTGAATCACAGAAAGGATTATAGAAAACATTTGAAACATGTGAACTTGAAGCCTTTTTGAGTGAGCAATCTGAATCAGTTTGATCATCTCTCGGTGATTGAGCTATTGACTCTGGCGTCTTGTGCTCAGTCAGCTTCACCTTGAATACGATCTCTTCAAGTTCCTTTATCTTTGAAGACAAACTGTTTCTTTCCTTTGTAATCAGATCAAACTTCTTATGCAACTCAGATTTTGCATTCTTCTCCTTCAAGATGTTTGTTGATAGCTCAGATAGCTTTCCTGTCAGCTTAGCTATCTCAGTCTCTAGATCTTTCTTTTCTTTAGAAAAGTCTTTATTTACATCCTTCAGCTCAGCTGTCTTCTTCTCTTTCTCAGCCTTTTCTCTTTCAATAATGATAACCTTCTCAAAGTTTGAAACTTGTTGAGAAAGCTTAACACATCTAAGCTCTAATGATTTCTTCTCTTCAAAGGCTTTTCTGGAGAAATCAGAGAATTTCTTAGCAAATTCTTTTCTTTCTTTCTCAATCTTCAACATTTCATCTTGAACTTTTGTATTGTCTTTGTCTTGGGTTGCCTTTTCTTTCAGCATATCAATCTCAACCTTAAGACTGAAGACTTTATCTTTCAGTTTATCTCTTTCCGCAAAGACTTGAGAATTTATCTTTCTCAGTCCATTACTAGTATCACTTGCAACACTTGCTCTCCTTCTAAGCTCCTCAAGCTCTCTTTGCATTGAATCCTTCTTTGACCATGTAGAGCTTAAGTTAAGACTTTTTACTTTAGCTTGAAGATTTAAGATTTCTTTCTCTTTAGACTCAATAATTCCTGCAAAATTAATCTTTGAGTTAGAGATACATTCTGAGCAAACAAAGTCTTTCTTTAGGCATTTATCATCTTGCAACTTATTTATTTGATCAAGAAGAGATGAGTTCCGAATTTTTAGATCTTTATTTTCAGCTTCTAGAGCTGGAATCTCTGGCATATATGCTAAAGCACAATCTCTCTTGGTTAGCATTGTATTTCCCTTCTCGTCTATGTACGGCATGACGAAATTTGTACCACTTAAATCAACTAGATGAGATCGTTAGAATCAAGTATCGGATAAAAACTACACGTAAAAATTTTCAGAAAAATAAATTTCCAAAAATAATCAAATGCAGATATCGCAACCAGTAGAATTAAATACAAAGTAATACTGAAAATAAGAAAATTTTGATCACGAACATAACTTTGTCCCCCTTCGCAGACTTAGCACGGGGCTCCCGCTAACCGATATGTTGCTTGACCGGTGTCCTGACCGACCGGACATGTGTGTCGACCGGTATTTCGACCGGACTGTGTTCGACCGATAATGTGCTTCGACCGGTAATGTGTCTGACCGGTAATGAGTCAACCGGACAGAGAGTCGACCGGTAAACTTCTTCGACCGGTATAGACTAAGCTAATACGACCGGTATGATGCGACCTGAGAAGTCGACCGGTAAGGTGTTTTGACCGATAAGATGTATGAACCGGTAACACGTCGACTGGTATGGTCTATGTGTTCATCGGGCGACCGGACTATTTGACCGGTGTTCTGCTTGGACCGATATTATGCGGTCGACCGGGATACTGTCGACTTGAATATCGACCGGGATGGAGTAATGAACAATCGACCGGTATGTTCTTCACAGGTCGACCCATAACGACGATAATCAACCCAGAATACAATCGAGAACTCAAATTCAATTGCAAAAATCAAACTTTAGTACCCAAAATCATGTATCGATCACAATGCAATCAACATTAATGATTAAAATCAACTTTTATGCATCAATTCGATAGAAGCAGATGTCGACAGCTATACGAACCCAGTAGCCAAAAATTCACAGAGAGTCAATCAATTGATGAGTCTAGCTGCAATTAATCACTCAGATAATGTTCAATAGCATAAAACGCATCTAATTATATCAATTTTATGCAGAAAAACATATCAATTCAAGAACTCAAATCTCACACAATATGTTTTATCGATAAGCATGCAGAATACAGATTTAATCCTAAAAATTGATTCGTATGGCTCTGATACCACTTGTTATCCCAGTTTAATCTAGTTGATAAATTAACACATAACACAATATAGATCAAGAGATATAAAGATTAGAATAACATACCAATCCCTTGAATAATCAATGAAAACCTTGAGTGTTATTGATACCTTGAATGTAGGGTTACAGAGAAAACGACTACCTCTCTCTAATATGATTATTGTATAATTAAGAGATTAACCATAAAAACCTAATAATAAATCTACTTATACTTAGGCGTATAAGGTCTAATGGGCTTGGGCCCAATAACTAACAACTATTAACTTATTACAAATTAGATCCTCTAACTAACTTTAACATAATTGCAATTTAAACCCTTAATTTCAACTTTAATCTTGAATACAATTTATGATCCAACAGGTTTGCATCTCAATTCTTATATGGGAGATTTTCCAAGTCCCATAACCCGCTGTAAAGTCGCGTAAAGGTTGTTGACCGTTTATGATGTAGTTCCAGCCACGATTAAAATCATGTGGTTCTCCATATTCAGTTGTTCTCTCCCAACAAAACATATACACTAGATTAGCAATAAATCTGTAATTTATCTTCATCGATTTCTCCGTTTTCTTAAGCATTGTAACATCGGTTGATTATAGTGGACTTCTCGATGGTCTCCTCCGCCCGTGGTTTTTCCCGTTTTGGGTTTTCCACATAAATCCGGTGTCGTTTTCTCTCTTATTTTATTCCGTCTAGTTTCGATTATTATTTTGTTGAGAGATTCGAGTTTATCGTTTCCGCATTACAAACTCGTTTTAGTTTATTTTGGATCTTGGGTTGATTTCGATTAAGTTTCTACTCGATTCGATCTTGTTTTGTGGGGTTCGATCGAGTGTGGTGTGATCGGAATTTGCAGCAAGTGGTATTAGAGCTCTTGGGTTTTGTCGATAGACTACATTTCTGATTTCTCAATTGGGTTTTGTTCGATATGTCGACCATGAAGATTGATTTGTCGTTACTTGATAGGGTTACCCGGTTTCCTCTTTGGAAGATTAAGATGAGGGACGTGTTGATACAAGTGGGTTTACATTGGTGTATCGAGGGTAGTGATGCGATGCCCGAATTGTGGAACGAGGAGTTGAAGGATTATAACGATTTGAGACGATATCTCAAATTCGCCTACACTTATCAAACAATGTTCTACTAGATGTGTGTGACGAGACTACTACGGCTGGAATGTGGGCGAAGTTAGAAAATTTGTTGATGACCAAGAGTTTACCCAACAAACTCCACATGAAACAAAGGCTATATACTCATCGATTACAGGAGGGTGGCTCCATTATCGAACACATCTCAACGTTCAAGGAGATTGTTGAAGACTTGAAGAACTTAAATGTATCGTACGATGAGGAAGACTTGGGTTTTATTCTTTTGTGTTCGTTGCCACCTTCATTCGCTAACTTCATGGATACCATTATTTATAGTCTAGATTCGTTGTCGTTGGAGGAGGTCTATGCATCTTTCAATGCAAAGAACAAGATGTAGCAGACTGCTAATGTTACTAAGGTGGCCGAAGGCCTTAGTATAAGAGGGAGACAGTCGGAGAGAGATTTCAAGAGCCCGGGGAGATCAAGGTCGAAATCCAAGGTCAGGAGAAAGTTTTGCAACTTTTGTAAGAAGAAGGGTCACGTAATTGATGAGTGCTACAAACTACAGAACAAAAACAAAGACAAAGGAAAAGGGTGTTCTAGACAATCTCACGTAGATGTAGCCGAAGATGATACGGGTGATTTGATGGTCGTGACGGATGACGTGAATGATTCACCACCCGAGTAGATTCTTGACTCGGGATGTACCTACCACATGTGCCCAAACCGTAACTGGTTTTCCACTTATGAGCCTTGCTCGGGGTCGGTTCGGGTTGGGAATGGTGTTTTGTGCAAGATCGTGGGTCAAGGTAATGTCCGAATCAAGATGTATGATGGGGTCATCCGGACTTTGGGTAACGTTAGACATATACCCGAGCTTAAAAGAAACCTGATTTCACTTGGTAGTCTTGACATCAAAGGCTACAAGTTCATCGGTGAAGGTGAAGTTATCAAAGTGGTTAGAGGTAATCTTGTCTATTTGTAGGGCACTAGGCAAAGTACGGATTTGTATGTTCTGTCAGGTACTACCATCATGGGAGATGCTTAGGTAGCTTCATCGACAATATCGAATGTTGATAAAACAAAGTTGTGGCACATGAGACTCGGGCATATGAGTGAAGCCGGTATGATGGAGTTGAGCAAAAGGAATCTTTTGGGAGGCCAAGCATTCGAGAATCTCCCATTCTATGAGCACTGTGTTTATGGGAAACAAAAGAAGGTGTCATTCTCGAGCTCAACTCATACAACCAAGGCGATTCTCGAGTACGTGCATTTGGACCTATGGGGACCGACGAGAGTCCCGTCACATGGTGGTACTGTTTACATGTTGACGATTATCGACGACTACTCGCGTAAGGTATGGGCTTATTTCTTGAAACATAAAAATGATGTGTTTGCTACCTTCCATGATTGGAAGACTATGTTTGGCGGAGTTTAATGTCTTTTGTACTAGTCAAGGCATTACTAGACATCATTCGGTGGTTCACACTCCCCAACAAAATGGTGTGGCGGAAAGCATGAACCGAATGATCATGGAAAAGGTTCGGTGTATGTTGTCAAACTCTAGTTTGGCAAAATCATTTTGGGCCGAAGCGGCCTCAATAACTTGTTACATTATTAATCATTCTCCCTCATATGCCCTTGACAAAAAGATACCTATTGAGGTGTGGTCGGGCAAACCTGCTAATTATTCTGACTTGAAGGTATTTGGTTGTCCCGCTTATGCCAAAGTGGACAATGGTAAAGTTGAGACGAGATCCTTAAAATGTGTATTTCTGGGTTTCAAAGCCGGTGTAAAAGGTTTCAAGTTATGGTGTCCGGAGACCCGAAAGGCCATCGTGAGTAGGGATGTCACTTTTGATGAAAGCTCTATGTTGTGCATGCCTTTTGTTTCTAATCAGCCTAAGGTAGATGTTCCTGGTTCTTCTGAGGGATCTCAAGTGGAGGTGGAGTTACCAGTTGGTGCTAAGACGACACCTTCTACTATCTCACAATCGTCTACGCCTTCGTTGTCTGATGGTGAGGGTGATGGTGCTTTTAATTTGCCACCACCCGAGCCACAACCTTGCATTGCCAGGGATCAAGGTCGAAGACAGATAGTTCGTCCTGCACGGTTTGCTGAAGTTGAGGTGGTAGCTTGTGCATTTAGTGCTGCCTTCGAGATGGAGTCAGTTAAGGATCTGTCTACGTTTATGGAAGCGGTTGATTATGAAGATTCAGAAAAGTGGATTGTGGCAATTCATGATGAGATGGAGTCCCTACACAAAAATGATACTTGGGAGCTCATTCCTCTTCCCAATGGAAAAAGGCGATAAAATGCAAATGGATCTACAAGAAGAAGGAAGGGATACCGGATGTAGTGCCTCCCAGATATAAGGCTTGGCTTGTGGGGAAGGGATTCAGTCAGATTCCAGGTATTGATTTCACGGATATTTTCTCACCTGTAGTCAAGCATTCTTCTATACATTCATTATTGAGCATTATAGCTTTGCATGATCTTGAGCTTGAGAAGTTAGATGTTAAAACTACATTTCTACATGGTGAGTTAGAGGAAGACATTTATATGGATCAACCTAAAGGTTTTGTGAGTGTTGGTCAAGAGGATTTGATTTGTCGGCTAAAGAAGTCCTTATATGGTTTGAAGCAATCGCTAAGGCAATGGTACAAAAGGTTTGACACTTTTATGACTTCACATGGTTTCTCACGTTGTTTATATGACAATTGTGTTTATATAAGGAGATGTGAAGATGGTTCATTTGTCTACCTGTTGCTATATGTGGACGATATGCTTATAGCTTCAAAGAGAAAGGAAGACATCCAAGAGGTCAAGGATCAATTAAATTCGGAGTTTGAAATGAAGGACTTAGTCAAAGAAGCTATATCGAGAAGGTGTTGAAAAGATTCAACATGGATGGTGCCAAAACGGTAAATACTCCTATTCCTGCTCATTTCAAATTATCTGCTCGTCAATGACCCACTTCTGATGAAGAAAAAGAATATATGTCTCAGGTTCCGTACTCTAGTGTGGTTGGGTCATTGATGTATACGATGATCTGTACGAGACCGGACTTAGCCTATGCTGTGAGCATGGTGAGTCATTATATGGCTAATCCAGGTAAAGAGCACTGGAAGGCGGTTCAGTGGGTTCTCCGGTACTTGTCGGGTACTAGAAACCATTGCTTGTGTTTCAGGACTTCAAGAGACGGTGTTCAAGGGTATGTTGATTCTGACTATGGTGGAGATATGGATGGTCGATGCTCTCTTACCGGGTATGTTTTCACTATGGGGTCATGTGCCATCTGTTGGAAGGCCGTTCTTCAACCGACTGCTGCACTTTCTACAACTGAGGTTGAATACATGGCCGTTACCGAGGGTTTTAAAGAGGCGATTTTGGCTTAAAGGCTTGTTCAATAGTCTTAGCGGTGATGAGCTTACTGTGGACTCGGTATTCTGCGATAATCAGAGTGCCATATTTTTGACGAAGGATCAAATGTTCCACGAGCGCACAAAGCATATTGATGTGCGGTTTCATTTTATAAGAGAGGTCATTGCTAAGGGAAACTTGAAAGTGAGGAAGGTTTCTACTCATGTTAATCCAGCCGATATGATAACCAAAGTTCTTCGAACGACTAAGTTTGGTTTGTTTATAAACTTGGTCGGAATCCGTGGTTTGGAGTAACCCGTGAAGGGCCGACGGAGGAGGTACGTGCTTGTTAATCCACTTTGGAGAAGTCATATTTAAATTCACTATTATGTTGACGATGTGTTTTGAAGCTTGTGATGGAGCTTTGTTTCATGAAGAATAATGTTTGTTGGGATGATGCATTTATGGAGTCAAGGTGGAGATTGTAATATATTCTAATATATATTAGTTGATATGTCTCCAAAATGCATGCAAATGGAATTCAAAATGCATGCTTGAAATGAAAATGTATTATCCATAGCTTGCTTGGAGAAAAAAAAAAGTGAAAGTCAACATGTGGATATGTGGTCAATTATGTAGGCTTTGATAACAATGTATAATGCGACTTTCTTTTGAGGCCAAACCCGCATGCAAGTCGCGTTAGCTACCGTGGTTTGCATCTCAATTCTTATCCGGGCGACTTTCCAAGTCCCATAACCCGCTGTAAAGTAGCGTAAAGGCTGTTGACGGTTTATGATGCAGTTCCAGCCACGATTAAAATCATGTGGCTCTCCATATTTCTCTCCCAACAAATCATATACACTAGATTAGCAATAAATCTGTAATTTATCTTCATCGATTTCTCCGTTTTCTCAAGCAAGTTGCGGATTGTTCATCATGTGCGTTTTTTATTGTTTCAAAAACTACTATTTTGCCTATTTTAGGATAGATATGTTCTACATTTTAAGATGAACTAGAAGCGTACTCGCGCAATGCAGCGAGATACATCACGATTTTAATGTTTCATTTTAACTTTTTGTTGATTTATTGTACGATTTTGGATGATTTTGAGAAAGTGATAATGTTTTTTTTTTTTATAAATTTGTTTAATTTAGGCTTAATAATATAATGTTTTTTATATAAAAAAGTTAAGTATTTTGTTAGAATTTAATAATTATCTTATATATTTTAATGACATCTAGAAAAAATAACCAATTACATATTTAATAATATAATTAAAACAAAATTATAGTAATATAATATATTAATTAATAGTGATACAAGGAAAGGTCTGTATAAAATGAAGGCTCTGCACATACCAAATTGGTGGGTGTTAGAAGTCTGCGGTAGTAATATGTATATTGTGCTTTGATACTTGTAAATTAAGAGATTTTTAAAATCTTACATAAAATAATGATACCTTGTGCCTAATAATTTGTATTTAACAGTTTTTTATCCGTGATTTTTATTATATTATAGATATTATAAGACAGATATGTTCTACATTTGTATATATGATAATGTAATTTATGTTTCCATAATTTATAAAGTATATGCTCCACAAATATCCATGTTGTATTAATTTATTTATTTATAATTATTTAAAAGATAATGATATGAAGTATATAAACTTATTTAGAAGATAATTGTATAACGTATATAATTATTTAGAAGATTTAATTTATTTTTTGTTTAATTTTAAATATAATTGTTTTATGATAATTAATTAATGTTATAATAAATTATTATTTATTTAAACTTATTATTAATTAGTAGTTTTATGATACCGTTAGCCCATTATCATATAAAAGTATAATTACAATTATTTATTACACGGGGTAATTTAAAAAAATTAAATCATGCCAGAAAGCGTATCTTACATATATTAATGATCATCGAAATAACGAAGCTACTTTTCCAAGTTTTTTTTTCCATTCAAAGTTGTTTTTTTTACAGCTGGTTACAAAATGTCCTTGTTTTAGGCAGTTTTCACAAATGATGTTTTACAAAAAAAGTCATAAAAAATTATGAATAAATATTAAGTAACTATATGTAAAGATTTGCTAGAAAACAGTCATAAAAAAATAAAATACAAAATCTTGTGAGTTTTTAAGTCTTGAATCGATAAGGTCGGTATTTAATCATCCACAAATTAGCAAAAATAAATAAAAACACTTGATTAAGGTGTCGTTTACCCGAACACTTACCCGTTAAGCGCTTATCGATAAAATCCAACATCACTTGTTTAACGGGTAAAATTTTAGTCCACCAAAACGGCATTGTATGTACAATTTACCCGGTAAGCGCTAACCGTGGTAAAATTTTTGGTTATTTTATATTCATCTAGTAAGATGATTTGACTTGGTAAGCGTTTAATGGGTAAACGTTTGGGTAAACGGCACCTTAAATATTTATATCAATCGTATACTTATATTTTATAATAATATCAATCAAATTGTTTTATATAATTATAACCGAATCAATTATTATGAAAGATTAATTTAAAGTGAGTTGACGGGAAGCATAACAATTTGATCTTGAAAATATCATTACGTAACTATCTGTTGATAACTGATATTATATGTAGTTCAACTAAAAATAGAGAAAATAATATAATCATGATTAAGAAAATATAAATAATTAAATATACTATACTAAAATTTTTGCATATCTATATTTTTGAAAAAGGTTCGAACGTATATATAAACAGCAACTTGGTGCAAACTCCAACGGTGTAAATATCTATTGTAAATTAAATGAGCAGGAAAGTTCAATAACTAAACCAAACAGTAAGCAAAATTCACCAATTAATCTTAATTAGCTTATTAACGTAAAAATTGATATGAAATTACAAAAAAAAATCACGAAAATTCAGTGATTATAATTATTTGTATCAAATCCCATACTAATTTCAGCAAAATGAGGAGTATTATGCTTTTATTGATTAGTGTAAACCATGGATTAAACAAAACACAAATTAAACGAGTAGGAAAGAATATATTTTAATCCACCACAAGTCAGAAAGAAATGATTTTAATCAACCACAAATCGGAAATAATTGATTTTATTCAACCACAAATCAAAAAGAAATCGACCAAAAAAAACCCAGTTGAATCGAACAAAAAAAAGAACCTTTAAATGCATATGGAGAGAAATCGAGAGGTGAAAGTTATTACACCTTACAACAGATAAACAACTCATTTCAGTTTATTAATCACTTCCAAGTTTTTCTAGAACATATAACGATGATGGGCTGAACCTGTATTATTGTATTTATAGACGATAACACGATGTAAATTTTTTCGAATTAGAAATGAAACTATATCATTAGTTAGACAAAATGAAGTTAACCCTAGAATAGAATTGAATTTAAAAATGAAAAAAATTAAACTTAGAAGTAAATCCCCTTTTTTTGGGATTACTATACACTATGGTATTTTTTTTGAATTTATTATAAGTATAGATATGTATGTATGTATCTAAAGATAATTGTAAAAGTATAACTTTTGAAGTTGATATACCATATCTAATTCTTAATTTTTAATTCTTCTCTCTCTCTCTCTCTCTCTCTCTCTCTCTCTCTGTATATATATATATATATATATATATATATATATATATATATATATATATATATATATAATAAGTTAATCTAGATAAAATTGAAACATTTATAAATTTATAATAAACATTTCTTTTCGAAAAATAAAAAATATAAACTATGAGGTTGGATAAGTTATTTCGCTTAAAATAACTTTATAAAATAACATTTTTTTTAAACGAAAAGAGAATATATTTGGTTGATTATGATGATTAATTGATTATATGTCAAGGTTTTTAAGTAACTATATGTAAAGATTTGTTAGAAGATAATCATAAGAAAATAAAATACAAAATCTTGTGAGTTTTTAAGTCTTGAATCGATAAGGTCGGTATTTAATCATCCATAAATTAGCAAAAATACATAAAAACGCTTGATTAATGTGTCGTTTACCTGAACACTTACCCCTTAAGCGTTTATCGATAAAATACAACATTACTTACTTAACGGGTAAGATTTTTGTCCACCAAAACGACATTGTATGTACAATTTATCCGGTAAATGCTAACCATGGTAAGATTCTTGGTCATTTTATATTCATCCAGTAAGATAATGTGACTTCGTAAGCGTGACGCCTTAAATATTTATATCAATCGTATACTTATATTTTATAATAATATCAATCAAATTTTTTTATATAATTATAACTAAATCAACTATTATGAAAGATTAATTTAAAGTGAATTGATGGGAAACATAACAATTTGACTTTGAAAATATTTTTACCTAATCATTTGTTGATAATTGATATTATGTAGTTCAATTAAAATTAGAGGAAATAATATAATCATGATTAAGAAAGTATAAGTAATTAAATATACTATCCTAAAATATTTGCATATTTATATTTTTGAAAAATATTCGAACTCATAATCCAAAATTCAGTTGATAAATGATATAATTTGTAAAAAAATAGAAATGTTTTTTAGTGAAGCGATTACTATGGTATAATTTGTAAAAAATAGAAATGTTTTTAATGCATTTTAGTTCATATCTATACAATATTATAAAGCACGGATAAAAATCTCTTAAATACAAATTATTAGGCACAAGGTACCATCATTTTTTGCAAAATTTTAAAAATATCTTAATTTACAAGTATCAAAGCACAAGATACATATTACTACTGCAGGCTTCTAACACCCACCAAATTGGTATGTGCAGGGTTTTCCTTTTATGCAGACCTTTCCATGTATCTATACTATCTTATAAATTAACCACATTTACTAAAAGTCTTAAAGTCTTAAAGACAACCTCTAAAGCATAAAGTACTACACTTTAATGCATAAAGTTTTAAAAGTCTTAAAAAACAACATATAAAACACAAGGTACAAGTGATTAAAGCATCACTTTTTTTTTTATCAGAGTTTATATTTCCCAAATTCCCACCCTTCTTCTTGATCTTCGCAGTTCATCCCTTCCCCTCCCCAAGATGATATCCACCTTTTCATTGATGCATTTCGGTCTCCCCAACCTTCCCCAAGTGACGATTCATAGTCATTATCCGTCAAGAGTTCACATAGTTTTAAGAAGTAATCCCGATCGTTTGTTGCCCTATCTCTGATTTTCTTCATATTTGGATTTTTTTAGGTAAGATGAACACATTTTCATTTGTACGATTATGTTTCTTTTTTATTGGGTTTAGGGTTTGACACGATTCAATAAGTTTGACACTCTTCTTTTGAGTGACTACTGTCAATGGTACTCTTTGAAACCCTAATTTTAGGACTTCAACAATATGATATTATGTTGATAATTGACTTTGAAAATATTTTTACCTAATCATTTGTTGATAATTGATATTATGTAGTTCAATTAAAATTAGAGGAAATAATATAATCATGATTAAGAAAGTATAAGTAATTAAATATACTATCCTAAAATGTTTGCATATTTATATTTTTGAAAAATATTCGAACTCATAATCCAAAATTCAGTTGATAAGTGATATAATTTGTAAAAAAATAGAAATGTTTTTTAATGAAGCGATTACTATTACTATGGTATAATTTGTAAAAAATAGAAATGTTTTTAATGCATTTTAGTTCATATCTATACTATATTATAAAGCGCGGATAAAAAACTCTTAAATACAAATTATTAGGCACAAGGTACCATCATTTTATGCAAAATTTTAAAAATATCTTAATTTACAAGTATCAAAGCACAAGATACATATTACTACTGCAGACTTCTAACACCCACCAAATTGGTATGTGCAGGGTTTTCCTTTTATGCAGACCTTTCCATGTATCTATACTATCTTATAAACCACATTTACTAAAAGTCTTAAAGTCTTAAAGACAACCTCTAAAGCATAAAGTACTACACTTTAATGCATAAAGTTTTAAAAGTCTTAAAAAACAACATATAAAACACAAGGTACAAGTGATTAAAGCATCACTTTTTTTTATCAGAGTTTATATTTCCCAAATTCCCACCCTTCTTCTTGATCTTCGCAGTTCGTCCCTTCCCCTCCCCAAGATGATATCCACCTTTTCATTGATGCATTTCGGTCTCCCCAACCTTCCCCAAGTGACGATTCATAGTCATTATCCGTCAAGAGTTCACATAGTTTTAAGAAGTAATCCCGATCGTTTGTTGCCCTATCTCTGATTTTCTTCATATTTGGCTTTTTTTAGGTAAGATGAACACATTTTCATTTGTACGATTATGTTTCTTTTTTATTGGGTTTAGGGTTTGACACGATTCAATAAGTTTGACACTCTTCTTTTGAGTGACTACTGTCAATGGTACTCTTTGAAACCCTAATTTTAGGACTTCAACAATATGATATTATGTTGATAATTGACTTTGAAAATATTTTTACCTAATCATTTGTTGATAATTGATATTATGTAGTTCAATTAAAATTAGAGGAAATAATATAATCATGATTAAGAAAGTATAAGTAATTAAATATACTATCCTAAAATGTTTGCATATTTATATTTTTGAAAAATATTCGAACTCATAATCCAAAATTCAGTTGATAAGTGATATAATTTGTAAAAAAATAGAAATGTTTTTTAATGAAGCGATTACTATGGTATAATTTGTAAAAAATAGAAATGTTTTTAATGCATTTTAGTTCATATCTATACTATATAATAAAGCGCGGATAAAAAACTCTTAAATACAAATTATTAGGCACAAGGTACCATCATTTTATGCGAAATTTTAAAAATATCTTAATTTACAAGTATCAAAGCACAAGATACATATTACTACTGCAGGCTTCTAACACCCACCAAATTGGTATGTGCAGGGTTTTCCTTTTATGCAGACCTTTCCATGTATCTATACTATCTTATAAACCACATTTACTAAAAGTCTTAAAGTCTTAAAGACAACCTCTAAAGCATAAAGTACTACACTTTAATGCATAAAGTTTTAAAAGTCTTAAAAAACAACATATAAAACACAAGGTACAAGTGATTAAAGCATCACTTTTTTTTATCAGAGTTTATATTTCCCAAATTCCCACCCTTCTTCTTGATCTTCGCAGTTCGTCCCTTCCCCTCCCCAAGATGATATCCACCTTTTCATTGATGCATTTCGGTCTCCCCAACCTTCCCCAAGTGACGATTCATAGTCATTATCCGTCAAGAGTTCACATAGTTTTAAGAAGTAATCCCGATCGTTTGTTGCCCTATCTCTGATTTTCTTCATATTTGGCTTTTTTTAGGTAAGATGAACACATTTTCATTTGTACGATTATGTTTCTTTTTTATTGGGTTTAGGGTTTGACACGATTCAATAAGTTTGACACTCTTCTTTTGAGTGACTACTGTCAATGGTACTCTTTGAAACCCTAATTTTAGGACTTCAACAATATGATATTATGTTGATAATTGACTTTGAAAATATTTTTACCTAATCATTTGTTGATAATTGATATTATGTAGTTCAATTAAAATTAGAGGAAATAATATAATCATGATTAAGAAAGTATAAGTAATTAAATATACTATCCTAAAATGTTTGCATATTTATATTTTTGAAAAATATTCGAACTCATAATCCAAAATTCAGTTGATAAGTGATATAATTTGTAAAAAAATAGAAATGTTTTTTAATGAAGCGATTACTATGGTATAATTTGTAAAAAATAGAAATGTTTTTAATGCATTTTAGTTCATATCTATACTATATTATAAAGCGCGGATAAAAAACTCTTAAATACAAATTATTAGGCACAAGGTACCATCATTTTATGCAAAATTTTAAAAATATCTTAATTTACAAGTATCAAAGCACAAGATACATATTACTACTGCAGACTTCTAACACCCACCAAATTGGTATGTGCAGGGTTTTCCTTTTATGCAGACCTTTCCATGTATCTATACTATCTTATAAACCACATTTACTAAAAGTCTTAAAGTCTTAAAGACAACCTCTAAAGCATAAAGTACTACACTTTAATGCATAAAGTTTTAAAAGTCTTAAAAAACAACATATAAAACACAAGGTACAAGTGATTAAAGCATCACTTTTTTTTATCAGAGTTTATATTTCCCAAATTCCCACCCTTCTTCTTGATCTTCGCAGTTCGTCCCTTCCCCTCCCCAAGATGATATCCACCTTTTCATTGATGCATTTCGGTCTCCCCAACCTTCCCCAAGTGACGATTCATAGTCATTATCCGTCAAGAGTTCACATAGTTTTAAGAAGTAATCCCGATCGTTTGTTGCCCTATCTCTGATTTTCTTCATATTTGGCTTTTTTTAGGTAAGATGAACACATTTTCATTTGTACGATTATGTTTCTTTTTTATTGGGTTTAGGGTTTGACACGATTCAATAAGTTTGACACTCTTCTTTTGAGTGACTACTGTCAATGGTACTCTTTGAAACCCTAATTTTAGGACTTCAACAATATGATATTATGTTGATAATTGACTTTGAAAATATTTTTACCTAATCATTTGTTGATAATTGATATTATGTAGTTCAATTAAAATTAGAGGAAATAATATAATCATGATTAAGAAAGTATAAGTAATTAAATATACTATCCTAAAATGTTTGCATATTTATATTTTTGAAAAATATTCGAACTCATAATCCAAAATTCAGTTGATAAGTGATATAATTTGTAAAAAAATAGAAATGTTTTTTAATGAAGCGATTACTATGGTATAATTTGTAAAAAATAGAAATGTTTTTAATGCATTTTAGTTCATATCTATACTATATAATAAAGCGCGGATAAAAAACTCTTAAATACAAATTATTAGGCACAAGGTACCATCATTTTAGGCGAAATTTTAAAAATATCTTAATTTACAAGTATCAAAGCACAAGATACATATTACTACTGCAGGCTTCTAACACCCACCAAATTGGTATGTGCAGGGTTTTCCTTTTATGCAGACCTTTCCATGTATCTATACTATCTTATAAACCACATTTACTAAAAGTCTTAAAGTCTTAAAGACAACCTCTAAAGCATAAAGTACTACACTTTAATGCATAAAGTTTTAAAAGTCTTAAAAAACAACATATAAAACACAAGGTACAAGTGATTAAAGCATCACTTTTTTTTATCAGAGTTTATATTTCCCAAATTCCCACCCTTCTTCTTGATCTTCGCAGTTCGTCCCTTCCCCTCCCCAAGATGATATCCACCTTTTCATTGATGCATTTCGGTCTCCCCAACCTTCCCCAAGTGACGATTCATAGTCATTATCCGTCAAGAGTTCACATAGTTTTAAGAAGTAATCCCGATCGTTTGTTGCCCTATCTCTGATTTTCTTCATATTTGGCTTTTTTTAGGTAAGATGAACACATTTTCATTTGTACGATTATGTTTCTTTTTTATTGGGTTTAGGGTTTGACACGATTCAATAAGTTTGACACTCTTCTTTTGAGTGACTACTGTCAATGGTACTCTTTGAAACCCTAATTTTAGGACTTCAACAATATGATATTATGTTGATAATTGACTTTGAAAATATTTTTACCTAATCATTTGTTGATAATTGATATTATGTAGTTCAATTAAAATTAGAGGAAATAATATAATCATGATTAAGAAAGTATAAGTAATTAAATATACTATCCTAAAATGTTTGCATATTTATATTTTTGAAAAATATTCGAACTCATAATCCAAAATTCAGTTGATAAGTGATATAATTTGTAAAAAAATAGAAATGTTTTTTAATGAAGCGATTACTATGGTATAATTTGTAAAAAATAGAAATGTTTTTAATGCATTTTAGTTCATATCTATACTATATTATAAAGCGCGGATAAAAAACTCTTAAATACAAATTATTAGGCACAAGGTACCATCATTTTATGCAAAATTTTAAAAATATCTTAATTTACAAGTATCAAAGCACAAGATACATATTACTACTGCAGGCTTCTAACACCCACCAAATTGGTATGTGCAGGGTTTTCCTTTTATGCAGACCTTTCCATGTATCTATACTATCTTATAAACCACATTTACTAAAAGTCTTAAAGTCTTAAAGACAACCTCTAAAGCATAAAGTACTACACTTTAATGCATAAAGTTTTAAAAGTCTTAAAAAACAGCATATAAAACACAAGGTACAAGTGATTAAAGCATCACTTTTTTTTTATCAGAGTTTATATTTCCCAAATTCCCACCCTTCTTCTTGATCTTCGCAGTTCGTCCCTTCCCCTCCCCAAGATGATATCCACCTTTTCATTGATGCATTTCGGTCTCCCCAACCTTCCCCAAGTGACGATTCATAGTCATTATCCGTCAAGAGTTCACATAGTTTTAAGAAGTAATCCCGATCGTTTGTTGCCCTATCTCTGATTTTCTTCATATTTGGCTTTTTTTAGGTAAGATGAACACATTTTCATTTGTACGATTATGTTTCTTTTTTATTGGGTTTAGGGTTTGACACGATTCAATAAGTTTGACACTCTTCTTTTGAGTGACTACTGTCAATGGTACTCTTTGAAACCCTAATTTTAGGACTTCAACAATATGTGCTAACTACACAGTAAGCTTTCCCAATACTGGTCTCTTTCAACAATATTTACTAACAACACAAGGTCATTCTTATTTCACAGAAACACTTAAATCTACTGTAAGGAATTTGCCCTCGGATGTTGCTGTTGGTGAACGATTCTTTAAGATTTAGTGTTTTGTGGCTTTAACTTCAGGTTCTTTCACTAAATCTGTTATAAGTGTTTGTTGCTATCGTCTTCAATTTTGTTGTTTTTCTCACAGAGACAGAAGTTGATTGTTTATTCTCTGAACCCACATTCTTCCTGTTCATTTTTTTTCTGTGTTTTTTCAGGTTGTGTGGGACTGATTGTTCTGCCCTTTCTTTATTCCAGTTGATCTGGCTTAATGCTCATCTTACAAAGATCTGGCCGTATGTTAATAAGGTGAGTTTTGCGAGGGTTGACTGTATTGTTTTTTCTTGGATGTTAATTTTCATCTTTGTTTATGTAGTGGCTATCTAAATCTGTCTACAAAGTGGATGTTGCAGGCGGCCTCTGACTTTACCAAATGATTTTTGATAAACAATACTTTTTTTTATTTATTTTCGTGTGTTGGGAGGGGTAATTTGTTATCTACTATTTGGTCGAACACAATGTAAAAGAACCTTTTCCACTTTGACTGTATCATCATGTTGTTTATTAACCATTTCCTTCAACCTGTTCATAGATTGAAGGCGATTAGCATTCTATTTGATTATGTTTTTAGATATGTACATCTTATTCTTATATCTTTTATTTTTAGAATTTGCTTTGTGACTGTTCGTTTTCGAGATTTCTTGAAAATTTTCAATCTTTTATATCATTTTAAGAGGTTTTTGTTCACAGCTTCCTCTTTAGTTTTCTGTTTATAACGCACAATCCATTTATATTCTTTTTTTTGTTGCTTCTGCTCTTTTGATTTGTGGCTTTTTGTTTGATTTTTTTCTTATTGCATCACATGGTTGATGTTCTTTCGTTAAATCGATGTGTTGATGCCATAAGGTTTGTTTTGAGCAATCTCGATTTTGACGTTTTAAAGATCTTCAATATTGCATCTAAATGGAATTTAAATCATAATTTGATCATGCGATAAAGATTGAAAAACACTCTTTTACAGAATCATATGCAACAGGTTGATTGCAACACCGGGTATGGGTGGATGCTATTCTCTAATGATGTCATCTTTTTTGAAATAATGTTGCCCATTTTTATAATTTGGCTTGATGTTTTGTTTGCAAAGGTTTTGGATTGTATGGATATTGTCAAACTTACTTAGGGAGTAGAAGTTATTCTGAATGTTTGGTACATTATGGAAGCATATATATGCGTAGGGGCTGTTTACCCGATGGGCTTACCGGTAAGAGGCAACACTTCCACTTAACTTTTCGGGTAAGATTTTAGTCAATTAAAACGGCTTCGAATGCCACTTACTGGGTAAAAGTCGTTACTTTCACTAACCGAGTAAACTTGGTCTTTGTCATCGTTTTTACAGGGTAAGATTCTCCTCCTTATTTCTCTTCCGTTGGTATGTTCATGATCATCCATCAAAAACAGAACTTGTTTATGGTTTATGCAGGAATTTGAGAGAGCTTTCTTATGTGATTGCTTGCCATCTGATTTATTTACTAAACATGGATACAATATTTGGACTTAACAATCTCCCCCTTTGTATTCAAGATTTAATAAAAATTTGATATTGATCTTCAGCTCTTGATTCTTCAGCTTTTGTCTCTTAAACTTTGAACTTTGAAGCTTTCACAGTCTTCAGTCTTTTGTCCTTTGAAGAATCTTGAAAAGTATTTTTAATCTTTGAAGCTCTGAAAGTCAACAAGCCTTGAACAGGAAACATATTTTCTTGAAACATCTTGAAAAACTTTGACAACTTTGAAACAAACTTTGAAACTTTTGAAAATTCTTTGAAACAACTTGATTCTGTATCTTCATCTCTTTGATCTCTAGACAATCTTTGGAAGAACAGACTTTCACAAATCATCTTGAATTAACTTTGAACAATCTTCTTCAGATACATTTGTCTTTGTAACAGCGGAAGCATTTTGAACTTTCAGAAATTCTTCATCAGACTTTGAAGATCTTGATCCAAACAAACTTTCGTCAAACTTGAACTTTGAAATTGATCTTTGTATAATTCTCCCCCTTTTTGATGATTGAGAGCATCATAATCATCAAAATTTCTTCAATTTCAGCATAGGCTTTGATCACCCCTTTTGTAACCAAATAACAATATCCCCTTTGACAATAGGCGTGCTTTGATCTGAAGAGCCGAATCATGAACTGTATATATCCGAATCTTTTCAAATTCAGACATAATTAGCGTGTAACCCTGATTCAACATATGAAACAGTTAGGAATGCTTGTCAGTAACACAAAATTACTGTGTACAACGAATGTACAATATAAGGAGCTGGCTTGATGATGACTCCCCAGGACTTCCATTCAATCATTGAAAAACACAAGGTAATTCTATGAATGTTCTGTCAGAAAAACAGATTTTCTGTGTGTTCGTGCTTGTGTATGAAAGAATTTTAACACAATGATTGTGTTTCATTAAGGCTCAAATTGTGTAAACTGTTGAGACAGCAACAGATAATACATGGACTCAATGTGCATGAAAGAGGTGTGAAGGTGGGGCAACTTTCCTTCTTTTTCAATATCTAAATCTTCCGAATGAAGATTAGATAGCATATATGATGCGTCCCCAAAGAAAATGAAACATTTCTTTGTTAAGAAAGAAATGAGTTGTTGGTGGGGTAATTGCAAGATGGGCTCACTGCCTATTTCAATGATGGTCACCAAAGAATGTGAACCAATCAATAGATGTGGCTGCCCGGCTCAGAAAGAAGTTGGTGCAGAGTTCTGATATTCTTTTAACTCTGATCTCACACCCTCTTTCTTTTTAACATTTAGCTCACTTCTAACCAAACTCTCATTTCCATTTTTCCACTCAACACAATGAGAATAACTCAACCGGATGAGTTATCTCCCCCACTCTTTGATTTTAACCCCTCACCCCTCAATCACTCAAGGATAACTTCCTGGGTAGGAAACACAGGTTGCGTGAATCCATGGAAGTTCTGTTTAAGCTCACACACGAATCCCATGATATTTCCTAAGAAGCATGGTTTCTCAACAATTTAACTGAAACAGTTAAGCTCAAAAAGATAACAATGTTAGAATGTATGCTCATTTAAAAATATGAATGAAATTTGAGCAATTGAACTTTGAAGATTTCTCAAAACAAGGATATTGAATGAATGAAATAAATTCAAGAGAATTGTTTTGAGAATCTGACAATGAATCAATCAGATCAAATCAAAAGGTTAGGGTATCAAAGAATTGGAAAATTTGTTTATATGAACGAATATAAACAATTTATCAATGAAAGTACAAATATGAAAAAGATGAATGATGCTCAACAACTTTGAAAGCAAACGGGGGTATTACCATCGAAAAATTGGTTCTTTTAGAGACATGGTAATAACAAATTCAAATAAAATACTGAACCGGTTTGTGTGAATACTTGACAATATATGGACAAGATAATACACAAGTATTGATCTTTGGAAACACACGGTCAGTTAAACATTAAGCTCAAAAAAAATTGAAAAACATTTAAAAGTCACACTTCTGAATTCATGAAATCTTTTGAGAATAAGAAGTGGTTTGAACATTTAAGAAACTGTTTTTCATGTTCGAAAGTTGTTCTTCTTTCAAACAATCCGAGATCTAGGACAGAAGATATTTACCTTTAAGCTCCCCCTCAAAACATGATATAATGATTTATGTCTTTTGAGCTCCCCCTGGATATTAGCATAATATTCTTCTTTGATCGTTGAAAAACGGGTCCTGATTTGTCATGTGATCAGAAGCCATCACCTTTACTCCTCCTATAAATTAGGCATCTGAAATATGTCAGATAAAACAGGATAGAGATCAAACACTCCTTTTTAAATTGTTAGACCATCAATATCAGAAAATCTAGCAGTGAAAAAGTATAGGATAGAGATCAGATCAATTCACTTGGGATGTAGACCATCAATATCCATCGGATGAAAAAACACAGGAGTAAGGTCTTTTTGATCGCTGAGGTCCGAGTCCTAAACTGTTGTGTTTAGAAGTCAAACTTCTTTGAAGAACGGGTCCTAAGCTGATGTGCTTAGAAGCCATAATCTTGATATTAAAGTCCGGGTTTTGAACTGCTATGTTCAAAAGCCATAGTCTTTCTTACTCCCCCTTGACGTGTGGTGCTTGTAACACAAAATCAATTTTCTTCTTTGGTACCCACTGGTATTTGGGTCCAGAAATGTTAGTTGCAGTTCGTGTGGGGGATATGGAGTAAGAACCATACCAGTAATGATCATTTGTTTTGTGAAAATGATCATGTGTACAGCAGATAGAACAATAATATTTATTACCTGAAAACCTGAGTAATTGATCTTTTGAGTATTTGAGGTCAGGTTTACCTCTATGCTCTTTGTTCTTCTTTGCTTTGTGAACATGTACACATGATGTCTTTCCATTCAGCTCATTTTCCTTGTCATCCTTGACTGATTTCTTTTTCCAGATCATTTTCTTTTTCTTAAAACTTCTTCTTCTCGGATATGTATCTGAACCATCTAAAAATTCATCAAAGAAAATGTTAGATCGACGAATCTGATCAAAATATTTAACTGACCTTTGTGAAGAGACAAATTTCTAAGTAGAACTTGAAACAGACTTTTCAAGCTCTTTGATCTTTGATGCAAAGATGTCTCTTTCTTTCACAAGTTGGTCAATCTTCTTCGAGAAATCAGACTTCGTCTTTTTTTCTTTCAGCGCATTAGTAGATAGTTCAGATAATTTTGAAGTCAGTCTTTTGATTTCAGTTTCAAAGATTGAACGTTCTTCTTCAAATCCTTTTTCTGACTCATTTCTCTGGCCGGATAATTCTTTAAAGAATCCCACATTCTTCTGTTCTATGGCCTTCTTTTCTTTATCAAATTTCTCTCTTTCCAAAATCAGCACTTTCTCAAAATCAGACACTTGTTGAGAAAGTTTTAAGCATTTAAGCTCTACTGACTTCTTTTCTTCATAACACTTCTTTGAGAAATCTGAGAATTTCTTTGAAAAACTTTTCTTTTCTTTTTCAAAATCAACTTTATTATCAGCAAGCTGTTGATCCAAGCTAGATATATTCTTTTTAAGTTCAGCATTCTCAGATTCAAATCCCTTCATCTTCTCTTTGAAAGCCTTCAGCTTGTTTTGAAGTTCAATTGATTCTGCTTGTAGCTCAGGTGATTTCTGTTCAGTTGGCTTCAGTTGGCTTTGTAGAGTTATAATCTCTCTTTCTTTGTCTTTTATCTCTTTTTCCTTCTCATAGATGATATCTGAAAATTTAGAAAGATTATTAGGACAATGTATACATTCAGGAGTTTTAACACAGTTAAACAATTTAAGTTGCAACTCCTGAATCCTTTTGAGATATTCTGAATTTTTCATTTTCAGATCATTTCGTTCAGATTCAATAACAGATATCTCAGATTTGTACAAAATTGACATCTTGAAAAAGTAATCAGCTTGAAGTGAATAACCGTTCCAAACTATATATCAGAAAATCAAAAATCAGATTGAATTGAAAATTTTCGAAAAATATTAAAAATTTGAACAACACTTGAACTTGCACAAAGTAGAGTTTCTTGTAATCAATGAGAGACGCAAAGTCAGGTTCTAGGAATCAGTGGGATACGCAAAGTAAGATTCTCGTGTCACACTGAATATGCAAAGTATGGTTTTCGTGAGTCACTGGATGCGCAAAGTTGAGTTTCTCTTAAGCAGAGAGTTGCGCAAATGGAGCTTTGCGCAAGCAACGTGATGCGCAAAGACAAGTTTGCGTATCAGTCTTGAAGCGCAAGATGAGCTTTGCGCAATGGTCTTGAAGCGCAAAGTAGGTTTGCGTATTGGGATGGATGCGCAAGATGGGCTTCGCGCAATGGTCTTGATGCGCAAAGTAGGTTTTTCCTCTACATACTTGGATGATCTCACGCAAACGTCTATGAATGTTGCGCAAACCATGGATCTAGACTGATTCTAACTCAAATCGATCAAAACCTGCAAATTGATCTCAAAAACTTTATCAGCATCATCAACAAACAGTACGTAACACAAATTTACAATCGATTTTCGATTAAAAACACCAATTCGTACATTTTCAAACAAGAACAGTGTTCGAACAAGTTTTCAAGAAAATTTAAAAAAAAAATCAAAAATTGACATCGAAATTGTTCAAATTATGAGACGAAATCAAAACACGAATCAATCCTACACATAAAACGAATCTAATCAATCCATTTTCTTACATCAAAAATGATTTTTCACATGAAATTCGGATGAAACAGTAACAAACTCGTTTTCTTGAAAAACTTTCAAAAATATAGATTTTCGATCCAAAAACACACAGATTTCAATTCAAATCATGATTAAATCATTCCTGAAAAGTTTGGTTCGGCTCTGATACCAATTGTTAATCAATAAATCCCAATTTATCAAGCAATTACTCAAAATATGAACATTTAGGAACAAGAACTAGAGAGAGAATCTAGAGAGAGAAAGTAAACTTCATTAGTCACAAATCTGATATGACAATATGAGCTTCCATGTTTTTAGATTCTTACCACATGCTTACTAAACAAACCTATTTATACCACTACCTAATATAAGACTTAATGACAAAGAAAACAAAACTAGCTTTGACTTTTCTAATACAAAGACTATGTTGACTTTTACATCTTTGACTTTCCACATTAAATCTTGGATACAATATTTGGACTTAACAACTTCCATTAACTTTGTTAAATCAGGGACCATTTTAGCCATTTTGCCTATTTTTTTCTTTTTTTGATAAGAAAAATATAAACAATATTTTTATACACACATGTATATAAATATAAATATATATATATATATATATATATATATATAACGATATTAAAATAAATAAAATAAGACATTATTGTATGATTTAATTGTTTAATTTTTTTTAAATTAATTATATTAAATACAATTTAATTTTATTATTTTATTGTAATTGTGGAAAAATATATATAGTTTTATTGTTTTAATGTAATTAAAATTTCAAACTAAACAAATCAGATCATAAAACTATATCTTATTTTATTTAGAGGGAATAAAATAAAATATGATTTGATTTATTGAATTAAAATTTTAATTAAGTTAAAGACGATTTAATTATATTGTTATTTTATTATCATTGCAACAAACAAGCTTATTGTTGAAATTTTAACACAAAAAAATCATTAAAACCCGTTGAGAAATGTACTTTAATTTTATCATACTAAAAACAATATGAAAATTGATTTTGAGTTTTTGTTAGTACATTAATTGTATCCAAGATTTAGTGAGAAAAGTCTTGTATAAAGCCTTGTATTTGAGAAGTCAATGGAAGTCAATGAAAGTCATATTGTGAGAAAGTCAACATAAGTTTTAGAGGTGTTGAAGTACTTGAGAGTTTAGTTGGATTACTTGGGAGTTTCATAGTTGGTATAAATAGTTTGTATTCTTTGTAATTCTTGTAAGAGCTTTCATTGTCATAATACGATTGAAGATTATTTCTCTCTCTACTCTCTCTCTAGAAATATAACTATGTCATATTATAATCTAGAGTTGAATTGCTTGATTTGAAACTGGGTTTACAATTTCAATTGGTATCAGCCGTACCAAACAGATTCAAAGAAATTTGCGCAGAAGATTATATCAATTTCTGGAAATCTTGGATCTCACTGTTATTTTCTTGAAAATTTAAAGAACACTGTTGATTCAAGAACATTGTTGAAATTCATTAAATTGTTGTGAATCAATTGTGATCTGATTGAGAATTGTTGTACTTTGATCACATTTTCATAATTTCATTGAATTGAGATTGTGGATCAATTTTTGGAATTGTCAAGAACACTTTGTCGAGTCATTGGTTACACTCTGATAAATCAAATTCTCAATTCATAATCATTGATTGAGTGTAATCTTGATAAAAGTGTAATCGATTTTTGTTTAGAAACAAATTATATTCATACAATTTCATCAATTAATCACAAAATCAAACTGATTTTTGGATTTTTTTTTGTTTTGTTGACATCGAACACTGTATCTTTGCAATTCTTTGTGATGTTGATTTTTTTTTATAAATTTGTTGCTAGAAAGTGTTTGGGATTGGATTTTGATTGTATTGATGCATTATCTAGTTTCAATTTTGCAGATTAAACTGATATGAATCAATTCGTGAAGCCAAATGAAGAACACGAAAGTGTCCATGAAGAACACGCAAGGCACAGGGGTGAAATCGAATCGTTAATCTGCGAGTTTGAGAAAACACGCATATAAGCATCTGCGCGTTCTACAAACATGCAAGGCACTACCTGCGAGTTCCAGATTTCAATTTGAAGAGGCTTGCAAGTTTGTTTGACTTACGCGTTTCAGACATCTGCACGTTTCAGACATCTGCGCGTTCTAATCTTGAAGTTGCTTCAATCTGCGAGTTTGAAGTTCAATTTCATTTTGTGCGTTCCAGATTAAATCAACTTGCGCGTTTCAGACTCAAAATCAACTTGCGAGTTTAGGCAGTTGCGCGTTTCAGACTAATTCCACTTGCGCGTTTTAGTTCAATTCAATCTGCGCGTTTTAGTTGTTTGACTTGCGCGTTTAGTACAAACTCAGATTGATGATTCGATTGATTTCAATTAATTGATTTGTTAAATTCTAATTGATTTCCATTACTTGATTTGCAGGTTACGTGTTTTGATCAATTGCAAGTTCTGGTGCGGCTATGTTTCCATGAATTGAAATTCAATATGGCAGTGGCTATTGTTGATTATTGATATCGGCGGCTGCAGAAATTAACAAATTAAGTGGTGGAAGCTTAAAGCATATGGATTAATTTGAATATGGGTTTTTCAATTTGATTGGATGAAAAATATAATGGGACGGTGGATTTAAATTGAACATTGAATCTGCGATTTGCAATTTAAAAGTGATCTGCAAGTTTATGACTATGAGTTTAACTAATCTGTGAGTTCCAGAGTTTCATCCATTTGCGTGTTTCAGCTCTAGCAGTCTGCGGGTTCTAATGATTAGCAGTCCATACAGCCTACAAGTTTTGAGAAAACACGCAGCCATTGATCCAAGCTTATGCTAGTTTGAGTTCACAAACAGTCTGCGTGTTTGATGATTCAAGTAATGAACACAGTCTGAGGGTTTCTGCATATGATCTGCAGAATTTTAACCAAGTTTGATCTGCATATGATTTGCGAGTTTGAAACCAAGTTGTCTGCAAATTTTAATTCATAGGGTCTGCTGAGTTGAATCAAAATCCACACAGATTATGCAAGTCTTGAATTCTCTCAGAACACAGCCTACAAGTTCAAATTTTGTGAAAATCCAAGTTTCAATTTGATTGCAGTTCATAATACACAGCCTGCAAGTTTGCATTAATCTGTTCAAAGCATCTGTGCACAGCTTGCATCAATCTGTCTGTTAATCGTTTCATTTACACAGCCTGTGCGAGTTTGCTTAATTCATGATATGCACTTTTTAAAGCTCATAAACACACAAAGTTCATGGTCATTTGATATGCGTGTTTCATCATACAGTCTGTAATCTGAGAGTTTTGAGTTCAAGTGATTTGTGTGTTTCATTCTAAGTGATCCACAGACTGCAGGTTCTAGTGTACAAAGCTGTTTTTGAGTTTAATTGCAGTTTACACATCTGCACAGTTTAATCTGATCTGTTTGTGAGTTTGTAATCCGTGTTTGCAATCTGTGTGTTTCAAAGATATTGATTTGCATGTTCAAGTTTATGGTCACAGTTTGTAATCTGGAAGTGATCTGTGAATAGCTTGTAATCTGGAAGTGATCTGTGATTTTTAAATCAGTTTGTGTAATCTGTGAAGTTCAAGTATCTGTGAATTTCTGTGAGTTTGTTACTGTTTGATCTGCACAGTCTCAATTCGGTCTTAACACATGTTCACTTGATTTGTGTTGATCTTCACAGTCTGAACATATTTTAACTGTTTGAAATTTGAAAAAGTTTTGGTGTTGCATAGTTCATAACAGGACTTGATTTGGTCTTTTTCACTTGATTTGCACAGTTTACAGTTTGAACACAGTGTGTGTTTTTAACAGTCCATTCTACTGTAATTTGTGTAAACAGTCTGCAGGTTTTCTGGTGTAAACAGTTTGCACATTCTGCACATTCACAGTCTACTTATTCACACAGGTATGACAGTCTGCTGTGTGTTTTAACTTCACACAGTGTGTAATCTGTAAGTCTGTGTGTTTCATGGTTTGCTAGTTCAAACAGTCTGCTAATCTGTGTTTTAACAGTCTGCACAGTCTGCAAGTTTGTTATTAATTAGTCTGCGAGTACTAGTCTTGAGAAAATTTTCAAGTGCAAGTTTCAAGCGGTTTGAGAAATCCAGTGACAGAAAATTGTTCAGAAGATTTTTTTTCTGATCTAAGTTTGACTTTCAGTCAAATATTCTGAACTGTTTGGGAACGATCATTCATATCAAGCATATTTTCAGTATGAGTTCAAAGTTCAAGACTCCGGTTTACAATTCCAAAAAGAAAGACTTGGAGCCTATCGTTTTAATTCCACATATAATTGAGACAGGGACTACCTCAGTGACATCAGGAAATGAATCTAAAACTACATCACTAGTTTCTGATTCATCTGAAATTATAATTACATGTCCAATTATAGTGGATGGCAATGAAACTGTGCCTGAGATACCAAGAAAAGAAGCTGAACAAGATAGACTGAAAGATCAGAATTCAGAGCTTCTTAAACAAATTCAGGAGTTGAAATTTAAATTGTCAAATTCTGATAAAACTCCTGTTTGTACAAAATGTACTGATCATGCTAAATCCGATTGTGCAGGTATCATCAGTGCAAAAGAGAATGACATAAGAGAGAAAGAGAAAGAGATTAAAGAGAAAGAGAACATCATTGCTTTAAAAGAAAATACAATTGTTACATGTGAGAAAGAATTAAAGTTAAAAGAGAGAAAAATTGTAAAACTTCAAAGCCAACTAAAGAAAACTGAACAGAAATCTTCAGATTTCCATGTTGAATCAGTTGAGCTTCAACAAAAGTTTACGGCTTTTGAAGACAAGATATCTGCCTTGGAAATACAGAATGTTGAATTGACAAAAAGCATCCAAGCAGATAATAAAAAAGTTAATCTGGAGAAGGATTTCATTCAAAAGCTTTCTGATTTTTCAAAGAAAGTTAACCAAGAGAAAAAGGATCTGGAGCTTAGATGCGTAAAACTTTCCAAGCAAGTGTCTGAATTTGAGAAAATTCTAATTACTGAAAGAGACACTTTTGCGAAAGAAAGATAAGTTCTTGAAGATAAAATAACTGAACTTCCCAAACAGATTTCTACATTACAAGACCTACTTGAGAAAGAAAGAAAATGCTTTAAAGAAAATAAGAAGTCTTTTGAGCAAGAAAAGAAATTATTGGAAAAGAGAAATACTGGGATTTTCAAAGATATTTCTGAGAAAACCAAGAACTTGGAAAAGGATTTTGAGCAAGAACGTTTACATTTTGAATCTGAAATATCTAAGCTCACATCCAAATTAACTACTCTGTCATCAGATTATCAAAAAGAACAAAAGACCAAATCTGATTTGAAACAAAAGTTTGACATACTTTCAGATGAAAGAAACATTTTGACTAAAAAGATAAATGACTTGGAAGCTGCAAACATTGAATTGTCAGAAAAGATTACAGCTGATGTGATTGATCAATCACCTGTTGATAATTCAACAGAATCAGTCTGTTCTTTCAAAACAGCTTCAAGTTCTATTCATGATCAAAATGTTTTCAAAAAGAACAGTGTCAAACCTAAAATTGTCAAATTAAGTCAGATTCGACCATCAAATCTATTTTATGACAAATCTGTTGATGGACCAACGAGCTTCTATGTTAAATCTCTTGGAAAGCAATCGAAGAAAAATCAGATGGTCTGGCGAGTGAAGACTCGTGATGAAGAGAAGAAGAATGACAAATCATTCAAATCCACAACCAATGCCAAAAAGAACAGTGCACATAAAGGTAAATCTTTTGGTAATCCTGATATATATTTCTCTACTAATCATTTGATCAGGATTGCACAGAAGAAAATCTGTTGTTCTTACTGTGGAGAGAATGACTTCGTTCAGAAACAATCTGCTCATAACTGGTACGGTTCTTATAGAATAACTTCTCAGAATTCTGGATTTAAAAGATATACATCTAATGAGAAGTGGATTCCTAAATCTAACATACCAGGACCCAAATACCAGTGGGTACCAAAACCTGTTAAATCTGTTTCGCGGGTACCACAGGTTTAGGGGGAGCAAGATGGTTGACTTCTGATCATGTACAGATCAGGACTCGTACTTCAAAGTACAAAATATTGACTTCTAAGTACTACAACTTAGAACTCGGACTTCAAAGTCAAAGACTATGGCTTTTGAACAAAACAGTTCAAAACCCGGATTTAAGTGTCAAGATTGCGGCTTCTGATCACATGACAGATCAGGACCCGTTCTTCAATGTTTAGACATAGATATTTTGCAAATATCCAGGGGGAGCTTAATAGACCTAAATCATTCTATACTGATTTGAGGGGGAGCTTAAAGGTGAATATCTTCTAATCTTAGATCTCTGATTGTTTGAAAGAAGAACAACTTTCAAGCATGAAAAACGGTTTCTTAAATGTTCAAACCACTTCTCTATTCTCAAAAGATTTCATGAATTCAGAAGTGAGCTTTTAAATGTTTTTCATTATTAAGCTTTCATGTTTAACTGGCCGTGTGTTTCCAAAGATTAATACTTGCGTATTATCTTTTCTATATACTGTCAAGTATTCATACACATCGGTTCAATACTTCATTTGAATTTGTTATTACCATGTCTCATAACGACCTAATTTTTCGATGGTAATACTCCCGTTTGCTTTCAAACGTTGTTGAGCATCATTCATCATTTCAATATTTGTGCTTTCATTGCTAAAATTGTTTATATTTGTTCATATAAACAAAATATCCAATTCTTTGATACCCTAACCATTTCATTTGATCTGATTGATACATTGTCAGATTCTCAAAACAATTCTCTTGATTTCATTTCATTCATTCAATATTCTTGTTTTGAGAGATCTTCATTGTTCAAATGCTCAAATTTCATTCATATTTTTAATGAGCATACATTTTGACAATGTTTTTCATACTTTGTGCTTAACTGTTCAGTTAAGCTGTTGAACAACCATTCTTTATAGGATTTACATGGGATTCATGTGTGAGCTTATAAGAACTTCCATGGATTCACGTAAACCAGTGTTTCCTACCTAGGAAGTTATCCTTGAGTGATTGAGGGGTGAGGGGTCAAAATCAAAGAGTGGGGGAGATAACTCATCCGGTTGAGTTTTTCTCATTGTGTGGAGCGGTAAAATGTAAATGAGAGTTTGGTTAGAAGTGATCTTAAATGTTAAAAAGAAAGGGTGTGAGATCAGAGTTAAAAGAATATCAAAACACTGCACCAACCACTTTCTAAGCCGGGCAACCACAAAATTTGATTGGTTCACATTCTTTGGTGACCATCATTGAAACAGGCAGTGAGCCCATGCCAACTCTTATAATTACCCCACCAGCCACTCATTTCTTTCTTAACAAAGAAATGTTTCATTTTCTTTAGGGACGCAGCATATCTGCTATCTAGTCTTCACTCGGAAAATTTAGATATTGAAAAAGAAGGAACGTTGCCCCACCTTCGCACCTCTTTCATGCACATTGAGTCCGTGTAATATCTGTTGCTGTCTCAACAGTTTACACAATTTGAGCCTTATGAAACACAATCATTGTGCTAAATTCTTTCATACACAAGCACAAGCACACAGAAAATTTGTTTTTCTGTCAGAACATTCATAGATAAACCTTGTGTTTTTCAATGATTGAATGGAAGTCCTGGGGAGTCATCATCAAACCAGCTCCTTAAATTGTACATTCGTTGTACACAGTAACTCCGTGTTACTGACAGGCACTTCTAACTGTTTCATTTGTTGAATCAGGGTTACCAAGTTCATTATATCTGAATTTGAAAATATTCGGGTATATACAGTTCATGATTCAGCTATTCAGATCAAAGGGCAGAAAATGTCAGATGTATCTCAAAAGGGGGAGAATATTTGAAAAAGGGGGAGAATCAAAGAAAGTGCTGAAATTGAGAAAGTTTTGATGATCATGAAGCTCACAATCATCAAAAAGGGGGAGATATCTACAAAGATCAATTTCAAAGTCATCAAAGAAGATGTCCAAAGAAGATGTCAAAGTCAAAAAGACTTACGGAAAGATTCTGAAGAAATAAAGATGATTCAAAGACAAATTCAGATGCTTATTATGTTTCAGAGAAAGATTCTGAAGATGATTCGAGAAAGTTTGTTTTTTCTGAAGACTGATCAGAGTTTACAGTGATGAAGATACAATTTTCAAAGATCCCTAGAAGTTTCAAAGAAGTTTTTAAAGATTTCAAAGTTTTCAAGACTTGTTGACTTTCCAAAGCTGCAAAGTGCAAAAGACTTTTCAAGATTCTTCAAAGACTGAAAGACTGAAGATTGTTAGAGCTTCAAAGTTTTAAAGATGTCAGAGATAAAAGTTGAAGAATCAAGCGTTGAAGACTAATGTCAAATTTTTATTAAATCTTGAATACAAAGGGGGAGAATGTTAGTGCATTAATTGTATCCAAGATTTAGTGAGAAAAGTCTTGTATAAAGCCTTGTATTTGAGAAATCAATGGAAGTCAATGAAAGTCATATTGTGAGAAAGTCAACATAAGTTTTAGAGGTGTTGAAGTACTTGAGAGTTTGTTCAAGTACTTGAGAGTTTAGTTGGATTACTTGAGAGTTTCATAGTTGGTATAAATAGGTTTGTTTCTTGTAATTGTGTAAGAGATTAATGAATAAATCAGATTTACTTTCTCTCTCTACTCTCTCTCTACAATAAACATTGTTACATCTTGAGTGAGAGTGTTTGAATTGCTTGATTTAATCTGGGATTACATTTACAGTTTTTGACTGAAAAACAATATGAAAATTGGAGCTTCTAATTTTAAGATGATAAAATTATAGTTCATTTCTCAACAGTTTTCAATGATTTTTGGTGTTAAAATATCAACAATAAGCTTGTTTGTTGCAATGATAGTAAAAGAACAATATAATTAAATCATCTCTAACTTAATTAAAATTTTAATTCAATAAATCAAATCATAAAACCATATTTTATTTTATTCGATCTAAATAAATAAGATATAGTTTTATGATCTGATTTGTTTAAATTGAAATTTTAATTACATTAAAACAATAAAACTATATCTTTTTTCACAATTACAATAAAATAATAAAATTAAATTGTATTTAATATAATTAATTTTAAAAAAATTAAACAATTAAATCATACAATAATGTCTTATTTTATTTATTTTAATATCGTTATATATATATATATATACATGTGTGTATGCATGTGTGTTTGTGTGTATAAAAATATTGTTTATATTTTTCTTATAAAAAAAGGACGAAAAATAGGCAAAATGACTAAAATGATCCTTGATTTAACAAAGTTAATGGAAGTGTTAGTCAGAAGGACAATGACCAAAATAAATTGAATACCACAAGGACGAAATCCACAATAAACATAGAATGAGGACCATGGTCAAAGAAATCACTAAACCACAGGGACCAAATCCACAATTCACTCTATTATTTATTTAAACGTATTAATTAAAATTGTATTTTCGAAAGTTATGGATTTGTCATTTACGGATCCACTAATTCAGGATTAAAATAGGCGAATTATAAGTATACACCCCCCCCCCCAACCGCCCCTCAAAAAAAAACCCACCCCTCCTACTCACATGTTGCATTTTTTGTCCCTAACTCTTTTGATTGATTTACTTTATACCTTTTAGTTTTACATTTTATATTTTCATTATATTAATACATATAAACGTATATTAACTAAAATACGTTAAAAAAATAATTTTTAATTTCAACAAGTTACACCATTATAATCGTCTAATCGATACCATCGAAATGAGCTCAATATTGAATATTTTTTTATTTAATTATGTTGGGTCATTGACCAGCATCTTCCTAAATCGAAACGTGGCGCTGGCTGCTACGCTATAAAGAAATAAAGTTGCGCCTTCTCCATCAGCAATTGCTTTTGGCGTAGTGGTAAGCGCTTGATCCTAACATGTGGTATTAGAGCAGGTCACGGGTTCGAATCCCATGGAGTGCATTTAAATGCCAAAGGCATGTTGTGCAGCCATTGACTTCTAGCGAAAATCTTGTTAGTGCTGGCAGATGTTGGGGGGGGGGGATTGTTGGGTCATTGACCAGCATCTTCCTAAATCGAAACATGGCGCTGGTTGCTACGCTATAAGGAAATAAAGTTGCGCCTTCTCCATCAGCAATTACTTTTGGCGTAGTGGTAAGCGCTTGATCCTAACAAATTATATTATTATATGTCATATATTGTACCTTGGTTAATCGTTTTTTTTTGAAAAAAGAGAAAATGTATCACATCGAACGTAAGTTTTTAACATAAAGATAATAAACATAATAAATATATTGCGTAGTTTTTTTATTCCAACATATTCCAACTTTGATTATTCATTTAAATCAACATATTCACGAGTACGAGTACGTTCTATATATTTTTCATAAACATATAATCTACGTTTGTATGAGATAATCCACGACATTGCATCTCGAAGTACATGACGTGTCCAATGGTGTATGAGTGTAGGCATTGGGTAATCTCCGTTTAATACCACATTTATGTAATGATTACCATTAACATGCACTATTGCAATTGACTTGTCTTGAGATGATGACGACGGTTGTGTCCTGAATGGTAAGTATGTCGCACTGCCTTCCATACTGAGAACATGTAGTATGCCATTGAACCTTGGAGCAGTTAGAATTCCCATTTCAAGCATCGCGATCCAATGTCTAGGTGGTGCAAAGACGCCCTTCTGGAAAAAATCCAACGCTTCGTAAATTCTTTGGCACTCGTTGCCAATCACATCAAAGTAATAATCAAAATACCCAGTTAGTTCACCACCCATTAACTCTGTGCAGATAGTGTCCCATGCATCTTTTTTTTGGTAACCGTGGGTTTCCGGGGCAGCTTACGCGCACCGACTAATCCCAGGCGACCACGAATGGCCTGCAGTCATCGCAGGTAAACCTCCTGGAGTCTCATGCATCTTCATGACCACCGAAACAAGTAGATGTTTCCTAATATTTTTACTCATTTCAAAGTGTCTTGTGACTGAATTACAACATGAATATGAGATAAAATTCTTTTTAAATCTGCTTGTGAAGTCTCCAAATATTTTTTTTTAATTTTGAATGTTGGCTTTCAACTCTATTTGTTGTATAATTTCCAAAATTTAAAAACTGATCAACCCAAGCAGATACAAACATTTTCTTATATGGCGTCAACCATACACGTTCCAAGTAATTTAAAACCCCTGAAAAATATAACAAATATACGTCAATATCTTTAGTAATAATGGTTAAACTTTTTATATAAAAAATACCCGGATAATTGAGCAACTTTTCTTGGAGTTGTACCAAATTGTACGTGTACAATTCTTGATTTGGAGATTCAAGTAACCGCAACCATGCTTGATGAAAAGAATTCCATGATTGAGACTCATGTATTGATGGTCTACATTGTTTCAGAATATTCTGATAGATGTGCCATCTACAAAGCAATCTTTTAGCACCCGGAAATACCACTTTGCATGCATTAATCAAATCCAACTCTTTGTCTGTGACTATGACAACCGGGTAAAGGTTATCATATATTTTGGACTTTAGACATTCTAACACCCAAATAAAATTAGATACCTTTTCTTGATGCATGAAAACAAATGTTATGCAAAATGTTTTGTTTGTTGATGTTACACCAACTATCTCAAGAAGAGACATATCGTACCTGTAAACTAAACAAAATAATAGTATTAAACAAAATAATAATATTAAACATTAATATAATACACATGCATATTCCCGTACCTATTTGTTTTATATGTGGCATCGATGACCAACACTTGTGGGAATGCACGCCAAAGCTCCAATGATTTTGGATGAATGAAAAATAAATCTTCCAACTCGTTTGTTTCATCATTTGCAAGAGTCTCGAAATCATAACTTTTTTCAACAAAAAAAATCCAGAACAACCTGCATTTTTGGTCTTCCTGCCTCGTTTCTTGTCTTAATCTTTTGAACTTCATTGTATACTGTTCTTGACGTAGATGCATTTTCCACATATCTACCCTTTAACGTGGATAAAATGTATCGTGGCTTGACATGTTCGGCTGGTAGATCTTCAACTAGTTGAACTTCAGGTTCGTTCAACCGCATTGCATATACATGACCCTCCATTTATTGTGCAACGACATGATTATGTGTATCACACACAACCCTTAACGTCCACCAATGACGCTTAGATGAATATAGCGCTATCAACTCAAATGGACAACCAAACATTCTTGTTCCAGTATGACGACTGGAAATTTTGTCACCTTTGTAAACCCCACTATGTTCACACATAAACACGACTTTATAAACATCTCCATTTGTCTTAGTCTTTGATCTTTTGGTAACATCAACGACACCAACCGAATGTCCCACATTATGCACCCAGTCAGTTATTTCTTCTCAAGAATTGAACACCTGAAACTATTAAATTTTGTTATAACTTTCACTTGTACCCGTAAGTTAAAATTAACATAAATGTTAGTTATCATAATATTGTACCTGATTGGTGACAAATTCTGATGTTGGTGTCAAATATTCTCCCATGTTTGTCATCTGCAACTTTGATATATATATATATATATATAGAGAGAGAGAGAGAGAGAGATAGAGATAGAGAAAGAGAAAGAGAAAGAGAGGGAGAGAGTTATATATATCGAATGAAAACGAATGAATCGTTCGTTCGATATATATCGAATTGTTTTTACTTTATTTCAAATCATATATATATATATATATATATATATATATATATATATATATATATATATCGAATGATTCTATTTTCATTAATCGACATGTGATATCCCAAAATAATCAACATTTGTGATATCCACAATTAATCACATGTGATATCCACAAAATACAACATAATTATGTATGTTAATGTGATATGTTAAAACGTATTTTTAAACGTATTTTTTTGACATATTTTAATATATAATAAAATAATTAAATAAAAAAATATTCAATATTGGGCTCATTTCGAAGGTATCGAAGAGATGATTATAATGGTGTAACTTGTTAAAATTAAAAGTATTTTTTAAACGTATTTTAGTTAATATACGATTATATGTGTTAATATGATGATGGTGTAAAATGAAAATTAGAAAAGTAAAAGGTATAAAGTAATCTAACTAAATAATTATAAGGGTATAAAATGTAAATATGTTATTAAAGTCTTATAAAATTAAATGTGTGAGAGTGATATACTCCTATAGGAGGTATGTGAGTGAGGATGGGGTAGGGATATCAACACCCTAAAATAAACCTCCGCAAGTTGTCACTATGACACTTGCAGTCAACATAGTACCTCTGCAAGTGCTATTATGCATAATGTCCAAAATTTTAAAGCATGCACTTTGTTTGCTCAAGATTTTAGGTTTATGCTTTCGATAATTAGCTAAAAAAGATGAGCTTAACTTCCCAAAGTAGTTTCGCTCTCTGTTTTGTTTCCCAAACAGCCAAAGTAGCATTCAAATTCAAAACAAAAAAATCACTTGATGATATCGAAAACATCATCAAAATTGAAATAGATAAAATCTCTTCTCCTGAAACTTGTTTCTTATAGTCTATGATTTAGGGTTTTTTTCGTTGATGGAAAACTCTAGTTTAGATCAAGTAGCTCAACCACGAATCTTCAGAGATTATCAAGCAACAACTTTCTCTAATCTTCAGAGATTATCAAGCAACAACTTTCTCTTTCTTCCATGTTCAACTGTCTTCTCTGTAAGTTTTATGTTGAAATGAAATACTCTTTATTTTGTAATCTCAAACTCAGTTATTGGTTTCCGATTACATGTTCATTTTGATGCTATAAAGTTCTATTTGTTATTCTACTAGAAATAAACATACACAATTCTTTAATTTCCTTTCAGTGTATGTTATGTTGGTTCAAATTTAGAGAATGTTCAGGTGTTATGGTGTTGAGTGACGTTTGTTGTTACAAATGTTAAGGATTTTTTTGAAGCTGAAACTTTATGGTAGCTATTTGTGTTCATCAGTAAAATACCATATGAAGCTATTGTTTCAATATAACGAAACACATGAGTAATCTTATGGCTTACTTTTTTTTGGTGTTGACAATGCTAACCTAAATAATGAATAGATAGTTGTTCTCTCTAAAAATATGACCTTTTTGGAAAAAGAAAATTTATAAAGTAGATTTTTTTTTCTTTCTATGACGGATGTAGTATTTGTTTTTTCTTAATTTGTTGAGTTAGGGAAAGATCAATTACATGTTGTATCTGACTTGTTCTCATCTACACACGATGATTAGTTTATTATACGATATTTTTTTATTCCTTTGAGCTGAAATAATAATTATTTTTGATAAAGTTTATAAAGGATGTCTTTGTTTATATAGTGTTGATCAAGGTTCTAAGAGCTTATTGATTTCATTTGTGCAGTTATAAAAGTTCCTACCGAAGATTGTCTTTTTCCCTTTGTTGGCATTAAGATAACAATTATTGTTGACAAATGGATTTTGGGATATTTACTCTTTTTGTTAATGCAGTACTGCATATTTAGGACTATTCGGCTCTTCTCTGTTCGCTTCGAACACCAGGTTCGCCTTTTGTGCTCTTCCTCGAACGAACTACTCTCAAATCGATTGATGACTTTTTTATTATGAAAGGTTGTTGATTGTTCTCTGAAAGAAAGTTGAAAATTGATCTTGTTTAACTATAGGTATTGTCATGTGAAACTTAGGTGCTGTTCGGTTCGTTTTCTATTAAGGTCTGTATGGATATAGTTGTCTGTATAGATATAGTTGTCTATATGATATAAGATAAATTGTTGTTCGGTTGTTGTGCTGAATAAACGTCCTGAATGTTAGAAATGACCATTTTACCCCCAATCTATATTTTTGTCTCAATAAAATAATTGTTTATTAAAAATGTTAAATAAATGACTTTGAATGATAAAAAATATATCAATTAAAATTTTCTTTTTAAATAAAACATTAAAAACTATTTCATTAATAAAAAAAATACATCCACACCAAAGTCTGGATACATTAAACCTTTTGCAATTTGAAGTCTTCTAAGGTTAATTGGAAAGGCTCCAGATACCAAACAAACCTTTTTCCTCGTCTTTTTCCCTCGTGTCCGATTTTAGTATTTGGTGCTTGTTCTTGGGTAGTTTCATGAATATAATTCCATGGTGGGTTTCGTTTTTGTTCTCCTTTTCCTTTCATAGCTTTATTTTCTCAATTAATTTGCATGTTGGATTCGATTTTGGGTTTTTGACCTAATTTCGATTTTTGGGTTTTTGACTAAAATCGCTCATGTGTTTGATTATGTTATCTAGGTTGTGTTTGGATTGCTGTTTGGTGATCGATTTTGCTTCTCCAAACCTCACTTTTGATCGATTTGATCTGTTGCTAGCTACTTTGATCGAATATGATGAGGGAAAAAGTGAACTGGGTTTTTTCAGTTGTTTTACAAAAGGGCAAAAATGTAAAAAAAGTGGCTGATTGCATATGACTTAACTTTTGGGGTTGAGAGAATAAGCTGATATCTGGCCCATTAAGTCACTTCCGAACACCTATGTATGGCTTACCGAATAGGCCATACATGTCATACAGTCTATTAAGCCGTTACAGAACAACCCCTTAAATGCAATGCCTACATAATTCAAAAATCAAACTAATCAATTTATAGTACATTCACATATAATATAAACAAAACCATGGGGGATCTATTTAGAAGTTGAGCAAGCTCCCATGCACCCATTCATTCGATAATTACAGGAGAAAATATGTAGGTGTCTTAAAGGTGTACTAGCTTGATTTTCAGGGGTGCCCTTTATAATATTATATGCCCATGACACGTGTCACACAGAAATGCTACTAAGGAGTATGTAAATCTATAAGGTCACACACAAAAGAATATGTCTGCTTTATTAGAAAAAAACCCAGAAAGTCATGTTTGACGGTTAAATAATTATCCTTGAAGAATAATTATAAAATATGTGTTAAAACGTAATTATGATAATTACAAGATGTAATTTGTAAATATGCATAATTATTAATGTTTTAGATTATTATATAATTATTTACAAATAAACATCAAACCTTATTTGAGTTATGGAATATCTATGATATTAGTACATATAAATAGGGTTATAGGCTAAATCAATTTTCGAGTAATTCATTATTTAGATTTGGCTATCAATTGAACACACAAAAGAAACCTTTATCTTTTATGTGATACACATATTAAAATTAGGGTTTTTTTTTTTGGGCTAGCACCCGGTGAGAGATCAACGCGTGTTCTTGTGTGGATCTGCTGCAGAGGAGATCTTTATTGATTTCTATCTGCTCCGTCAAGATACTAGACAAGATCTATAAAAGTACAATTATAAACTCCCTATGGTGTGTGAATTAATTAAATGCATCACTGGATCCGTTTGGGTTTTATTTAGAAAAAAAATTGATTTAATTTTGTAACTAAAATATTAATTTATGCTTTGTTAAACGAATATAAATCTTATTAAAACCCAACAACGGTATCAGAGCCACTTTGATCGCATTTAGTTAATAGGGAACAATTTTTTTTAATATGGCAATTAAATCTAATTTGGATCCCTTCCTAATAAATACTTTGTTGTTGGCCTATGAAGGGTTTGAACCCTAAAACTCAATTGCAGCCCTAAGCCACTGCTGGGTTTCTTCCTTTTTTTCTTATGTCGTCTATGTTTCCATGGCTGGGATGCCACCCCTTTTTTCCTTTTCCGTTTCACTTCCACGACAAGAAAAATTAAATCCTCGTAGTTGACCAAATATCACCGTTGGACCACGGTCCTTAACGGGAAGTGTCATCGGGAAACATTGTTGGTTGTCGGCGGCTACTGGTCCACGGGTTGAGCGACCAGGTGCGGCGTTTCATTATATTCCATCGTTGATGCGGTTGCTACCACCACACGCATACACACATGCCGAATCGACGACATTTCATGACTTTTCTTCTACCCCTTTGAGACGATATTGTTTATGGCTTGCCATACTGCTGCTCAAAGCGGGCAGTGTAGGTTTTCTGTCCCATGTCGCCGTCACTGCCATCGTGCCAAGCGGTTGGCTTTTTGATTGGCCATCGCTGCTAGCCTCATGCTAGGTGGCTAGGGTTGTTTTGCTGCAGTCGGTAAACATTGTCGTCCTTGCGCTAAATGTTTGGTTTTTGGTGGTGCAGGGGCTACGACCCATTGCTGCTGTCATGAACTCCAACTCGACATTGCTCCCCTTACCGGTTGCACTGTGAGTTATCGCCAGGAATCGGTGTTTCAGTCATCGCTGGATTAGAGCCGTGCGTTTTGGGTTGTTGCACTAGTCTATTTGGACTTAGGCCCAAAACGTTTTTGTTTCTTTTCGGTCGTGTTTTGTTAACCCCCCGTTTTACGATAAGATAAATTTAATTTGTTTTTGCCATATGAAATTTTGTTTCAATTAATTGGCCATTATATATGTATATATATATATATCATTATATATATAGATATAATGTCTATTTAATATTTGGGACAATTTATTTATTTTATGCTTAAAATAAATACATAATATATGGTTTGCCCGAAAAAGAGCCATGGTTTGGTTTGGTTGATTTATATGATTGGAAAATTAAAATGTATTAATTGCAATGATTTGTAATTTTTAATTTTGATAATCCTAGATATGGACAAATCTAAATAGGATAGGATATTGTTGAGTTTCACATTTAAACTTGTAATCATCCGAAAACAGAGTTTCAAGAAGTCAAGACGGAGTCCATAAAGTTCACCACGATGACGAGGTCAGTGAGAGCTTGAAAATGTCATTAGACTGACCGTGGTTGTTGTGTTAACTCACAACACCACATTAGGGACAAAACTATATATTATTATGTTGTGTTTGTATTTTATTTTATTTATTACTTTTATTATTGTTATGATAATTGCAAAAGTTTTTAGATATAAAATCAAATGCAAAATAAATTTTTAATCGGTAATTAAGATATGATATTTTAAAATTGATATGCTTATCAAAATAAACCGGTTTTCGGATAAACTTTTAAAAACAAGATTTTTAGAGATTAAATCAAACGTTTTAAAAGAAAAAAATGTTTCCTAAAATTCAAAACTTTCACAAATGTAAACTAAACGCCGCCCATTTAATGTACTTGTTAAGGCTTAGGGATTTCAGTATGGTCAGTGTCTCGCCAATCATACCGGACGATTGTAGTGTGAGACAAGTCGACAAAATAATGAGATTTGAGTGAACGGTTGCATTTCGCCATTCGCTTAAGTAGTCATGTTTTGGACGACTGATCCAAACAAACCCTAAATCAAGTGTTTAGGTGGGATCACAATACCTTAGTATGTTTAGTTTACTTGGGAATATCATCAACAGTTGCATTGGCCATCTATGAGTATTTTCAAGGCGCTGTAGTGGGATTAAACGTGCCAATTTCAATATATGAATATGATATATTGATTAGAATCCTACAAAAAGTAAGAACAATATTGAACATAATTGGATGATGCCTACCTAAATAACCTAATTCTATAGATAAGTGCATTTGGCCAATTATGGAAATAGGTGAAATATGGATCTTAACTCAAATTAAATTTTTGAAAGGTAAAATTAATTAATTTGAGATTTTAAAAGATTATTAAAATTGAACTTATTTTGTAGATGTCTGCTAACGCCTCCAACCAAACTTCAAACACAAGCAACTCATCTCAATTCACACTATGGTCGATCCTTGATAAGGAGAAACTGAACGGGACGAACTTTGTCGATTGGTTTTGCTTTCTAAGGGTTGTACTTAGGCATGAGAAAAATCTACCTTCTAGAACCCCTCCTCCAATCTCCCCTGCCAGAAATACTTCAGCTCAATTCACTAGATGTTAGTTGTCTGATGCTTGCATCCATGACTCCCGAGTTACTGAGAGATCATAAACACATGACTGTCTGAGATATGATATCCTCACTAAAATCCATGTTTCAGTTACAAGCAAGGCAAAATAGGTTTGACACCGTCAGGGCATTGCATGCCTGTATGACGACTGATGGTTCATCGGCCAGTGCCTATGTTTTGAAAATGAAAGGGTACATTAACAGACTAACCTGTTTTGGCTAACAACTGGGTCAAGAATTGGGAATTGATTTGGTTCTCAATTCTTTATCCAAATCATATGACTGGTTCATCTTGAACTATAATATGAATAGTCCGGAGAAACCTTAACAGAGCTTCATGGCATGCTTAAAACTGCTGAGAGGAATAAGAATTCTTAGTGGGTTCCATCCAAATCAAAAGGTGGGATAGTCAAGAAAAAGTAGGTGGTTGCCAAGGGAAAGAAAAAGGTTGGAAGTTCCAACAAAGAAAAAGGGCAAAAAAAAATCTTTAGGATGTTGTTTATTTCAATTGCAATCGAAAGGTGTACTGAAGAGAAACTGCATAGCCCTACTGGCAAAGGAGCATAAAGCCACCGTAGACGGAGCTTCAGGTATGTCTACCATTGATTTATTTGCTTCTGATTATGACTCTTGGGTACTGGATACCGGAGTTGCTGCAGCCGGACCTTCAGGTGTGTTTACCATTGATTTATTTGCTTTTGATTATAACTATTGGGTATTGTATACCAGTTATGGTACTCATAATTGTACTACTTTGCATGGTCTAAGAAGTGAAAAGAAGATGAAACCAGGCTAGATGGAGCTAAGAATAGGCAATGGAGCTAAGATAACTGTTGTTGCTCAAAGGGCATATGATATAAGCTTCCAAATGGTCTTATCAAATTAGAAAGTGTTTATATGTACATAGCATTACTAGGAATATAGCTTCATTTTTCAATTACAACAAACTGGATCTATATTTACTTTCAGTAATAATTCAATTTAAGTTTATCTTAACAATGTTCTGTATTTTGTGTCTAAACCACACAATGGTATTTATGAAATTGATATGCAATATTGTTCTAGATATGAATTAATCTATAACGTAAACAATAAATGAATTAAGCAAGGCTTGAATCAAACCTATTTGTGGTATTGTCGTCTTAGACATATAAACAAGACATACATAACCAAACTCCAGGTGCACGGTTGTAACACCCGGAAATCTTGGTGAGTAATATCAGACATCTATATTTTTGTTTTCACATTTTGTAAGTGTGTGAGTTAAGTATTAAAAATCATCGAGATTTAACCTAAGGACCTAACCTCGTAACTTGAGCATGCGAATCATCGAATTGTTGGAAAAATCGAGCCTCTGGGTGCAAGGGGCAAGTATGCCCGCGGCTGTGACAAATGTCACAGCCGCATGTCAAGGTTGCAGGGGCTTGAGAGGTCTCTGTACCTCGGCCGTGATTGTAACTCGCGACTGTGACATTGGCATAGTCGCCCGTCACAATCGCCTGGACTGTACCGAAAGGGGGCTGGACTCGGAGACATTGCCAGTGACAGTGCCCTAGGGCAAGGTCGCCGGGCATAGTCGCCTATGGCCATCTGAGGTATAAAAACCTTTGCTGTCCAATTTTAAGCCATTCTTCCCCATCAAGTCGTTTTTATTAGCGATTTTTGGAGAAAAACGACTTGATGGAGAAGAATGGCATAAAATCGGACAAGAAAGGTTTTTATACCTCAGATGGCCACGGGCGACTATGCTCGGCGACCTTGCCATATGGCACTGTCACTGGCAATGTCGCCGAGTCCAACCCCCTTTCGGTATAGTCCAGGCGACTGTGACGGGCGACTATGCCCATGTCACATTCACGAGTCACAATCGTGGCCGAGGCACCGAGACCTTTCAAGCCCCTGCGACCTTGACATGCGACTGTGACATTTGTCACAGTCGTGGGCATTCTCACCCCGTGCACCCCGAGGCTCGATTTTTCCAATGATTCGATGATTCACGTGCTCGAGTTACGAGGTTAGGTCCTTAGGTTAAGTCTCGATGATTTTTAATACTTAACTGACGCACTAACAAAATGTGAAAACAAAAATATAGATGTCCGATATTACTCACCAAGATTTCCAGGTGTTACAATCCTCAACACCTTAAAGGGAATTTCGTCCTTAAAATTTCGTCTATCCAAACAAGTGAGGGTATCTCTTCTTCATGTCTTCTTCTGACTCCCAACTCACGTTAACACCACGGTGGCGCTTCCATTGGACCTTGACCATCGTCACTTCTTTATGTCTCAGTTTCTTGGTCTTTGACTTTAATATGGTTTCCAGATCTTCCACGCATCGGTTCCCGTTATCTATCCGAAATTTCGTTAATGGAATGACGTTTTCTTCCTCGGCTAGGCACTTGTGAAGATAACATACATGGAAACTAGGGCGAGTTCCGTACATCTCCGGCTGTAAATCCAACTTATAAACTTGTAGGCCGATTTTCTCCAATATGGTAAAGGGTCCAAGAAAGCAGGGGATAAGCTTCCCACGCTTCCCAAAACGGATGATTCCTTTCCACGGAGATAGCTTTAACATAACTCGGTCACCTACATGAAATTTGACCGGTCTTTGCTTCTTGTTCGCATAGCTTTTCTGTCGGTCTTGAGCCACCTTTAAACATCCTCAGATATCTTTCACCTTATCTGCCGTTTCTTGTACAATCTTCGGCTCGGCGAACTGCTTTTCTCCCGCATCAAGCCAACAAACCGATGTTCTACATTTTCGACCATACAATGCTTCGAACAGTGCCATTCCAATGCTCAAATGGTAGCTATTATTGTAGGAGAACTCTACTCCGGATAGGTATAAATCCCAATTTCCCCCCAAATTCAATAACACACTATCTCAGTATGTCTTAAAGGGTCTGAATGTTCCTTTCACTTTGCCCGCTCGTTTGAGGGTGATAGGTCATGCTTAAGGGTCTCAATGGTCCTTTCACTTTCACGGGACGAGAATGCCCGTGACTGTGAAACTGTCACAACCGCATGTGAAGGTCGCAGGGGATTGAGAGGTCTCGATACCTCGGCCGCGTTGTGGCTCACGACTGTGACATGGGCATAGTCGCCCGTCATAGTCGCCTGGACTATACCGAAAGGGGGATGGACTCGGCGACATTGCCAGGGACAGTGCCCTAGGGCAAGGTCGCCGGGCATAGTCGCCCACAGCCATCTGAGGTATAAAAACCTTTCTTGTCTGATTTTAAGCCATTCTTCCCCCATCAAGTTGTTTTTATCAACGATTTTTGGAGCATTTGGGCGATTTTTCTTCCTTCCAACACTTCTCCTCGTTTAATGCAAGGCTAAGGTTGTTAGGAACCATTTATTGTTCATCAAATCTACTGTGGGGATCATTTATTGGGAAGGCTACACCAAGATTCAAGCATCAACCCCATCTCATCCAACTTTTCTAGGGTTTTCTATTTTTTCTAGGTTTTTGGTAAAAACCAAGATTGTGAGTTCCTAAAACACTTTGTAAAAACTAGATACTTGTCATAATGTGTTTTTCTATCATTTATTGCATTATTTGATGAAAATATAACCTTGAAAGGGAATATCCACCTTCCCCCTTTTTATAAACTTTTGGGGTTATGTGGAAGTGAACTACGATTTTAATTATTTGGTGATTATGTACAATTTGTAAGCATTAAGTATTGTCGTATGACCCTTTCATGCATATCATCAAAATTTAGGGTTTGACCTAATTTGTAGATTTGCTTTATTATATGCAAAACTAGTTATTGTGTGTTTATAGTTTGGTGATGAACTCCTATAAACATGAAATATAACTTTATGACTTGATAAGTGTTTTCATGTGGTTATGAACATATCCAAAGAGAGCATGTTGGAATATTATATGAAATCCCATTTTGATGCGAGTGGTAATTAAGCCATAAATTGCCTATGATGGTACTGTACACATAATTATTTAGGTTAAAGGCACTATGGCCTTATTGGACATTGGATGAACCAAGTCAAGTAGACACTAAGAGGACATAGTCTTGGGTGCCACCGTGTGGGTATGCACCTATACCTTCGCCATTCAGGGCAATGCCTTAGTTGTACCCCTCGAATGTGTCAGGGCTTTTTGGTGTCACTCATGGAAGTTGACACTAAGGTATCTCGACTCTTTGGGTGGAACTTTGGTTGGTGTTATGGGTATCCCCCATTGATGCCATTGATTGTTGCACGAATTAATATTATTGTCATTATTGCACAAGTTTTGAATTGCTTTATGTTCAAACTCATTAGGCTTTTTGGCCTAACACTTGTTTGGTGTCGAATTGTATCTCAGGTTCTAGCGGCGTCGGGCTTAAGAAGGTTTAGTCATGCCTAGCGTGAGCTTGGGGGGAATGTGTTTTGAGACACCATTTTTGGAAGACCACTCTTGATATAGAGACGACACCCTTTTTGTTATCTTATTTCCATTAAAGAATTAGATTAGATGGTTGTCGTTTGATTCTGTTATATTACAAATTGTAATTGAACATGTGTTTATTTCTTTCCCTTTTTGGGAGGCTCGTGCTATGGCATTTTTATATACCACATTTCCATTTTTGGAAGTTTTTGTTTATCCCAATTTTGGGTGTTACAACGGTGTTAGTGTATATGCCTAAAACCAGTCATTGGATGACTCGGTTTGGACATTGTGTCGTGATATTAGTTATTGAAAGGCATTGCCCAATTATTATGTTTACATATTATTCTTCGCTATACCTAACATAAAAATAACCTTAGAATAATGTATTCTAAAATGTCCCTAGCAAGTATTAATTTAGGTTTAGGTTGAAGTAATGTGGTACGACTAGTATATGTAGGGTTTCAGATAGAGATATAGAATCCACATATGGGTACAATATGGGATCTTATATACCGGACGTGACTCGCTATGCAAAAGTTTCATTAGATGTCATATGAGTGTTATAGACGTTTTTCATGTGGCCATTGTGTATATAGTCCTTTGACTTGAGATCGTGGAGTTTGTTTTGTGTGAGTGGTGTACTTTGATAACTAATTCTAATCATTTCATAACTGGGTGATAGAATGGTTGTTGGATATATCATATATCACTTAGCAGTACTAGCATCGATCAATATAGGATTTGTTTCTTTTGTATGATGAGAGATATATCCCTAGGCCCTCAATTAAATAGTACTGATGTTAGAGCATAAATCTGTTGGATATAAGATCAAGAAGATTGAAGATCAAAGTTCAAGAAGTCAAAGCTGAGAAAGTCAAATCTCATAAAAGTCAAAGTCTTTTGTAATAAAAGTCAATGTATTTTGTATTTGTGTTTTCCTTGTATTTGTTGTAAGTATAAATAGTTTTCCTTTCCTTTGGTAATTAGTAGAGAACTTAATTGAAGCATTTTTCAGTTGTAATTTTAGAGAGAGAAATATTAGAAAGAAAGAGAGTTCGTTAGAGAAAGATTGTAGAGAGAGAATTTTGTAATCTTTGAGATTGAAAGTGAAATCAAACAGGTAATTGATTCGTATTTGTATCTTGTTTGATTAATTTTGAATAGGAACTAGATTCAGGGACACACAATTGGTATCAGAGCAGATCCAAATCGAAAAATCAAGAAATACGAATGTTCGTACAGTGTTCTTCAAGTCCAGATCGATTTTTGAGTTTTAGTGAGTTTTTGGAGTTGTAATCGATTAGGTTTTGTTAGGAAAGTGAAATCGATCGAGTTTGTATAGAAAGATTTGTCAATAGCACTGTAATCAATTCGAATTTTCGAATTTTTGTGGTTTTTGTGTTCACGAGTTCTTGACACTGTGTCTATATCAAATTTGTAATTTTTGTGTATTTGATCGAAAATCAGTGTTAGTTTTGTGTTTTATATGTTTAAATGAGTGATTTGTCGAAGTTTAGTGTTGAAATTCTAGGTCTAGATGAGTGTTTGGTGAATTTGATTGTTTCTCAAGGTTTGCGGGTGTTCTTCAGGTTTGCGTTTGATTCATCGAGATTTGCGTTCCATTCAAACAGGTTTGCGGGTCATTCATCAAGATATGTGTAAGTTCTTCAGAGGTTTGCGGGTCATTCAAAGTTTGCGGGTGTATTCAACGAGACACGCAAAGTGATATTTGCGTTTTCAACAAGAATCGAGAAGCAAGCTTTGCGTCTGTAACTACAAACGTAAAGTAGGGTTTGCGTCTCTAACTACAAACGCAAAGTTGGGTTTGCGTTTGTAATGTGAAACGCGAAGTTCGTCGTTGTATTTTTCTAGAAACGCAAAGTTGAGTTTAGAGATAAGGTTTGCGTTTGTCTCTTGAACCACAAAGTAGGGTTTGCGCTTCTAACTTGAACCGCAAAGTAAGGTTTGCGTTTGCCTTTGGAAACGCAAAGTAAAGGTTTGTCACTTGACACACAAAGTTTGATTTGCGTTTGCTTCTCGACACGCAAAGTGAGGTTTGCGTTCCCTGTGAGAAACGCAAAGTTGAGATTTGCGATTGCTGTGTGAAGCGCAAAGTGTGAAAAACTTAGAATTTTTTTTTTCTGAGAAAATTTTCAAAACTATGATCAAAATTTCTGAATTTTTATTTCAAGTTTTTCTGTATTTCTTGAGATTTCATATTTTGGATTAACGATCATTTTTGTCAAGTTCTTTTTGTTTACAGGTATTCAAGATGGGATATCTTTCTGATGGTGATGAAAAGAAGATTCACAAGCTCAAATTAGAAAACAAAAATCTTGCTTCCTCAGTTGACTACTACACAAAGAAGTCAAAGAGATATTCTGATGAAAGGAAGCTACTGAGAGAAGAAGTCAGTGTGTTAAAGAAAATAAATGAAGATCTTCTGAAACATATTTCTGGGCTTAATGAAGAAAAGGACTTGTTTTTGGAAGCTGAACATACTGAGTTAAAATGCAAGATCTCAGACTTAGAAGATCAAATTGTCAAGTTTAAGCAAACAGGGTGTGCTAATGAAAAGAAGATCTTTGAATTAGAATTTCAAATTGTTGAAGACAGATCAGTTTTTGAGAAAGAAAAGAAAGAGTTTGCTAAGAAGTTCTCCGAGTTTTCCAGAAAATGTGCTGATGAAAAGAAGACAGTTGAGCTGAAATGTTTAAAACTTTCTCAACAAATCTCTGATTTTGAGAAAGTAATCATTCTGGAAAGGGAAAATTTTGCCAAAGAGAAGAAGTTAATAGAGCAAAAGAATGTTGGGATATTCAAAGAAATATCTGGTCAGAGGACAAATGCTGAAATGGGCTTTGAGGAAGAAAGAAGCTTATTTGAAGCAGAGATAAAGAAGCTAACTGCAAAGCTATCTGAGCTATCTACTTGTGTGCTTAAAGAGCAACAAACAAAGTCTGAATTTGAGACGAAGATTGATCTTATTGTAAAAGAAAGAGACAATTACTCTTCAAAGGTAAAAGAGCTTGAAAAGATTGTTTCAAAGGTGGTGGTGACTGAGCAAACGACTCCAGAGTCAAAAATCCACACACCTAGAAATAGTTCAGCTGGTTCTAACAAGACCGCCTCAAGTTCACATCAGAAAACTGTTTCTACAAGACGGTCAGTTAAATTTTTTGATCAAATTCGTACAACTAACATTTTCTATGATCAAAATGTAGATGGTTCCGGTGCACATAGAAGAAGAAGAAGATATCAAGAAGAGAAGCTGGTTTGGAAGATAAAACCAGTTAAAGATGAGAAGAATGATGAGAAGAGGATAGAAAAGAAAGGAAAGAAGGAAGAGAAGAAAAGTAACAAATCATTTGTACATGCATCAACAGCCAAGAAGAACAAAGTGCTGACAGGTAAACCTGATCTTGCTTATTCGAGAGATCAATTGATCAAGTTATCTAAAAAGAGGTATTGTTCTTATTGTCATACATATGATTTTGTTCATAAAGCAAGTGATCATTACTGGTATGGTTCTTATTCAGTTACTCCCATTCGAACTGCAACTAACACACATGGACCCAAATACCAGTGGGTACCAAAACCGAAAATTGATTCTATGTTGCAGGCACCATAAGTCAAGGGGGAGTAAGAGAACAATGGCTTCTAAGTAAATCAGCTTAGGACCCGTACTTCAACGAAGTTTGACTTCTAAACATAACAATTTAGGACTCGTACTTCAAAGATGAAAAAGAGATGCTACTCCCAGGCTGATAAGAGAGTGTACTCAGATACTCTGAAGAGGAAATCAACCTTCAAGAGGGAGTACATAAATTTTTCTGGAAATATGTATTCGGAAGATATGACGAACTACACTTCAAAGGAAGTTGTAGATCTCTATCATGTGCTTTTTCACTGATAAATTTCAGATGCATATTTTCAGGGGGAGTAAAGAATTATGATTTCTGATTATTTCAATTCAGAACTCGTACTTTAATCGTTTTACTGCTTTATGTCTTTTACATTTAAATAAATTTTGTGAATAAAGTTGACTTGACTAGACTTTGAGACTTATGCAGGATGAGAGAGGATGACACGATCATATCATTTTGACTTAAGCATGACTTTATGGGTATTAAGATTGAGCGAAAAGGTAAATTTCTTATCTTAATCTCAAATGTATCTGAAAGAAGGACAACTTTCAGATATAGAAAAGATGTTCTGAAATGTTCAAACCACTTCCCGATTCTTAAACAGATTTTATAATTTGGAAGTGTGATTTTAAATGTTTTCATTTTATTTTTGTGCTTCATTGATAAACAAACCATGTGTTATCCAAAGATTAATACTTGTGTATTGTCTTTTCTACATACTTTCAAGTATTCACACACATCGGTTTAGTTTTTGATCAAATTGTTCTTACCATGTCTCTAAATTGAAATAGTTTTTTTTTTGCTTCGATGGTAAGACACCCCGCTTGTACTTCAAAGAATTTTGAGCGATATTTCATTTCAAAACGTCATTTCAAGAATGTCTATATTTTGTTTCGTATGGACAATATCCGTTATTTTTGACCATAAGCCTTAATTGCTATATCATTTCATTTCTGATCATTTTCATACAATGTCAGATTTTCAAACAAGTTTTTTGCATTCATGTTCATTCATTCAGTATACTTGTTTGAAAATACTTCAATGTTTTAAAATGCTCATATCTTCATGATTATATTCTGAGCATACATTCATCTGACATTTGTATATAAGCTTTAACTGATAAAGTTAAATCATTTTGAGCAACATTATGCTTTCATAGGATTACATGGGTTCTTTGTGCTAGGACTTAAATGAACTTCTATGGATTCACGTTAACCAGTGTTTCCTACCCAAGAAGTTAAAACGTTAGTGATTGAGTGTGAGGAGTCGAAAAGAAATGAGTGTGGGTGTGATGAGGTAAAATGTAAAGGAGAGTTTGGTTAGTAATGAGTTTAATGATTAAAAGAAAGAGGGTGGGAGATCAGAGTAAAAGAATATCAAACTCTGCACCAACTACTTTCTGATTCGAGCAACTACATTACTAGCCTTTCACAACGTTTTGGTGAACGTTATTGAAACAGGCAAATAGCCCATGCCAACTCTTGTTAAAACCCCACCAACTACTCATTTTCTTCTCAAAAAGAAAATGTTTCACATTTTTCAAGGGGACGCAACATATAATCTATCTGGTTTTCATTTGGAAAATCTGGATATTGAAAAAGAAGGAAGTCTGCCCCACCTTCGCACTTCAATCATGCACATTGAGTCTGTGTTTATCTACTGTTGTCTCAGTGGTTATTCAACTTTGAGCCTTATTGAGAAGCAATCATCGTGCTTAATTCTTTCTACACATGCACGAACACACAAAGAATTTGTTTCTTTGTCATAACATTCATAGAAATTGCCTTTGTGGTGTTTCGATGATTGGATGGAAGCCCTGGGGGAGTGAACATCAAAAAGCTCCTTTATATTGTGTATTCGTTACACACAGTGACTTCGTGTTACTGACAGCCATTTTAACTTATTCATTTGTTGATTCAGGAGTTACATGTTCTTATTTTGTCTGGATTTGAAAAGATCTGGATGATTACTTGGTTATGGATCACAGAATCAGAGGCTCTTGGTTAGATCAGAATGGTCAAAGACATTTCTTGGGAGAAAAGTTTTGATGATATAAATGCTCAAATCATCAAAAAGGGGGAGACGGTATCAAGAAATGTTAAAGTTTTGTAGTTTGGGGGAGATGGTATCAAGAAATGATAAAGTTTTGAGAGATGATTTTCAGAAATGTCCAAGTCAGAAAAGTTCAAAGTAAAGGTTTGAAGAAGATCAAAGAATTTCTGAAGATTTTGAGGAAATTTTTCTTTGAAGATTATTTGCTAAAGCAATTCGAGCTGATTCTGAAGATAATTTCTTTCCAAAGTCTGAAAGTATTATTGTGAAAGTTTTGGGGAGATTGTTAATCATTTGAAGACAGTTTTGGAAAGAATACCGTTAAAGAAAAGAGGAGATTGTATTGACAGAGATTAAAAGTGAAGATTGAATTGCTATATCTTTCAACAGTGATCTTGAATCCAAAGGGGGAGATTGTTAGAGCATAAATCTGTTGGATACAAGATCAAGAAGACTGAAGATCAAAGTTCAAGAAGTCAAAGCTGAGAAAGTCAAATCTCATAAAAGTCAAAGTCTTTTGTAATAAAAGTCAATGTATTTTGTATTTGTGTTTTCCTTGTATTTGTTGTAAGTATAAATAGTTTTCCTTTCCTTTGGTAATTAGTAGAGAACTTAATTGAAGCATTTTTCAGTTGTAATTTTAGAGAGAGAAATATTAGAAAGAAAGAGAGTTCGTTAGAGAAAGATTGTAGAGAGAGAATTTTGTAATCTTTGAGATTGAAAGTGAAATCAAACAGGTAATTGATTCGTATTTGTATCTTGTTTGATTAATTTTGAATAGGAACTAGATTCAGGGACACACAACTGAGAAAGTGCATGCATGCTCAAATGATCAGTATATGATATTGATAATCAATATGATATTGATATCTATCTTATTAGTATATTCTAGAATCGAGAAACTAAAGATTGGACTTAATGAGGATGACACATCCATGCCTCGTGTTCAATATGGATATCGAAAATAAAGGGACATAAATTTATACACTGATAATGATCACACAGTTTGTTGATTAGCTGAATCACCAAACTTTATCATTTGGATAACGAATGATGTATTGCTAGATGTCGCTCTTCGTTTATAATTATAAATAGGATTTATAATTATCGCCAACGTGATAAAATCCCAATAGGTCACACGCATAAAATGTGTATATGAATAACGAGAATAAATAATTAAATAAAGTATTTAATTATTATCCAATTTATTGAGATAAATTTAGATTATGTTTAGCATGTTTGACAAGCGTGGGATAGATATGACAAGTAGTGACTTGTCAATATCAATATTTTATATTAGTGTAAGGGACAAGAAAGCCTTTAAAATATATGAGATCTTCTAAAGACTTGTACCAGTAGTACCTATAGGATAGGTACTATCATTACACTCATATAAAAAGACCATTATGAAGGAATGAAACTATGGATGAATGCAAAAAGGACTGTAAAAGTTGTTTATCAAATCCTATCTCCCTATATATATATTCCACAAGTTCCTCTTCATTTCCTTTAAGGAGTTATTGATCGTACCTAGCATTCAAGAAGGAAGATGATCTCCTCTCTTGGTGTAGGATGTCAAATGGATTCAAAACATTTGTGTGGATAGCGTGGAGGCAACAATCTGAGTTCGTTGCTTAGATTCAGGTACGACATCAAAGGGTTGTTGCTCGTACTAGTAAAATTTTGAAACACCCATCCTACCCCGTTTTGTATGGATTCTTAGAGAAGTAAGGTTATTTTCCACTGAGTGTATGGCTTCCATTATTCCAGCAGCTGTATCAGAGCCTCTTACGAAACTCTAGGATGGTTTATATGGAAATATATATCCTGTTTGCAAGTGTTATTTACTTTGATATATGTTTCTGTTTCAAAATTGAATGATGTTTATTTTGAATAAATTGTTAGAGCATGATTTTTGTTTTTTAAATTTTTTTCTCGAAAACATAGTAGAGAATCGTTCTCAATCTTGGGATAAAAGCATAAAAAATGATTTTTCTAAGTCCGTGTTGTCCGATAGGAATAGAGTTGAAAATGGTCTAATCCGATCAGTACTATTTTCATCCATTTTAGACATATGAATGAGTATCGGATTTGCATAATCATTCCTGGCCAAAATCCGATTTTAACAAAATTCGTTTTTGAAAACAACCGGAATTCGACATTCGAATTTGTCCAGATTTGACTTTCATATTTGGAATCAGAAATTAGACATCCAAATGAGGCATACGACTTTGGTATCCGATTTGAATATCTGTATGGATCCGATTTTTGTATCCGACTTATACATTCGGATTTGACTTTTGGGTTTGACATTCGGATCTAGCACCCGAATTTGAGCATCCGATCCTTTTACACATTTTGTCATGTTTTCCTAAAGCTAGAAAATGGTTAGGGTACAAAATGGTTTAAAGTGTTTAAAGTGTGTAATCCATGTTCATGTGGGAACCCAATGCTAAGTTGCAGTTAGGGGACATAATGGTTTAAAGTATTTAATACATATTCATGCAAATACTATATTTACATAACTGTGTATGTATTATGTGTTTGTTTGGTGAATGTTTATGGCCCTTAGTCATGGTTGCAAATTTATTTGATAAATACAACTTGCATGTTGTGTCTTTCTCTATATCTGTCTTGTACCTTCTTTTTTCATTCACTCCCATCGAATGTAACTTGAGGTTTCCCCTATAGAATGTAATGTATATTAGAAGTAGGATAAAAACAAGAAGGAAGTCGGCGCCATGAAGAGTTCATGACTTGAAGATATTGAAAGCTTAGCAACCATAGGAATTCTTATGTGTCGATATTCTAGATGGCTCTATGAATATCGCATAGGATGGGGCTATATGCCTATAACCATTCACATTTATTATGCATTGTGTATGTTTACATTTAATGCTTTATACATATATGTGATCCATGCATATATATTGTTCAAAAGGAGTTTTACAAATCAAAAGAAATTTTGATAAAATCAAGACTTGAATATTTATATAAGATATAAAAGGATCGTCAATCTTGAGTGATAAGATCTTAGTACATTGTTGTAAGGTTTTACCGGTTTTTCACAAAGGTATAAACAACCTAAGGAAGGTAGGGATTCAAGTGATCTTCATGATCCCTCTCCAACCTGGATTCTGGTTTAATAAAGCAATGAGGAAACAGTCTATTACAAAGGAAAGAAGTGTAAAGTCAAAAAAAATCCCTCATGAAAATATTAAGTTTGAGATGCCTTCCAAAATGGCACTTGCCAACAATTTGATCATCAAGGGTGGTCATGCTAAAGTAGGGTACTATCTTTAATCTTAGGAAGGCAAGGTAAGAATAGGATTTTTTTCACACCATTTTGGGTCAGATTTAACCGAGTTAAGCCCAATAGGATTGGGGACTTAGAGGCATAGGTTGGGATTATTCATAACGATGAGTTTAAGTAAAGAGTTATTTACCCGACTATCCAAAAGTTACATAGAGATGTAATTAGAAAAGTCGTTGCTTACCTAAAATATAATTGGTTGATCGGTTAGCTAAAGCTAAATTGGTCAATAATAAGAATATGGATCTCGGCCTACTAGAAAACTTATGAAGTCTTTCCGAAACAGAAGGAGGGTTATTGTTTTGAAAAAAATATTGTTTGATAAAAGTCCTTATTAAACTAAGACAAATTCATGACACTAAAACTCTTGCATTTCTATTGTAGATTTCGAATGGCACAAACATACAATTCTATGGAAAAACCCTTTGTGATCGATCCTTGAGAAGGAAAATTTAATGGTACAAATTTCATCAACTAGTATCAAAACTTGAGGATTATCCTCAAAGGAGAAAAGAAACTTTATGTCCTAGAACAACAACTCCCTAAAGAGCCTACTTCTAGTGATCCTAGATCTGAGAGGGACGCTTTTAGAAAACATGATGTCAAGATCGAAAAATTCTAATGAAGAATTTAATTAACACACTCAGAAACAATGTTAAAGAAGTTGCGAAAAAACACTTTAACACTCAATCAATGAAACAGTACTTGAATGCAAATCACAAGTTATATTGATTAAACTTAATGATTACAAACAAAACCTCAATCTGTTGAACAGGCTCAACAGACGTTCTGAACTTCTCTAAAGAAAGGATTACAATGAATCTTGAGGTTAATTCTCACTAAAACGTATATTGAAATTCTATCAAAAGTCTATTCTAAACTATGCCTTCTATACAGTATATATACAAGACATATTACAAGATAATTATAAAAGAAAAATTAATCTTCATGATCCAGTCCATAATTATCTTCAAATCTCCTTGACTTTCGCATCATTCCATCATTATCTTCTCAGCAGCTTTAATCTTCATAAGCAGTATTAATTCTCCCAGCAGTATTAACCATTTCTTGCAATACTAACATGCTAGCAGTACTAATTTCACCAGCAGTAGTAATATTGAACTAGCAGTATTAATTATACAAGAAGTAGTATCTGGCAGTATTAATCATCCTTAGCTCATTTCAGACCCAACAATCTCCCCCTAACTTAACTTTTCAGATTGAGAAGTTAAGTTCTTCAAACTTTGGTCTTCATGATACTTTCAAAACTTAAGCTCAATTCCCAAGATTAGGATCCAAACCTAAGTTTTGATTGATGATTCTTCTTACTACTATCTTGGCCATTTCAGAATCCTTTGAACATACCAGCTTAGCATTCAACATACCCTGCAATTTGGTTTTGCTGTGATCATAAATTTTATCCACCAGGTAGTACTCATGATAAGATCTGTCAATAGTGATGACATAGACTCCACACCTTTCAAATAACATCCAATTGTCTATTCTTTGGAATTTATTCTCCAGATGCAGATCTCTAACAACATGTTGAACTTTGCTAGGATCAAACATCATGCATAAGTACTCCATGGCTAATCTTATTAAGCTCATTCCTGCTCCTGTCAAATCCTTTTCATACAAGCTCATTCCAACCTTGAACATTTCTTCTAAGTCAGATCTGGAACAACTTCTGATGATTTTACCCCAAGTAGAGTAAACCTCATACTTGTCTCCCATCCTTTTAATCCTGAAGTATTTCTTCCTTTGATCTTCCAGGATATCCCAATGGATAATTTCAGGGGCTTGGACTGATATTGGGTCAGCTTGTACAGGTTCACTATCAGTCACTGTCATATACAAACCAACATGTACCTTAGATTGTTCAGATTGTTCTGCTCCTTGTTGACTTGATTGTTCTTCAGGGGTTGCAACAATAGGTTCAACTTCCTTTTGAACTTCTTCAATCCTTGGCCTTTTGGTCTGTTTCTTTGAAGCTATGGTTTTCATTCTTTTGACAACTTTGACTGTTTGAGCAAGAGTTTCTTCTTTCTGTTCTTCTTCCACTTCTTTTGTAGAAGTGGTTTCTTCACTCTCAGGAAAAGGTTGTTGGATATGCAGATCATGCCTTTCTTTCATTTTCCTTTCAACATCAACCCTTTGAGAAAAGTCTCCTTGTAGCTTGGTCATTTCTTTCTTGTACAGCTCTTCAATTCTGCCATAAGACATACCAGTGAACATGCCTTCTTTAACACCAACTGATCCTTTTAGAAAATTGATCATTTTCCTCCTTTCTTGGTTGGCAACAAAAGTCATTGAAGGTTGTCTTTTCTTTGTCTGTGCTGGTTGCCTTGGCATAGATGATTTTACATGGACTTTCTTGGCTTCAGCTGCAGCCCTCAAACTCTTTTGATACTCTTCATTGAGCTTTGTAGACAGATCTAGAGCAATCTGTCTATCTTTTGCAGTTTGAGACTCTTCCTCTTGTCTTAATTCAGCTTGCAGCTTCTTGGCTATCTTCTCATCGAGCTCTATTTGTTTCTGCTTCTTTTGAGGTTTCACAGATTCATTCATTTTTTCTTTGCCTTTCCTTTTGAGTTCAACTTCACTTACTTCTTTTCTCTTCTGTTCTTGGCCACCTTCTTTGATTTCCACTCCCTTGGCCTTTTGAGTGGCCTTAGGAGTGTCATTTTTAGCTTTGACCAAGGTTTCTGCTATTTCTAATTCTTCCATGGATAGCCCTGTTTCTGTTGCTACCTTTTCTGTTACTGCTGCTGATTTTGCCATTTCTGCTTCAGATTCTTTTACTGTTGCTAGGCCTATTTCTGCTGCTACCTTAAAGGTTTCTGCTGCTACCGCTGTTTCTGCTTCTCTGCTAGTTTCTGCTTCTCTGATAATTTCTGCTTCTGCACCCATCTCCCCCTCAAATTTATATTCCATCCCACCCTTACTTTGTTTTACAGTTTCAGCTTCAGTCTCCCCCTTTTTGGAAGTATCATGATCAATGTTCCTCTTCTTCAGCACAAATTTGGTTTTCTTCTTCTTGTGCACTAACCTTAGAACCATTTTCTTGAGGTTGCGAATTTGCACTTGTTGTGACAAAATAACCTGTTGCATCTCCTCTATTTCCTTGCCCTGAGACATGACATCCACATTGATGTTTGCTATGGTTTCCATCAATTCATTGTACGCATATCTATCCTCACCTCCTTTAGGTGTGTTGACCACCCTGGAAGGATCCTTGGAAGTTTTAGTAGAAGTCTTCTGCCTAGAAGAAGCATCCTCTACCCCCTTGGTTTCTTGGCACCTGGGACTTTTGGATGATTGCTCACCCAAAGTTGCCGTGGGGAAGGTCTTAAAGATGTTCACACTGTCCTGATCTGCACCGTGTGCAAAGTCAGTAGTGTGAGCCTCACTGCCCACATGCTCTTCCTCCTCCTTATTAAGCACCTTCTTGGGGTTGGAAAATGCTCCATCAGAGGGCTTTTAGGCTTTGGGGGTGAAGATACTAGAAGGGAAGGAACCTTCTGTACCTTTTTCCTTATGTATGTATGAGTAATGGGTGATGTTGGCTTCTTTAGAAGGGACTGAGGGGTATGCTTTGTAGTGGAAGGTGTGGGTAGGTCATCAGTGGGTTGGTCTAATGTGGGCTTTGACCCTAATGCCTCACCTTGAGAATGGGACACAACCATCATTGTAGAGAACAATGGTGTGTCTAGACCTGAGAAGTCCTTACTGGGCCTCTTCATATTTGAGAACACTTTCCCCTTTGGGAGTTTTGGTACATATACCTCCTTGAAGGTAGGTAAATCCGTCAATTCCTTATTAAGTACTTCTTGTACAAACCTTGGATACATATAAAAGCTTTTTGATTTGCTATCCAGGTTTGACATTAAATCGTTTAAGATCATTTGAGAGAAAATAAACTTTCTAGAGGTCGCTAAGCAGACCAAAGCATAGGCTATGGTGCTGCTGAACTCACTCCAGCCAGTTGTTTTTCTTGAAATGCAGTGTTGTAGGGTATGAACAAAGAATCGCCACTGAGGTGAAAATCTGTTCTTGAATAACTTGAATACCTCTGTGGGACCTTCATACCCCATTCGATTTAGAACTTGAAAGAGATCTTCCTTAGGAAGAGAGGTAATACCTGAGGCATCATCTAAGCGTAGATGGATGCGAATACACTCTTCTGAGATGGTCAGGGGTTTATCACACACCCTTGTTTTGATGACCTGAGTGCCATCTTCAGTGTGGATGGTAGCATTTGCCCAAAATTGTCGTAGATGTTCCACACAGATTGTGGGATTGACAGTGAGGGCATAGGCAATGTGTGACGATTTGAAGAAATCCACAATCGGATGAAAACCTTCAGCCTGTTTGGGTTTTTGCAGCATAGCAACCTCATTGTGTTCATCAAAGAATTCTAGTCCTGCCATAGTTCTGATTGATTCTAGGGTTCGAATCGCAACTAGGGTTTACACTGGTAAGCAAGAAATCGAGAGAGAGAGAGAGAAAGAGTAGTAATGGAAGTTCAAAGAGTCGTTTGTATTTTGGCGGTCACAAAGGGTATTTATAGGTGGAGGGTTTCAGTTAGAAGCAGTACTAAGTACCCTAGCAGTATTAACAGGCCCGCAACATTAACTCATATTAGCAGTAGTAACACATACTTGGCAGTATTAACACAGGCTAGCACTATTAACACAGACTAGCAGTATTAACACATACCAGCAGTAGTTACACTGATTAGCAGTAGAAATAAGGCAAGAAGTAGTAACTTTTGCACTGGCAGTATAAACCACCTAGCAGTAGTAACCATACTTAACCATATTGGAACTGACATCATGAGTAATAAACAGAGCAATATTAATTGAACTAGAAGTACTAAGTATTCATTTGAAGCAATCTGAAACACTTAAACACACAAGGTTAGCAGCACCATGCACAATATAAAATGAGAAAATAAGCAGGAAGGAATCTATACAAGTACATGAGTCAAAAGATAATAGGCTTATTCAGAGTTTATCATGCCCACACTTGTGACCAAAAATGTGAATCTACCCACATCAAAAGATTTAGTGAATAGATCAACAAATTGGTTACTTGTATGGACTTTCACAACCTGAATTAGCTTCTTTTCATTACAGTCTCTGATAAAATGGTACCTGATTTCAATATGCTTTGTTTTGGAGTGCTTGACTAGATTATTAACAATGCTAATAGCACTGTTATTGTCTATGAAGATTGGAGTGTGAAGAAAAGTCATACCATAGTCCAACATTTGATTCTGAATCCAGAGTACTTGTGAACAGCAGCTTGCAGCAGCTATATACTCTGCTTCTGTTGTAGAGGTGGACACTGTGGTTTGTTTCTTGCACCACCATGACACTAGTCTTGCACCCAAAAACTGACATCCCCCTGATGTTGACTTTCTATCCAAATTCGCACCACCCAAGTCACTGTCTGAATAAGCAAGTAGGTCAAATGGTGAGTCATGAGGATACCAAAGACCTAATCTAGGTTGGCCTTTGAGATATCTAAATATCCTTTTAACTACTTGAAAGTGTGACTGCTTAGGTCTTACTTGAAATCTTGCACACACACACACAGGAAACATGATATCTGGTCTTGAAGCAGTGAGATATATGAGGGAGCCAATCATGGATCTATAGTGATGAACATCCACATCCTCCCCCTCAAGATCTGTAGTGATCTGTTTGTGTGTCTCCATGGGTGTGCTTGCAGGATTTGAATCTGAGAATCCAAACTTAGTAAGAATGTCCTACACATACTTGGATTGCCTTAGAAATATCCCATCTTTCTTCTGCTTAACTTGTAGCCTAAGGAAGAAAGTAAGTTCACCCATAGAACTCATCTTAAATCTCTTGTGCATCAAATCTTCAAAATCTCTGCACAATTGATCTTTTGTGGATCCAAAGATAATATCATCCACATAGATTTGCACTATTAGGATGTCCTTCTTCTTCCTCTGAATGAACAGAGTCTTGTCTATGATTCTTCTTTGAAAACCATTTTCCAAGAGATAGGTAGACAAAGTGTCATACCATGCCCTTGGTGATTGATGTAGCCCATAGAGTGCCTTCTTCAATTTGTATACTCTGTCAAGATAATTTGGATTCTCAAACCCTGGAGGCTAACAGACATACACTTCTTCTTCAATTCTCCCATACAGGAAAGCACTCTTTACATCCATCTGGTAGACCCTGAACTTCATGAAAGAAGCATAGGCTAAAAATATCCTGATTGCCTCAATCCTGGCCACTGGTGCAAATACCTCTTCATAATCAATTCCATCTTCTTGAGTATACCCTTGTGCCACTAATCTGGTCTTGTTCTTTATTACTATTCCTCTCTCATCTTTCTTGTTCCTGAAGATCCATTTAGTGCCTATAGCTCTGTGTCCTTTTGGAAGGTCAACCAAATCCCATACATCCTGCAGCACAAACTGCAGTAGCTCCTCTTACATTGCTTCTATCCAGCTTGGATCCTTCATTGCATCATATGCCTTTTTGGGTTCAACCTGTGATAGAAAGCAAGATAGTAATCCTGATTGTATGTCCTTCAATCCTCCCAACTTGCTTTGATTCCTTATGATTATAGGAGAATTGATGTCACCAATCACCAATTGAGGAGGATGATTTTTCTGAACTCTTGTTTGATGAACAACCTCTTCATTAATATCTGCTTCCAGATTAGAGTCATTCTTTTCAGGAGTGCTGCCACCAAAAACTGAAGAGTTATCATCATCTATGTCATCTTCTTCCAAACATGGCATCTCAGGACCTTTGATTCCTGAATCTGAGGGTTGATCTTCCTTTTTACCTCTGTCCTCTTCATTCTGAGCTAGTTCAGTGTCCTTTGAATCTGAAGTATCTTTCTCATCTTGGTCACAGAATTCAACAGGATCAACAATAGGTGTTGGGAACAACACAAACTCTTGTCTTTGTACTTGTACCTTTTCTGTCCCTGTTCCTGCATTATGCTCATTACTGAAACCCAAAGAATTAGACAGTGAATCAATGTCAAATAGCCAATCAGGACCTGAACCAAGTTGATTTGGTGTGTTCTCATTGCATTTGACATTGTCACTTTCCTCAATAATCCTAGAAGAGGTGTTGAAAACTCTGTAGGCCTTACTTTGAGATGAATATCCAACAAGAAACCCATCCTCAGCTTTGCTATCAAACTTGCCTAGGTGAGTTTTGGTATTGAGAATTGTGCAAGGACACCCAAATGGTTTGAAAAATCCAATAAAAGGTTTCTTCTTTTTAAAAAGCTCATAAGGTGTCTTGTCTTGGGATTTCACTACTAGAACTCTGTTTTGAACATAGCAGGCAGTATTAACTGCTTCTACCCAAAAAGTGATTGGAAGTTTTGAATCTGCCAACAGAGATCTAGCAGCTTCTATCAGAGTCCTATTTCTCCTTTCAGCAACACCATTCTGTTGTGGAGTCCTGGGAGCACTTTATTGTCTCTCAATGCCTTTTTCATCACATAAGCTGTTTAGGTCATTGTTTTTAAATTCAGTTCCATTATCAGACCTGATGGCTTTAACTCTTAGATTTGTTTGGTTTTCAACTCTAAGAAAAAAATGATTTGATCAGTTCACTTGTCTCATCCTTAGTCCTCAGAAAATAGACCCAAGTGAATCTAGAGAAATCATCAACAATAACTAAGCAGTAGGATTTCTTACCAACACTCATCACATTTGTAGGTCCAAACAGATCCATATGCAGTAAATTAATAGGTGAAGAGATTGTATTTATCTCTTTGGACTTATGAGAAGTTTTGTGCTGTTTGCCTTTAAGACATGCAACACAATGATCATCATATGAAAATACCTTTTGTGGCAAACCTCTTACAAGGTTGTTTTTCACAAGTTTGTTCATTGTTTTAAAGTTCATGTGACACATCCTTCTGTGCCAAAGAGATGATTCATCCAATGAAGCTTTTGAAAATAAACAATTTAAAGATGAATCAGAAGCTACACTCTCCAAGTCTAAGTGTTAAGTCCAAATATTGTATCCAAGATTTAATAGGAAAGTCAACATTGTAAAAGTCAACATTGTCTAAGTCAAAGGTGTTTTAGTTTCCTTAGCCTTTAAGGCTTTGTAATAGTTAGGTGGTATATATAGGTTTGTCTTTGTAAACTTGTAAAAACGTTCTAGAGGATTATGCTTCATTGTAATATTCAGTAATTGTGTAATACAAGATCTACTTTCTCTCTCTAGACTTTCTCTCTCTAGTTCTTGAGTATTATTGATAAATATTGAGTAATTGCTTGTTGTGATTGGGATTTTATGTTTAATAATTGGTATCAGAGCCATACCAAACTTTTCAGAAAAGATTTGATCATGATTTGAATTGAAATTTGTGTGATTTTAATCGAAAAAATCTTTATTTTCGAAATTTTTTCAAGAAACGAGTTTGTTACTGTTTCATCCGAATTATTTGTGGAAAATCGTTTTTAATGCAAGAAATTGGTTTCATTGTGATCGACTAGTGTTGGTGATTGATTCTTGTTTTGATTCCATATCAAAATTCATTCTAATTCGATGTCAATTTTCGATTTTTGTGAGTTTTCTTGAAAACGTGTTCTGTCACTGTTCTTGATCGAGATTATTCGATTTGGAGTTTTTAATCGAAATTTGAGTGTAATTTTGTGTTTAGAACTGTTTTTCGATCATGCTGATAAGTTTCTGAGATCAAATGTGCAGATTTTGATCAATTTAAGAAGAATCAGCCAAGATCCACGGTTTGCGCTTCATTCATACGGTTTGCGCTTCATTCATACGTGTATAACGTAAACCTCATCTTGCGCTTCAAGACCATCACGTAAAGTCTCACTTTGCTCATCAAGCCTCATACACAAACCATACTTTGCGTTTCAAGTTGGATCCGAGAAGCTTTCTTTGCGCATCAAGTTAGACACGCAAACCATCATTTGCGCATCCTTAAGCATACGCAAACCATACTTTGCGTTTCAAGTTAGACACGCAAACCTTCCTTTGCGCATCAAGGCTGACACGCAAACCTTACTTTTCGCATCAAGACTCATTCGCAAACTTTACTTTGCGTATCCCACTGATTCCGAGAACTCAACTTTGCGCCTTATCTTTCTGATTTAAAAAAAAATGATCTGAATTTGAAATTTTTTTTAGTCATATATGGAATTTTTTTTTTAACTTTGCGCCATAACATGTGTTGTTCAAATTTTCAATTTTTACGAAATATTTTTTTTAAGATTTCAATTTGATCTGATTTTTGAGTTTCTGATACATAGTTTGGAACGGTCATTCACTTCAAGTTGATTACTTTTTCAAGATGTCAATTTTCTACAGATCTGATATATCTGCTATTGAAGCTGAAAGAAATGATCTGAAATTGAAAAATTCAGAATACCTCAAAAGGATTCAGGATTTGCAACTTAAATTGTTCACCTGTATTAAAACTCCTGAATGTATTCAGTGTACTAATAATCGTTCTAAATTTTCAGATATTCTCTATGAGAAAGAAAAAGAGATAAAAGAGAAAGAGAGAGAGATTATAACTCTACAAAGCCAACTGAAGACAACTGAACAGAAATCATCTGAGCCACAAGCAGAATCAGTTGAGCTTCAAAACGAGTTGAAGGCTTTCAAAGAGAAGACGAAGGAATTGGAATCTGAGAACTCTGAGCTTAAAAAGAATTTATCTGTTTTGGAAAAACAGCTTGTAGACAGTAAAGATGATTTTGAAAGTGAAAAGAAATTTTTTTCAAAGAAGTTCTCAGACTTTTCGAAGAAGTGTTTTGAGGAAAAGAAGTCAGTGGAGCTTAAATGCTTAAAACTTTCTCAACAAATCTCCGATTTTGAGAAAGTACTGATTTTAGAAAGAGAAAAATTCTGTTTCATATGTTGAATCAGGGTTACACGCTCACTATGTCTGAATTTGAAAAGATTCGGATATATACAGTTCATGATTCGGCTCTTCAGATCAAAGTGCGAAAATTGTCAAAGGGGAGATTGTTAGTTGATCTCAAAGGGGAAAATCAAAGTCTGAGCTGAAATTGATGAAGTTTTGATGATAATGATGCTCACATCATCAAAAAGGGGGAGAATTATACAAAGTTCAATTTCAAGAGTTCTTGTTCAAAGTCCAAGTCAGAATTTCAAAATGCTTCCGAAATGCTTCCGCTGATTTAAAGTTCAAGTCTGATAAAGAAATTCAAAGCCAAAAGATTCTGAAGGAAGAATGTTCAAAGTTTAATCGAGATGGTTTGTAAAAGTTTAAGTTGCTTCCGCTGATTTAAAGACAAAAGATTCTGAAAATCTAATTCAAAGATTCAAGAAGGTTTGTTCTTCCAAAGACGGTTCAGAGATCAAGTGATGAAGATACAAGTTTTTCCAAGTTTTTTCAAAGCTGTTATCAAAGTTTAAAGTCAATGTTTCAATTCTGTTTCCCTTTCAAGGCATGTTGATTTTTCAAAGCTTCAAAGTTTAAAAAGACTTTTCAAGATTCTTCAAAGGCCAAGAGACTGAAGACTGTTAAAGTCTCAAAGTTCATTGTTCAAGAGACAAAAGCTGAAGAATCAAGAGCTGAAGTTCTGCATCAAATTTTTATTAAATCTTGAATACAAAGGGGGAGATTGTTAAGTCCAAATATTGTATCCAAGATTTAATAGGAAAGTCAACATTGTAAAAGTCAACATTGTCTAAGTCAAAGATGTTTTAGTTTCCTTAGCCTTTAAGGCTTTGTAATAGTTAGGTGGTATATATAGGTTTGTCTTCGTAAACTTGTAAAAACATTCTAGAGGATTATGCTTCATTGTAATATTCAGTAATTGTGTAATACAAGATCTACTTTCTCTCTCTAGACTTTCTCTCTCTAGTTCTTGAGTATTGTTGATAAATCTTGAGTAATTGCTTGTTGTGATTGGGATTTTATGTTTAACACTAAGCAATAAACATTGTCCTTTCTAGGAGTTCTAAGTAGTATCATACTTTCATCAACTACCTTGAACCCTGGAGCAAGGATAATACATTCAGTATCATTGAATAATATGCTATGTTTCTTATCGCAGACCTGTGATACACTTAACAGGTTGTATCTCAATTGCTCAACATAGTATACATCCTCAAAGGTCATCTTACATTTTGACACATTACCTTTTCCACTTATCTTTCCACCTGCTGGATTATCACCAAAAGCAACATGTCCTCCATCAATTCTTTTGAGGTTTTGAAGGCAGACCATGTTACCTGTCATGTGCCTGGAACAACCACTATCAACATGCCAAATGCTCCTTCCCTTGAGCTGTTGGTTGCCCTGCACATATAATAAAGCAATTAGTTTTTAATAGGAACCCAAGCCAAAGTCGTCTTGGGTTTCCCATTCTCATCAACATATTCATATTCAGACTTGATGAGATTATCAAACTAAGGAATCTTATTGCTTGAATACTTTGTCAGAAGAATGGGCCTGTCACTGGAAGCAGTACTAACTTGATTGGCAGTACTAACTTTGTTAGAAGTACTAACATCATTAGCAGTACTAATTGGGTTAGCAGTACTAACTTTGTTAGCAGTATTAACTGGGTTAGCAGTAGTATTGCTTGCAGCAGCACTATTTCTGTCAGCAGTACTATTTGAAGTAGCAGTACTAACAGATTTCTTTACTTTTGGAACCCAAACCTGGACAAAGTTGTTTTCTTTCTTTTTCTTTAAGATACTCCTTGGCTTATTTGAAGTATTTTTCTTTGAATTAGCAAACTTATTCTGAGCATGAGATTTTATAGGTGCCCTTCTCACATTCTCAGCCATATGGTTCCTTATTTGCTTCCTATAACCAACAGGATTTTGTATATTTCTTTGAAAAGTGATCCTTTGGTTAATAGGATTGAAATAACAGTGTTTGGCTAGATGATTTAACTTGCCACAGATAAAACAAGGCTTTGGTCTGATTATTTTTCTCCGATCAATTCCTTGTTTTAAAGCCCACTGATTATTTCTGTTTCTTTGATTTCCCCTTGTTTTATCATGTTGTTGGGCCTGATTCTGTTTACAAGTACAGGGATTAACAACAGTGGTTTGCATGTAATGGACTCCCTGTACCTTTCCCTTCCCTCTCTTAGAACTTTCAGCCTTCTCACTCTTTACAAAAGGTTTACCCCCCCTTCATTAGTAAGAATATGATTTTCTAAAGGGATTTCTTTAAGGTCATCCTTATTCTTACCCTCAGTGGTCTCTTCTTCAGCCTCTTCCTCAAGCACTACACTATCAAGAGGATCTACATCTATGGCTTCTACAGGTAAGTCTATTTTCTCTTGTATTTCTAACAGGTCTGAAGTGGGAGGGATATAGTTATTGTTATAGGGTGGAGGGGTACTGTTGTATCCTAAACCTCTTTTCGGGTTGTCATGGACTTGATATTTTAGAAGTGAGTCCATTGCTTTAGAGGCATTGGAAAACTTCTCAATGTCCAGCTTGGCTTTCTCAAAATCACTCCTTATCTTCTCACATTCCTCTTCAGACTTTTTAAGCTTAAACTCTAACTGATCCTTTTCCCACTTCCAGTAGTTAGTATCATATGTGTGTTGAAGTTCATTGGCTTTGTATGCCTTAATCTGTTCTTCCAAATTCTCAACAATCACAGCATACTCTCTTCTATCTTTCTCTAACCTTTTTAGGTCATCACACATGCTTTGATTGTGATCCCTGTACTTTTTAACAGTTTCTATGCAAGATTTTGAGCAAAGATTAGATTTTACCTCTGTAGGAATATCAGTGCTTGCTGACTCTGAAACTTTAGCCATTAGAGCTTGATTCTGAACTACTTCTTCTGCTTGGTCACTCCAATCAAATCCCATTCCTTCTTGGGAAACAAGAGCTTGAGAAGAGTTCCTGTTGTTGAAGCTAGTGGACTGTGATGGTTAATGGTTGCTAGTATGCTGTTGAGGCATTCCACTTCTTCATTCTCTTGCAAAGTGCCCCAACTTGTGACACTTGTAACATTCAACATTGGATTTATCAAATCCAACCCCATCTTCTCTTTTCTGAGCAAAGTTATTCCTTCCAGTCCTTTTGATGAATCTTTTTACCCTCATTGTGAGCATAGCCATCTGCCACTTGATATCCATCTCTTCCAGATCATCAGCATTTATCTGTTCTAAGTCATCATTAATTAGAGTGGAATTAGCATGACTGGATAGAAAAGCTTCTAAAACTGAGTCATTAGATCCATCTTGCTTTGATCCATAGGCAGCACTAACTGATTCTGTATTAGCAGCAGAATCAGTAGAAGATGATAAAAGAGCAGCATTGTATGAGTATCCAGAGGGCCTCTTCTTTGCTTCTACCTCTGCTTCAAACACCCTAAGGTCATTATAGAGGTCATCCAGTTCCTTGTCTTCCAGTTGGTCATTCTGTCTGAAGGAGACAGTGTACATAGTCCATTCATCACCAAGAGATCTTAGAAATTTTCTGTTGACATCATCTTGATCTATCTGGACACCAAAAATAGCCAATTCACCAATTAACTTATTAAATCTATCAAAAGTTTGAGTCATGGACTCATTCTTTGTAGACATGGAGTTTTCATATTGCTGCTTCAGGATGGCCTTCTGATTTCTCTTGGTACTTTTGGTACCAGAAAATCTTTTCTCCAGTGCATTCCATAGAATTTGTGCATCCGTGCAGTTGCAGAACTGGTGTTGATACTCATTAGGTATAGCCAAGAGCAGAGTGCTCAAGGCTTTCATCTCTGTCTGCCTCATCTTCCTTTCTCTATCAGTCTTTGGTGGAGGTCTCTTGCCTTCTGTATCCATCTTTCCTCCATCTGAGGGACCATTCTCAATGATGTCCCACATTGAGAAGTCTGTGAGAAGAATGTACTGCTTGATTCTGATTTTCCACTTGTCAAACTCATTGGGTTTGAGCATGGGGACTTTTGAAACAAGAACGCTGTCGCTTGATCCGTCCATGATGATTCTTGCTTTCTGAGTTACACTTGCTCTGATACCACTTTTCAAGATCAAAAAATTCTAATGAAGAATTTAATTAACACACTCAGAAACAATGTTAAAGAAGTTGCGAAAAAACACTTTAACACTCAATCAATGAAACAGTACTTGAATGCAAATCACAAGTTATATTGATTAAACTTAATGATTACAAACAAAACCTCAATCTGTTGAACAGGCTCAACAGACGTTCTGAACTTCTCTAAAGAAAGGATTACAATGAATCTTGAGGTTAATTCTCACTAAAACGTATATTGAAATTCTATCAAAAGTCTATTCTAAACTATGCCTTCTATACAGTATATATACAAGACAAATTACAAGATAATTATAAAAGAAAAATTAATCTTCATGATCCAGTCCATAATTATCTTCAAATCTCCTTGACTTTCACATCATTCCATCATTATCTTCTCAGCAGCTTTAATCTTCATAAGCAGTATTAATTCTCCCAGCAGTATTAACCATTTCTTGCAGTACTAACATGCTAGCACTACTAATTTCACAAGCAGTAGTAATATTGAACTAGCAGTATTAATTACACAAGAAGTGGTATCTGGCAGTATTAATCATCCTTAGCTCATTTCAGACCCAACACATGATAAGGATGCTTTGGACGTCTCATGTCTTATGCTAATAGCCATGGAGCCTTAGTTTTAGAAGCAACATGAAATCATGGGGGCGTTCGAATATGATCAAACACCTAAAATTGTTATTCCAATAGCAAGCTAGACATGAGAGGTATTAAACATCCAAGGAACTATTCCATTGTAGAATGGCCGAAGGTAGTTCTGTTGGGCCTCATATGCTTAAGATGATTGGGCATATCGACCAGATTGAAGGACTAGGTTTTTCTTTAAGAAAGGAATTGGCCATTGATGTAGTTTTTCAATCATTACCAAATAGCTACAGTCAATTAGTAATGAACTACAATATGCATGACTTAAATAAATCTCTCCCATAACTATTCAATATGTTATGAACAGCAGAGCAAGAGCTTTCAATGAACAAGTCCACCATATTGATGGCACGTATGGACAAGAAAAGAAAAGGAAAAGGAAAAGGCAAAGGCAAAGGAAAGTCTATTGCCAATTCCACTTCTAAATTTTTGAAGCCAAAAGGAGGCATTGAAGAGAAACCCAAGGTAAGTGTACCGAAGGAGGGTGAATGCTTTCATTGAAACAAAATCGAGCATTGGAGGAAGAACTACCCTCTCTATCTTCAAGAAAAGAAGAAGAGAAGTGCGACTTCTACTTAAAGTATATGTGTCATAGAAGCTAACCTATCTACTTCTTCTACATCGTGGGTATTGGATACCAAATATGGTTCTCATGTTTGTAGAAATATGCATGAACTAAGAAGGACTAGAAGGTTGAGCAAAGGTGAAGTTAATCTACAGGTTGGAAATGGAGCAAAGGTTGTTGTAGGATCTATTTTGTTATCTTTACCTACCGGATTGATCTTGGAACTTGATGACTGTTATTGCGTACCATCTATATCTAGAAATTTGATTTATGCATCTTGTTGGGACAAGGAAGGTTGCCTTTACCATTAAGAACAAATGTTGTTCATTCTCTTTTAGTAATATATATTATGGTAACACAAATTTAATTTATGGTTTATATGTTCTTAATTGGATAATCCAATTTATAACATAGATAAAAGGAAGTTCAATTCGAGTAGTTTGAATTCAACATATCTCTACATTGTCATCTTGGCCATAGAAACGAAATTCGCGTCTCCAAACTCCATAGAGATGGCTTGTTGGATAAATTTGATGCTGAATCATATGAAATATGCGAAGCTTGTTTGATTGGTAAAATGACAAAATATGCTTTTGTTGGACAAAGTGAGAGAGCTATGGATGTATTGGGAGTCATATATAGTGATGTATGTGGCCCAATGAACGTACAAACTAGAGGTGTTTATAGATACTTCATTATATTCACTAATGATATTAGTAGATTCGGCTATGTGTATTTGATGCGACATAAGTCGGAATCGTTTGAAATATTCAAAGAATATTAGAATGGAGTACAAAACCAACTTGGAAAAAGTATTAAGATTCTTTGATCGGATTGAGGTAGTGAATACTTAGACCATGAATTCCATGATCATCTTAGAGATTGTGGTATTGTATCACAACTCACTCCACCCGGAACACCACAATGGAATGGTGCCCGGGAGGAGCAATCGTACAATGTTAGACATGGTACGATCTATGACGAGTCAAGCTGACCTCCCGACATCCTTTTGGGGTTACTCTCTAGAGACGGCAGTTTTCACATTGAACTGAGTTCCATCAAAGTCTGTTGAAAAGACTCCATATGAGATATGGACGGGGAAAAGTCCCAGATTGTCTTTTATGAAAATTTGAGGTTGTGATGTTCACGTACGATGCATAATCACAACTAAATTAGAACCCAAATCTAACAAATGCATATTTATAGGATATCCCAAAGAAACTATGGGATATTATTTCTATCACCCTCATGACAACAAAGTGTTTGTTGGTCGGACTCGAGTTTTCATGGAAAAAGAGTTTATTTCCAAAGAAGCTAGTGGAGACTCATATAAAAAGGCCATTGTGAGACAATGCAACTATTGATGAATGAAAAAGGATTGTTAAAATTGAATATGAGATCCTCTCTCTCTCTCTCTCTCTATATATATATATATATATATATATATATATTTCACAAGTTGCTCTTCCTTTCCTCCAAGGAGTTGGAGACCGTACCTAGCGTTCTGGAAGAAAGAGGATATTATCTCTTGACGTAGGATGTCAAGTGGATTAAGAACATTTGTATGGATACCGTGGAGGCAACGGGCTGAACTCGTTCCTTAGATTTAGATACGACGTGAAAGGGTTGTTGCTCGTACTGGTAAAATTTTGAAACACCTATCCTACCCCATTTCATATAGATTCTTGGAGGAATACAGTTATTTTCCGCTGAGTGTATGGATCCCGTATTACAACAGACGGGATCTTGGAGTCATGTGATAATTCATATGATACATGTGAATCTTGTTTATTAGGCAAGATGACAATGGTGCCTTTTAAAGGCAACCCCAAAGGGCTACAGAACTATTATTAGTCATATACAGTGATATGTATGGGCCTTTCAATTCAATCACAAGAAACGATCATAGCTTCTTCATTAAATTTATTGATGATTTCAGTAGATATGGATATGTTTACCTAATGAAAAACAAACCAGAGATCTTTGAGATATTCAGAGAGTTTAAACATGAAGTACATAATCAACTTGGTAAAAAGATAGAGGCATTTCGGTCGGATCAAAGTTGTGAATATCTAAGCCAAGAATTTACCGATCATCTTAGAGATTCTAGGATTGTATCGCAACTAACTCCTCTAGAAACACCTCATCATAACGGTGAGTCCAAAAGGAGAAATAGAACCTTGTTGCACATGATTCGCTCTATGATGAGTCATACAACTCTACCTAAGAGTTTCTGTGGATATGCCTTAGAAACAACTACACGAATACTAAATAATACACCAATCAAAAAGACTGATAAAACCCCTTTCGAATTATGGACTGGGAAAATCCCAAAACTGTCCTACATGAAAATATGGGGTTATGACGCTTATGTTAAGCGAGAAGCTTCAGGGAAGCTAGATTCAAGGTCTAAAAAGTGCATCTTTATGGGATATCCAAAAGAGACAAATGGATATAATTTCTACAGACTCAGCGAGAACAAAGTTTATATTGCATACCACGGTGAGTTATTAGAAAATGATTTTCTGACAAGAACTACAATGGGGGCCACAATAGATCTTGAATAAATTCAAGAACCATAGGATGAGACAATGGTTGACACTGACAATCAACAAATTGTTAAGCCTCAACAAGTTGTTGAAGGTAATGACATGTAACACCCTCAAATTTGATAAGAGCAACTAAGTTAAAATTTTCAATATTACATCAAATAAAGGATAAAACTTCTTCCTACAAATCAAAACTTGAAATACCTCAAATTAAATTCTGCAATTAACCTCAACAATTATTAACTCAAGTCTTATACAAAGACTAAATCGAGGTCGGGTGTTACTAAAACCTCATATTAGTCACTATCTTTGAATGCAGAAGCATCATCAATGGCTACATTTACTCGTGTATCTAACTAGCACTCAACTCTTCACGGTGACGCTAGTACCGTTTCCCCAACAAAGACCTGATGCACATGCCAAAAAATAAAAAGGTTAGGCTTAAAGCCTAGTGAGTTCAAGAGTTTTCATCACTATATAATCAATAAAACGAAAAGAATATTATTTAAATCACAATTTCCATTGTGCAAAATGTTTAGAATCAGTAGTGATGTCTTTTCCAAAAATCCCATCTATCGTGATAAAGCGCTTAAATAGAAATACTTCAAAAACATGGAACTAAACCATATACTCACGCGAAACATAAATAGGATAAAAATCCAAATACCAAATCATGGAAATAACTACTTCATTCAAACCTTAATATATATGGAGGGGATCCAATATTAAAGTCATCAGTCGCAATTACTCGCACAAGACCAAACGATATTAAACTACGATATTACAATATCCGAAATAATGTTTGATAACGACGGGGGAGACCCATATCCATTGAGAGTGGAGGAAACACATAAGTATGACACTCGTACAATGTTAATCGCATGACATTTCACGACTACTTAACAAGTTTCACCCAAAGAGTCGGCTGACCTTAGTGTCTATTACCATGAATTTCACCAAAAGGCCCGACACATTCGAGGGTTACAACCATGGCATTGCCCCAAAATGGAGGAGGTCCTTGTGACCACCCACACGGTAGCACCTCCGGACTCAACCCTCCAGGTGTCTACTTGAAAGGTTAAGGTCATGAGATATGGGTCCTGGAAACCATGCCCGCGATACCCAAACGACCATCAACAGAAGACTGACTTACGTGCCTATGGATCCAATACAACACAATCTAAAATTACATGACTCCAAATGAATGACTAACACACTCAAACATGTAATTCTCAAATAAGATGCAATACATGCAATTCATAACTGGGCTCTACATTGAGCTATTAAAACTAGACAAATGTCCTCAATACTCTTTTAAGTCAAAACCGAGATAAAATGATCAAAACTCATTTGACCATCAAATAAAGGTCCTCATATAATAAAGCCCTAAATAATAAAATGCATTTAACCAACATTTATGCAGACACATATCACAAATATATGATTAACCCAAAAATTCATCATTGTTTGAGACAAACCAGTTTCCAAATGAGCTCATACCCTTATGTTTCTAAAATGCCTCATAACAGGATATCGTGCATTTTCCAAGTGGTTTATAAAATCAAATACATCAAAATGAGCAAATCATCAAGTAGACTCCCTTTGTACAATAAATCACCAAAAGGACACGTTTATGAAATTTACTCGTCAAAATATCCAAAACCCAAATATATGCACTTCATGCGATTTATCAACCCAATTTACCAAATATGAAATCTTCGTCACATACTCAACACATTGATAATTACTAAATAAACACATTGTTTTACTTAAAATACACATTTTGGCATGTACATAGTTTTCACAAAACAACTTGAACTCACCTTGCTATATTTAGGCTAAATCTAGATATTTACCCCAAACTTGAGTTTTTGGAGAACTTAGATCTTCAAGCAAATCTTCCAAACCCAAGATTCACAAGTTTCTAAACATAAACATACATATTCAAGTGCTTAGAATCTTTCCCCCAAATTTCTTATATCAAAATCTTAATTTGACCAAAACTCTAATTTTGACCTAACTTTTCCTAAAATCATCTAAACCGAAAATTTGAGAAATAAAACACTAGGAAGTTATAAATGGAGCATTTATAACTTATAAAGTGATTTAGAAATGGAGAGGATGAACTTACCCCCATAGATCTTGAGTAAAACCCCAAAATCCTAGAATATCAAGAAAATGGATAGGAACTTTGATCTTGCACCATAGGTTGGGCTCACTAGCATGGATGATGAAGGAACACTTAATTTCTAAGGGAAAATCCCCAAAAATGAGTTGGGATTCATATGAGAGAGTGGAAGATTGACTTGGGAGAGAAAGGAGAAGTTTAGAAGTGAGAAATCAGAAAATTGTTGAAATCCTGAATTTATCACCCTTTAGTACACTGTGCTACATTGCCATGCGACTATGACATGGAAATGTTGCCTGTCATAGTCGCTCATAGACTCAAGAGAATGCTCTCTCCTCTGCTACAATATCAGGTTACAATGACAACTGTCATAGTCCTTTGGCATTGTAGTCGAATCTGTACCGGTCCCTAAAACATGACTTTTCTTGCATGGAACACTCTCGATTGGCCTAGGGACTAAAGTAATAATTCCCTAACACAAAAATATTTAATCTAGGAACCATAACCGAACACGGGTGACTTTTACTTACCAAAATTTATGGGTGTTACATGACAAGATACAAGCACTCTGAAGACCGGGTAAAAATCGTCAAAAGCCTGAGAGGTATGGTTATCTCATTGGCAGTGATGATACAGTACATGATGAACCTGTAACCTACCATGAAGTTGTATCAGGTTTCAAATACGATAAGTGGCAATATGCCATGAAGGTTGAAATATAATCCATACAAGAGGACCGAGTTTGGAACTTGGTAGATGCACCTATGGCTGCCAAGTCGTAGGGTGTAGGTGGGTATTAAAAAAGAAACTGACTTGGATGGCATTGTACATACCTATAAGCCTAGGTTGGTGGCTAAAGGTTTCACTCAAACTCAGGGAGTATATTATGATGAAACGTTTTCCTCAGTAGGTAGTAGCCATGATTAAATCCATCAAGATACTTCTTGCCATAGATGCATATCACGACTATGAGATATGGCAAATGGAAGTTAAAACCATGTTCCTTAATAGAACTTTGAACGAGGATGTGTACATGGTATAACCAGAAGGTTTTAAGCATCCAAAGTATCTTGAAAAGGTATGCAGGTTGTAAAGATCCATTTATGGACTAAAGCAAGTATCTCATAGTTGGAATTTTCGTTTCGATGGAAAAATCAAGGAATTTGATTTCATAAAGAACGAAGATGAGCTTTGTGTATACAAGAAAGTCTGTGGCAGCTTAGTAGCGTTCCTAATCCTATATGTTGATGACATATTGATCATCGAAAACAACATCCCTAACATAAAGGTGTAAAAGCCTGGTTAGGGAAGTGTTTCGCTATGAAGGACCTAAGAGAGGCAACATATATCCATGGCATAAAGATCTATCGAGATAGATCTAGGCTCTTAATTGGATAAAGCCAAAGTACATATATTGACAAAATCTTGAAAGGCTTCAAGATGAAGAGTTCCAAGAAAGGAAACTTGCCAATGGTACAAGGCATACAACTAAGCAAAATTCAGTATCCTAATACTAAAGAGGATATGAACCGTATGAAAGGTGTTCTCTATGCTTCGACCATCAGTTCCATCATGTGTGTCATGCTATGTACTAGAGGGGACGTCTCATATGCCATAAACATGATGAGCAGGTATCAGTCAAACCCAGGCGATGCTCACTGGGTAGCAGTGAAGAATAACGTGAGGTATCTGGAAAGAACTAAGGTTATGTTCTTGTTGTACGAAAATCAGGAAATAGATTCGTGTCTTCAAGGATATATAGATGTTAGTTTCTAAACCGATAATGACGACTTTTTGCTGTAGTCAGGATACGTGTTTGTAACACCTTAAAAATGAGGGTTAATTTAAACCTAGAATAGTTGCGGAATAAACAAAACTAACATAACCAAATCACCCAAAAAGGGGAATAATAGTATGGCGTTTATGTAACACCCTAAAAATTAGAGTAAATTTAAAAATTGAAAAAAATCTGCAATATGACATTTGTATTTGGAGTAAGCCACCCAAAATGGGTAAAAGTGTGATAGCGTTTATATAACCTGTGAACGAATATGAAATCAACAACAAACTAATCTAAATAACTTCTATCTAGATTACGTCGGTTGTCAACCCAAATTTCCAAAATAAAGTAATTGTTTATACGCTAAACTCCAAGTATCTATCATTCCAAAAATGCCTCAAAAGCTCACGCTCGTCTCTCAAACCTTCGACATCCCACCGCTAAGGGAACCTGTTATACACATCATTTGAGAAAGTGTTAGGCTTAACGCCTAATGATAACATACAATTTATATAAACGATTTGGAAATAAAGGTCAACAATAAGTAACTTTTCAAAGACAATGGGTTAAGATAAGTAATGATATCCACATAGTGACCTTGTTGTCTAAAATACATCTTGCGATGACGAGGGAGACCCTATTTTCCAAGGATTATGGAAGAACACAAAAGTAGGCCACTTTCCAAGTTATTGAGCTTACCATACTAGGATCAAGGCCACGAACACGCCGGCTCGTACTAAGATGTGGGGGAGGGAAACCAATGATGCTAATCATGCTCATTCGCTAGGATTTACATTTACGACCCACAGCTAGTATTCGGTCCCACATAACCGTACCAAGTTGCCACCCTAGGGTCCAATGTCTCGACTAGCTACAACCGGGATTTAACCCAAAAATTGAGTCAACTCTATACCTATATATCTATTAGTAATAGTCTAGACTTGTCACAATTTCATTCGTGATCAACTATAATCAAACATATAGTTCTTAGTAACAATTATTTTCCAAAAGTAATTTCTTTGTGTAAACAAAACCAAGTAGGACCAAATCCATTCAAGAACCATCATGTGACCATTTTCCAATTTCCAAGTATAAATCCTTTACAAGGTACCTTTTTCAAGGGTAATCCCATTTTAAAATAACCATGGACCACAACAATAAATATCCATGTATTTTACTCTCAAAGGCTCATTTTATCAAGTAAACCAAATCATGGAATGAGAGACATAAAAGTGACACAAATGTTTCTTCAAGTATTCCCACCATGAATATGCACATAAAACCATATTTTACAATTCGTAAGGTGAAACCCTTCATTTTAGTTGAAAAAGGAAGAAACCCTAAATCTCCAAAAATCCAAAGTTCGGTCGAAATTATTCAAGCATAAATGTAAACAAGGAGAAGATTAGGAGTTCCAAGATGTTATGTTTTGACATGTATAAAGTTTAAGAAAGAAGTATGAACTCACCTATTAGGTTTTTGCTAAAAAACCTAGAAAACCCAAGTTAGAGCTTGAGGATGAAGATGGAGATGGTGAGATGGTAGATTATTGAACCCTAGCTTTCCACACCTTAATGATGATACAAATCTTGAATTAAAGGTGGTTGAATCACCTTAATGCATCCAAAAATCGTTCTTGCCCTAAGTTATAGTTGGGAGCATTTAAGAAAGGTAGAAGGGGAAGATCAATGAGGTTTGGGGCTGAAAACAACCTTTAATTCACGCATAGTGGTCGCGCACAGTTGCTGGCTTGGATGGATCTGTGCAGAGCACTTGATTTGCGCAAGGGCAGAGTCCCGTGCGGATGGTGGCGCGGAACGAGTCGTGCGGGGATCTGTGCGGAGAACTGTTGGCACCTTGCCAACTTCCTCGGCTGCCACGCTCAACCTCCGACTAAGACATGACTCAAGGTAACACCAAAAGCACCCACTAAACAACGAACGATAAACCGATTTAAAGAATTATTGCTTACATGAAAATCGGGGCGTTACAATCTTCCCCAACTCGAAAACGATTTCGTCCTCAAAATCTGAGCTACACGAAAAGGTAAGGATACCTCTGCTTCATGTCTTCTTCTGCTTCCCCTGTCACATTGGCCCCACGGTGATGTTTCCATTGTACCTTGCCATAGTGACTTCCTTGTGGCGAAGTTTTGTAGATTTCCTCTCTAGGATAGCGTCTGGTTCCTCTACGCATCGGTTACTCTCATCCAACCTTATCTCGGAAAGAGGAATAACGCTTTCCTCTTCCGCCAAACACTTCTGAAGGTAACAATTATGAAACGTGTTATGGATTCCGCTCATTTCCGGCGGAAGTTCCAGTTGGTAGGCCTGCAAACCCACACGCTTAAGAACCATGAATGGTCCAAGGAAATGGGAACTCAACTTCCCGTGCTTTCCGAACCAAATAATACCCTTCCATGGGGACACATTAAGCATCACACGGTCACCCACTTGGAATTCCATCGGTCGCCTCTTCTTATCGGCATAGCTCTTTTGTCGATCTTGAGTCGCTTTAAGCCGATCCCGAATACTCTTTACCTTATCTGCCGTCTCTTGCACAATTTCTGGTCCTGTGAATTCCTTCTCTCCCGCTTCAAGCCAACACACGGGAGTTCAACACTTCCACCCGTACAATGCCTTAAACAGTGTCATTCCAATACTCGTGTGGTAGCTATTATTATAGGTGAACTCCACCAGAGATAGGTGAGTGTCCAAACTACCCCCAAAGTCGATAACGCAAGACCTTAGCATATCCTCAAGCGTTTGAATCGTTCTCTCACTTTGACCGTCAGTTTGTGGATGGTAAACTGTACTCTACTTCACTCGCGTACCAAGCTCTTTCTGCAAGCCATCCCAAAAGTTCCAAGTGAATTGACTATCGCGATCCGACACAATAGACAAGGGCACCCCATGTCTCAAAACCACCTCATCAATGTATAGCTTTGTCAACGTATCCATCGGTAAAGTTTCGCATATGGCCAAGAAGTGTGCGCTCTAGGTCAACCAATCAACTATTACCCAAATGGTATCGTGACCTGAAAGAGTTTTGGGCAACTTGGTCACAAAGTCTATGGTAATATGCTCCCACTTCCACTCGGGGATTTCCAGGTATTGAAGACTCCCATACGGTCGTTGATGCTCGACTTTCACTTATAAACACATCACATAACGCTCCACGTAACGCGCCACATCAAGTTTCATTACCGGCCACCAATAATGTAGCTTCAAGTCCTTGTAAATATTTTTACTCCCCGGATGAATGGAATACTTGGACTTATGGTCATCCTCGAGGAGGAGTTCTCGATTGGCTCCAACCTTGGGTACCCATACACGACCGTTGAACAATTTCACTCCCCGACTATCTTCCATTAAGAGCAATTATTGCTTTGACATAACCTCTTCTTTGAGATTCTCCTCCAATAGGGCTTCAACTTGAGATGCCTTGATTCCCTCAATAAGGCTCGACACTAGCTCGATTCTCGAAAGCGTAGCCCGAATACTTCCGCTATAGTCCTTCCGACTCAACGCATCAGCCACCACATTTGCCTTACCGGGTTGGTAAAGCAAATCGCAATCATAATCTTTAAGTAATGCTTGCCTCCTTCTTTGCCTCATGTTTAACTCCTTTTGACAAAAGACGTATTTAAAACTCTTATAATACGTGTAGAGCGTACATTTTGTGCCATATAGGTAGTGTCGCCATAGCTTCAAGGCGAACAACACCGCTGCCAACTCCAAATCATGGGTAGGATAGTTCTTCTCGTGATTTTTGAGTTTTCTTGAGGCGTAGGATATTACTTTGCCTCTTTGCATCAACACGCAACACAAACCCATCTTTGAAGCATCGTTATAGACCACGAAGTCCTCTGATCCTTCGGGTAAAGACAAAACTGGGGCTTCACACAACTTCTTTTGTAACGTCCGGAACGCCTTCTCTTGCGCTTCGATCCAAACAAAATGCACATTATTCCAAGTCAAAGCCGTCAAGGAAGAAGCGATTTTGGAGAAGTCTTAGATGAATCACCGGTAATAGCCCACCAAACCCAAGAAACTCCGGATCTCGGATGGACTCTTAGGAGGTTCCCAATTCATCATGGCTTCAATTTTGGAGGGGTCCACCTTCACTCCGTCTCGAGTGACAACGTGACCCAAGAATTGAACCTCTTCAAGAGAAAAGTCGCACTTGAAAAATTTGGCATACAACCTCTCCTTCCTCAACACTTCTAAAACTTCACGAAGGTGTTGCTCATGTTCCGACTCATTCTTGGAATACACGAGTATGTCATCAATAAATACAATGACCGACTTGTCGAGGAAAGGTCGGTACACTCTATTCATCAAATCCATAAACACCTTCGGTGCGTTAGTTAGACCAAACGGCATCACGAGAAATTTTTAATGGTCGTAACGTGTTCTAAAGGTCGTCTTTGGGATGTCCTCACCTCTCACCTTCACTTGATGATATCCCGAACGCAAGTCGATATTCGAGAAACAACCCGCTCCTGGGAGTTGATTGAACAAGTCATCGATCCTCAGGTGTGGATACTTATTCTTCACCATAGTCTTATTCAGTTCACGGTATTTGTTGCACATTCTCATTGTGCCATCCTTCTTCTTGACAAAAAAATAGGAGATCCCCAAGGTGACGAGCTCGGTCTTATAAATCCCTTCTCTAGGAGATCTTGGAGTTGATTCATCATTTCCTGCATCTCCAATGGCGCCAACCGGTAAGGGGCTTGGGCAATCGGAGCCGCTCCCGGTACAAGATCTATTCGAAACTCCACTTGACGATCGGGTGGTAAATCGGGAAATTCTTCCGAATAAACGTCGGGAAACTCGTGCACCACCCTTACATCTTCAAGTTTCTTCTTTTCGAACTTGGCATCGATTACGTATTTTCGCACTTTAGCCATGGTGATAACCGCTACCTCGCCCTTCCTCCTTTCGCCATATACTACCACCATGTCACCATCCTATATAAGGAGTCAGATCAGTTTCTTGGAACACAGTATCTCAGCATGATTGTCCGCCAACCAATCCATACCGACGACCACGTCGAAACCGCAAATAACCATGGCCATCATATTAATTGAGAATTTCTTCCCTTCGATATCAATCGAGCAATCCCTCAGAACATCGCGGATCACTACCTGACTACCATTTTCTATCTCTACCACTAAAGCATCAACTGAGCTACTAGTGGGCATGGCAAGCTTTTGTCAAAAAACAATCAGACACGAAAGAGAAACTAGCGCCAGAATCAAAAAGGACATGAGCAGATACGGAGTTTAGAAGAAACGTACCCGATACCACGTCGGTGGATGCCTTGGCCTCATCGGCCGTCATCTGGAAAGCTCAACCAAGAACTTTGGGAGGGTTCTCTTTCTTCTCCGGGGCATTCCCCGTCTTCCACTTCGAACAATCCTTTCGGAAATGTCCCGGCATCTTGCATTCGAAACATACCACTCCCTTGATTGGGAAATTCCGAGAAGTATGATCTGATTTCCCACACTTGGCACAAGAAGTGGGATTGGAGTTACAATTTCCGTGGTGCTTGCTTCGGCATCTAGGGCACCACTGTGCCTCTTGGCGGTTATCAAAGTTCCTTCCCCCGCTGAAAGGTCTCGACCTCTTGGGAGGTCTGGGTTGCTTTCCCATTTTCGTTTCTCTCCTACCACCACCACAACCTTCTCCACCTTGTCTCTAGCATAGGCATCCTCCATGATCTACGCCTCCTCTATGGTCTCACCGAGATTTGACGCCTTAGAGTTGTGGACCATCGACATCATATCCGCCGGTAGGCCTTTGAGATTGGCTTTGATCTTTTCTTTCTCCGTTGGGGCCACATTCCCCACAAGCCCCAACTTCTCCATGAAACGACGGGTGTACTCCCTCAACTTCAAGTTCCCCTTTTTGAGAAACCGAAACTCTTCTTCAATGCGATCCAAGGCCCTCTTATTGCAGTATTCGTGCAAGATCTTCTTCTTGAACCCGACCCAAGTCAGTTGAGCCAAAACAGTAGGGGAGAGGGTGGACTTAGTGACATTCCACCAGGTGAGTGCCGTATCCCTGAGCATTTGGGAACCGAACTTCACTCTCTAGTCTTACCCGCATTCAGACGAGTTGAAGGCTTGCTCGATCCCTTGGATCCACTTCATGCACGCAACAGGGTCTTCAGAAGCGGAGAACTCTGGTGGCTTGCAACATAGGAAGGACTTAAACGTGCAAGATCTCTTGCCTTGCCTTGCCTCGCCTCAACATTTACTAGTTCTTCCGTTCGATTCACATGACCCGTACCACCGGATCAAATCACCTCGATGTTCTCCGCAACCGTCTCATTCCTCCGGTTGCTCACATCACGGTCCTTAAACATCTTCAAAAGGGAATCTTGTTGCTTGGCCATTGCTTCATTCATCATCAGCATCAGATTAGCCATCATCTCGGATTGGGGAGTCACCTCCCGAATAGCCGGGTTGGACAAAGCTAGGTCCACCTATGGAATGATCTCAGGCCCTCCGCCCAGTAATGGTAAGATAGGTGTGCGTGCAACGACCTCAACCCTCTCCGATTGATCAGCCGTTGAAGTGGTCGCTTCACCTCCATCGACACGCGTACGTGGTCTACCACGCGTACTAACCATCCCTAATTTTCCACCTCAACCAGAACGGAGGTAAGAATTAGATTACACGAATTTAAACACAAGGGAAACGTACTAATACATTCATTAATAATCGTAACAATAGTATATCAAGCATGCTCACGTAACAAGACATTCATAATAGCATTAGCTAAGTGAAATAATGAACATACTTTACACGAGAAGTCTCATTACCATCATCATGATTTTCAATCAGTGTACTTCCGTCGACTTCTAAGACCAACCCATCTTATGATTTCTACCCAAATCTCACATCTTCTTAAGTCTAGACATCTTACATTCATGCCTAGTTCACTTAAACTAGAGCTCTGATACCAACTTCTAACACCCTAAAAATTAGAGTAAATTTAAAAGTTGAAAAAAATCGGCAATATGACATTTGTATTTGGAGTAAGCCATCCAAAATGGGTAAAAGTGTGATAGCATTTACAAAACCTGTGATCGAATTTTAAATCAACAACAAACTAATCTAAATAACTTCCATCTAGATTACGTCGGTTGTCAACCCAAATTTCCAAAATAAAGTATTTGTTTATACGCTAAACTCCAAGTATCTATCATTCCAAAAATACCTCAAAAGCTCACGCTCGTCGCTCAAACCTTCGACATGCCACCGCTAAGGGAACCTGTTATACACATCATTTGAGAAAAAGTGTTAGGCTTAACGCCTAGTGAGAACATACAATTTATATAAATGATTTGGAAATAAATAAAGGTCAACAATAAGTAACTTTTCAAAGACAATGGGTTAAGATAAGTAATGATATCCACATAGTGACCTTGCGGTCCAAAATACATCTTGTCATGACGAGGGAGACCCGATTTTCTAAAGATTGTGGCAGAACACAAAAGTAGGACACTTTCTAAGTTATTTAGCTCACCATACTAGGATCAAGGCCATGAACACGCCGGCTCGTACTAAGATGTGGGGGAGGGCACCCAATGATCCTAATCATGCTCATTCGCTAGGATTTACATTTACGACCCACGACTAATATTCGGTCCCACATAACTGTACCAAGTTGCCACCCTAGGGTCCAATGTCTCGACTAGCTACAACCGGGATTTAACCCAAAAATTGAGTCGACTCTATACCTATGGATCCACTAGTAATAGTCTAGACTTGTCACAATTTCATTCGTGATCAACTATAATCAAACATATAGTTCTTAGTAACAATTATTTTTCAAAAGACATTTCTTTGTGTAAACAAAACCATGTAGGACCAAATCTATTCAAGAGCCATCATGTGACCATTTTCCCATTTCCAAGTATAAATCCTTTACAAGGTACCCTTTTCAAGGGTAATACCATTTTAAAATTATCGTGGACCACAACAATAAATATCCAAGTATTTTACTCTCAAAGGCTTATTTTCTCAAGTAAACCAAATCATGGAATGAGAGACATAAAAGTGACACAAATGTTTCTTCAAGTATTCCCACCATGAATATGCACATAAAACCATATTTTATACTTCATAAGGTGAAACCCTTCATTTTAGTTGAAAAAGGAAGAAACCCTAAATCTCCAAAAATCCAAAGTTCGATCGAAATCATTCAAGAATAAATGTAAACAAGGAGAAGTTTAGGAGTTCCAAGATGTTATGTTTTGACATGTATAAAGTTTAAGAAAGAAGTATGAACTCACCTATTAGGTTTTTGCTAGAAAACCTAGAAAACCTAAGTTAGAGCTTGAGGTTGAACATGGAGATGGTGAGATGGTAGATTCTTGAACCCTAGCTATCCACAGCTTAATGATGATACAAATCTTCAAGAAAATGTGGTTGAATCACCTTAATGCAGCTAAAACTCGTTCTTGCCCTAAGTTATAGTTGGGAGCATTTAAGAAAGGTAGAAGGGGAAGATAAATGAGGTTTGGGGCTGAAAACAACCTTTAATTCGCGCACAGTGGTCGCTCAAGGTTGCTGGCGCGGTTGTATCTGCACGGAGAGCCGCTCGGAGCACTGGATTTGCGCAAGGGCAAAGTCCCACGTGGATGGTGGCACATATCGAGTCGCACGGGGATCCGCGCGGAGCACTGTTGGAACCTTGCCAACTTCCTCGGCTGCCACGCTAAACCTCTGACTAAGACATGACTCAAGGTAACACCAAAACCAACCACTAAACAACGAACGATAAACTGATTTAAAGAAGTATTGCTTACATGAAAATCGGGGCGTTACAGTTTACAAAACAGAAATCAAGTAAAATTGAACAACCTACTAATCTAGACCAACTAATTCTAGATTACGAACGGATGTCGTCATCTCACTTCCAAAAGTATACCATCAATATATCAAATGTACGCCTCTATAACCTTCAAAAATGCTACTATCCTTCAATGACTTTTCCCACCGCTAGAATGACCTGTTATACATGTCATTTTAAGAAAAAGTGTTAGGCTAAAGCCTTGTGAGGTCAAACATTTATATTAAGAGGTCACTAAAATCTGAACGCTATAAATAAAGAAAAAGCCATTGAAATAAATATAGATGAACCATTGTTTTAATACAAGTAGCTCTTGGGTTAACGGGGGAGGCCCACTTACTAACATAAGTGACGGAACACAAAAGTAAGTCACTTGACATGTTAGTAAAACAAAACACATAATAGAAATACACGCAAGGGATGTCAGGCTCTATAGATTTAAAGGTACACCCACCGAATGTAAACTTCAACCGTATAAGGTTCTTACATTGAGTTCCTAATCCAATATCGTGTATTAGCAAGTAGGGCTTATACCACATCCGATGCCTAACCGTGCCTCGATGTGGAAAACTAGCGTTCCATCATCGGACGTAATGATACAAGTAATCATGGGGTCATGATGCCCAAATGCAATCAAATATTCAATCCAATGCCAATAAAACCAACCAATATATCTAAAATATGTAAGATGCTACCAATGTGTAAATTAGGTTTTCATATAGATTTTCCATGTAATCCCAAGGAGGTTCCAACATCTTTCTTTGAAAAGTTTTCCCACATACTAAATCAATCCACACACATCCTCATTCAATATATATATATATATATATATATCAATCAAGGTTCTAAATGGCGTGAGGTGTGGCGTGGCGGCAAGGCCAAGTCTCAAGCCTTGGCGTTTTCAAGGCGTGACTTATGACGTCAAATTTCTACTTTATATATAATATTATATATAAAAACATATGTTTTGACGTGTTATTCAATGAGTCAATAGTAATAAACAAGTTAAATTAGGTTATATATATTAAAAACATAAAAAATACCAAATATTGCATTACAAAAACTGCGCATTAGGCCATGGCGTGCCACGAGCTTAACGTGGCGTGAGACACAAGCCTTGGTGCCATGGCGTGCCATGGCGGCTGTGCGACGAGTTTTTTAGAACAGTGATATCAATACTCCCAAAACCCTAGTTTTGTTTCAAATGTTTTAAACTTGAAATTGGAGGAAATCCATTTATACATCTACACAAATACATAAATACTCCCAATGGTAGGTTATAATACCTTGAAATCAAGTTTACCCACGTAACCCTAAAATCTCCAAAATTAGGTTTTTAGTGAAAACTCACCCAAATCAAGAGAAATCAAAGTGGGGATGTTTAGAAGGTCAAAATCTATATTTTAACACGTATAAAGTTTTTAAAAGAGAAGGAACTCACAATATGGGTTTTTGATGAAAAACCCTAGAAAACTCAAGTATTTCTTGAAGAAGAAGGAGGCTATAGAGATTCTAGACTAGAGCTTAGGTTGGAGATGAAGATCTTGAAGGAGTGGTGGTTGAATCCCTTAAAAGCCTGCCAAAAATCGCTTCCTACCTTGGTTGGTTGTTGCGAGCATTAAAGAAGAAGAGTAATGGGAGGAAATGAAGTTTTTGGGGCCGATTAACCTTTTATCAGCCGACAGTGCTCGTGCGCCAGCGGTCGTGCGATTCCACTCGCGCGGAGAGCCTTGCCAAGCACTGGAGTCAAGACGGGCAGAGTCCCAAGTGGATGATCGCGCGGTTCCACATCTGCGGGGATCTGCATCGAACACTGATAGAATTTTCCGTCTTCTTTACGACCGTCTTTCTCCACAACAAATAAGACAGAAACTCTAGGTCAAACCACGAATTAAAACCCAAAGTTCGGTATGTTACAATCCTCCCCACCTTCCAATGGATTTCATCCCCAAAATCTCGACTACTCAAATAAATGATGATATGGATGCTTCATGTCCTCCTCCGCTTCCCAAGTTACATTGATATCGCGATGGTGCTTCCATTAAACCTTAACCATTGTGGCCTCTTTGTGACGGAGCCTTTTGGTCTCTCACTAGAATGGTTTCAGGTTCTTCAACACAACGGTTATTGTTCAATCGGATCTCCGATAACGATATGACGATTTCTTCTCCCGCCAAAAAATTTCGTAGATAACACACATGGAACATAGCGTGGGTTACGTACATATCCGGTGGCAAATCTAGCTTGTAAGCTTGCAACCCAATGCGCTCAATAATGGTGAACGGTCCAAGATAACGAGGACTCAACTTCCCATGTTTTCCAAACCGTATCAAGCCCTTCCATAGGGATGCCTTCAACATCACACGGTCTCCCACTTGGAATTCTACCGGTCGTCTCTTCTTGTCGGTGTAACTCTTTTGTCGATCTTGCGCTGCCTTCAAACGTTCTCTTATAGCTTTAACTTTGTCGGTCGTCTCTTGCACAATCTCTGGTCCGGAAAATTTCTTTTCGACCACCTCTAGCTAAAACACGAGGGTTCTACATTTCCTCCCGTACAAGGCCTCAAACGGTGTCGCCCTAAGGCTAGAGTGGTAGCTATTGTTGTATAAAAATTCTACAAAAGGTAAGTAAGTATCCTAATTACCACCAAAATCGATCACACACGATATAAGCATGTCTTCCAAGGTCTGAATTGTCCTTTCACTTTGTCCGTCTGTCTGTGGATGGTATGTCGTACTCAGATTTACGCGCGTACCCAACTCTTGATGCAAAGCTCCCTAAAACCTTGATGTAAACCGGCTATCATGATTGGAAACTATAGACAAGGGTATACCGTTCCTAGACACCACTTCATCAATGTAGAGTTTTTCCAATTTATCCATCGGCAATGTTTCTCATATTGCTAGAAAATGAGCACTCTTAGTCAGACGATCCACAAGCACTTAGAAGGTGTCATTACCTCTCAACGTCTTTGGTAATTTGTTCACGAAGTCTATGGTGATCTTGTCCCATTTCCACTCAGGTATCTCCAAGGATTGTAAGCTCCCGTACGGACGTTGATGTTCGGCCTTTACTTGTGCACAAGTTACACACCTCTCTACATAATGTGCCACATCCAACTTCATGACCGGCCACCAATAATGTAACTTCAAATATCCATAAATCTTAGTGCTCCCCGGGTGGATGGAGTACTTGGATTTGTGAGCGTCCTCCAGAAGTATCTCCCGGTTTCCCCCAATCTTTGCCACCCACATGCGCCCATTAAAACACTTAAGCCCACGATTATCTTCCGTCAAGAGTAGATGTTGCTTGGCCATCACTTCTTCTTTGAGGTTTTCTTCCAACAAGGCCTCGGTTTGTGACACTTTAATTCGATTTATGAGACTCGACACCAATTATTTCTTGAGAGCTTGGCTCGAAGTCTCCCACTATACTCCTTCCGACTTAAGGCGTCAGCCACAACGTTTGCTTTACCCGGATGGTAGAGCAACTCACACTTTAAGTAGCTCCAACCATCTATTTTGCCTCATATTAAGCTCCTTCTGATCGAAGACATACTTCAAACTCTAGTGGTCTGTGTACAAGGTACACCTCGTGCTGTAGAGATAGTGTCGCCACAATTCCAACACGAACACCACCGCCGCTAGTTCAAAATCATGAGTGGTGTAGTTCTTCTTGTGCACTTTTAGTTTCCTTAACACGTAGGCGATTACCTTTCCTCTTTGCATAAGAACACAACCTAAACCCATCTTGGATGCATCGCTATATACCACAAAATCCTCCGATCCTTCAGGCAAGGATAGGATCGGAGCTTCACACAACTTCTTTTGCAAAGTCCAAATTGTCTTCTCTTGAGTGTCAGTCCACACGAATTTCACATTCTTCTTAGTCAGAGCCGTCAACGAAGAAGCAATCTTGGAGAAATCTTGGTTAAATCTTCGATAATAACCCTCTAAACCCAGAAAACTTCGAATTTCGGATGGACTCTTGGGCGGTTTCCAGTTCATCATAGCTTCTATCTTGGCGGGGTCCACCTTCACACCGTCTTTCATGACCACGTGTCCTAAGAATTGCACCTCTTTCAACCAAAATTCACACTTGGAGAATTTGGCGTATAATTTCTCTTTCCTCAAAACCTCCAACACTTCTCGATGGTGTTGCACGTGATCGGATTCATCCCTGGAGTAAATTAGGATATCATCAATGAACATGATAACTGACTTATCAAGAAACGGTCAGCACACTCGGTTCATCTAATCCATTAACACTGTCGGGGCGTTCGTTAGACCGAAAGGTATCACCAAGAATTTGTAATGCTCGTAACGCGTCCTAAATGTCGTTCTAAGAAAGTCGTCCTCCTTAACCTTTACTTGGTGATAACCCGAACGTAGATTGATCTTCAAGAAGCATCCCGCTCCTTGAAGTTGGTCAAGCAAGTCGTCGATCCTAGGGAGTCGATACTTATTCTTCACGGTTACCTTCTTCAACTCCTTATAGTCTATGCACATCCTCATCGTGCCATCTTTCTTCTTCACAAATAAGACAAGTGATCCCCAAGGCGACGAGCTCGGTCTCATGAATCCCTTCTCGAGAAGGTCTTGTAGTTGTCCCATCATCTCCTTCATCTCTGACAGAACCAAACGATAAGGAGCTCTAGATATCGGTGTCGCTCCCGATGCTAAGGGCCTATTTGTTAGCAGCTTAACGAGCTTAATGAGACTCACAGCTTATTCAGTCAGCTATATATGACTGTTTGGTAGTGGCTTAATGATATAGAAAATGACTTATTCAGTAAGATTTCAAGGGGGAGCTTTATGCAGAAAGCCAAGTTTTTTTCCAAACCAGTCCCTCCCATTAAAAAACATGTTCCTTCCATTTATGAAAAAACTCTCTCAAATAAAAACCTTCTAAATCTATACAGACAGATTAATCCACACAGACAACTTTATCCATACAGAACTTAATGGAAAACCAACCAAACAGCCCCTAAGTTTATCTTGAACTCCACTTGGCGATCGAGTGGTAATCCAGGCAAGTTGTCCAGGAACAAGTCGGAGAACTCGTTTACCACCTTCACTTCTTCAAGCCTTTTCTTCTCGAGTTTGGCGTCTATAACATACGCCAAGAAGGATGAGAATCCCTTCGACAAACACTTACGTGCCTTCACTATGCTGATAATTGCTACCTCGCCTTTCCGTCTTTCACCGTACACGGTCACCGCCTCGCTATCCGAAATTGGGATTCGAATTAACTTCACTGTACAAAGGATCTCAGCATAGTTATTTGCCAACCAATCCATTCCTATGACCACATCAAATCCCCCGATGACCATTGGCATCAAATCGACCGGAAATTTCTTTCCTTCGATCTCCAACTCGAACCTCTAAGAATATCCCGTACCACTACTAGTTCATCATCCGCTAGCTCTACCACTAAGGCATCCTCTAAATTACTAGTGAGTACGGATAAATTTTGACAGAAAGAGCTCGACACAAATGAAAAACTTGTGCCGGAATCAAACAATATACGTGTAGGTACGGAGTTTAGAAGAAGCGTACTCGACACTACATAAGTCGAAGCCTTCTCCTCCTCGGTGGTCATCTAAAAGGCTCTTCCCATCGCCCTTGGAGGATCCATCTTCTTTCCCCCGGTATTTCCCGTCTTCACCCTTGGACACTCGCTCCTGACATGTCTCGGCTTCCTGCACTCAAAACATATTTGCCCTCTAACTGGGCAATCCTTGAAATCGTAGACGGCCTTGCCACACTTGAAACAGCTTATGGGCCCCAAATTGTATGTCGAAGGTGTTTTCTTCGACATTTGGAACACCATGGGGCCTCGCGTCTAGGACCGATCCCCCATTGGTTGTTGTTGAATTGTCTTGGCTTCTTGGAGGGTACGGAACTTCCCTTCCATCTCCTTTTCTCGGCTACTCCACCTTTTTCCACCTTGTCTAGGCCATAAGAATCTTCCACCAATTGTGCCTCTTCGATCTCCTCCCGAAGAGTAGAGGCCTTGGACACTCGTACCATGCTTATCATCTCTGTCGGTAACCCTTTGATGTAGGCCTTGATCTTTTCTTTCTCAGTCTGAACCAAATATTCCACCAAACCTAGCTTGTCCATAAACAACTTATTGTACTCTTTCATCTACAAACTCCCTTTTTTCAAACATTGGAACTCATCGATGATCCTTTTGAATGTTTCCCAGTCCAGTTTAGCTAATACGGAGGCCTCTAGGGACATGGTGTAGATGTTCCACCATGTGAGGGCCACCCCTCGCAACATTTGAGAACCAAACTTCACCTTCTGGCTCTCTCCACACTCACCTGTTCGGAATGCTTGCTCCATCTATCGGATCGTCATTAACCTTGAACTCAGGTGGCCTACAGCTTAAGAAGGTTTTGAAGGAGCAAATCTTATCGGTTGCCTTGCATCCATTGTTGCTATCCCATCCGTGGGAATTTTGTTCTCGGTACCCCCGGATGTAACACCTGTATATATTTTTGCTTACACCTTGTGCATGTATGTATATTCTTTGTACATTTATTCTCGAGTCAACTGTTGTCGTTGTTCTCACTTGTGTAAGGTTGCTAAGCTTTAGCACTTGAGATTTGGAATTAGGGTGAGAATCACAACAACTTGCGCGAGATGGCTAGCGGTTTGAGAACCACGGATAAAGATGCGGGACTCGCTGGAGTCTCACGACTGAGATCACGCGGGGCCTGCATCGCGGCCTCATAGCCGCGGCCAAGGTCGCGGGAATGCTCCTGCAGTCCAAATACGGGAATTTCCCTTTTTCTCTCATTTCTTCATTGTGGAGCTCCTTGAAGGCGTTTTTGGAAGAGTCAAGAGGTAGGGTTTCCTCCCCCTTCATTCATTACTACCAAATGCACGATTCTTATACATTTATTGGGTTGTTTTAGGTTGGTGGTGGTGATTAAGAGCATTGTGGTTGAAGTGTCAAGTCTCCTCCTAAACTCTACTCTCAAGTGTTATTATCTAGGGTTTCTTATAACCTTACAAGGTGAGTTCCCTTCCCCTATATTATATATATATATATATATATATATATATATATATATATATATATAACTACTAGGGTTCATATGTTATAACACTCTTTCATGGATTTCAACTACATATTGGGTATTTATGAAATTTGACCTAACCATGAAATTTGGGGATATTGGGGTTTTATAACCAAAATAAAGATATGGAAGAATATATTCTTAGACAAGACTAATAGCTCCCTAAGTTGTCTACTTAATTGTTATCCAACCCTTATTCTATGGGATATTGGTAAACGTAAAATGGAACTAGGGTTTGGTGAGATTTATTTAATGAGTTAATTAATAGCAAACTTGACCTTTGAAATGGTATGTATAGCACTGTCTTGATGAGTCGTGTTGGTAAAGTTTTCTAAACGATGGGAGTTAATACTCTTGCCAATAACCCTGTATATGTGACATGGTTTTAAGACTTTCCTACGTGATTAATAATATATGTGTTAGCACGTTTTGGTTTTCGGCCTTAGTGCAATAGATCCATAGGCACGGTGTTCCTATGTCTCGTCCGGACATTAGGTTCACCACTTTGGCACGGAATAGGCATCGGGTTCCATGGTAAGTAAGGTGTGGGCCTATACGGTCGGGACAACGTCCCATGGGCAGTAAGGTGTAATTCCATTGTGTCTGAGTTCCCCTGTTTTGGAACTCTCAAAAATAGACCTGGAGTGGTTGACTTGATGTTTTCGAGCAATAGACTTTGAGTAGTTGAGCTCGCTATGTGGTTACAATTATTGGTAAAATATATTGATCACTATTGGTTTATTTGATTTATTTTGATTTAGCTCACGACTAGATCGTCTGTATGACTTCAAACGGTTTATTCATTTATTTATTATTCCGCTTAATTGTTCTCACTAGGCTTTAGCCTAACGCTTGTTCTTTGATGGTCATGTATGGTAGGTCTTTCTAGCGGTGGGGCTCGTCGGGATTGAGAGAACGGCCTTGGGTTCGAGAGCGGTCTTTTTGAAGATATAGTGACCGATACATTGAAGTATAGAGTTACACATTTTGGAAGAATAGCGACACCCAACCTTAATCTTACTTGACCAAGTTAGATTATTAGGTTGTCGAATCTTATTCTTTAATTTACTTGGGTTGTAATTAGCATACTTTGTTCCCCGTGTTGGATTGTCATACTTTTGGGTTAGTTTGGCATATCCATATTATACAGTTTGTTTGGTCCCCCTTTTTGGGTGGACTGGTTTCATCCAGTTTTAGACGTTATATTGCCGAATTTTCAATTTTTAATTTCACCTCAAATTTTAGGATGTTACAAGTTGATATTAGAGCATTAGTTTAAGTGAACTAGGTATGAATGTAGGATGCCTAGACTTAAGCTGTGACTTGTGAGATGGGGTAGAACTCTTAAGATAGGATGGTCTTAGAGTCGACGGAACTTACACAAATTAAAAGTTGTAGTGATGGTGACGAGAACTCTTATGTATCATGTGTTCATAATTTCACTTAGCTAACGTTATTATGAAGATGTTTTACGTGAGCATACTTGATCTACTGTTGTTATGATAATTGATAAGTGTAGTAGTACGTTTCCTTGTGTTATTCCTGTAGCCTATCTCTTATTCTATTTCGTGTTTGTGTGTGCCAGACTCATAGTTAACACCAGAAATCGACCGGAAGGTCAAAAGGCCACGACATCCACGGTCGACCATCCGCGAGTGACTGTGGTAGATGAACCCTCTCGTCTGGTTAATGTGTTGGGTGGGGGACCCGAGTACATTCCCCGACGCACTCTAGAAACTTAAGAGCCCATTATGGAAGAAGTGACGGCAGAGACAAGGATGATGGACCGCATGATGTTGTCCATGAACAGAGCCATGGCGCAACAGCAAGAAATGTTCTTAAAACTCCTGGAATACTGAGACACCAACAACCGTAGACCTGAAATGGTTGACGAGAACATAATCATGGCGGGATTCGAGGGTGCCGGACATGAAATCTACACTGATGGGACCGCAACCTCGGGAGTCAAACAAGCGACGAAGACTTGCACATTCAAGGCCTTTCTTAGTTGCCGATCGCCGGAATTTAAGGGTTCGGATGATCCGATAGTTTGTGTGAGTTGGATTGGGGAGATGGAGCAGGATTTTCTGATCGAGTGAGTGTGGAGAAGGACATAAGACAATCTTTGGCTCACAGATGTTACCCTTACTTGATGGAATGTAGATTCCGCTTCCGTCGAGGCGACCGTCTTGGCCAAGCTAAGTTGGGCAACGTTCAAAGAGAAATTGCTAGAGGAATATTGTAACGAGAGATTGATGGACCGGATTGTGGATGAGTTCCAGAACTTGAAGAAGGGTAACCTATCTGTGAAAGAGTATAATCGGCTATTCATGGATAAGATAGGGTTAGTAGGACACCTAGTCTCGACAAAGAAGGAGAAGATCAAAGCCTACATAAAGGGTCTTCCGTCCGATATGATGTCAATGGTTAGAGTGTCGAAGGCCTCTACTCTTCGAGAGGCGGTAGAGGAGGCACATTTAATGGAAGACGCCTACAACCGAGGCACAGAGGAAAGTACTCATTTGCTCATGAAGAGAAAATGGGAGGGTAACTTGATGGCCTCCGAGAAACCAAGACCTTTCAGCAACAACTACCAACGAGGGGCCGATCCTTGGTGCAAGGCTAGGTGGTGTTCCAAGTGCCGAAGCAAGCATTTCGGTCCGTGTAACTTTGTCCCCGGAGCTTGTTTCAAATGCGGGAAGCCCGGACATGCCTATAAAGATTGTCCTATCAAGGGGCGAATGTGTTTCGAGTGCAAAGAGACGGGCATGTTAGGGAGGAATGCCCGAAGTTGAAGACCGGGGGAAACAGCGGGAAGAAGATAGATCCTCCGAGAGCGGATGGAAAAGCCTTTCAAATGACTGCAGAGGAAGCCAAGGCCTCTACCGATGTAGTGTCGGGTACGTTTCTCCTAAACTTTGTGCCTACACGTGTATTGTTTGATTCGGGTGCTAGCTTCTCTTTCGTATCCGATGTATTTTGTCAAAAACTTTCCATGCCTATGAGTAATCTAGAGGATGCTATAGTGGTATAAATAGCTAATGGTGGTCAAGTAATAATCTGGGGTATCTTAAGAGATTGCACTCTTGAGTTTGAAGGGAAGAAATTCCCCATAAACTTGATGCTTATGCAAATTGGTGGATTCGATGTGGTAGTGGGGATAGATTGGTTATCGGGGAACCAAGCCGAGATTGTGTGTTCCAAGAAGATTATCCAACTACCCAATGTGGATGGAGAGGCAACTATAATCTATGGTGAAAGAAGGAAGGGCGAAGTGGCGATTATCTCTATGATCAAAGCACGAAAATGTTTGGCGAAAGGATACTCATCCTTCTTAGCATATGCAATCAACACCAAACTCGAGAAGAGAAAGCTAGAAGACGTTAGAGTGGCACGTGAGTTTCCCAATGTATTTCCGGAAGATTTGCCCGGTTTGCCACTCGACCGCCTAGTGGAATTCCGGATTGACCTCATTCCGGGGGCGGACCCGATTTCCCGAGCTCCCTACCGGTTGGATCCCACCGACATGCAAGAAATCATGACTCAACTACAAGACCTTCTTGAGAAAGGTTTCATACGACCGAGCTCGTCGCCTTGGGGAGCTCCGGTCTTGTTCGTCAAGAAGAAAGATGGCTCAATGAGGATGTGTATCGACAACTGAGAACTGAACAAGGTAACAGTAAAGAACAAGTATCCACTTCCGAGGATCGATAACTTGTTCGATCAACTTCAAGGCGTGGGTTGCTTCTCAAATATCGACCTTTGGTCGGGGTATCATCAAGTGAAGGTGGCGAAGGAAGACATTCCAAAGATGGCGTTTAGGACACGTTATGGTCATTACGAGTTCCTAGTAATGTCGTTCGGCCTAACTAATGCACCGGCGATATTTATGGATTTAATGAACCGGGTGTGCCGGCCATTCCTTGAAAAGTCGGTAATAGTGTTCATCGACGACATTCTAGTGTATTCCAAGGACGAGACGGAGCATGAGCATCATCTCCAAGAAATGTTGGAAGTGCTAAGGCGAGAAAATCTTTACGCGAAGTTTTCAAAATGTGACTTTTGGCTCCAAGAGATGCAGTTTTTGGGGCATGTGGTTACGAAGGAAGGAGTGAAAGTGGACCCCGCGAAGATCGAGGCTATGATGAATTGGGAACCTCCCAAGAGTCCGTCAGAAATCCGATGTTTCCTAGGATTGGCGGGATACTACCCGAGGTTCATCCAAGATTTTTTCAAGATAGCCTCATCGTTGACGGCCCTAACCCGAAAGAACGTGAAATTTGTCTGGACCGAGAGTCAAGAGGAGGCGTTTCGAACTCTACAAAGGAAGCTTTGCGAAGCTCCCATCTTTTCTTTACCCAATGGGACGGAAGACTTTGTGGTGTATAGTGATGCGTCGAAGATGGGTTTGGGTTGTGTCCTAATGCAAATGGGTAAATTAATTGCTTACACGTCAAGGCAACTCAAAGTTCATGAAGTCAACAACCCTACCCACGACTTGGAATTAGCGGCGGTGGTGTTTACATTAAAGTTATGGTGACACTACCTCTACGGTACAAAATGCACTCTCTACACGGACCACAAGAGTTTGAGACATATCTTTAACCAAAAGGAGCTAAATATGAGGCAACGGAGGTGGTTAGAGTTATAAAAGGATTACGATTGCGAGTTGCTTTACCATCCGGGTAAGGCAAACGTCATCACTGATGCTCTTAGTCGAAAGGACTACGGGGAAAATTCTAAAGCTACTTTCATGCGAATCGAGTTGACGTCAACACTCATTGACCGAATTAAAGCATCGCAAGCTGAAGCCTTTCTAGGAGAGAACCTCAAGGGAGAGGTCATGACAAAGCAACACCTACTCTTGACGGAAGATAGCCGGGGAGTAAAACTTTTCAACGGGCGAGTTTGGGTGCCTAAGATTGGGGGAAACCGAGAACTTCTTCTCGAGGATGCCTACAAATCAAAGTATACTATCCATCCGGGAAGCATAAAGATGTATCGGGATTTGAAATTACACTATTGATGGCCGGTTATGAAGTTTGACGTGGCACGCTATGTGGAGCGATGTGTGACTTGCTTGCAAGTGAAAGTCGAGCATAAACGACCTTACGGAAGTTTACAATCTTTGGAGATTCCGGAATGGAAATGGGAGCACATCACGATGGATTTCATGACAAAATTGCCAAAGACCTTGAGAGGTCATGATACCATTTGGGTGATAGTGGACCGCTTGACCAAGAGCGCTCATTTCTTGGCCATGCGGGAGACCTTACCTATGGACAAGATAGAAAAGTTGTATATCGATGAAGTGATATCACGTCATGGTATGCCGCTATCTATTGTCTCGGAGATCACGATAGTCGGTTCACGTCGCATTTTTGGGACGGATTGCAAAAGGAATTGGGTACGCGTGTGAAGTTGAGCACGACCTACCATCCCCAAACTGACGGCCAAAGCGAAAGGACAATTCAAACACTTGAAGACATGTTGAGATCTTATGTGATTGACTTCGGGGGTAGTTGAGACTCACACCTACATTTGGTGGAGTTCACGTACAACAATAGCTACCACTCGAGTATTGGAATGGCGCCGTTTGAAACTTTGTATGGTCATAAATGCCGAACTCCCGTATGTTGTCTTGAAGCAGGAGAGAAGTAGTTTGTCGGACCTGAGATTGTACAAGAGACGGCGGACAAAGTTAAAAGTATTCACGAGCATTTGAAGGCGGCTTAAGACCGGCAGAAAAGCTACGCCGAAAATAAGAGACGACTGATAGAGTTTCAAGTGGGAGACCGTGTTATGTTGAAGGCGTCCCCTTGGAAGGGAATTATCCGGTTCGGAAAGTGTGGGAAGTTGAGTCCCTGTTTCCTTGGACCATTCACAATAATTAAGCGGGTAAGGCTTCAAGCCTACCAATTAGAACTCCCTCCGAAAATGAATGGAATCCATAACACATTCCAATTCATACACACTATCGGATCGTCATTACCCTTGAACTCAGGTGGCCTACAGCTTAAGAAGGTTTTGAAGGAGCAAATCTTGTCAGTTGCCTTGCTTCCATTGTTGTTATGCCATCCGTGGGAATTTTGTTCCCGGTACCTCCGGATATAACACCCGTATATTTTTGCTTACACCTTGTGGATGTATGTATATTCTTTGTACATTTATTCTCTAGTCAACTGTTGTCGTTGTTCTCACTTATGTGAGGTTGCCAAGCTTTAGCACTTGAGATTTGGAATTACGGTGAGAATCACAACGACTTGCACGGGATGGCTCGCGGCTTGAGAACCGCGGCCAAAGCCACAGGACTCGCTGGAGTCTCACGACTGAGAGCACACGGGGCCTGCGGTGCAGCCTCATAGCCGCGACCAAGGTCGTGGGAATGCTCCTGCAGTCCAAATACGGGAATTTCCCTTTTTCTCTCATTTCTTCATTGTGGAGCTCCTTAAAGGCATTTTTGGAAGAGTCAAGAGGTAGGGTTTCCTCCCACTTCATTCATTACTACCAAATGCACGATTCTTATGCATTTTTTGGGTTGGTTTAGGTTGATGGTGGTGATTAAGAGCATTGTGGTTGAAGTGTCAAGTCTCCTCCTAAACTCTACTCTCAAGTGTTATTATATAGGGTTTCTTATAACCTTACAAGGTGAGTTCCCTTCCCCTATATTATATATACATATATATATATATATATATATATGTATAATTACTAGGGTTCATATGTTACAACACTCTTTCATGGCTTTCAACTACATATTGGGTATTTATGAAACTTGACCTAACCATGAAATTTGGGGATATTGGGGTTTTATAACCTAAATAAAGATATGGTAGAATATATTCTTGGACAAGACTAATAGCTCCCTAAGTTGTCTACTTATTTCTTATCCAACCCTTATTCTATGGGATGTTGGTAAACCTAAAATGGAACTAGGGTTTGGTGAGATTTATGTAATGAGTTAATTAATAGCAAACTTGACCTTTGAAATGGGATGTATAACACTGTCTTGATGAGTCGTGTTGGTAAAGTTTTCTAAATGATGGGAATTAATACTCATGCCAATAACCCTGTATATGTGACTTGGTTTTAAAACTTTCATACGTGATTAATAATATATGTGTTAGCACGTTTTGGTTTTTGGTCTTAGTGCAATGGATCCATAGGCACGGTGTTCCTATGTCTCGTCCGGACATTAGGTTCACCACTTTGGCACGGAATAGGCATCGGATTCCATGGTAAGTAAGGTGTGGGTCTATACGGTCGGGCAGCGTCCTATGGGCAGTAAGGTGTAATTCTATTGTGTCTAAGTTCCCCTTTTTTGGAACTCTCAAGAATAGACCTGGAGTGGTTGACTTGATGTTTTCGAGCAATAGACTTGGTGTAGTTGAGCTCGCTATGTGATTAGAATTATTGGTAACATATATTGATCACTAATGGTTTATTTGATTTATTTTGATTTAGCTCACGACTAGATTGGATGTATGACTTCAAACGGGTTATTCGTTTATTTATTATTCCGCTTAATTGTTCTCACTAGGCTTTAGCCTAACGCTTGTTCTTTGATGGTCATGTATGGCAGGTCTTTCTAGCGATGGGGCTCATCGGGATTGAGAGAACGGCCTTGGGGTCGAGAGCGGTCTTTTTGAAGATATAGTGACCGATACATTGAAGTATAGAGATACACATTTTGGAAGAATAGAGACACCCGACCTTAATCTTACTTGACCAAGTTAGATTATTAGGTTGTCGAATCTTATTCTTTAATTGACTTGTGTTGTAATTACCATACTTTGTTCCCCATGTTGGGTTGTCATACTTTTGGGTTAGTTTGGCATATCCGTATTATACAGGTTGTTTGGTCCCCCTTTTTTAGTGGAATGGTTTCATCCACTTTTAGACGTTATATTGCCGAATTTTTAATTTCACCTCAAATTTTAGGATGTTACATCGGATCCTACTGCAATCACGTTTTCTGCAACCGTCTCGTGTTTGCGGTTGTTTATGTGTCTCTATCTTCAAGCAATTTCAAGAACATCTCTTGTTGTTGGGCCATAGCTGCATTTATTGCCTGCATCATTCGATCCATCATTCTGATCTCTGGAGTTACCTCTTCCATAATCGTCTCAGATGTGGCTATATGGCGTTGGGGTATTCGCTCCACCCCTCCGCCCAAAACATTTTGTTGGGGTGGGGGCAATTCTGCCGTTGTCACCCTTGGTTGGTCAGTCGTGGATGTCGTCGCTTCATGGTCATCCGTCCTATTTCTAGTGGTAACCATTGTAGTCTGCCACACATATACGAGAATAGAGGTGAGAAATAGACTATAGGATTTTAAACATAAGAAAACGTACTACCACATTCATCAATCATCATAACAACAGTAATCTAAGCATGCTTACGTAACAACACATTCATAATAACAGTAGCTAATTGAAATTATGATCACGTCCCACATAAGAATCCTTACTACCACCGTCATAATTCTCAACTTATGTAATTTCGTCGATTCTAAGACCATCCTATCTTAAGAGTTCTACCCAATCTCACAATTCATAAGTTATCCGATCTAAGCTTAAGTCTAGGCATCTTACTTTCATACATAGTTCACTTAAACTACCGCTCTAATACTATTAACTTTCAAGCAGTATTAATACCTCTAGCAGTAGTAATCCTACAAGCAGTAGTAATCTTCAAATAGTAGTATTAAAGTCTTCAGCAGCATTAATTTTTAAGCCTAGCAGCATTATCCATACTTGACACATTTTCAGTCCCAACAATCTCCCCGTAACTTAACTTTTGACATCCAGAAGTTAAGTTCTTCAGATTAGGATCTTCATGATGATTCCAAAACTCCAGCTCAATTTCCCAAATTAGGATCCAGACCTAGACTTTGATTGATAGTTCTTCTGATCACTATTCTGGCCATTTCTGAACCTTTGGCACATACCAGCTTGGCTTTCAGCATCCCTTGCAGCTTTGCTTTGCTGTGGTCATATACCTTATCCACCAAGTAGTATTCATGATAGCTCTTATCAATGGTTATCACAAAGACTCCACAATTTTCAAACAGCATCCAATTATCTATTCTTTTAAATCCATTCTCAAGATGCAAGTCTTTGATAACATACTGCACTCTTTCAGGATCAAACATCATGCACAAGTACTCCATGGCCATCTTTTTAATGCTCATCCCTACTCCTTTCAGTAAATCCCCATACAAGTTCAAACCAACCTTGTACATTTCTTCCAGATCCACCCTGGTACAGCTTCTGATTATTTTACACCATGTAGCATACACTTCATAATGATCACCCATTCTCTTTATTCTGAAATACTCTGTTCTTTTATCCACTAGAGTATCCCAATGGATAATCTCTGGGGCTTCCACAGAGATAGGATCAACTTTCACTGGTTCTTCATCTGTTATTGTCATGTACAACTCAAACTGTTCATCAGGTTGTCTTGGCTGTTCTGATTGTTGGCTTATTGGCTCTTGATTCTGCTCTTGCTCTACTGAAGGTGCAACAATATGTCCTGATGGTTCTACTTCTGTTCTTTCACTTTCCTTCTCCTTCTCAACTTCTTCAATTCTTAGCCTCTTTGCCTGTTTCTTGGTTGGTAGCAATAGACTTCTTTCTTTTTATAGCTCCAATTTTCTGTGCTAGAGACTCTTCCTTCTTGACTTCAGTCTTTTCTTTTGTAGGATTGCCTTATTCACTGTCAGGGAAGGGTTGTTGAATATTCAGATCATGTCTCTCTTTCAATTTTCTTTCAACCTCAACCCTCTGACTAAAGTCTCCTTGAATCTTGGCCATCTTCTTCTTGTACAACTCCTCTATTCTACCAAAAGGCATTTTGGTAAACATCCCTTCAGGGACTCCTATAGACCCTTTCAGGAAGTTTATCATCTTTCTCCTTTCTTGTGCAGCCAGAAAAGTCTTAGAAGGCTATCTTTGTCTTGTCTTTGATGGCTGCCTTTGCCTAGATGCTTTCATGGTAACTTTCTTAGCAGCAAGCTTTAAACTCTTCTGATATTCTTCATTTAGCTTTGTAGACAAATATAAGGCAATTTGTCTGTTTTTAGCTGTTTGGATCCCTTCCTCCTTTTCAATCTCTTCTTGCAGCTTCTTAGCTAACTCTTCATCCAGTTCTATTTGTGAGAATTTCTTTGATGGTTTCACAGGTTCAATCACTTTTTCTTTCCCTTTCTTTTTGACATCTGCTTCACTGATCTTCTTTTTCTGTTTTGAGCCTCCTTCATTGATCACCGCTCCCTTACCTTTTGAGTGGCCTTAGGAGTGTCATTCTTTGCTTTGACCAAGGTTTCAGCAATTTCTAGTTCTTCTACTCTCAGCTCAGTTTCTGCTGCTTTTGCCATTTCTACTGCTGGTTCTACAGTTTCTGCTGCTGACTCAGTTACTGCTGCTTTACCAATTTCTGTTGATTTCACAAAAGTTTCTGCTGCTTGTTCTGTTTCTACTTCTTTCTCAGTTTCTTCTGCAACCTTCTTTCCAGCTTCACCACTAACATCCCCCTCAAACTGGAATTCCATACCAACTAGGCTTTTCTTTTCACTTTCATCCTCTTGAGTCTCCGCCTTTTTGGAAGCATCATGATCAATGCTCCTCTTCTTCAAAAGAAATCGGGTTTTCTTCTTTTTGTGCACCAATGTGAGTACCATACTTTTGAGTTTGGTAATCTGCACTTGTTGAGAAGTGATCACCTTTTTCATCTCTTTTATCTCAAAATCTTGATTGTGAACTTCCAGACTTATTGTACCAAGAGTATCCATCAATTCATCATAAGTATATATGTCCTCACCTTCTTTAGGTGTTTTTACCACCCTTGAAGGATCCTTGGATCTTTTAGTAGAGGCCTTCTGCCTAGCAGAAGCACCTTCTACCCCCTTGGTTTCTTGGCACCTGGGACCCTTAGATGATTGCTCATCTAAAGTTGTCGTGGGGAAGGTCTTAGGTATGTTCACACTGTCCTGTCCTACACCTTGTGCAGAAACAGTAGTGTGAGCCTTGCTCCCCACATGCTCTTCCTTCTCCTTAGAAAGCACCTTCTTGGGGTTGGGAGACACCCCTGTGGTTTCCCTTTGGGTATTCTCTAATGGAGAATGCTCCATTAGAGGGCTTGCAGGCTGTTGGGGTGAAGATACAGGAAGGGAAAGAACCTTCTGTACCTTTTTCCTTATATATATTTGTGTGATGGGGGATTTTGGCTTGGCAATAGGGATTTGAGGAGTATTATTTGAAATGTATGGTGTGGGTAGGTCATCAGTTGGGTGGTCAGATGTGGGCTGTGACCCTGATACCTCACCATGGGAATGAGACACAACCATCATTGTAGAGAACAATGGTGTGTTTGTTCCAGAGATGTCCTTACTAGGCCTTCTCATGATGGAAAACACCTTCCCTTTGGGAGGTTTTGGTACATACACCTCTTGAAAAGAGGGTAAATTCGTCAATTCATTGTTCAGTACTTCTTGTATAAACCTTGGATACATATAAAATCTCTTTGTTTTGGTTTTGGTATCCAGGTTTGACAGTAAATTATTTAAAAGCATTTGTGAAAAATTAAACTTTCTGGAGGTTGCTAAGCAGACCAGAGCATAAGCTATGGTACTGCTGAACTCACTCCATCCAGTTGTTTTGCAGGAAATACAATGCTGAAGGGTATGAACAAAGAATCTCCACTGAGGTGAAAATTTGCTCTTGAAGAACTTGTAAACCTCAGTGGGACCTTCATACCGCATTCTACCAATTGCTTGGAAGAGATCATCCTTAGGAAGAGAAGATATACCTGATGCATCATCTAGATGTAGATGAGTGCGAATGCAACCGTCTGAGACTGTGATAGGTTTATCACAGACCCTTGATTGGATGACCTGATTGCCATCAATAGTCTGTATAGAGGCATTGGCCCAGAACTGACGCATGTGCTCCACATAGATGGTGGGATTGACTGTGAGTGCATAGGCAAAGTGGGATGCTTTTAGGAAATCCACAATTTCTTCAAAACCCTCAACTTGTTTGGGTTTCTGCAGTATTGCGAGTTCATTATGATCGTCCACAAATTCCAGTCCTGCCATCGTTCTTGGGTTCGACTCAACAATAGGGTTTACGCACTGGGAAGCAAGAATGAGAGAGAGAGAGAGAGAGAGAGAGAGAGAGAGAGAGAAGATGAACACTCGTAGGAAATTCAAAGAGTCGTTTGGATTTTGGCGGTCAGAAAGGGTATTTATAGGTGGAGGGTTTCAGTTAGAAGCAGTACTAAGTACCCTAGCAGCATTAACGAGCCCGTAGTACTAACCCATATAAGCAGTAGTAACACATACCAGCAGCATTAACCCAGACTAGCAGTATTAACACAGATTAGCAGTAGTAACACATACTAGCAGCATTAACACATACTAGCAGTATTAACACATACCAGTAGTAGTAAGACTGTCTGGCAGTAGAAATATGGTAAGCAGTAGTAACTTTGCACTAGCAGTATAAACCACCTAGCAGTAGTAACCATACTTAATCATATTTGAACTGGCAGCAGGATTAATAGTGAGAGCAGTATTAACTTAACTAGAAGTACCAAGTTTCTAATCAGCAAGGTAATCTGAAACACTTAAACACACATAGTTAGCAGCACCATGCACAACACATTATGAGAAAGTAAGCATGAAAGAAGCTATACAGAAATGGTACATAAAGAAAATCAAAAGAGGATTATTCAGTATTTATCATGCCTACACTTGTGACCAAGAATGTGAATCTACCCACATCAAAAGCTTTGGTGAATAGATCAGCAAATTGGTTACTTGTGTGGACCTTTAAAACCTGAATTAGCTTCTTTTCATTGCAATCTCTAATGAAATGGTACCTGGTTTCTATATGCTTGGTTTTAGAGTGCTTGACTGGATTATTAACAATGCTTATAGCACTGTTGTTGTCAATGAAGATTAGAGTGTGAAGAAAAGTAATACCATAGTTCAACATCTAATTCTGTATCCATAGTACTTGAGAGTAGCAACTTGCAGCAGCTATATACTCTGCTTCTGTTGTAGAGGTGGACACTGTGGTTTGCTTTTTACACTGCCATGAAACTAGTCTTGCACCCAAAAACTGACATCCTCCTGATGTAGACTTTCTATCCAAGTTTGCACCACCCAAATCACTATCAGAATATGCAAGTAGATCAAATGGTGAGTCATGAGGATACCAAAGACCCAACCTCGGATGTCCTTTGAGATATCTGAAGATCCTCTTGACTGCTTGAAAATGAGATTGCTTAGGTCTTACTTGAAATATGGCACACACACAGCCAGCAAACATAATATCTGGCCTTGAAGCTGTTAGATACATGAGGGAGCCTATCATAGATCTATAATGATGAACATCCACATCCTCCCCCTCAAGATCTGCAGTGATCTGTTTGTGTGTTTCCATAGGTGTGCTTGCAGGCTTTGAATCTGAAAATCCAAACTTTGTAAGTATATCCTACACATACTTGGATTGACTGATGAAGATACCATCTTTCTTCTGTTTAACCTGTAGCCCAAGGAAGAATGTAAGTTCACCCATAGAGCTCATCTTGAATCTTTTATGCATCAGCTCCTCAAACTCCTTGCACATATAATCTTTTGTGGATCCAAAGATGATATCATCCACATAGATTTGAACAAGTAAGATGTCTTTCTTCTTCCTTTTAATGAACAGAGTCTTGTCAATGATTCCCCTTTCAAAATCATTTTCCAAGAGATAGGTAGACAGAGTGTTATACCATGCTCTTGGTGCTTGATGTAGCCCATAGAGTGCCTTCTTTAGTTTGTATACTTTGTCAGGAAAGGTAGGATTCTCAAACACTGGAGGCTGACAAACATACACTTCTTCATTAATTGTCCCATATAGAAATGCACTCTTGACATCCATCTGAAATACTCTAAACTGCATGAAAGAAGCATAGGCTAGAAACAGCCTAATTGCCTCAATTCTGGCTATTGATGCAAATACTTCTTCATAATCTATCCCCTCTTCTTGTGTATACCTATGTGCCACAAGTCTGGCCTTATTCTTTATTACAATTTCTCTCTCATCTTTCTTGTTCCTGAAAACCCATTTAGTACCAATTGCCCTTTGTCCTGGTGGAAGGTCAACTAGATCCCACACATCTTGCAGCTTAAACTGCAGTAGCTCCTCTTGCATTGCTTCTATCCAGCTTGGTTCTTTCATTGCATCATAGGCCTTCTTGGGTTCAATCTGAGATAGAAAACAAGATAACAACCCTGACTGCAAGTCTTTCAATCCTCCTATCTTACTTTGATGCCTTGTGATCCTAGGAGAATTGATGTCACCGATCACCAACTGAGGAGGATGATTCTTCTGAGTTCTTGTTTAATGTGCAGCCTCCTCATTGATATTTGCATCCAGATTAGAATCATTCTTCTCAGGAGTGCTTCCACCAAATACTGAAGAATTTTCTTCATCAGTATCATCTTCTGACATTATGGGCATCTCAGGACTTGTGTTTCCTGAAGGATGAGCATCCTCTTTATCACCCTTATTCTCTTCATCATCTTTGTCATCTTCATTCTGTTCTGGTTCAAACTCCTCTTTTTCTGAATCATTCTTCTGTTCTTGTTGACAAAATTCAACAGGATCAACTGTAGGTATAGGAAACAGCACAAACTCTGGTTTCTGTGCTTGTTTCTCTTCTGAACTTGTTCCTGCAATTTTTACATCACTAAAACCCAAAGAGTTAGTTAGTGAATCAATGTCAAACAGCCAATCAGGACCTGCACCAATTGGATTTGGTGTGTTCTCATTGCATTTGACATTGTCACTTTCCTCTATAATCCATGAAGAACTATTGAAAACTCTATATGCCTTACTCTTAGAGGAGTATCCAACAAGGAATCCATCCTCATCTTTGCTTTCAAACTTGCCTAAATGAGATTTGGTATTGAGGATTGTCCAAGGACACCCAAAAGGTTTGAAAAATCCAATAAAAGGTTTCTTGTTTTTGAAAACTTCATAAGGTGTTTTTCCTTGGGATTTGACTACTAGAACTCTGTTTTGGACATAACAAGCAGTATTAACTGCTTCTGCCCAAAAAGTAATAGGTAATTTTGAATCTACCAACAGAGATCTAGCATCCTCAATCAATGTCCTATTTCTCCTCTCAGCAACACCATTCTGTTGAGGAGTTCTAGGAGCACTGAATTGTCTCTCAATACCTTTAGTCTCACAAAATTTGTTTAAGTCATCTTTTTAAATTCAGTTCCATTATCAGATCTGATGACTTTAACTCTTAGATCTGTTTGGTTTTCAATCCTAAGGACCAAGGATTTGATCAGTCCACTTGTCTCATCCTTAGTCCTCAGAAAATATACCCAAGTGAATCTAGAGAAGTCATCAACAATGACTAAGCAGTAGGATTTCTTACCAATACTCATCACATTTGTAGGACCAAATAGATCCATATGCAATAACTGAAGAGGTGAAGAGATTGTGTTTATTTCTTTGGACTTATGAGAAGTTTTGTGCTGCTTGCCTTTAAGACATGCAACACAATGATCATCACATGAAAACACTTTTTGAGGCAAACCTCTTACAAGGTTGTTTTTCACAAGAGTGTTCATAGTTTTAAAATTCATGTGACACATCCTTCTGTGCCAAAGAGATGATTCATCTAAAGAAGCTTTTGAAAACAGACAGTTTAGTGATGAATCAGTTGAAACACTCTCTAGGTCCAAACAATAAACATTGTCCTTTCTAGGAGTTCTAAGTAGTATCATATTTTCATCAACTACCTTGAATCCTGGAGCAAGGATAATACATTCAGTATCATTAAATAATATACTATGTTCATTGTCACAGACCTGTGATACACTTAACAGGTTGTATCTCAATTGCTCAACATAGTACACATCTTCAAAGGTCATCTTACCTTTTGAAACCATACATTTTCCACTTATCTTACCTCCTGATGGATTGTCCCCAAAAGCAACACGTCTTCCATCAAACCTTTTGAAAATTTGAAGGCAGGACATGTTACCTGTCATGTGCCTAGAGCAACCACTGTCTACATGCCAAATGCTCTTCCCCTTGAGTTATTGGTTACCCTGTACATAAAATAAAGCAGTTAGTTTCTTGAGGGAACCCAAGCCAAAGTGGTCTTGGGTTGCCCTTTCTCATCAACATACTCATATTCATTAGGCTTAGTCTTGATGAGATGATCAGAGTCAGGAATCTGATGGCTGGAATACTTTGTTTTAATAATAGGCTTGGCAGTATTAACACTGGTAGCAGTACTATCCTTGATTGCAGTATTAACTTGGTCAGCAGCACTAACTTTGTTAGCAGTACTAACCTTATTAGCAGTACTAACTCTTGTAGCAGTACTAACTTTACTAACAGTACTAACTTGGTCAGCAGCAGTATTGCTATCAGCAGCACTATTTCTGTTAGCAATACTATTTGAGGTAGCAGTACTAACAGGTTTAGTTTCTTTTGGGACCCAAATTAAGACACATTTGTTTGCTTTCTTATTCTTTGTGTTACTCCTTGATTTGCTTGGAGTATTTTCTTTTGCTTTAACAAACTTATTCTGAATATGAGATTTTGCAGTACCAATTTTCACTGGTGCTGTTCTCACATTCTCAGCCATGTGGTTCCTTGATCTTTTCGATTCCTTCCTATAACCAACAGAATTTGGATGTTGTCTTTGAAAAGTAAATCTTTGGTTAATAGGATTGAAATAACAGTGTTTGGCTGGATGATTCAACTTGCCACAAATAAAACAAGGCTTTGGTCTATTGACTCTGCTTAGATCAATTCCCTGTTTTTGAGCCCACTAGTTATTTCTGTTTCTCTGATTTCCCCTTATTTTATCATGTTGATGGGGTTTTTTCTGTTGACAAGTACAGGGATTTACAACAGTAGTTTGCATATAGGGATCTCCCTGTACCTTCTCCTTCCCTTTCCTAGAGGTCTCAGCTTTCTCACTCTTGACAGTCTCTTCCCCAGTCTTGAACTTCTCTACTTTCTCACTCTTAACAAATGGTTTACCTCCCCTCTCATTTGTAAGAATGTGGTTTTCTAGGGGAACTTCTTTCTGGTCTACCTTGTTCTCTTCTTCAGATTCTGCCTCAATCACTACAATGTCTAAAGGATCTACTTTTGTGGCTCCTTCAGGTAAGTCATTCTTATCCTGCCTTTCTAAGAGGTCTGAAGTGGGTGGAATATAGTTGTTGTTGTAAGGTGGAGGAGTGTTATTATATCCTATACCTCTCTTCAGTTTGTCATAAACTTGAGATTTGAGTAAAGTGTCCATTGCTTTAGATGCATTGGAAAATTTCTCAATGTCTAGTTTGGCCTTCTCAAATTCACTTCTGACTTTCTCACATTCTTCTCTAGCCTTTTCTAGCTTAATCTCCAACTCCTTTTTCTCCCACTTCCAATAATTTTGATCATATGAATGTTGAAGTTCATTGGCCTGATATGCCTAAATTTGTTCTTCAAAATTCACAATGATCAAATTATATTATCTCCTATGTTTCTCCAGTCTTTTAAGGTCATCACACATGCTCTGATTGTGATCCCTGTATTTCTTAACAGTTTCAAGACAGGCTTTAGAGCAAAGTTTAGATTTTACCTCTGTGGGAATTGCAGTGCTTGAAGACTCTGAAACTTCAGCCATCAGTGCTTGATTCTAAACTGCATCATCAGCTTGATCACTCCAATCAAATCACATTCCATCTTGTGAGACAAGTGTTTGAGATGGGTTCCAGTTGTTGGTGGACTTTGATTGTTGATTATTGCTCACATGCTGTTGAGAGATTCCTCCTCTGCATTCTCTTGCAAAGTGCCCTAATTTATGACACTTGTAGCATTCCACTTTGGATTTGTCAAATCCAGCACCATCTTCTCATTTTATGGCAAAATTGTTTCTTCCAGTCCTTTTAATGAATCTTTTGATTCTCATGGTAAGCATTGCCATTTGCCATTTGATGTCCATCTCTTCAAGGTCATCAACATTAATCTGCTCCAAATCATCATTAATAAGGGAGGATTTAGCATGACTAGCAAGGAAGGCTTCCAAAACAGAATCATTGGGTCCATCCTGTTTTGAGCCATAAGCAGTACTAACTGATTCTGTATTAGTAGAAGAATCAGTAGTAGATGATAAGAGAGCAGCATTATGATAGTATCCAGATGGCTTCTTCTTAGATTCAACCTCTGCTTCAAACACCCTGAGATCATTGTAGAGATCATCAAGTTCCTTGTCCTCCAGATTATCATTCTGCCTGAATGATACTGTATACATCACCCATTCTTCACCAAGAGATCTTAGAAACTTTCTGTTGACATCATCCTGGTCCATCTTGACACCAACAGTGGCCAATTCTCCAATCAACTTGTTGAATCTATCAAAAGTTTGAGTCATAGACTCATTCTTTGTAGACATAAAGTTTTCATATTGTTGCTTGAGAATAGCTTTTTGATTTCTCTTAGTGCTTTTAGTACCTGAAAATCTCTTCTCCAACGCATTCCACAAGATTCTGGCATCAGTACAGTTGCAAAACTGATGTTGGTATTCATTAGAAATTGCCAAGAGCAGAGTACTCAAGGCTTTCATCTCAGTCTGCCTCATCTTTCTTTCTCCATCAGTCTTTGGTGGAGGTCTCTTGCCATCTGCTCCCATCTCTCCTTCATTGGAGGGACCATTCTCAATGATATCCCACATTGAGTAATCTGTAAGAAGGATATATTGTCTGATCCTGATTTTCCACGTGTCAAACTCATTGGGTTTGAGAATTGAACCTTTGAAACAAGAACACTGTCATGTGATCCGTCCATGATGATTATAGCTTTCTGAGTTCCTTAGCTCTGATACCACTTGTCAAGATCGAAATTCTAAACAAGAATTTAATTAACACTCAGAAAGTTTGTTAAAGAAGTTTGCGGAATAACACTTTAACAGTAAATCAATAGAACAGTGTATGGATCAAATCACAAGTTATATTGAATTAACTTAATGATTACAATCACAGCCTCAATCTGTTGAAAAAGCTCAACAGACGTTCAATACTTCTCTATTGCAAGGACTACAAAGAACCTTGAGGCTAATTCTCTCTAAAACAAAAACGTATATATGTGTATTACTTCTATATCTATGCTAAGACTTCTAAACAATATATACAAAACAGATTACAAGATAAATATGAAAACAATATTGATCTTCAGCATCCAGTCCATAATTATCTTCAACATTATCTTCAGCTCCTAGTCTTTCGCATCAAGCAATCAATCCATCTTTATCTTCATGAGCAACATTAATCTTCATCCTCAGCAGTACTAACCATGCTTGCAGTAGTAATTCTTCAAGCAGTATTAACTTTCAAGCAGTATTAATACCTCTAGCAGTAGTAATCCTACAAGCAGTAGTAATCTTCAAATAGCAGTATTAAAGTCTTCAGCAGCATTATCCATACTTGACACATTTTCAGTCCCAACAGATACCAACTTATAACACCCTAAAAATGGGGGTTAATTTAAACATGGAATAGTTGTTGAATAAACAAAGCTAACATAACCAAATCACCCAACAAGGGGAATAATAGTATGGCGTTTACAATACAGAAATCAAGTGAATTGAATTCAACAACCTACTAATCTAGACCAACTAATTCTAGATTACGAACGGGTGTCGTCATCTCACTTCCAAAAGTATATCATCACTATATCAAATGTACACCTCTATAACCTTCAAAAATGCTACTATCATTCAATGACTCTTCACTCAAGCCCAAGGAATCCCACCGCTAGAATGACCTGTTATACATGTCATTTTAAGAAAAAGTGTTAGGTTAAAGCCTAGTGAGGTCAAACATTTATATTGAGAGGTCAATAAAATCTGAACGCGATAAATAAAGAAAAACCCATTAAAATAAATATAGATGAACCATTGTTTTAATACAAGTACCTCTTGGGTTGACGGAGGAGGCCCACTTACTAACCTAAGTGACGGAACACAAAAGTAAGTCACTTGACATGTTAATAAAACCAAACACATAATAGAAATACACGCAAGGGATGTCAGGCTCAGTAGCTTTAAACGTACACCCATGTAATGTCAACTTCAACCGCATAGGGTCCTTACGTTGAGTTCCTCATCCAATATCGTGTATTAGCACGTAGGGCTTATACCACATCTGATACCTAGTATGACTTATACCACATCCGATGCCTAGCCGTGCCTCGATGTGGAAAACTAGCATTCCATCATCGGACGTAATGATACAAGTAATCATGGGGTCATGACGCCCAAATGCAATCAAATAGTCAATCCAATGCCAATAAAACCAACCAATATATCTAAAATAGGTAAGATGCTACCAATGTGCAAATCAGGTTTTCATATAGATTTTCCATGTAATCCCAAGGAGATTCCAATATCTTTCTTTGAAAAGTGTTCCCCCATACTAAATCAATCCATGAACATCCTCATTCAATATATATATATATATATATCAATACTCCCAAAACCCTAGTTTTGTTTCAAATGTTTTAAACTTCAAATTAGAGAAAATCCATTTATACATCTACACAAATACATAAATACTCCCAATGGTAGGTTATAAAACTTGAAATCAAGTTTACCCACATAACCCCAAGAGAAATCAAAATGGAGATGTTTAGAAGGTCAAAATCTATATTTTAACATGTATAAAGTTTGTAAAAGAGAATGAACTCACAATATGGGTTTTTTGATGAAAAACCCTTGAGGTTTTGTAATACATAGTCTGATCTATAAATTTTAGTAAACTTTAAGTTATTTGAACAATAAAATAGTTATGTTTCTATCTGTTCTGGGATATTAGATATGAGTATTTACATTATACATTTATGTGTTCATTATTAGCATGTTTAAGTATCTTTAAATAAATATGATGATCATATTATTTAAAACTGTCCTTGATCGATAATTACCAGGGGACTGGTGAATAAAGATCATTATGAAGTCTAGTCATAATCCAAGTTGGAAGTATACTAGGTGAAACTATAGTCACATGCGCTTGTCCGGGACAAGTGTTGGATAAGACTCACGGTTAGGATCACCTCATAGATCGGCGTCATAAGGTGGGTCCTAAAAATGGTGGACATTATTATCATTATACCTAATATGTACGTTGGAACCCAATACATAGGGAGTATTATACTTTGGTGTAGTTTAATGTTATCTTTAACCGGGTAATCATAAGGGCTATATTGGATATAACATGAATTATGTATAAGTCGTGTACATGCAATATGGGATTTGCTCCTCTCAAGTTGAGAGAGATATTTTTGGGCCCTTAATGACATAGTTTGATTTACATGGCCATAGACGAATGGATTAGTTGAATAAATAGCACCTGTCTAAATCAAATATGTTAGGATCGAGAAACATAATCTTTGAGCTATAAAGGATGATATAGATCTATGCTCTAAGTTCAAAAATAAAATATAATGGTACTACCATATTATTGATTGGATCAATCAGATTGCTCAAGGAAAAGCACATTCATATAGCCTTGGGGGCGATTACATGTTGCTAGACGCTTACAACCGTCTGTGTTACTATGTATCGTGTGCAATTGAGAGAATGTAAGTTATTATATGTCCACGACATGTGTAACATAGAAATGCTACTAAGAAGTATGTGAACCTATAGATTTGCACACAAAAGAATACGTTTGCTTCCACTAGAAAGAAACCCAGAAAAGTCATGTTCAAGAATTAAATAAAATATATGTTAAAACGTAATTATGATAATTACAATGTATTATCTATAAATAATCATAATTATTAATGTTTAAGATAATTATACAATTATTTACAGATAAATGCCAAACTTTATTTGAGTTATGGCTATCTATGATACCGGTCCATATAAATAGGGTGATAGGCCAAATCAGTTTTCAAGTAATTCATTATTTAGATTTGGCTATCAATTAAATACAAACCTTTTATGTGATACTTATATTAGAATTAGGGTTCTTTTGGACTAGCACCCGGTGGGAGACTAACGCGTGTTCATGTGTGGATCAGCTGTAAAGGAGATCTCTGTTGACTTTTTAAGTGCTCCGTCAAGATACTAGCCAAGATCTATAAAGGACAATTCATTCTAAACACCCTATGATGCGTGAATTAATTAAATGCATCACTAGATCCGTTTGGGTTTTAGTTAGAAAAATTTTCTAATTAAATTTTGTAACCAAAATCTATAGTTAAACAGGAGTCGGATGGTTCGATTACTACTTCATATGCAAGAGGTCACCGGTTTTGAATTTTATTTCAAGTGAAAATTTAATTTTTTTATCTTTTAACTTTAAGCTCCTGAAAATATTAACAGAACAAATATAGTTAGAAGGATAGACTCACAACCTTAGGCACAATTTTAGGCATTGCTACCACTATATCAAGACAATTTTTTGTTAATTTTTCTCCCATTTCGATTTTATTATTATTATTCATGATTTATTTTTCTTCCCAATGTTAATTCATCTTTAACAAATCGTCATTTTTATCTCATTTTCATGGGAACATATTTAATCTAGAGATCAAATCCAATTCCATTTGAAAAAATGTATTTTATTCTTCAAATCAACACACTTCACTCTAAGCTAAAATGTAATTTTACGGACATTTGATTCACCTTAAAGTTACACCAGTTTAAAGAAATTTTTGAGTCCACCATGGAACCAAAATAGACATATATATATATATATATATATATATATATATATATATATATATATATATATGGGTGAGTTCAAATGAAAACTCATCTTTCATTGTGCACATGAGGACAAATCTCAACCATTGATCAAAACTTAGAAAACTAATCAATGGTTATTACATAATAAGGTTAATTATAAACTGATTAAGGACAAAATTGTAATTTTGAATCAATGTCTACCTTCTTTGACTTTTTATTTTTATTTTTAATTAAAAAAAATTTACCCCCTTAAACTTTAAAATAATTTATCTTAAAAATTACTAATATTTTAGTCAAACAAATTACATCAAAAAAACGAGAATTTCGTGCTCTTCAATATGACATCCATCTCGATATAGTTTTTTTTGTCGTTTTAACCGTTTTTTACGTGAAATGTTATATATGTGTTATATTCATTATGAATATTTATGTACGTTCAAGTTTGTACAACGCCTCGATACCGTAAGTATGTATAACAAATGTGAACGTTCATTCACTATTCATGATGAATAATACAGTATTCAGGATGAATAATATATGAATGACCCGTGAATGTGTAGACACATGGCGCACTCTCTTTTGTTTCCCAATTCACAACCGAAATTTGGTTTAATTCATTATGAATATGTATGCACATCCCCGGATGTCCCACATTCAGTATGAATAACAATTGTGAACGTTCATTCATTATTCATGATGAATAATATAGTATTCAAGATGAATTACACAACATTCATGACGAATAATATACGAATTCATGAATCGTGAATTATTCACCCTGATTGTTGTATTATTCATCCTGAATGATACATTATTCATGATGAATAACGCATGAATGACCTATGAAGATTTGGAGACGTGACGTGCTCTCTTTTGTTCCCCGATTCACAACAGAATTAGTCGATAGGTTCTCGATTCATCTTGATGGGTGTTGGGTTACGGTGCTGAAGAAACGTGATGCCTTACGACGTTGAAGAAAGTGTTGAAGAAGGTGATGTCGAGTTACATACTTACGGTGTCGAGGCGTTGTACAAACTTGAACGTACATAAATATTCATAATGAATATAACATATATATAACATTTCACGTAAAAAACGGTTAAAACGACAAAAAAAAACTATATCGAGATGGATGTTATATCGAAGAGCACGAAATTCTCGTTTTTTGATGTAAGTTTTTTTGATGTAATTTGTTTGATTAAAATATTAGTAATTTTTAAGATAATTTATTTTAAACTTTAATTGGGTAAAAAGTTTTTAATTAAAAAAGAAAATAAAAAGTCAAATTTGGTAGGCGTATGTTTAAATTTTTCTTCTATTTTTACCCCTAAACATTTTATAATCAAAAACTCTATTTAATATGAGTTGTTGGATCAAAAGAGATCGAGTGACTGAGATTTGTCCCCACGTGCATAATGAAAAATGAGTTTTCATTTGAACTTTCCCCTCTCTCTCTCTCTCTCTCTCTCTCTCTCTCTCTCTCTCTCTCTCTATATATATATATATATATATATATATATATATATATATATATATATTAATTTACATGAATATAGTACCCATTAATATATTAATTTAAGATATACAAACCTGAATGTCATCGACATATCTTCATCGTCATCAACATATCTTCATCGTATTCACTCTTAAATTTATTGATATGTTGTCATCATCTTAATGCATGTTAATTTCCACTTGCCACCGAACGTGTCGAGGAAAGGTTGAATCAGATATCAAAATTGGATTGCGTGTTTCGTAACAAGGCTGATTGCAGGGATTTCAACATATTTTATTCATTATCTTTTATTGTAATCATCAAATTACCTTTTTCTTCTAAACAAATTTTATTTTTAATAATCATTGTATCAAAACAGATTCAATATTGATGAAGTTTTCTATTTATGTGTGAAACATAAAAGATTTTACATTTTTACAATAAAATGAGAATTAAAATTAATGCTAACTTTTGATTAAAAATTAAAATTCGAAATATATATATTTAAACAAAATAGAAATTTTAAAAGATTATTGATCAAATATGTACAGCTTAACATTTAAAAAATTATATCTCAATGTTTTAAAACCCGGGTTGACCCGGCCGGTTTAACCGGTTGAACCGAGAACCGGTGAAGGGACCGGGTCAATTACGACCGGTTTTTTGGGAAACTACGACCCAGATTGAACCGCCGGTTTTTTTATAGAACCGGTTGAACCGGTAAAAACACGGGTTGACCCGGTTAAAAAAATCAATTTCTTATATTTGTGTTTTTTATGTTTTTGGATTGATGTGAAACTTGTTGTTATGTGTTTTTTTAATGTTTTTGGATTAATGTAAAACTTTTTGTTATGTGTATTTTTAATGTTTTAACTTGTGGACATCAAATTATTGGTTTTATATATACATATATGCAAGAAAATGAAAAATACATAAAATTTCTTGAAACCGGGTCAACCACCCTGTTGAACCGGTTGGACCGGTTGAACCGTGACCTGGTCACCACACCGGGTCAACCAAAAAACCGGTTTTTAAAACATTGTTATATCTATAACTATGTTATAAAGCATTTGATTCAAATTTTAAAAACAACTTTTTAAAGTACTACTATTTAATACTAAATTATTTAATTCTCAACTTTACAAGTAAATGATACATGAATACAACTTTTCAAAACTGCAAGTTTAAATTTATAACTAACTGATAAACATATTTAAATACAAGATAAACATCATATTTTAAATATAATGAATTTAAAATGTAATTTGGATAATTATTGAATTTTAAAACGATACTTAATTATCTTTTTTATATGAAAATATATTATATTATTAGACCTAAAAAAACTACACCATTATTAAACCCAAATTATATTTAAAAAAAAACATTATCGTTTTCTTAAAATCACACAAAACCGTATTATAAGATCGACAAAAAAAAAGTAAAATAACAAATAAAAATATATTGTGCTTCATTGCATAAGTACATTCTAGTATTAATAAATAGATATTTCTAAAACGTTTAATTTAATATTTTATGACATTTATTATTATTTAAAAAATATATAGAGGGTGGGTTATCTAGTATCCTTTTTTATCGGCATACAAGAGATGCCAGCCGAAATCCAGAGACATCAACATGAAACTTCTTTTGTCTTGATGTCTTGCCGTCATAAAATGGCAATATCCATTAATTATTGTAATTGGAATATACCCCTCAATCTTCTATATACTTGCATAAAATACCCCTCATATATATGTATGCAGGGCGGGGCCCTAAGGTGTCATTGGTTGTGCCGTTGCACGGGGCCTCCAATCATCGAGGGCCTTGGGATATTTTTAAAAGAAATTGTACTAATTAGTATAAAGATTAGATAATGCAATAATTTAACCAAACTAAACATACAACCTAGTGGGTGTGTGCTTTATTCTTAGAGAAAGGACCCTAGGTTTGAGTTTTTTAGCCTTTGTTTTACATTTTCTAACTTTTCATTTAGGTAGCGTTTGGTATGCAAACATGATTGGAAGAGACTAGACAGGACAGGACAGGACAAGAGGCTAGGACTGGACTGGACTGGACTGGACAGGACAGGACAGGACTGAATTGGACAAGACAAATGTATATCTTGTGTTTAGTACGACTAAGACTAGATAGGACGGAACTGGACAAATTTTCCTAAAAAATGTTTGATGATTTTTTATGTCATATAATAGATATAAATAACACAAATAAAATATATCTTTACATAATTTAATTAAAAAACATTTTTCTTTTTTTACACGATTTTCATACATATAAATACATACAAAAACAATGGTAGGAAATTTGAATGAAAAATCAGAAATAATTGATGGTAGTTCGAAAAAATCCAATTCATATTAAAGAAAATATAATATTTTATTTTGTTGGGTCATTGACCAGCATCTTTCTAAATCGAAACGTGGTGCTGGCTGCTACGCTATAAGGAAATAAAGTTGTGCCTTCTCCATCAGCAATTGTTTTTGGCGTAGTGGTAAGAGCTTGATCCTAACATGTGGTATCAGAGCAGGTCACGGGTTCGAATCCCATGGAGTGCATTTAAATGCCAAAGGCATGCTGTACAGCCATTGACTTCTAGCGAAGATCTTGTTAGTGCTGGCAGATGCTGGGGGGGATTGCTGGGTCATTGACCAGCATCTTTCTAAATCGAAACGTGGCGCTGGCTGCTACGCTATAAGGAAATAAAGTTGTGCCTTCTCCATCAGCAATTGCTTTTGGCGTAGTGGTAAGCGCTTGATCCTAACATGTGGTATCAGAGCAGGTCACGGGTTCGAATCCCATGGAGTGCATTTCAATGCCAAAGGCATGTTGTGCAGCCATTGACTTCTAGCGAAGATCTTGTTAGTGCTGGAAGATGTGGGGGGGGGGGATTGTTGGGTCATTAACCAGCATCTTCCTAAATCGAAACGCGGCGCTGCCTGCTACGCTATAAGGAAATAAAGTTGTGCTTTCTTCATCAGCAATTGTTTTTGGCGTAGTGGTAAGCGCTTGATCCTAACATGTGGTATCAGAGCAGGTCACGGGTTCGAATCCCATGGAGTGCATTTCAATGCCAAAGGCATGTTGTGCAGCTATTGACTTCTAGCGAAGATCTTGTTAGTATTGGCAGATGCTGGGGGAGGGGGGGGGGGATTGTTGGGTCATTGACCCACATCTTCCTAAATCGAAACGTGGTGTTGGCTGCTACGCTATAAGGAAATAAAGTTGCGCCTTCTCCATCAGCAATTGCTTTTGGCGTAGTGGTAAGTGCTTGATCATAACATGTGGTGTTAGAGCAGGTCACGGGTTTGAATCCCATGGAGTGAATTTAAATGCCAAAGGCATGCTGTGCAACCATTGACTTCTAGCAAAGATCTTGTTAGTGCTGGCAGATACTGGGGGGGGGGGGGGGGATGGTTGGGTCATTAACCAGCATCTTTCTAAATCGAAACGTGGCGCTGGCTACTACGCTATAAGGAAATAAAGTTGTGCCTTCTCCATCAGCAATTTTTTTTGGCGTAGTGGTAAGCGCTTGATCCTAACATATTCAATTTGGAAGATCTTAATGAATTGGCGGGTGCATAGTTGCAACAACAGGTAAACATAAAGGCAATTGGTGGCTGGTAAAGAACGGTAATTGTGAAAAACGTGAATGATAGTGGATAGTGGTGGTGTAGGAGGTTATTGTGGTTGATTTGGCGGAGGTATAGGTGATCGACGATGGTAGTGGTGGTGGCGGTAGACAGTGGTAATAGAGGTTATTGTAGTGGAGGAAGAGGCGAAGGTCACTGACGGTGGCTAGCTGCGAGCAACGGTGGTTGGCAGCGAGCGACGGTGGTTGGCGGTGAACATTGTTGGTGGCGACGACAATGGATGGTGGTGATCGATGGAGGTGGCGATAGGCGGTGGTGGAGGAAGTTGTTGTAGTAGTGGAGGAAGAGGTGGAAGTGGTCGACGATGGTTGGTGGTGGCTACCGGTGGTCGTTGATGGGGGTGGTGGCCATAGGTGGTGGTGATCGGTGTTAGTGGAGGTGGTCAACGATGGTAGTGGTAGTGGCGATGGCCGATGGTTGTGAAGGTGGTAGAGGAGGTTGTTATGGTGGAGAAATAGGTAGAGGTGGTCGACGGTGGTTGGCAGTAGCTACTGGTGGTGGCGATGGGTAGTGGTGACCCTTAAGACTAATATCATATTAGAATTATATATCAAATGGCGGTAGATCAGTGATTTTTAGTTTCTGTCTCACTTTTGTCCCATGTTGTTCCACCTATTTTTGTGGAACAAGAAAATACCATTTTTTGTCCCATGTTGTCCCACCCTGTCCAGTTTTTGTCATTGTCCCATGTCGTGCCAAACGTGGGACAGTGAATTTTTGTCGTGTCCCATGTCACGCCGAACGTGAGACAGTAAGTTTTTGTCCTGTCCCGTCCCATCCCATCCAATCTGCAAACCAAACACACCCTTATTTTCTTTGTATAATTTCTTATTTACTTTGTTCTTTACTAACTTTTTTACTACTACGACAATTAAATTATATAATTGTTTTAGCAACTTTTTTCTATAATTTATTTTTTAAATTAAAATTTAAAACTCTTAAATCTTAATTTATTTTTTATTTTGCTTTTCAACCTATATACATCGTTCTCATCAAAAGACAATATCCTCACGGGTTAGGATATATGTACCTCTCCTTACTTAAATGCACCTACTCTACTAATTTCCTCCTCACATCCATCAACATCAAACCCCTATTTTTACAATTTCTATGCTCTTTTTACATTTTCAATGCATGATTTGACCCCATTTTGACCTAAAGAAGGTACATATAACAACCCCCTCTTTGTTGATTTTGTCTGTATGTTTTTTTGAAGCTTTTTTAGTTTTAAATTTTAGTGTTTTATATGACGATAGACTAATAAAACATTTTTGCCAATATGTGATGATTGTAATTACCGATAATGGTTGATTGATTGATTCTATATAGGTTATGATGCTCCAACTAGAAATTTTGAATAGATAGCTTAAATGTAAAAAAAATGAATCGTTTACTCAGTCAAGTAGGAGTTATTGATCGATTTAATGTAAACATGCATCGGAATGTAATAGAAAATAATTTAATAATTAGTATAATAAAAAAATATGGGCCATAAGTTTTTCGCACAAAGCCTCCAAAATGTCAGGTGTAACATTTCAGGCCAACCGTACCAGATATTGTCCGCTTTGTCCACACACCCGGACTCACGGTTTTAAAACGCGTCTGATAGAGGAGGTATCAAGTCCCATATAAGACAACTTTCGTTCCCCTCCCCCAACCAATTTGGGATCTTACAATCCACCCCCTTGGAAGCCCAACGTCCTCGCTGTCACACTAGTCCGGCTCCCGGCTGATACCATCTGTAACTACCCAGGCCAACCGTACCAGATATTGTCTGCTTTGTCCATACACCCGGACTCACGGTTTTAAAACGCTTCTGATAGAGGAGGTATCAAGTCCCATATAAGGAAACTTTCGTTCCCCTCCCCAACCAATGTGGGATCTTATATCAGGACCGACCCTGTATGTATGTATGTATGTATGTATGTATGTATGTATGTATGTATGTATGTATGTATGTATGTATGTATGTATGTATGTATGTATGCATATTTGTTGAATTCATTTTGTCAAATGATGTATGGTTTTCCCTATTTTGTCGGTGTCAAATAACCATCATCATCTTCATGCATGTTATTTTCCATTTGAGTAGGGCATCAATTGTAGGTTTAAATGAGATATCAATGGTGTAATCGAAATGGTATGAAGAAAGTAGGACGATCATTTCAATTTTTGTGATCGATCGTGGGGAGGAAAGGTTGAATTGGATATGAAAGGGATTACTGGATTTGTAACAGCCCCTGATTACAAGAATTTCAATGTATTTTAATGATTATTTGTTATTGTGATGTACCAAATTACTCTCTCGTTCACAAATTGCTACTCTTAGTAACTGTTGAGTTAAAATCGATCAACGATTGATGAGGAGTTCCCTTGTTCCCTATCTTTTCAGCTTCTCTCTTGAAATTGCCCCTATAAATATCGACATATATGCCTTTTTTTAGTGTTAATTGAATGAAAAATGTCATTCTAAGAGAGGCTTTAGAATAAATTGGATGGATGTTCAATGATACTTTTTTTATTTCTTAACTTATTTAGAGTTTTTAAACGAACTATATAGACTTGGAATCGTGTGAGAATAAGTGGGCGTTTTGGTTCGCATAATGAAATTTGGTGGAATTAGAATTTATCAAAAGAATTTCACTTTAAAGAAGTTGGAATAGAATTTGACAACACATTTGGTTGGAAAAATTGGAATGGCATATCTCAGACGAGAGAACATTGTTCTGAAATTGGGAACAATAAGCGTGAAATACATAGCTTTTTGTCCAACACCCATCTACAGACTTTGACACAGATTTAGGCATATCAGCACACTGAATTTGAGCAAACTCAAAACTTCAAAGTTGTAGAATTATGTTTTGGCTTTCAAATGCAACTAGATTCATGAATTTTGGAGCTTCGAGGATAAAGTTGTGCGTGAAATGCTATAATAGTTCAAAGTTGACAGCAAATACTAAGAAGTTGGACTGCGGGCACTGATATCTCGTGACCTCTGGTTCTCCGTGATCTATGGTCCATCGACCTCTGGTTCCTTGTAACTCTGGTCCATCGTGCTCGTAACTTCTCGTCCATCGAGGTTTTGATCTAGAGAGCCTCTAGTCGTTCATGCCTTCTGGACTATCTCTGTTTTTTATCGATGTCCTTAATAACCAGAGCCTCTGGTCCTTAGAGACTTACCTCTGGTCATAACTCTGAATATGCATGTCTACTTACTCAAACTCTAGATAAATAGCATCTCTGTATGTACAATCTGTCCATAACTCTAAACATGAATCAAAATTTTGGACATGCTATGATCAATCTCTGGATTGCTACTTTGAGCACAACAGCTGTAAATTAACTTAGAACATGAACAGAGCTCTGCACAGATTTGTTAGCTTCAAATTCAGCAAAGGCAGACTCCTTTAGGATCTGATTAACAACTTTGTATCAACAGAACTGTTCAAACTCTACACAATCAATCTGATTGAAGAACCTTCTTGAGATAAACTGTACAGATTTAGAACTCAAACAACAACACAACAGCCTACACATCCTGCATAAAACACTCTGCACATCAAACTTCTTACGATTGGGTCTGGATTGCAACAACTAATCCAAGATCAAAAGCAAAGCACTGATGCATTTTGATACCAGAAGCTCATCTTGGGATTTTCTTGCCTTGAAGTCTATCAATAAATCTATTACTGCAGAGACAATACCATTTATTTCGTTCTTAAATAAAAGATAATGAAATTCTCGTTTATTTCGTATAATTTATTAAATAAAATAAAGATTATATTTAGATCGTTTAATTAAAAGAAAATGGGTAATCTAATTTTTTTTAAGATTAGTTGGTAAATATTTTGACAAAAAAAAGAGTGGATTAGTGATTTAATTATACAAAAATTTAAAATATCCCCCCTCAACTTTCTTAGGTCATTGAAAACTCTCATCTAATGGGAGACCTCTTCTCACCTACTCAAAATATTTGGGGTTCTCATTTGAATCCTTCAATATATATATACATATATATGTATATATATATATATATATAGAGAGAGAGAGAGAGAGAGTTGGGTTCATGTGAGACCGACCTATTTTCATGAGACCCGTGAGACCACATTTTTACAGTTGAAACTTCACAACAAAATATTGTGAAGGTAAAAATATTTGAACCTTCATAGCAAAAAAACACTGTTCACAGTATTTTGTTGTGAAATTTCAAGTGTAAAAATGTGGTCTCACGAAAACAGACTGGTCTTACGTGATCCACACACATATATATATGTGTGTGTGTGTGTGTGTGTGTGTGTGATAAGTGTATAGAAGTATACACTTTAGCAACCATTTAGGACTTCATTTTACATCTTTCCCAATCCTATCTTGAGTCTTTTTGTCTTATTTTACACTTTTAGTTTGATTGGAACTAGGATGTAGAAAAATGGTAATGTTCTATGATTATTGGTGAAAACAATGCTAACAAACTGTTGCTACAGCAGGCGCTGCTACAACACTGATATTGGCAGCAACCGACTCAATCCGTGGAAGATTTTCTTTTGTTGGAGACTTTTGAAGGCATCTTGGAAGTACAAGATTTGGAGGAGGATGATGGAAGATGCCCTGAAGATGCCTTGATTTGCCTCCTTAAACATCTTTACTTTTTAATTAGAGTACTTAATATGCTTGGTTAATAACTAATGGACAATTAGCTTTTTTACTTTTAAGCATCTTTTGATTTTCTTAGTTTAGTATAATTAGCAAGTAATGGTTTTAGTTTGAAACAATCCATCCTAAGCCTCGTGCTTAGGCATAACATCAGTTGAATCAAAGCTTCTTACAAGCTTTGTATTCTAATAGTTTTTAATATATTGTAATCTTTTGAAATTGTTCTTACTTTCGGTTGGTTGCTACAACAATCTTTACAGCATTTCATTTACTTTTCTTGCAACTTTACTTTTCAAGTCATTTACATTCATGTCTTTTATCTTTATGTCATTTACTTTTGAGCTTTTACATTTAGCCATGTTAGGCTAAAAACCTTAGTGTGGGTGTAAGGGATGGTTGTGAGATTAAGCCAAAGTGTTAGTGGATATTTGCTTGTTAATAGCAATTTACTTCACTATTCACAAGTGGTACAAACATTTCATCTAGTAATCTTTGACAAATTGACACATGTTATTTTACTTAGATGATTTGGACCTTAAAATTAAGACAACGCAAATGTTTTTACTAGTTGTGTTATAGAGGCTACAGAGAGCTACAACAACCTTATGGGTTGCGAAACTATATGGAAAGAAAGGCAAGATATGTACTAGTTTGGTTCTTGATGCATCACGATGTGCACTGCCAACATATGGTCTAATCTACTCTTCCTTGGAAGGTCGTTCAATACAGTAGTGTTTGTAGAGAGCTATTGTTGCAGCACCTTTGTGATGTTGTAGCAATGTTCATTGCATTCTGTTAGCTGAAATCCAACCTGATCTTACGCCATACTATCTTTTACTTATTGTTACATTTCAGTACTTTAGTTACCAACACTCCAAAGATATTGCTTCATTTTTACTCTTGAAATCTTGTTTTAATGTTGACTTTGGTTGCTCTTCTTGCTTTGAAAATCCCTGAGGTACGATATCTGGTATTACTTACCATTATTGCTTGCTTTGGACGATACTAGTGAGCCATGTATACTTGCATTATTTGCTATTTTCTATAGCCTTATGGGGTTATATCAAATCCACACCAAGTTTTTGGAGCCATTGCCGGGTATTTTTGACAAAAAGATTTTCTTTAAGTCGTTTTAAAATTTGATTTTTCTACCATCATTGTATTTTTAAGTGGTTTATGCCAAGATTACCCCACGGGAAAGTTTTTGAGTTAGATCCTGATCTTGAGAGAAGATGACGTTTCCAAGACCGCATTTAGAACCCGTTATGGTCACTACGAGTTCTTAGTTATGCCTTTTGGGTTAACTAACGCGCCAGCGGTGTTTATGGATTTGATGAACCGAGTTTGCCGACCCTTTTTGGATAAGTCGGTCATAGTGTTCATCGATGATATCTTGGTGTACTCGAAGAATGATGAAGAGCACGAGCGACACCTCAGAGAAGTATTAGAAGTGTTGAGGGATGAGAAGCTCTATGCCAAATTTTCCAAGTGTGAGTTTTGGCTAAAAGAGGTTCAGTTTTTCGGTCACGTGGTGACAAGTGAAGGAGTAAAGGTGGACTCATCAAAGATCGAGGCCATGATGAATTGGAAACCGCCAAAAAGTCCCACTGAAATTCGGAGCTTCTTGGGTCTAGCCGGTTACTATAGAAGGTTCATCCAAAAAATTTCGAAGGTTGCCTCACCACTGACGTCACTGACAAGGAAAAATGTGAAGTTCCTTTGGACCGAAAGTCAAGAGTAGGCCTTTCGGACCCTACAAAGGAAGTTGTGTGAAGCGCCAATATTATCCCTACCCAAGGGAACAGAAGATTTTGTAGTTTATAGCAACGCATCTAAAATGGGGTTGGGATGTATCTTGATGCAAAGAGGCAAGGTCATAGCTTATGCATCAAGGAAATTGAAGGAGCACGAAAAGAATTACCCAACCCACGATCTCGAGCTAGCGGCGTTGGTGTTCGCCTTGAAGTTATGGCGACACTATCTATATGGTACAAAGTGCACTCTCTTTACCGACCATAAAAGCCTGAAGTATGTCTTCGATCAGAAAGAATTAAATATGCAGCAGAGGAGATGGCTTGAATCACTCAAAGATTATGATTGTGAGCTTCAATACCATCCCGGAAAGGCAAATGTGGTCGCGGTCGCTTTGAGCCGGAAGGAGTATGGTAAAGGCGTTCAAGCCACCTTTGCAAGAGTGGAAGTGGTCTCAAGCTTAATTGACAAAATCAAGGTGTCACAGTCGGAGGCACTTCTTGAAGCAAATCTCAAAAGTGAAATTATGGTGAAGCAACATCTCCAATTGACCAAAGATGGAAGAGGTTTGAAGCTATACCAAGGTCGGGTCTGGGTGCCAAAGATTGGAGGATGTCGGGACTTGTTATTGGAGGACGCGCATAAGTCCAAGTACTCAATTCATCCGGGAAGCACTAAGATGTATCGAGACTTAAAGCTCAACTATTGGTGGCTGGTGATGAAACTAGATGTGTCTAGTTATGTGGAACAATGCATAACTTGCCTACAAGTGAAGGTGGAGCACCAACGACCATACGGTAGTCTTCAATCCTTGGAAATACCGGAGTGGAAGTTGGAACACATCACCATGGACTTTGTAACCAAGATACCGAAGACTGTAAGAAATCATGATACCATTTGGGTGATAGTGGACCGCTTGACCAAGAGAGCGCATTTCTTGTCCATGCGGGAGACCCTACCGATGGACAAGTTGGCCAAGTTATATACAGATGAAGTGGTCTCGAGGCATGGAATGCCACTTTCTATTGTATCCGACCGGGATAGCCGTTTCACATCTCATTTTTGGCATAGCTTACAAAAGAAGTTGGGCACGAGAATTAAGTTGAGTACTGCTTACCACCCTCAGACAGACGGTCAGAGTGAAAGAACCATCCAAACCCTCGAGGACATGTTGAGGTCGTACTTCATTGATTTCAGGGGAAGTTGGGATACACACCTTCCGTTAGTGGAATTCGCCTACAACAATAGTTATCACTCAAGTATTGGCATGGCGCCTGTTAGAGCATAAATATGTTGGATACAAGATCATGAAGACTAAAGGTCAAAGTACAAGAAGTCAAAGTTAGAAAGTCAACTCTCATGGAAAGTCAAAGTCCTTGTTAACAATGTCAAAGTCTTTGTATTTGTTTTGTTTCCTTGTAATTAGATGATGGGTATAAATAGTCTTTGATTTGCTGTTTAATAGATAGATGACTAGTTATTGAGTTTACATTCTGAGAGAGTTGTAGAGAGAGAAAGAGAAGCTTAGAGAGAGAAAGTTGTAAACTGGGTTTGTAATCTTTGATTTGAGAATTGAAATCAAAAACAGGTAGTTACAAAATCTTGTTTTGATTGTTTTGATTGTGATTAGAAACTTGAATCAGGGACACACAATTGGTATCAGAGCAGATCCAGATTGAAATCAAGAAAAGTTAAAGTCGACACTGTTACATTGGGTTGCAAATTCGTTTTTAAGCTTTTGTATAAATTTCAGGTTGTAATCGAGTTCTTTAGATTCGTATATTGAATTAGAAAGAGTTTGTATAGTTTGATTCACAATTTGCACTATAATTGATCATCAATTTTGATGAATTTGTTGTTGTCGAGTTTACAAGTTCACGAGCACTGTATTGGACCGATTTGTACATCTTGTTGTTTGTTTTTGAAATTTGTTGGTTGTAATCTGTTTTAGACGTTTAGGTGATCGAATTCTCAAAGTTTCAGTTTGTAATTCGATGTCTAGATAGGTTTTTGTGAATCTCATATTGTCTTTTCATTCGAAAGGCCAAGAACATGCAAGTTCTTCAAGAACACGCAAGATCTACAAAACGCGCAAGCTTCATCGGAAGAACGCGCAAACTGAAAGATTTTGATTTTGGCTAGAAACGCGCAAAGTGCTATTTACGAGTTCTAGAAAAGCGCAAATCGAAGTTTGCGTGTTTGAAAAGTGTTTGTTATTCAGTCTGCGAGTTTGATCATCTTCGAGTTCTGCGAGTTTAGCTTGCGAGTTTGATAAAACACGCAAGTAGGCATCTGCGGTTTATCCAAACGCGTACAACTCATCTTGCGGGTTTTTCAGTGAACAGTTATCTGCGTTTTTAGGCGTCTACGAGTTTTAAGTCTTCTTTAGTGATATGCGAGTTTCTATACTTAGTCAAATTTTTGCAAACTGTAATATGGCCTCTAATTGTCAAAATATTTTTCTCTCGAGGCGCTGCCCCCAGACCCCGCAAGGGCGTTGCCCCTTGACCCCACCTGCTAACTGGGTAGCGGGACCCCCGTGCTAAGTCTGCGGAGGGGGGACAAATTTTTGATTGTGATCTATTTTTTTTCTGAATTTCTAACGATCAAATTCAAGTTCTTTTTGTAACAGAATGACTTCCAATGAAGCTCCTGCAATCAGTAAGGATGAGAAGCCACTAGTACTTTTCAGAGGAGAGTATGAAAAATGGAAAAATCAGTTTCTGTATTTCATTGATAGACATGACTTAGGGGATCTTATTAGAATATCTTTGAGGGAAGGACGTGTGACAACTCCAACGAAAGTTTTAACTGTTGTATATAATGAAGAAAGAAAAAGAGAAGAGCTTCCATTACCACTTGAGATGTACTCAGACGAGCAAAGAAAAAGGCATAAAGCTGACAATTTAGCCAAAACCTTTATTTTGCAAGGAATTTCAGATGAGATTTCAAAAGAAATTTCTATCAAATTAGAAAGTAAAAAGGCTACAGGAAAACAGCTGTGGGAACATATTGAGAAAATAATGGAAGGACCAAAGATATCATCAAGAGTAAAGTTTTTAGAAGCTGAGAACTCTGAACTAAAAGGAAAGATTTATGATTTGGAAATTCAAATCCAGAAGCAAGATTCTGTTGAGAACAATGAGAAGAAAGTTAAGGATTTGGAGAATGCAAATGTTGATCTGTATAAGAAAATTTCTGATATGGAAGATGTTAATGCTAAGCTTCAGAAGAATATATCTGATTTGAAGCCAAAGTTTGTCAAAGACAAATCTGTTTTTGAAAAGGATAGATCAGATTTTGAGACTGAAAAGATATCATTTGCAAAGAAATTCTTACATTTTTTAAGAAAATGTGCTGACGAGAAGAGAACAGTTGAGCTGAAATGTATAAAGCTTTCTCAGCAGATTTCAGATTTTGAGAAAGTTATCATTTTGGAAAGGGAAAAGTTTGACAAAGAGAAGAAGACCATTGAACAGAAGAATGTGGGAATCTGCAAGGAAATATCTGGTCAGAGAAAGAATGTTGAAAATGGTTTTGAGGAAGAAAGGAATATGTTTGAAGCAGAGATAAAGAAGCTTACAGACAAGTTATCTGAACTATCTGAGTAAGCACTGAAAGAGAAGAAAATGAAGTCTGAGTTTGAAACGAAGATTGACCTTCTCATTAAAGAAAGAGACAACTTTGCTTCAAAGATTAAAGAGATTGAAAAGATTGTTTCAAAGGTCGTGGTAACTGAGCACACGACTCCAGAGTCACAAATCCACACACCTAGAAATAATTCAGCTGACTTCAAAAAGACAGCCTCAAGCTTACATTTGAAACCTGTTTCTTCAAGAAGGTTAGTCAATTCATTTGATCAGATTCGTACTACTAACATTTTCTTTGATGAAAATGTAGATGGTTCAGATACATACAAAAGAAGAAGAAGAAGAAGAAGAACGAGATACAAAGAAGAATAATTGGTATGGAAGAAGAAACCAGTTGAAGATGAGAAGAAAGATGAGTTGAAAGGAATGAAAAAGTCATGTGTACATGCATCTAAAGCCAAGAAGAACAATGTGCGTAAAGGTAAATCTGATCATATCTACACGAGAGATCAATTAATCAGGTTATCAGGTAAGAAAAATTATTGTTCTTATTGTCGTACACATGATCATGTTTACAAAGCTAGTGATCATTTCTGGTATGGTTCTTATTCAGTTACTCCCATAAGAACTACAACTAACATACATGGACCCAAATACCAGTGGGTACCAAAATCAAAGAATGATTCTGTGTTGCAGGCACCTACTGTCAAGGAGGAGTAAGAGAACCAAGGTTCTAAGTAAATCAGCTTAGAACCCGTACTTCAACGAAGTTTGACTTCTAAACACAACAGTTTAGGACTCGTTCTTCAGTGATCAAAAGACCTTACTCCTGTGCTGATAAGATATTGTACTCCAATACTCGAATGAGGAAATCAACCATCAAGGGGGAGTACATATTTTTCTGAAATATTTTGCATCCGATAGATATGATGAACTACATTTCAAAATAGAATTGTAGATCTCTATCATGTACTTTTTCACTGACATATTTTAGATGAATAATTTCAGGGGGAGTAAAGGATATGACTTCTGATTACTTCTGATCAGAACTCGTACTATAATCGTTTTACTGCTTTATGTCTTTTAATTTTCAATAAATTTGTGAATAAAGTTGCTTTGACATGACTTTGAGACTTGTGCAGAATCTGAAAGAGACTTTGCTAAAGCAAACAGAGCTAAATCTGAAGATAATTTCTTTCCAAAGTCTGAAAGAGTTTCTGTGATAGTTTTTGGAAAATTATTGAAGATCGTTTTTACCATATTTTGGGGAGATTGTTAATTTTCTTCAAAAGAGACAGACTTGGGAAGAATACAGTCAAAGAAAGAGAAGATTGCATTGTTTGTGCTTATTGAAGAAAAATTGTTGCAAAGGAGGAGATTGTACTTTTTAGAGCTTAAAGAGAAGACCGAATTGCAAAATCTTTTGAAGATGATCTTGAATCCAAAGGGGGAGATTGTTAGAGCACAAATATGTTGGATACAAGATCATGAAGACTAAAGGTCAAAGTACAAGAAGTCAAAGCTGGAAAGTCAACTCTCATGGAAATTCAAAGTCCTTGTTAATAAAGTCAAAGTCAAAGTCTTTGTATTTGTTTTGTTTCCTTGTAATTAGATGATAGGTATAAATAGTCTTTGATTTTCTGTTTAATAGATAGATGACTAGTTATTGAGTTTACATTCTGAGAGAGTTGTAGAGAGAGAAAGAGAAGCTTAGAGAGAGAAAGTTGTAAACTGAGCTTGTAATCTTTGATTTGAGAATTGAAATCAAAAACAGGTAGTTACAAAATCTTGTTTTGATTGTTTTGATTGTGATTAGAAACTTGAATCAGGGACTCACAGCGCCATTCGAGGCACTGTACGGAAGAAAGTGTAGGACGCCCGTATGTTGGCTAGAAGCGGGAGAGAAACAGTTTGTCGGACCGGAGATCGTGCAAGAGACGACTGACAAAGTGAAAATCATTATAGAGCGTTTGAAAGCGGCTCAAGATCGTCAAAAGAGCTACGCGGACAAAAAGAAAAGGTCGGTCGAGTTCCAAGTGGGAGAGCGGGTAATGCTGAAGGTGTCGCCATGGAAAGGATTGATAAGGTTCGGAAAGCGTGGGAAGCTCAGTACCCGTTTCCTTAGACCTTTCACTATCATCGAGCGTATTGGGCTTCAAGCCTACAAGCTGGATCTTTCGCCGGAGATGGACGGGATCCACCCCACATTCCACGTTTGTTACTTGCGGAAATGCCTCGCCGAAGAAAAGAGCGTCATTCCTCTATCGGAGATTCGAGTAGACAACGATCGATGCATAGAGGAACCCGAATCTATCCTCGAGAGAAAGATGAAGAAGCTGCGACATAAAGAAGTGGTTATGGTGAAGGTCCAATGGAAGCATCATCGCGGGATCAATGTAACTTGGGAATCCGAAGAACATATGAGAAGGCGGTACCCTCATTTGTTTGACTAGTTAGGTTTTCGAGGGCGAAATCCATTCTAAGGGGTGGAGGATTGTAACACCCCGAATTTTAGACCTCGTTTGATGAATATAAGTTATGATTTTATGATTAAAGGCTCCGAATCTAATCTAGTGATTTTAGTATTGATTGGGTCAGGTTTTTAGCGTCGCATCGGGATCGGACAGCGGCTGGGGTGAAGCTGGCGACTGTGCCCCGCGACTGTGCCAATGGCACTGTCGCCAGGGCAATGTCGCGCGGGATGTACCACTCGCGGTACACTTGCTGCGATTGTGCCTCGCGATTGTGCCATTGGCACTATCATCGTGGCACTATCACGCACGGCCAGCCGGGGTGTTTTCATTTAATGCCATTTTTAAGAGTTATTTGCATAAGTTTTTGGAAATTCTTAAAGGACCGACCACACACACTTAAGGTGCGATTTCACACACTTCTTCCCTCTCCTTTTCATCCATTTAATGTTTTGGTTGGTAAGTCATTAATGCCATTGATTTTAAAGGGTTTCTAGGGTTAAATAAGCTCCCTTTCATCCAAGATTCAAGATCCAAGTCTCAATACCATCCATTTCCTCATTTCTAGGGCTTTCTCTATTCTAGGGTTTTACTCTACAATCATATTTGTGAGTCTCCTAACCCTAACTATTTCTACTTGTGTTATTATGTGCTAATATGAATATTACAAAGTGTTCAAGTAAACTAAAACTAGGGTTTAGATATTTTCCATGTATGGAGGTTTGTTATTGGAGAAATCATTTAATGTGGTGAAGGTTATTATATGTATGATTTGATATATCAATAAATGTTATGGATATGATTATGTTGAGTATGGAAATGTGTAGAACTATTCTTATCAGCAGTTGGGCCTATGTCCACAAATATAGTTATTACAATGTCACTCTAGTAGTCAGGTAAATGAAAGGCGTCACTTATATACATACGTGCAAGATTCAAATGTGGAGGTTATGTCTAATCCCTTGTGCACGAGGAATTAGATGGTTCTTGAATAAAATGCAATTGTTGATCGTTGGGTCTTTAGCGAGTAGGCACTAGGTGACGCGAGTCTCCGAGTTGTAACTCGTCTACTTTGGATAGGCATCCATGTCCATAAGTCCTTGGAGCGTAACTCGACGGAGTCCGGCGTGGCATGGGAACTAGGATCGGGATGTGTGGTGAAATCCAATTTAACATCGTGGGTGACCCCACTCATGTGTTCTCGTCACCCAAGATGGAACGGGCCTTCCCGTTATCTGGAGATTATCTCTGGTGATTCGTACAGGTTTTAATTGCTGGTCCCAAACTGGATGATGGCACGAATTTAATCTAAAAGGCGTATCGGTAACATTTACTTGCTTTACTTGTAATCCTTGATAAATGTGAACATCTTATAAATTCTCCTTGACTCCAACCTAACCCTTGTGCATGTGTTCTTCGACTCACAGGTTCGGTTAGCGGTGTGGCTAGGGCACCTTGATCCGCCGAAAGCACACCTAGGAACACCCATGATTCGGGTTTTTTTGGGGTTTTGAGAGAAGAGCGATTTTGGAGACATAGCAACACCCGTACTTAATCTAGTTAATTAAATTGTTCTAGATTAATTAGGTTGTTGTGTATTATGTTTCATTCTTACCGCTACTCTTGGTTGTACAAACTAACCCACGTCTTGGGATTATAGTTGTTCTTAATTACAGGTTCTAAATCCTTATTTTTAGCCGTCATGTTGCCGAAATTTTTAAGTTTTATTTTATCCCAATTTTTAGGGTGTTACAGTTTCACATGTTACAAACAAATGGTCAATATGTTGGATTGCCATCAGAGGACCCTCACTTACATCTTAAGTCCTTTATGGAAATCGCAGACTCTTTTCACCTCCATGGAGTTACTAATGAATCCTTAATGTTGAAGTTATTTACATTTTCATTGAGAGATAGAGCAAAAGTTTGGTACAATTCTTTACAACTAGATTCTGTAACCACATGGAATGACATGGCTGAAAAGCTTTTGAAAAAATACTTCCCACCAACCAGGAATGCCAAATTCATAAACGAAATTTGTCTTTTTAAATAACTTGAGGATGAGGCAGTTCCTGATGCTTGGGAGAGGTACAAAGAGTTGTTAGGGAAATGCCCACATCATGGCATTCCATACTGCATACAGCTTGAGACATTTTACAATGGTCTCGATACCACTGCAAAACAAATGCTTGATGCTACTGCGGGTAGAGCCTTTATTGCTAGTACCTATAATGATGGTTGTGACATTCTAGAAAAGATTTCAAACAACAATGGTCATTGGGCAGATTCGAGAGAAATAGTACCTAGGAAGGCTTCAGGAGTTCATGAGATAGATCCATATACTGCTATCACTACACAACTTTCAGCTATGACTAGCTTGTTGAAAAACATAGTTGTCCCTGCTACAAACACTGTTGCTGCAGCATCTGTCTCTGAATCCTAGCCTGTCCAATGTGTGTACTGTGGTGAAGGTCATACTTTTGACTAATGCATCCTAAACTCCGAATCTCTTAACTATGTACACAATAGACCTATCCAATTTTCAAACACTTACAAATCAAGTTGGAAACAACATCCCAACTTCTCTTGGAATAGTCGATGTTTGAATCCTCCTATTGTGAAAGAAACAAGGCAAAATTTTCAACCAAGTAGCTCTCAAAACCAACAACATTTTCAACAAAATCAGTCGGCTTTTTAAAAAAAATCCTAACCAGTAAAGTGACTCATCACCTTCTCTTGAAAACATTTTGAAGGGGTTCATAAATCAAATTGCTTTAGCAATGAGTCATCAAAATGCAACCATTAGGAATTTGAAAACACAAATTGGACAAATGACCATTGAGTTGAGAAATAGACCTGTTGGAACTCTCCGTAGTGATACTGAGATCCCTAGGAATTTGACCAAAGAACATGTGAAAGTTGTTAGTTTAAGAAGTGGAAATGACTTAGTTGACAGTACCCCAAAGGTGCACAAGACTGTTACACAACCTTTGACTGAGATGCCTGTTGTAGCAACACCACCAGTTGCTGCAGCAACACCTGCTGTTGTTCTTGAACCAGTGGCGCCTCGAAAGTCTGTGACCATACCCAACAAGTCTGACTTTCCTTCAATTTTTCCAAGTGAACAAGATCCAAAAACCACATAATCAAGTCAAAATGATGTTGCCATAGATCTACCACACACAGATCATGTTGTTGCAGCACCATCCAAAGCACAGACATAAGAACCCCTATTGTCCAAACAGCCACTGATCCTAGAAAATCAGAAATAAACCTTGTTCCATCATACATTCCTTACCCACAGAGGTTGAGGAATTAAAAGGAGGACATTCAGTTCAAGAAGTTCTTGGATGTATTCAAGCAATTGCACATTAACATCCTATTAGTTGAAGCTATTGAGAATATGCCCAGTTATGCCAAATTTCTGAAAGATATTTTGAGTAAGAAAAAGAAATTGGCTGAGTATGAGACAATTACCCTTACTGAAGGATGTAGTGCCCTTTTGTCAAACAAAATTCCACCTAAACTTAAAGACCCTTGGTGTTTCACAATCCCTTGTTCTATAGGTGGGAAACATGCAGGAAAAGCTCTATGTGATCTTGGTGCTAGCATTTACCTAATGCGCTTATCATTTTTCAATACCTTATGGATAGGAGAGGCTAGACCAACCACTGTCACCTTATAGTTAGCTGACAAATCCATAGCATTTCCTAAGGGCAAGATAGAGGATGTTTTGGTCCAAGTAGACAAGTTCATATTCCTGGCTGATTTTATAATCCTTGATTTTGAGGCAGATAAAGACACACATATTCTTTAGGAAGGCCCTTTTCTAGCTACAGGTTGGACAATCATAGATGTCCATAAAGGAGAGTTAAAAATGAGAGTGCAAGATCAAAATGTCACTTTTAATGTTTTTAACTCAATGAAATACCCTGAGGAGAAAGAGGAATGTTCTGTCTTAAGCACCATTGAATCAATGTGTCATGATGAAGCCCTAGTAGAAATCCTAGGAGGAAAGATTGGGCATTTGGAAGATAGTGATGATGAGATAGTGAAGCCTTTGACTGCAGTGAGTTGCTGGAGCAAGCTACATCATATGAGCTACTGGAAGATGATCCCAAACAGACCCCATTACCATCCATAGAAGCACTACCAGAGATAGAATTGAAGCAACTACATGCCCATCTTATGTATGCTTTCTTGGGAGATGATAGTAAGTTGTCTATGATCATTTCAGCCTCCTTAGAAGTAGAACAAGAAAAACAATTAGTGAAAATGCTTCAAGCACACACCAAGGCCATAGGTTGGACAATCTTTGATTTGAAGGGTATAAGTCTATCAATTTGTCAACACAAAATCATTTTGCAAAACAAGGACTTTACCTCAAAGGAGAATAAACCATGTGATGAAAAAAGTGGTTAAGAAAGAGATCCTAAAGTGGCTAGATGTTGTCATTATTTACACCATAGCTAGTAGCTCTTAGGTAAGTCCTGTCCAATGTATACCTAAGAAGGGAGGTATGACCGTAGTAGAAAATGAAAAGAATGAGCTAATCCCAACCAGGGTAGTGTCAGGATGGAGGATTTTTATGGACTATAGGAAGCTTAACAAAGCAACCTACAAAGACCATTTTCCTTTTCCTTTCATTGACCAAATGTTGGATAGGTTAGCTGGAAAAGAATACTATTACTTTTTAGATGGCTATTCAGGTTATAATCAGATTGTTATAGCACCAGAAGATCAAGAGAAAACCACTTTCACTTGCCCTTTTCGTACTTTTGCTTTTATATCCAGAGATGCATGATATCCATTTTCTCTGATATGTTGGAGACCTCTATGGAAATATTCATAAATGAATTTTCTGTCTATGGATGCTCCTAGGAGAAATGCTTGAAAAACTTAGAACAAAGTCTCAAAATAAGTGAGGAGACTGATTTGGTTCTAAATTGCGAGAAATGTCATTTCATGGTTAAGGATGGATTGTGTTAGGCCATGTGATATCAAAAAGAGGGATAGAGGTAGACAAAGCCAAGTTAGAAGTTATAGAGAGTCTACGTGAACCCACATATTTAAAAGGAATAACAAGTTTTATTGGTCATGCTGGTTTCTACAGAAGATTCATAAAAGACTTTTCCAAATTTTCCAAACTTCTCTGTGTATTGTTGCAGCATGATCAACCATTCAATTTCAACAAAGAGTGCAAATCAGCTTTTGAAACCTTGAAGAAAGCCTTGATTTCTGCCCCTATTGTTGTAACACCAAATTGGACACAACATTTTGAATTAATGTGTGATGCAAGTGATTGGGCAGTTGGTGCTATTTTAGGCCAAGTCAAAGCAAAGATTTTTCATCCAATATACTATTCCAGTAAGACTCTTAATGAAGCTCAAATAAACTACACAATCACTGAGAAAGAACTTTTGGCTTTGGTGTTTGCATTTCAAAATTTTAGATCTTACTTGATGGGAACAAGAGTCATTGTTCGCACTGACCATGTTGCCATTAAGTATTTGATCTCTAAAAAGATGCCAAGCCAAGGTTAATAAGGTGGGTTCTTTTTTTACAAGAGTTTGACATTGAAATAGTAAATAGGAAAGGCATAAACGACCAAGTTGCAGATCACTTGTCAAGATTGGAAAAAGGAGAATCTAGTTCTAGTGAGATTAATGAGAAATTCCCAGATGAGCATCTTTTGATGCTACAACATTCTACAGCCTCATGGTTTGCAGACATTGCAAACTACTTGGTTGTTGGGATCATACCACTTGAACCAAACAAATATCAAAGAAAGAAACTGATTCGTGATTCAAAGAGTTATCTATGATATGACCCTTTTTTGTTCAAACTAGGGGCTGACCAGATCCTAAGGAGGTGTATACCTCAAGAAGAAGTGCCTACAGTGCTACAGCAATGTCATGTCGCAACATATGGTGGCCACTTTGGTGGCCAAAGAACTGCAGCCAAGGTTCTTCAATCTGGATTTTTTTGGCCTACCCTATTTCAAGATGCAAATGGTTTTGTGAAAAGGTGCAATGAATGTCATAGGGTTGGATCCATCTCCCAAAGACATTAAATGCCCCTAAATGGCATTCTTAAAGTGGAACTCTTTGATGTGTGGGGTATTGACTTCATGGGACCATTCCCCATATCTGGAAATTGTCAATACATATTGGTAGCTGTGGATTATGTCTCTAAGTGGGTATAGGTTGCAGCATGCCACACCAATGATGCAAAAACAGTAGTAAAATTCTTGCATAAAAACATTTTCACAAGATTTGGTACTCCCAGAGCTATGATTAGTGATGAGGGTACCCATTTTGTAAATAACATGATGAAAGGAGTTCTTGAGAAGTATAACATAAGACATAGGGTAGCTACTGCATATCACCCTCAAACAAATGGCTTAGCAGAACTCTCAAATAGGGAGATCAAATACATTCTAGAAAAAGTGGTGAAACCAACAAGGAAGGATTGGTCCTTCAAGCTTGATGATGCTTTATGGGCCTATAGAATAGCCTTCAAAACACCCATTGGAATGTCTCCCTACAAGCAAGTCTTTGGAAAAGCTTGTCATTTACCACTTGAACTTGAGCACAAAGATTTTTGGGCTTTGAACGAACTAAACATATGTATTAATGTTGCAGGGGAAAGAAGAAAGCTACAAATCCATGAACTTGAAGAATTAAGAGACCAATCTTATGAAAATGCCAGGATTTATAAAGACAAAACCAAAAAATGGCATGATAAGAGTGTTGGGTCTGAATGTGCTAAGGATGGATACTACTGCTAATTGAAAGATTACTATTGCTAGTAGAATTAATACTGCTTGAAGAGTTAGTGTTGCTACTTGAATAGTTAGTACTGCTTGGAGAGTTAGTACTGCTAGTAGTTAGTACTGCTGAAGATTACTACTGCAAGTAAGGAGTTAATACTGCAAGCATGGTTAGTACTGCCAGAGACAAAGTTAATACTGCTATTGAGTTAATGCTGCTTCTGAAGATAAAGATGGATTGATGCGAAAGAATAGGAGATGAAGATAATTATGGACTGGATTCTAAAGAATAATATTTCTTTTGTAATTATCTTGTAATCTGTTTTGTATATATAGTCTAGATAATTGTAGATTATAATATGAGTTGTTTTAGAGAATTAACCTCAAGACTAGTATTGATCCTTTCTATAGAGAAGTATAGAACGTCTGTTGAGTTTGTTCAACAGATTGAGGTTGTGTTTGTAATCAATAAGTTTTATGCAATATAGACTTATGATTTGAGTTCATATTCTGTGTTTTGATTAATTGTTAAAGTGTTATTCCGCGACTTCTTTAACATTGTTTCTAAGTTTGTATTAAATTCTTGTTTAGAATTTTCGATCTTGACAAGTGGTATCAAAGCTAGAAAATTCAGAAACCTTTAATCATGGACAGTTCAACCGACAGCGTTTTGGTATCAAAAGTTCCCATGCTCAAACCCAGTGAGTTTGACTTGTGGAAGATCAGAATCAAGCAATACATTCTTCTCATAGACTTCTCAATGTGGGACATCATTGAGAATGGTCCCTCTGATGGAGGAAAGATGGATGCAGATGGCAAGAGACCTCCACCAAAGACTGATGGAGAGAGGAAGATGAGGCAGACAGAGATGAAAGCCTTGAGCACTTTGCTCTTGGCAATTCCTAATGAGTATCAACATCAATTCTGAAACTGTTCTGATGCACAAATTCTATGGAATGCACTGGAGAAAAGATTTTCTGGTACCAAAAGTACCAAGAGAAATCAGAAGGCCATCCTGAAGCAGCAATATGAAAACTTCATGTCTACAAAGAATGAGTCCATGACTCAAACTTTCGATAGATTTAATAAGTTAATTGGTGAATTGGCTACTGTTGGTGTCCAGATAGATCAAGATGATGTCAACAGAAAAATTTTAAGATCTCTTGGTGATGAATGGACTATGTACACTGTCTCCTTCAGACAGAATGACCAACTGGAGGACAAGGAACTGGATGACCTCTATACTGACCTTAGGGTGTTTGAAGCAGAGGTAGAAGCAAAGAAAAGGCCCTCTAGATACTCATACAATGCTGCTCTTTTATCATCTTCTACTGATTCTGCTGCTAATACAGAATCAGTTAGTGTTGCCCATGGATCAAAGCAAGATGGATCTAATGACTCAGTTTTAGAAGCTTTTCTAGCCAGTCATGCTAATTTCACTCTAATTAATGATGACTTAGAACAAATAAATGCTGATGATCTGGAAGAGATGGATATCAAGTGGCAGATGGCTATACTCACAATGAGGGTAAAAAGATTCATCAAAAGGACTGAAAGGAACAACTTTGCTCAGAAAAGAGAAGATGGGGTTGGATTTGATAAATCCAAGGTTGAATGTTACAAGTGTCACAAGCTGGGGCACTATGCAAGAGAATGCAGAAGTGGAATGCCTCAACAGCATAATAGCAACCATCAACCATCACATTCCACTAGCTTCAACAACATGAACTCTTCTTAAGCTCTTGTTTCCCAAGAAGGAATGGGATTTGATTGGAGTGACCAAGCAGAAGAAGCAGTTCAGAATCAAGCTTTAATGGCTAAAGTTTCAGAGTCAACAAGCACTGATATTCCCACAGAGGTAACATCTAACCTTTGCTCTAAAACCTGTATTGAAACTGTTAAAAAGTACAGGGATCACGATCAGAGCATGTGTGATGACCTTAAAAGGTTAGAGAAAGATAGAAGAGAGTATGTTTTGATTGTTGAGAGGTTTGAAGAACAAATTAAGTCATACCAGGCTAATGAACTTCAACACTCTTATGATACCAACTACTGGAAGTGGGAGAATAATCAGTTAGAGACTGAACTAGAGAAGACCAAAACAGAATGTGAGAAAATTAAGAGTGAGTTTGAGAAAGCAAAATTAGATATTGAGAAATATTCCAATGCTTCTAATGCTATGGACTCTTTACTCAAAACTCAATTTCATGACAAACTAAGAAGAGGAATAGGCTATAACACCACCCCTCTACCATACAACAATAACTATATCCCTCCCACCTCAGATCTCTTAGAAAGACAGGACAAGAAGGAATTACCTGAAGGAGCCACTGAAGTAGATCCTTTAGACAAAGTAGTGGTTGAGGCAAATTCTGAAGAAGAGGACTCTGAGAGTAAGAATGAGGAAGACCACAAAGATATTCCCTTAGAAAACCACATACTGACAAATGAAAGAGGGGGTAAACCTTTTGTCAAGAGTGAGAAAGTGAAGTCTGAGGAAGAGACTGTTAAGAATGAAAAAGCTGAGACCTCTAAGAGAGGGAAGGGAAAGGTATAGGGAGTCCATTACATGCAAACCACTGTTGTTAATCCTTGTACTTGTAATCAAAATCAGCCCCAACAACATGATAAAACAAGGGGAAATCAAAGAAATAGAAATAATCAGTGGGCTTTAAAACAAGGAATTGATCTGAGAAAAATTAACAGACCAAAGCCTTGTTTTATCTGTGGCAAGTTAAATCATCTAGCCAAACACTGTTATTTCAATCCTATTAACTAAAGGACCACTTTTCAAAGAAATATACAAAATCCTGTTGGTTATAGGAAGCAAATAAGGAATCATATGGCTGAGGATAGGGCACCTATAAAATCTCATGCTCAGAATAAGTTTGCAAATTCAGAGAAAAATACTCCAAATAAGCCAAGGAGTAACTTAAAGAAAAAGAAAGCAAACAACTTTGTCCAGGTTTGGGTTCCAAAAGTAAAGAAATCTGTTAGTACTGCTACTTCAAATAGTACTGCTGACAGAAATAATGTTGCTGCAAGCAATACTACTGCTAACCCAGTTAGTACTGCTAACAAAGTTAGTACTGATAACCCAATTAGTACTGCTAATGATGTTAGTACTGCTAACAAAGTTAGTACTGCCAATCAAGTTAGTACTGCTTCCAGTGACAGGCTCATTATTCTGACAAAGTATTCAAGCAATAAGATTCCTCAGTTCGATAATCTCATCAAGTCTGAATATGAATATGTTGATGAGAATGGAAAACCCAAAACCACCTTGGCTTGGGTTCCTATTAAAAACTAACTGCTTTATTATATGTGCAGGGCAACCAACAGCTCAAGGGAAGGAGCATTTGGCATATTGATAGTGGTTGTTCCAGGCACATGACAGGTAACATGGCCTGCCTTCAAAACTTCAAAAGAATTGATGGAGGACATGTTGGTTTTGGTGATAATCCAGCAAGTGGAAAGATAAGTGGAAAAGGTAATGTGTCAAAAGGTAAGATGACCTTTGAGGATGTATACTATGTTGAGCAATTAAGATACAACATGTTAAGTTAAGTGTATCACAGGTCTGTGACAAGAAACATAGCATATTATTCAATGATACTGAATGTATTATCCTTGCTCCAGGGTTCAAGGTAGTTGATGAAAGTATGATATTACTTAGAACTCCTATAAAGGACAATGTTTATTGCTTAGACTTGGAGAGTGTAGCTTCTGATTCATCTCTAAATTGTTTATTTTCAAAAGCTTCATTGGATGAATCATCTCTTTGGCACAGAAGGATGTGTCACATGAACTTTAAAACAATGAACAATCTTGTGAAAAACAACCTTGTAAGAGGTCTGCCACAAAAGGTATTTTCATGTGATGATCATTGTGTTGCATGTCTTAAAGGCAAACAACACAAAACTTCTCATAAGTCCAAAGAGATAAATACAATCTCTTCACCTCTTAATTTACTGCATATGGATCTGTTCGACCCTACAAATGTGATGAGTATTGGTAAGAAATCCTACTGCTTGGTTATTGTTGATGATTTTCTAGATTCACTTGGGTTTATTTTCTGAGGACTAAGGATGAGACAAGTGGACTGATCAAATCCTTTGTTCTTAGAGTTGAAAACCAAACAAATCTAAGAGTTAAAGTCATCAGGTCTGATAATGGCACTCAATTTAAAAACAATGACCTAAACAACTTCTGTGAGGAAAAAGGCATTGAGAGACAATACAGTGCTCCTAGGACTCCTCAACAGAATGGTGTTGCTGAAAGGAGAAATAGGACTCTGATAGAAGCTGCTAGATCTCTATTGGAAGATTCAAAACTTCCAATTACTTTTTGGGCAGAAGCAGTTAATACTGCCTGCTATGTTCAAAACAGAGTTCTAGTAGTGAAATCCCAAGACAAGACACCTTATGAGCTTTTTAAAAAGAAGAAACCTTTTATTGGATTTTTCAAACCATTTGGGTGTCCTTGCACAATTCTCAATACCAAAACTCACCTAGGCAAGTTTGATAGCAAAGCTGAGGATGGGTTTCTTGTTGGATATTCATCTCAAAGTAAGGCCTACAGAGTTTTCAACACCTCTTCTAGGATTATTGAGGAAAGTGACAATGTCAAATGCAATGAGAACACACCAAATCAACTTGGTTCAGGTCCTGATTGGATATTTGACATTGATCCACTGTCTAATTCTTTGGGTTTCAGTAATGAGCATAATGCAGGAACAGGGACAGAAAAGGTACAAGTACAAACACAAGAGTTTGTGTTGTTCCCAACACCTACTGCTGATCCTGTTGAATTCTGTGACCAAGATAAGAAAGATACTTCATACTCAAAGGACACTGAACCAGCTCAGAATAAAGAGGACAGAGGTGAAAAGGAAGATCAACCCTCAGATTCAGGAATCAAAAGTCCTGAGATGCCATGTTTGGAAGAAGATGACACAGGTGATGATCACTCTTCAGTTTTTGGTGGCAGCACTCCTGAAAAGAATGACTCTAATCTGGAAGCAGATATTGATGAAGAGGTTGTTCATCAAACAAGAGTTCAGAAAAATCATCCTCCTCAATTGGTGATTGGTGACATCAATTCACCTATAATCACAAGGAATCAAAGTAAGTTGGGAGGATTGAAAGATATACAATCAGGTTTACTTTCTTGCTTTCTGTCTCAGTTTGAACCCAAAAAGGCCTATGATGCAATGAAGGATCCAATCTGGATAGAAGCAATGCAAGAGGAGCTACTGAAGTTTATGTTGTAGGATGTATGGGATTTGGTTGACCTTCCAAAAGGACACAGAGTTGTAGGCACTAAATGGATCTTCAGGAACAAGAAAGATGAGAGAGGGATAGTAATAAAGAACAAGGCCAGATTAGTGGCACAAGGGTATACTCAAGAAGAGGGAATTGATTATGAAGAGGTATTTGCACCAGTGGTCAGGATTGAGGCAATCAGGCTATTCTTAGCCTATGCTTATTTCATGAAGTTCAGGGTCTACCAAATGGATGTAAAGAGTGTTTTCCTGTATGGGAGAATTGAAGAAGAAGTGTATGTCTGTTAGCCTCCAGGGTTTAAGAATCCAAATTATCCTGACAGAGTATACAAATTGAAGAAGTCACTCTATGGGCTACATCAAGCACCAAGGGCATGGTATGACACTTTGTCTACCTATATCTTGGAAAATGGGTTTCAAAGAGGAATCATAGACAAGACTCTGTTCATTCAGAGGAAGAAGAAGGACATCCTAATAGTGCAAATCTATGTGGATGATATTATCTTTGGATCCACAAAAGATTAAATGTACAGAGATTTTGAAGATTTGATGGACAAGAGATTCAAGATGAGTTCTATGGGTGAACTTACCTTCTTCCTTGGGCTACAAGTTAAACAGAAGAAAGATGGGATATTTATAAGCCAATCCAAGTATGTGCAGGACATTCTTACTAAGTTTGGATTCTCATATTCAAAGCCTGCAAGCACACCCATGGAGACACACAAACAGATCACTGCAGATCTTGAGGGGGAGGATGTGGAGTTTCATCACTATAGATCCATGATTGGATCCCTCATGTATCTCACTGCTTCAAGACCAGATATCATCTTTCCTGTTTGTGTGTGTGCAAGATTTCAAGTAAGGCCTAAGCAGTCACACTTTCAAGCAGTCAAGAGGATATTTAGATATCTCAAAAGCCAACCTAGATTAGGTCTTTGGTATCCTCATGACTCACCATTTGACCTACTTGCTTATTCAGACAGTGACTTGGGTGGTGCAAATTTGGATAGAAAGTCAACTTCAGGGGGACGTCAGTTTTTGGGTGCAAGACTAGTGTCATGGCAGTGCAAGAAACAAACCACAGTGTCCACCTCTACAACAGAAGCAGAGTATATAGCTGCTGCAAGCTGCTGTTCACAAGTACTCTGGATTCAAAATCAAATGCTGGACTATGGTATGACTTTTCTTCACACTCCAATCTTCATAGACAATAACAGCGCTATTAGCATTGTTAATAATCCAGTCAAGCACTCCAAAACAAAGCATATAGAAATCAGGTACCACTTTATCAGAGACTGTAATGAAAAAAAGCTAATTCAGGTTGTGAAAGTCTATACAAGTAACCAATTTGCTGATCTATTCACCAAAGCATTTGATGTGGGTAGATTCACATTCTTGGTCACAAGTGTGGGCATGATAAACACTGAATAAGCCTCCTTTGATCTGCTTTATGTACCATTTCTGTATAGACTCCTTCCTATCTACTTTCTCATATTGTATTGTGCATGGTGCTGCTAACCTTGTATGTTTAAGTGTTTCAGATTGCTTAAATTGAATACTTGGTACTTCTAGTTAAGTTAATATTGCTCTCTATATTACTCATGTTGACAGTTCAAATATAGTTAAGTATGGTTACTACTGCTAGGTAGTTTATACTGCCAATGCAAAGTTACTATTGCTTACCTTGTTTCTACTGCTAATCAGTGTTACTACTGTTGTCATGTGTTAATACTGCTAGTCTGTGTTAATACTGCTAGTCTGTGTTAGTACTGCCAGTATGTGTTACTACTGCTAATATGAGTTAATGCTGCGAGTTGGTTAATACTGCTAGGGTACTTAGTACTGCTTCTAACTGAAACCCTCCACCTATAAATACCCTTTGTGACCGCCAAAATACAAACGGCTCTTTGAACTTCCATTGCTTCTCTTTCTCTCTCTCTCGATTTCTTGCTCACCAGTGTAAACCCTTGTTGCGATTCGAACCCTAGAATCAATCAGAACGATATCAGGCCTACAATTCTTTGATGAACACAATGAGGTTGCTATGCAGCAAAAACCCAAACAGGCTGAAGGTTTTCATCAGATTGTGGATTTCCTCAAATCGTCTCACATTGCATATGCCCTCACTGTCAATCCCACAATCTGTGTGGAACATCTACGACAATTTTGGGCAAATGCTACCATCCACATTGAAGATGGCACTCAGATCATCAAAACAAGGGTGTGTGATAAACCCCTAACCATCTCAGAAGAGTGTATTCGCATCCATCTACGCTTAGATGATGCCTCAGGTATAACCTCTTTACCTAAGGAAGATCTCTTCCAAGTTCTTAATCGTATGGGGTATGAAGGTCCCACAGAGGTATTCAAGTTCTTCAAGAACATATTTTCACCTCAGTGGAGATTCTTTGTTCATACCCTACAACACTGCATTTCAAGAAAAACAACTGGCTGGAGTGAGTTCAGCAGCACCATAGCCTATGCTTTGGTCTGCTTAGCGACCTCTAGAAAGTTTAATTTCTCTCAAATGATCTTAAATGATTTAATGTCAAACCTGGATACCAAATCAAAAAGCTTTTATATGTATCCAAGGTTTGTACAATAAGTACTTAATAAGGAATTTGCGGATTTACCTACCTTCAAGGAGGTATATGTACCAAAACTCCCTAAGGGGAAAGTGTTCTCAAACATGAAAAGGTCTTCCAAGGACTTTTCTGGCCAAGACACTCCATTGTTCTCTACAATGATGGGTGTATCTCTTTCCCATGGTGAGGCATCAGGGTCACAGCCCACATCTGACCATCCAACTGATGACCTACCCACACCATTCAATTCTGTTAATATACCTCAGATCCCTATTGTCAAGCCCAAATCCCCCATCACCAAAACATATATCAGGAAAAAGGTACAGAAGGTTCATTCCCTTCTTGTATCTTCACCCCCAAAGCCTTCAAGCCCTCTTATGGAGCATTTTCCATCAGAGAATATCCAAAGGGAAACCACAGGGGTGTCTCCCAACCCCAAGAAGGTCCTCAATAAGGAGGAGGAAGAGCATGTGGGCAGTGAGGCTCACACTAATGACTTTGCACAAAGTGCAGGGCAGGACAGTATGAACATCTTGAAGACCTTCCCCACGGCAACTTTGGGTGAGCAATCATTGTTGGATCCCAGATTTAATCTCACAACAATGATATAAACAATAAGAGAAATAACAGCGGAGGCAGTATAGTTTAATATCAAAGGAGATTCAAATATCACAGTTCATAAAGCAAATAATAGATAAACAAGATATTCTTTGAATAAAGTATTCAACTTATATTATCAGTTATAAGACTTCTTAAGCACACTTTGAACAATAAGGTGATGGTCCTATTTATAGGACCATAAAGTAAACAGTGTACTTATCTAACAAATAGAAGCATGCTTGAACAGTATCTTACCTAAGAGGTAAGATCAAGACATGCTTGAACAGTGACCTACTCTAGAAAGTAAATCTTATCACAAGGTGACGTGTCATCTGTTCTTCTTTGTCAAGAAATTTAGAGTGAACATCTTCAGAGCTCTGAAGTAGGATCTCTGATGAGGGGATCTCTGATGTCTTTTTGAGACTGTCTCTGAACTGACTTCAGAGACAGACATACTTTCTTCAGACTGACTCTGAACTGACTTCAGAGACAGACTTGCTTTCTTCAGACTGAATCTGAACTGACTTCAGAGACAGACTTGCTTTCTTCAGACTGACTCTGAACTGACTTCAGAGACAGACTTGTTGATGTCTCTTGAAAGTCTTTAGATGAAGACTTAGTTATTTTCAATACTTTCATTGGTTCAGATTTGGGGCTAACAATCTCCCCCTAAGTACTGAAAATAAATAAAGAACACATAGAACATTTAACTAGAAAGCGAAGAGGAGAAAGTCATCCTCTTTAAATATTACTTCTCATAAGAATTTGGAATTACAAGAGAATAATATTTAAAAAAATTCAGAACCTTATACTAGAACATATCCTATGAAACTTCATGATTAGCTCTCTGAAGTTAATCATTGAGCCAATTTCCAAGTCTAGTTTCGCAGTAGGTCTGCTTTGTGCCGTTCTTGCTTTACATGAATCATCTTTTGTACGCCTTTCAAGGTTTCATCAGAATACTTCGCTACTTGCGAAGCTAGAAAGATTTTCTTCTCTTGGTTCACTCTGTAGATAAAACCCAGAGGTTCTTCAATGATTGATCCAGTCTTCTGTTTGTCCAGGTTTTCGATGGTTTCCACTGGTTCAGTCACTCCGAGCTTTTCTTCACCCAAGTTCAGAGCAATCTGAAAGTCACATTTGGCTCTGTGTTTGATGTAAGCTTCCATTGCCCGTCTTACTTCAACCATGCCCATTATAATATGAGTTGTTTTAGAGAATTAACCTCAAGACTAGTATTGATCCTTTCTATAGAGAAGTATAGAACGTCTGTTGAGTTTGTTCAACAGATTGAGGTTGTGTTTGTAATCAATAAGTTTTATGCAATATAGACTTATGATTTGAGTTCATATTCTGTGTTTTGATTAATTGTTAAAGTGTTATTCCGCGACTTCTTTAACATTGTTTCTAAGTTTGTATTAAATTCTTGTTTAGAATTTTCGATCTTGACAAGTGGTATCAAAGCTAGAAAATTCAGAAACCTTTAATCATGGACAGTTCAACCGACAGCGTTTTGGTATCAAAAGTTCCCATGCTCAAACCCAGTGAGTTTGACTTGTGGAAGATCAGAATCAAGCAATACATTCTTCTCATAGACTTCTCAATGTGGGACATCATTGAGAATGGTCCCTCTGATGGAGGAAAGATGGATGCAGATGGCAAGAGACCTCCACCAAAGACTGATGGAGAGAGGAAGATGAGGCAGACAGAGATGAAAGCCTTGAGCACTTTGCTCTTGGCAATTCCTAATGAGTATCAACATCAATTCTGAAACTGTTCTGATGCACAAATTCTATGGAATGCACTGGAGAAAAGATTTTCTGGTACCAAAAGTACCAAGAGAAATCAGAAGGCCATCCTGAAGCAGCAATATGAAAACTTCATGTCTACAAAGAATGAGTCCATGACTCAAACTTTCGATAGATTTAATAAGTTAATTGGTGAATTGGCTACTGTTGGTGTCCAGATAGATCAAGATGATGTCAACAGAAAAATTTTAAGATCTCTTGGTGATGAATGGACTATGTACACTGTCTCCTTCAGACAGAATGACCAACTGGAGGACAAGGAACTGGATGACCTCTATACTGACCTTAGGGTGTTTGAAGCAGAGGTAGAAGCAAAGAAAAGGCCCTCTAGATACTCATACAATGCTGCTCTTTTATCATCTTCTACTGATTCTGCTGCTAATACAGAATCAGTTAGTGTTGCCCATGGATCAAAGCAAGATGGATCTAATGACTCAGTTTTAGAAGCTTTTCTAGCCAGTCATGCTAATTTCACTCTAATTAATGATGACTTAGAACAAATAAATGCTGATGATCTGGAAGAGATGGATATCAAGTGGCAGATGGCTATACTCACAATGAGGGTAAAAAGATTCATCAAAAGGACTGAAAGGAACAACTTTGCTCAGAAAAGAGAAGATGGGGTTGGATTTGATAAATCCAAGGTTGAATGTTACAAGTGTCACAAGCTGGGGCACTATGCAAGAGAATGCAGAAGTGGAATGCCTCAACAGCATAATAGCAACCATCAACCATCACATTCCACTAGCTTCAACAACATGAACTCTTCTTAAGCTCTTGTTTCCCAAGAAGGAATGGGATTTGATTGGAGTGACCAAGCAGAAGAAGCAGTTCAGAATCAAGCTTTAATGGCTAAAGTTTCAGAGTCAACAAGCACTGATATTCCCACAGAGGTAACATCTAACCTTTGCTCTAAAACCTGTATTGAAACTGTTAAAAAGTACAGGGATCACGATCAGAGCATGTGTGATGACCTTAAAAGGTTAGAGAAAGATAGAAGAGAGTATGTTTTGATTGTTGAGAGGTTTGAAGAACAAATTAAGTCATACCAGGCTAATGAACTTCAACACTCTTATGATACCAACTACTGGAAGTGGGAGAATAATCAGTTAGAGACTGAACTAGAGAAGACCAAAACAGAATGTGAGAAAATTAAGAGTGAGTTTGAGAAAGCAAAATTAGATATTGAGAAATATTCCAATGCTTCTAATGCTATGGACTCTTTACTCAAAACTCAATTTCATGACAAACTAAGAAGAGGAATAGGCTATAACACCACCCCTCTACCATACAACAATAACTATATCCCTCCCACCTCAGATCTCTTAGAAAGACAGGACAAGAAGGAATTACCTGAAGGAGCCACTGAAGTAGATCCTTTAGACAAAGTAGTGGTTGAGGCAAATTCTGAAGAAGAGGACTCTGAGAGTAAGAATGAGGAAGACCACAAAGATATTCCCTTAGAAAACCACATACTGACAAATGAAAGAGGGGGTAAACCTTTTGTCAAGAGTGAGAAAGTGAAGTCTGAGGAAGAGACTGTTAAGAATGAAAAAGCTGAGACCTCTAAGAGAGGGAAGGGAAAGGTATAGGGAGTCCATTACATGCAAACCACTGTTGTTAATCCTTGTACTTGTAATCAAAATCAGCCCCAACAACATGATAAAACAAGGGGAAATCAAAGAAATAGAAATAATCAGTGGGCTTTAAAACAAGGAATTGATCTGAGAAAAATTAACAGACCAAAGCCTTGTTTTATCTGTGGCAAGTTAAATCATCTAGCCAAACACTGTTATTTCAATCCTATTAACTAAAGGACCACTTTTCAAAGAAATATACAAAATCCTGTTGGTTATAGGAAGCAAATAAGGAATCATATGGCTGAGGATAGGGCACCTATAAAATCTCATGCTCAGAATAAGTTTGCAAATTCAGAGAAAAATACTCCAAATAAGCCAAGGAGTAACTTAAAGAAAAAGAAAGCAAACAACTTTGTCCAGGTTTGGGTTCCAAAAGTAAAGAAATCTGTTAGTACTGCTACTTCAAATAGTACTGCTGACAGAAATAATGTTGCTGCAAGCAATACTACTGCTAACCCAGTTAGTACTGCTAACAAAGTTAGTACTGATAACCCAATTAGTACTGCTAATGATGTTAGTACTGCTAACAAAGTTAGTACTGCCAATCAAGTTAGTACTGCTTCCAGTGACAGGCTCATTATTCTGACAAAGTATTCAAGCAATAAGATTCCTCAGTTCGATAATCTCATCAAGTCTGAATATGAATATGTTGATGAGAATGGAAAACCCAAAACCACCTTGGCTTGGGTTCCTATTAAAAACTAACTGCTTTATTATATGTGCAGGGCAACCAACAGCTCAAGGGAAGGAGCATTTGGCATATTGATAGTGGTTGTTCCAGGCACATGACAGGTAACATGGCCTGCCTTCAAAACTTCAAAAGAATTGATGGAGGACATGTTGGTTTTGGTGATAATCCAGCAAGTGGAAAGATAAGTGGAAAAGGTAATGTGTCAAAAGGTAAGATGACCTTTGAGGATGTATACTATGTTGAGCAATTAAGATACAACATGTTAAGTTAAGTGTATCACAGGTCTGTGACAAGAAACATAGCATATTATTCAATGATACTGAATGTATTATCCTTGCTCCAGGGTTCAAGGTAGTTGATGAAAGTATGATATTACTTAGAACTCCTATAAAGGACAATGTTTATTGCTTAGACTTGGAGAGTGTAGCTTCTGATTCATCTCTAAATTGTTTATTTTCAAAAGCTTCATTGGATGAATCATCTCTTTGGCACAGAAGGATGTGTCACATGAACTTTAAAACAATGAACAATCTTGTGAAAAACAACCTTGTAAGAGGTCTGCCACAAAAGGTATTTTCATGTGATGATCATTGTGTTGCATGTCTTAAAGGCAAACAACACAAAACTTCTCATAAGTCCAAAGAGATAAATACAATCTCTTCACCTCTTAATTTACTGCATATGGATCTGTTCGACCCTACAAATGTGATGAGTATTGGTAAGAAATCCTACTGCTTGGTTATTGTTGATGATTTTCTAGATTCACTTGGGTTTATTTTCTGAGGACTAAGGATGAGACAAGTGGACTGATCAAATCCTTTGTTCTTAGAGTTGAAAACCAAACAAATCTAAGAGTTAAAGTCATCAGGTCTGATAATGGCACTCAATTTAAAAACAATGACCTAAACAACTTCTGTGAGGAAAAAGGCATTGAGAGACAATACAGTGCTCCTAGGACTCCTCAACAGAATGGTGTTGCTGAAAGGAGAAATAGGACTCTGATAGAAGCTGCTAGATCTCTATTGGAAGATTCAAAACTTCCAATTACTTTTTGGGCAGAAGCAGTTAATACTGCCTGCTATGTTCAAAACAGAGTTCTAGTAGTGAAATCCCAAGACAAGACACCTTATGAGCTTTTTAAAAAGAAGAAACCTTTTATTGGATTTTTCAAACCATTTGGGTGTCCTTGCACAATTCTCAATACCAAAACTCACCTAGGCAAGTTTGATAGCAAAGCTGAGGATGGGTTTCTTGTTGGATATTCATCTCAAAGTAAGGCCTACAGAGTTTTCAACACCTCTTCTAGGATTATTGAGGAAAGTGACAATGTCAAATGCAATGAGAACACACCAAATCAACTTGGTTCAGGTCCTGATTGGATATTTGACATTGATCCACTGTCTAATTCTTTGGGTTTCAGTAATGAGCATAATGCAGGAACAGGGACAGAAAAGGTACAAGTACAAACACAAGAGTTTGTGTTGTTCCCAACACCTACTGCTGATCCTGTTGAATTCTGTGACCAAGATAAGAAAGATACTTCATACTCAAAGGACACTGAACCAGCTCAGAATAAAGAGGACAGAGGTGAAAAGGAAGATCAACCCTCAGATTCAGGAATCAAAAGTCCTGAGATGCCATGTTTGGAAGAAGATGACACAGGTGATGATCACTCTTCAGTTTTTGGTGGCAGCACTCCTGAAAAGAATGACTCTAATCTGGAAGCAGATATTGATGAAGAGGTTGTTCATCAAACAAGAGTTCAGAAAAATCATCCTCCTCAATTGGTGATTGGTGACATCAATTCACCTATAATCACAAGGAATCAAAGTAAGTTGGGAGGATTGAAAGATATACAATCAGGTTTACTTTCTTGCTTTCTGTCTCAGTTTGAACCCAAAAAGGCCTATGATGCAATGAAGGATCCAATCTGGATAGAAGCAATGCAAGAGGAGCTACTGAAGTTTATGTTGTAGGATGTATGGGATTTGGTTGACCTTCCAAAAGGACACAGAGTTGTAGGCACTAAATGGATCTTCAGGAACAAGAAAGATGAGAGAGGGATAGTAATAAAGAACAAGGCCAGATTAGTGGCACAAGGGTATACTCAAGAAGAGGGAATTGATTATGAAGAGGTATTTGCACCAGTGGTCAGGATTGAGGCAATCAGGCTATTCTTAGCCTATGCTTATTTCATGAAGTTCAGGGTCTACCAAATGGATGTAAAGAGTGTTTTCCTGTATGGGAGAATTGAAGAAGAAGTGTATGTCTGTTAGCCTCCAGGGTTTAAGAATCCAAATTATCCTGACAGAGTATACAAATTGAAGAAGTCACTCTATGGGCTACATCAAGCACCAAGGGCATGGTATGACACTTTGTCTACCTATATCTTGGAAAATGGGTTTCAAAGAGGAATCATAGACAAGACTCTGTTCATTCAGAGGAAGAAGAAGGACATCCTAATAGTGCAAATCTATGTGGATGATATTATCTTTGGATCCACAAAAGATTAAATGTACAGAGATTTTGAAGATTTGATGGACAAGAGATTCAAGATGAGTTCTATGGGTGAACTTACCTTCTTCCTTGGGCTACAAGTTAAACAGAAGAAAGATGGGATATTTATAAGCCAATCCAAGTATGTGCAGGACATTCTTACTAAGTTTGGATTCTCATATTCAAAGCCTGCAAGCACACCCATGGAGACACACAAACAGATCACTGCAGATCTTGAGGGGGAGGATGTGGAGTTTCATCACTATAGATCCATGATTGGATCCCTCATGTATCTCACTGCTTCAAGACCAGATATCATCTTTCCTGTTTGTGTGTGTGCAAGATTTCAAGTAAGGCCTAAGCAGTCACACTTTCAAGCAGTCAAGAGGATATTTAGATATCTCAAAAGCCAACCTAGATTAGGTCTTTGGTATCCTCATGACTCACCATTTGACCTACTTGCTTATTCAGACAGTGACTTGGGTGGTGCAAATTTGGATAGAAAGTCAACTTCAGGGGGACGTCAGTTTTTGGGTGCAAGACTAGTGTCATGGCAGTGCAAGAAACAAACCACAGTGTCCACCTCTACAACAGAAGCAGAGTATATAGCTGCTGCAAGCTGCTGTTCACAAGTACTCTGGATTCAAAATCAAATGCTGGACTATGGTATGACTTTTCTTCACACTCCAATCTTCATAGACAATAACAGCGCTATTAGCATTGTTAATAATCCAGTCAAGCACTCCAAAACAAAGCATATAGAAATCAGGTACCACTTTATCAGAGACTGTAATGAAAAAAAGCTAATTCAGGTTGTGAAAGTCTATACAAGTAACCAATTTGCTGATCTATTCACCAAAGCATTTGATGTGGGTAGATTCACATTCTTGGTCACAAGTGTGGGCATGATAAACACTGAATAAGCCTCCTTTGATCTGCTTTATGTACCATTTCTGTATAGACTCCTTCCTATCTACTTTCTCATATTGTATTGTGCATGGTGCTGCTAACCTTGTATGTTTAAGTGTTTCAGATTGCTTAAATTGAATACTTGGTACTTCTAGTTAAGTTAATATTGCTCTCTATATTACTCATGTTGACAGTTCAAATATAGTTAAGTATGGTTACTACTGCTAGGTAGTTTATACTGCCAATGCAAAGTTACTATTGCTTACCTTGTTTCTACTGCTAATCAGTGTTACTACTGTTGTCATGTGTTAATACTGCTAGTCTGTGTTAATACTGCTAGTCTGTGTTAGTACTGCCAGTATGTGTTACTACTGCTAATATGAGTTAATGCTGCGAGTTGGTTAATACTGCTAGGGTACTTAGTACTGCTTCTAACTGAAACCCTCCACCTATAAATACCCTTTGTGACCGCCAAAATACAAACGGCTCTTTGAACTTCCATTGCTTCTCTTTCTCTCTCTCTCGATTTCTTGCTCACCAGTGTAAACCCTTGTTGCGATTCGAACCCTAGAATCAATCAGAACGATATCAGGCCTACAATTCTTTGATGAACACAATGAGGTTGCTATGCAGCAAAAACCCAAACAGGCTGAAGGTTTTCATCAGATTGTGGATTTCCTCAAATCGTCTCACATTGCATATGCCCTCACTGTCAATCCCACAATCTGTGTGGAACATCTACGACAATTTTGGGCAAATGCTACCATCCACATTGAAGATGGCACTCAGATCATCAAAACAAGGGTGTGTGATAAACCCCTAACCATCTCAGAAGAGTGTATTCGCATCCATCTACGCTTAGATGATGCCTCAGGTATAACCTCTTTACCTAAGGAAGATCTCTTCCAAGTTCTTAATCGTATGGGGTATGAAGGTCCCACAGAGGTATTCAAGTTCTTCAAGAACATATTTTCACCTCAGTGGAGATTCTTTGTTCATACCCTACAACACTGCATTTCAAGAAAAACAACTGGCTGGAGTGAGTTCAGCAGCACCATAGCCTATGCTTTGGTCTGCTTAGCGACCTCTAGAAAGTTTAATTTCTCTCAAATGATCTTAAATGATTTAATGTCAAACCTGGATACCAAATCAAAAAGCTTTTATATGTATCCAAGGTTTGTACAATAAGTACTTAATAAGGAATTTGCGGATTTACCTACCTTCAAGGAGGTATATGTACCAAAACTCCCTAAGGGGAAAGTGTTCTCAAACATGAAAAGGTCTTCCAAGGACTTTTCTGGCCAAGACACTCCATTGTTCTCTACAATGATGGGTGTATCTCTTTCCCATGGTGAGGCATCAGGGTCACAGCCCACATCTGACCATCCAACTGATGACCTACCCACACCATTCAATTCTGTTAATATACCTCAGATCCCTATTGTCAAGCCCAAATCCCCCATCACCAAAACATATATCAGGAAAAAGGTACAGAAGGTTCATTCCCTTCTTGTATCTTCACCCCCAAAGCCTTCAAGCCCTCTTATGGAGCATTTTCCATCAGAGAATATCCAAAGGGAAACCACAGGGGTGTCTCCCAACCCCAAGAAGGTCCTCAATAAGGAGGAGGAAGAGCATGTGGGCAGTGAGGCTCACACTAATGACTTTGCACAAAGTGCAGGGCAGGACAGTATGAACATCTTGAAGACCTTCCCCACGGCAACTTTGGGTGAGCAATCATTGTTGGATCCCAGATTTAATCTCACAACAATGATATAAACAATAAGAGAAATAACAGCGGAGGCAGTATAGTTTAATATCAAAGGAGATTCAAATATCACAGTTCATAAAGCAAATAATAGATAAACAAGATATTCTTTGAATAAAGTATTCAACTTATATTATCAGTTATAAGACTTCTTAAGCACACTTTGAACAATAAGGTGATGGTCCTATTTATAGGACCATAAAGTAAACAGTGTACTTATCTAACAAATAGAAGCATGCTTGAACAGTATCTTACCTAAGAGGTAAGATCAAGACATGCTTGAACAGTGACCTACTCTAGAAAGTAAATCTTATCACAAGGTGACGTGTCATCTGTTCTTCTTTGTCAAGAAATTTAGAGTGAACATCTTCAGAGCTCTGAAGTAGGATCTCTGATGAGGGGATCTCTGATGTCTTTTTGAGACTGTCTCTGAACTGACTTCAGAGACAGACATACTTTCTTCAGACTGACTCTGAACTGACTTCAGAGACAGACTTGCTTTCTTCAGACTGAATCTGAACTGACTTCAGAGACAGACTTGCTTTCTTCAGACTGACTCTGAACTGACTTCAGAGACAGACTTGTTGATGTCTCTTGAAAGTCTTTAGATGAAGACTTAGTTATTTTCAATACTTTCATTGGTTCAGATTTGGGGCTAACAATCTCCCCCTAAGTACTGAAAATAAATAAAGAACACATAGAACATTTAACTAGAAAGCGAAGAGGAGAAAGTCATCCTCTTTAAATATTACTTCTCATAAGAATTTGGAATTACAAGAGAATAATATTTAAAAAAATTCAGAACCTTATACTAGAACATATCCTATGAAACTTCATGATTAGCTCTCTGAAGTTAATCATTGAGCCAATTTCCAAGTCTAGTTTCGCAGTAGGTCTGCTTTGTGCCGTTCTTGCTTTACATGAATCATCTTTTGTACGCCTTTCAAGGTTTCATCAGAATACTTCGCTACTTGCGAAGCTAGAAAGATTTTCTTCTCTTGGTTCACTCTGTAGATAAAACCCAGAGGTTCTTCAATGATTGATCCAGTCTTCTGTTTGTCCAGGTTTTCGATGGTTTCCACTGGTTCAGTCACTCCGAGCTTTTCTTCACCCAAGTTCAGAGCAATCTGAAAGTCACATTTGGCTCTGTGTTTGATGTAAGCTTCCATTGCCCGTCTTACTTCAACCATGCCCATTCTTATCTCCCTTCTTCCTTAATCGTATAACGCAGAGCAATAGGCATATATATGAGTGAGATCATACGGATTTAGATTTACGAGATCATTATCATTGAACTCGTAAATCTTCTGATCAGATCGAGTCACCACATAATGCCTATATATGATTTTGTTGAAGGCGAATGTCTTTTCAGTGATTTTCTCAACTTTTATTATTGGAGCATCGTTGAGAACCGCCTTTCTTGGTGATGTCTTTGCATGTATGAATCTTCGTTCTTAGTCTGGCATATCCTCTCTGATTCTTGGATTCAGAGGGATTACTTGAGTGTCTTCCATATTGAACTCACAGTATATATGCCGAAAGTGATCTTCTATCGATGCTTCAGGAGTGGATTCTAAGAATGTGGGAGGATGAGTGAAGACCTTGGCTGGTAAACCGATGCTTGTTTTCTGAACAAGATTCTCTTGAGGAGTCTGTTCACCAACAACCATGGTTTCTTTGTCCTTGAGCTGTGACTGAGTTATCTCTGAAGGTTGTTCAGAGATATATCCATCTATCTCTGGATATTCTCTTAATTCTGAAGCTGTTGAGATATGATGAGGTTGAGCGTTTTTGAAAACATACTCTTCGACATCAATTACTTCGATCTCATCTCCAGCAGCTTCATCCTCTCTGTCAGAATCTTTCTGTTCTTTCTCAGACTCTGTGTCAAAGGCATCTCTCATCACCATTGGTTGTCTTTAGGGTGATGAGAATGCATCTTCAGAGGATGTAGAAAAATCTACTAACTGTTCGTTTTCTTCCTCTTCCAGAGCTCCAATTTTCTCTGGAGTTGCATCGGTAACTGGAATGATTGAACACCTGGTGTTGATGAGGCGAAACGTATTACCGGTGTTGTAAATGTTTGCAAAGTTATGTTTTCATCAGAAGAGGTGGTGTTTCTGTCTGGTTCCTTCTCTTGAACCGGTGCAGAGGGAGCAGCTTTATAGGTGTGCGCGGTTGTATCTCCGATCTCCTTATCTTGTGATTCAGAATTCTCATCATCATCTGAATCCTCAGAATCATCAAATCTGGCTTTCTTTACTGCATCACTACAAGTTCCACCAGAAAACTTGCGTTTGTATTTGGGAGAGTTAGGTTCAGCGATTCCTTTTCCTTTGGGATCCAGAAGTGTCTTCTTAATGGATTCGATTGCCTCTGAAGCCGCAGTTCTGATTTCAGCAATCTGGTCCTCTGATTTATAGTTATGAAGTTCCAGAGTAGCTTTGACCTACTTATGAGCAATGGTAGAGATCTTGGAAGAACAAGTCAGCATTCTACTCATGATTGCGGATTTGAAAGAGGCCATATCACTTTTGGTGATGAGGTCTTCAGAAGTTCGGGGTGGCGGCTGTGATGTTGCTGATGGTGCGCTGACTTCTGGTACAGTGGTTTGAATTGTAGTTTTGATGAGGTCAGAGATAGAGGCCATTTGATCTGTTGAGAGTGAAGATGATCTGGTGGCTACTACCTCGTCCCTTAGTTCTTGTAGAGCCTTCTGAACATCGATGGATATAGATGCTTGATTTTGAAGAGACTCATTCTGAGCTTTAAGATTTGCTATCTCCAGAGATGATTGAGCCTTCTGTCTGAATAGTTCTTGTTCCAACTCTTGGATTTTGTTTGAGGAGTCCAATAGTTGGGTCTTCAGAGTGGAAACCTCTGTTCTGAGGTTGGTGTTTTCAGAGCGAAGAGCAGAGGTCTCTGAATCGTCAATTCTCTGAAAGTTATGCTCATTCATGGAGCCTCTGACTTCCTCACAGAATCTCTGGAACTCAGATTTTGTGAGAAGTTCAGAGAGGGGTACATTGGTTACAACACATGTAGCCAATTTTTCCTCGAGTTCAGAGGAGCCTTCGTTCAGAGCTGTTTTGATGTTGTCTCTGGAAGGACTTCCACTCAATCCTTGATGTTCCGGAGAATCATCTATGAGTGTTCTGTTCTCTACCAAGTCCTCCTCCTCAGATTCAGAGGACTGGAAGTGAATGTGGGAGTTGAGATTGCGATCCAGGCAAGTCAATCCTTGTGCTTGTAGGTCAAGCCATTGTCCCTGAGTTGGACAGCTACTTCTGGATATCCTAAAGGGCGAGAGATGAGCCACAGAGGCATCATTATGTGTAGGATTTCCGGATGTACTCTGAGGCAACTGAGTACTTAAAGTATTGGCTAAGTCCTGTGAAGAGGGCTTATCCAGAATTTGAGTTTCCTCAATTATGTGAACTTCAGAGGTGGAAAAAGGTACCTCTGAAGTGGCTGGCTGGTTTGGGTTCGAGGTGTGCACCTCTGATTCAATAACAATTACCTCTGGATCATGTATGTTAGATTGTGTGGTTGCACTGGGAGATGGGGTTGGTGTCCTAAAATATATGTGCCTTGAGGCATCTTTTTGTATGGAAGGGGAAGAACTCTCAGGTTTCTCCAAGTCCTTAGAAGACTTGCTCTCTTCTCTCTGAGAATCTTCAGAGCTAGTCTCTGAAGATTCATCCTCACTTTCCTCAGAGCTAGTCGAGCTATCCTCTACACTAGCAGATGAGGTTTCTTCCATTACTTCCTCATTGACAGCCCTTTCAAGTGCTCTGTCATCTCTCTCAACTTTGGTTTCTCTAGCAAGAGTACCCTCTGGTTCACTCTTGTGAGAGCTCTGTACTTCAGGGTCCTCAGATCCCTCTGAAGCCGAGATGCTCTTACTCTCCATTCCAGGTTCAGGACCTAAGTGTGTTGGGGTTCCCATAACTGGTTCTAGTCCTTGGGCAACACTGAGATAAGAAGCTAAGGCAACAGATTGAGGATTTACCTTATTCAGCATGTGGTGAGGGATCCTCCTTGCTTCTGGATAGCCTTCAGATAGAATCGTCGGTTTGAAGCTGTTCATTATGTAGAAAGGAGTTTTGGGTTGTTCAGTGGCGATCAAAATATGAAGCTTCTCGATCGCCGCATGGATGATTAAAGACAGAAATCTTGGGAATGTTATTGAAAGAACTTTGGATGATTGGGTCGTTTGTTCAGGGTCCTTTGCCAAGCATTTGTTCTTCTTATCTATTGATGTCAGAATCATATCAAAGATTATGCCGGCCATGTCCAAGTTGCGATTGAAGAATAGGGCATACATGATTGACAGTATTTCTCGTGTTGCTTGATCCATGTTCCCCAGTTTGCAGGTGAGAGTTCTGTTTAGGACAGAGAACATGAAGTTTCAGATTGGTGGTAGGTGTTGTCGTCGGAAGTTGCTCAATCTGGTTATTTCAGTGTTGTAACCTAGCATTCGAATGAACTGGAGTAGGGTTTCAGAAGTTGGGCGTTTTTCAAAACGCGTGATTTGAAGTTCCTCAGTTGTTAGGAGTGAGAGAACTTCTCTTAGAACTGTAGGATTGATGAGTATTCGACATTTTACGACTTGAGAAATGTCGAACTCGCCGATTATTCCGTTATGTGCATCGCTGTAGTGACTTGAAGAATACCATTCTTGAACAAACGAGAGTGGACATTCATTGGTAAAAGCAGTTAGGGCTTGAGTCAGTTCACAGTTGGAGAAGAACTCGCAGATTATTCCGTATTGTTCCTCAAATTTGGGAGAATCAAGCTGAATCATGTGATTGTTGTCTTTGATTGGAAAACGATACAGTCTTGAAGGTTCGCCAGATTTGGGAAAAAGCTTGCACCAGTCATTTGAAGACGCCATTGTTGAGTTGTAGTGAAGAAGATGAAGTTCAAATTCTTTTTGGAGAGAGAGAGTAAGTGCTCGAGAGTAATTTGTAAAAATGAATATCCGGATGTAAAATTGTTTTTGTATCCAAATTTAGAAAAAGATGCACTTTAGTGCATAAGGTGAAACGGCAGTGATTTGACCCTTTGGATAAAGCCGTTTGGCCTTTCACTCATCCCTTTTTGTGACACGTGGCCTTGAAAATTGTTGTACCTACGAATGTAGGTTCCAAGAAAATAGGAAAGGGGCGTCATTTTTCAATAAAAAATTGAATAACTTCTTTGTGCTGACTAGACAAACCTTTCGCCTTAAGAAGTAATTTAAGATATCACTTGTAATAATAAGGTTCAGTTAAACTGAAATTTTAATTTCAAATGATATCAAAAATTGCTTATTAATTAAAAAGTTCTTGTTTGAGGAATGACTTGGTCTGAAAGTTGTTGACTCCCCCTTGACAGATGATTTGTGAAAAAAAATCCTCAATTTCAGAGACTCTGAGATTAATTTCATAGACTCTGAGAAGACTACAGAGACCATTTTTAGAAACTCTGAGATAAATTTAATTTGATTCAGAGATAAAATTCAGAGATTCTGAGTTGTCATTTGAAAATTTCTTTTTCTCAATTTCAGAGACTCTGAGATGAAATTCAGAGACTCTGAGATGTCTTCTGAAAAGTTCTTTTTTTCTTCATTTCAGAGACTCTGAAATGAAATTCAGAGACTCTGAGATGTCTTCTGAAAAGTTCTTTTTTTCTTCATTTCAGAGACTCTGAGATGAAATTCAGAGACTCTGAGATGTCTTCTGAAAAGTTCTTTTTCTCCATTTCAGAGACTGATATTAATATATGCTACTTGGTTCAGAGGCTCTGATTATTTGATCAAGAGACTCTGAGTTTCTTCCTTGTTAGGTAGACATATTCAACATTCCTAACTTGCTAATTAAAAAATTGAACCTTCGTTCATCTAAAGCTTTTGTGAAAATATCAGCAAGTTGGAGATCAGTTGGTACAAAATACATTTCTGTTGTTCCCCTTTCAACATGATCTTTTAAGAAATGATACCTTACATCAATGTGCTTTGTCATTGAATGTTGTACTGGATTGGCAGAGGTGGCTATGACACTCTTTGAATCACACAGAATGGGTATTCTTTCATATTGTTGGCCATAATCTCTGAGCTGAGTTTTCATCCATATTACTTGAGAGCAACAACTAACAGCAGCAACATATTCTGCCTCTGCAGTTGAAGTTGAAACACAGTTTTGTTTCTTGGATGACCAACTTACCAGCTTATTGCCCAGTAACTGACAGCACCCAGAGGTACTTTTTCTGTCAAGCTTACATCCTGCATGATTTGCATCAGTGTAAGCTGTTAGATCAAAACTAGAAAGTTTTGGATACCAGAGGCCTAAAGATGGTGACCCTCTTAGGTATCTGAAAATTCTTTTGACAACAGATAAATGAGATTCTTTTGGATTTGCTTGATATCTAGCACAAAGACATGTTGCAAACATTATGTCAGGCCTACTTGCAGTTAAGTATAATAGTGAACCTATCATGCCTCTGTAGGTTTTTATTTCCACAGATTGTCCTGAAGGATCAGAGTCAAGTTTGACTCCGGTGGCTAGAGGCGTTTTTATAGAAGTTGAATCATTGAGTTTGTATTTGTTTAAAATTTCAGAGACATATTTAGTTTGACTTATGAAAGCGCCTTCTGAAGTTTGTTTTACTTGTAAGCCCAGAAAGAAAGTTAATTCTCCCATGAGGCTCATCTCAAATTCATTCTTCATCAACTCTGAAAACTTGTCACAATACTTTTGATTTGTAGAGCCAAATATAATGCCATCAACATAAATTTGTACTAATAGCATCTCATTTTTGTACCTTTTGATGAATAATGTTGTATCAATTGTGCCTTTGTCAAATCCATTTTTAATCAGAAAAGTGCACAGAGTTGCATACCAAGCTCTTGGAGCTTGTTTAAGTCCATACAGAGCCTTATCCAAATAATAAACATGATTAGGAAACTCTGTACTTTCAAATCCAGGTGGTTGCTGGACATAAACTTCTTCATTTAATTTACTATGTAGAAAGGCAGATTTAACATCCATTTGATAAACTTTGAATCCTTTGTGTGCAGCATAAGCTAAGAAGATTCTGATTGCTTCTAGCCTAGCTACAGGTGCAAAGGTTTCATCATAATCAATACCTTCTTCTTGGCAATATCCTTTAGCAACCAACCTGGCTTTGTTCCTGATTATGATTTCATCCTCATCCTTTTTGTTTCTGAAAACCCATTTTGTTCCAATTGCAAATTTTCCTTTGGGAAGGGGAACTAGGGTCCAGACTTTGTTTCTTACAAACTCTTGAAGTTCATCCTGCATTGCAAAAATCCAATGAGGATCTTCAAGAGCTTCTTTTACCTTCTTTGGTTCAATAATGCTTAAAAAGTTTACGTAGAAGCATTCATTGATTGTGGCAGATCTTGTTTTAACTCCTTCTGATGAGGATCCAATTATTTGATCAATTGGATGATCTTTTGTCCATCTTGAGATTGGAGCAAAATTTTGGGGTGGAGTTTGAACTTCAGAGATGACAGTTGGTGATATCTCTGTTGTGCTGTTCAGAGGCTCTGAAGTTGTTTCCCGAGATGGTGAAGCAGATTCTTGAATTTCTTCACTATTTGTTTCTGGAGTTACTTCAGACACTCCTTGATCATCCTCTTTTTTATCTTCAGCTTCTTCTGATTCACTTTGCTGATCTGAATTTGGTGAAACAGAAGACGTTAATTCAGAGGGTCCAGAAAGGGTTGTACCTGTTTCTTGGGGTCCTTCTGAATTTAATCTTGGTCTATCTCTGAAGATTACTTCTGGGTTATCTTCATCAAAGAAATCTTCAAATATTCTGTTTAATTCAGATTCTCTTGATGATTCAGAGATAGGTGTTGAGAGACTTTCTTGTTGTTCAGAGCTTTTATTGTCATCAAAAGTGATATTGATGCTCTCTTGGATGGTCCTTGTTCTAAGATTGAACACTCTAAAAGCTTTTGAGGCTAAAGAATATCCAATGAATTTGCCCTCATCAGCTTTCTTGTCAAACTTTCCAAGAGATTCTCTATCGTTCAGAATGTAAAACCTGCATCCAAAAACATGAAAATATTTAACAATAGGTTTCCTATTGTTAATGAGTTCATAGGATGTTTTCTGAAATCTCTTGTCAATTGTAGCTCTATTCTGAGTAAAGCAGGTTGATGCCACTGCTTCTGCCCAAAAATTTGTTGAAAGATCAGATCCAGCTAGCATTGTCCTTGCAGTTTCAACAAGTGTTCTGTTCTTCCTTTCAACTACTCCATTTTGCTGAGGGGTTCTTGCTGCAGAAAAGTTAGGAGTAATGCCTTCTTCTGACAGATATGAATTGATTTTGGCATTTTTGAACTCGGTTCCATTATCACTTCTTAGTTTCTGAACTTTGCTGCTAAATAGAACCTGTAATCTTTTCAACAATCTTATCAAAATATCAGGTACTTCAGATTTGGCTCTGATGAATTCTATCCATGTGAATCTGGAAAATTCATCAATTAGAACCAGAATGTATTTCTTACCTGCTAGACTCTGTACAGAGATAGGACCACAGAGGTCCATATGTAGCATGTGCAGAGGTCTAGGACAGTTGTTTTCACTTTTGGTTTTATGGGAAGATCTTTTCATTTTTCCCATCTCACAGGCAGAACAAAGATGATCTTTGTTAAACTTCAGAGATGGTAATCCCTTAACCAAATTAAGTTTAACTAATTTATCAAGTGAGGAAAAGTTTAGATGTGAAAACTTTTTATGCCAGAGCCAGACTTCCTCACTATTCAGAGATACAAGACAAAGTTTCTCTGAATCAGTGTCGTTTATTTTGGTAAAATTCATTCTGTAGAGGTTACCTTTTCTGTCTGCTCTGAGTAATTCTTGACCTGATTCTGAGTGGAGAAGTGAACAATATTTTCTTTGAAATTTCACATCAAAACCATGATCACAAAGTTGACTTATGTTGATCAGATTGTGTTTTAATCCCTCCACATAAGCAACCTTTGATACTAAAACATTTCCTCTTGACAACTCACCATATCCTTTAATCTGTCCTTGCACATTGTCTCCAAAAGTAATTGCTCCTCCAGATTTTGCTTTGAATGAGGATAGCAGTTCCTTATTTCCAGTCATATGCCTTGAACATCCAGAATCTAGGTACCAGATTGGCATTGACTGATTCTGCAAGACAGATTATTGTTTCTTACGTACCCATCTCATTATGGGTCCTTTTATGTTAGACTTTGGTGGATTTGTATGACTTTTTGGCATCTCGTCTTTTGATATCTTGCCGTTTGTTGTCTTCTGTTGAAATTTTGTCTCTGAGATATTTTTCAGAGATTGATTCAGAAGACAATGTGATCCTCTGAAATGATTTTTCAGTTTGATCAAGAGATGAATGCAGTTGCAATTAATAGAACAAGAAGAAGTAGGAGCAAAGTTTTTCTTTTTATTAAAAGCATTTGTTACATTTTGACTTCTTTTGAAACTAGCATTAGGAATATTACATGTATCCCTAACTACTTCTTTCCTTTTTGCTTGAAAGACAATCTTCTTTTCAAGTTGCTTTTTTTTGATCAAAAACATCTTCTTTTCTTTGCTGCTTACTGCACAAACAGGATCAATATGGTTAATTTTTGTTCATTTGCCTTTTTGTTCAGGAGAGAATTTTATTGTTTTATAGGTGTAAGATTCAGAAGTGTTTGTTTTATTCTTTGCCTTTTCTTGTAATTCTTTTTCAAGTTCCAGAGACGTTTTTGCTTGTAAACACATATTTGCAAAATCATGACTTATTGGTATTCTGGTTTTGGTTTTCAAATTTGAAATTGGAACATTCAAAATACCAGACCCAACAGTTTCTATCTTTTTGTGAATTACATTCTCTGGTTTACAAAAAATCTGTTCGTCAATCTCTTGATCAGATTCTGAATCAGAATCAAGAAAGTCTCTCTTAGTTTTATTAGAGATAGCTACCTCTATTGGTTTTTCAAATTCTTTTGTTCTAGAGACATTAATGATCTGTTTCATGCTTTCTTTTCTTTTTAAGTCTTCCATGACATTTTCTTTCCATATCTTTTTAACATCATCTTCAAATGTAGTTCTGATGTTTTCATCTGACTTTGGTGAATACAAAGGGGCATACGGATTAAGTGAACTTTGAGATTCATTTTCAGAAGTACTTGTATCAGAGGTACTTGGTTCAGATGTCTCTGATTCATTTGAGATGAAAGCATCAAATCTGAAAATTTCTTTGGGATCATTGCTTTGAGGTTTTGTGAAGAGTACCTCTGAAGTTTCTCTTTTTATCTGTAACACAGACTTTTGAAAGTTTTTTACTTCAGAGTATGTAATATTTTTGAAAATCAAAGCTCTTGTTTTTTATCCCTCTGATGTTTTCATTTTTTTGAAATTGTTCAGAGATGTATCCTTAAAGCTTTGTACCTTTCCCATATGGAAAGTGGAAGAAAGTGAAGTTTTCTCCAATCCAGTGAATGAATTCAACTCATTGAATCCCAGCCCTTGAGAGTCCATTTGAGTTTTTATTTTGTCGAAAACACTTTGTGCATTAACATAGCTTTTGATTCGAAGATTTTTTCTATCTAGAGATTGATGTAGGATTTCTCTTTCCTTTTGAAAAAATTTGGTTAAGGCAATAGAATTGAGCCTTTCATACTCAGATTTCTTTACTTCTTCTTCTTTTCCTTTTAAAACTTTCTCAATTTTCCTTATTTCTTCTGAAAATGATTTTTCTTTTTGCTTTTGAGTTTCTTCAAGTTTGGTTTTTTCAAGAAAATTTTCTTTCTTTTCTGTTTCCAGAAGATTCTTTTCTCTTTTGAAAAAAATGAGCTCTTTTGTCACTTGCTCTCTTTTCTTTTTCTCTTCAAGAAACTTTTGCTCTAGATCCTGAAGTTCATTAATTAGTTTTAAAGCATCTATTTCAGGATCACTGTCAGAGGTGTAAAGAGAGTTTACCTTTTCAGAGTTGTCTTCTGATGCTCCATCAGTTTGATTTCCATCTGAAAAAGCCATACCACAGAGATTGGTAGGTTCTTCCTCGCCGTCACTTGTTGAGTCTGATAGCCAGTCTTCCATTTCTGCTACAAGAACTCTTTCTTTTACGTTGTACTTGTATTTGTTCTTGTAGTAATCTTAATCTTTGACAAGTTTTCCTCTGCAGTTTGCAGAGAAATGGCCTATTTTTCCACATCTGAAACATCTTCCATCATTTTGATTTGTTGGAAGAGTGGCAGTACTTGTCTCTGGCTTCTGTTCTTGAGGTTTGAAATATCTCTGTGGCTGTGGATACCTTGGTTGAAATGATTGTTGAGGTCTTGATTGTTGAGTTGCATCATTGTTGTTGAAGTTTGTACCATTTTGATCACTATATGGAGTGAATCTGGGCTCTTGTTGAAATCTGACACCATCTTGTTGAAATATTCTTTCAGAATTTCTTCTTTCTTCATTCTCTCTCCTTCCTTCAAATACTTTCTTGCCAAATTTCTTGTTAAATTGATGAGTGATTAATGCAAGAGATTTGGCGAAGGCATTGATATCATCTTCTGAGTCTGAATCTGAATGATTTTCTTCTGCCATTAGGACCTTTTTGGATCTTCTTTTTGTTTCCAAACTTTTTTGTGACTCTTCACAGTTGTTTTCTTTCGATATTTGTTTTGAAACAAGTGCAAGGGGTCCACCTAAAGACAGTTTTGATTTTTGCTTCATAACTTCCTTTTCATGTGCAACAAGAGTGTCATAAATGTCAGTTAATGACCATGACTCAAGATCTTGATTGGCTTGTATAGACATGGACAATTGTGACCATTCTTCATTTAAGCTTTTCAAGACAAGAACGTTGTTTTCCTCTTTTGTTCTTATCACTCCAAACTTTCTGCATTTGTTGATAAGAATGTTGAATCTTGAGTAAGTTTGGTGTAATATTTCTTCTGGTAGAGCATGAAAATCATGATATTCATTGATGCATAGATTTCTTCTATTTTTCTGGGTTTGTAGGCCTCCTTCAAGTTGATTTAACAACTGATCCCATATCTCTTTTGCAGTTTTACAAGAATCAAGTTCTTGAAAGATATCATTGGGAATGGCCATTATAAGTAATCTAACAGCTTTTGAGTCATTATCCATCATATTAGTTTCTTCATCAGTGAAGTTTGTGGTTTTCTTTTCATAATATGCAGGGATTTCAGCAGTATCTGTTGTTGCAGGAACTCTTGGAACCAACACCATTGGAATGTGAGGTCCAACATTCACTGATCTAAAAAGATCCGTGTCCATACCTTCTAAGAAATTTACCATCCTTATCTTCCATTGGGGATATTCATCCCTTAAAAGTGTAGGAGGTTTTGTTAATGACCCAGCTGTATAAATTACACTTATGCTTGAGTTTGCCATTTTTGAAGAAAAAGATGAAGATTTGAAGAACAGATGCTTTTTGTATTGAACAGTGATTTACTATCAAATCTTGAGCATATGGTGTTCTTTAATAAACCAGGTTTATTTGAACATGCACAGATATTGAAAGTTAGAATCAATGAAATGTAAATCTATCCGAGTATGCAGATGCGATCTTGCTTTGTTTAGAAAACAAAGAAGGCTCTGATACCAATTGTTGGATCCCAGATTTAATCTCACAACAATGATATAAACAATAAGAGAAATAACAGCGGAGGCAGTATAGTTTAATATCAAAGGAGATTCAAATATCACAGTTCATAAAGCAAATAATAGATAAACAAGATATTCTTTGAATAAAATATTCAACTTATATTATCAGTTATAAGACTTCTTAAGCACACTTTGAACAATAAGGTGATGGTCCTATTTATAGGACCATAAAGTAAACAGTGTACTTATCTAACAAATAGAAGCATGCTTGAACAGTATCTTACCTAAGAGGTAAGATCAAGACATGCTTGAACAGTGACCTACTCTAGAAAGTAAATCTTATCACAAGGTGACGTGTCATCTGTTCTTCTTTGTCAAGAAATTCAGAGTGAACATCTTCAGAGCTCTGAAGTAGGATCTCTGATGAGGGGCTCTCTGATGTCTTTTTGAGACTGTCTCTGAACTGACTTCAGAGACAGACATACTTTCTTCAGACTGACTCTGAACTGACTTCAGAGACAGACTTGCTTTCTTCAGACTGAATCTGAACTGACTTCAGAGACAGACTTGCTTTCTTCAGACTGACTCTGAACTGACTTCAGAGACAGACTTGTTGATGTCCCTTGAAAGTCTTTAGATGAAGACTTAGTTATTTTCAATATTTTCATTGGTTCAGATTTGGGGCTAACAATCATCCAAAGGTCCCAGGTGCCAAGAAACCAAGGGGGTAGAGGGTGCTTCTGCTAGGCAGAAGACTCCTACTAAAAGATCCAAGGATCCTTCAAGGGTGGTAAACACACCCCAAAGGAGGTGAGGACAGATATAATTATGAGGAATGATGGAAACATTGGGTAATATCAATCTGGATGTACTCAAACAGGGTGCAGAAATAGAGCAGATGAAACTGGTGATTCTTTCACAACAAGTGCAGATAAGCAAATTAAAGAAGATGGTTCTGAGGCTAGTGCAGAAAAAGAAGAGAAAGCAGTATGTATTGAAGAAACGGGAAGCTGTAAATGATGCTTTCAAAAAGGGGGAGAGACAAGCTGAAGGTGAAAAACAAAGTCCTGTTGGCATGGAATCTAAATTTGAGGGGGAGTTGGGTACAGAAGCAGAAAGTAGCAAAGCAGCAGAAACCTTTAAACTAGCAGCAGAAACTGAGAAGGCTGCAGTAGAAACTAAAAAAGTAGCAACAGAAACAGGGCTGACTATTGAGGAAATACAGATTGCAGAAACACTAGTGAAGGCCAAAGCTGACACTCCCAAGGCTACTCAAAAGGCTAAGGGAGTGGAAATCAAAGAAGGTGGTCTAGCAAAGAAAAGAAAAGAAGCTAGTATTGCTGAAATTAAGGGTAAAGGCAAAGAGAAGGTGGTTGAATCTGTAAAAGAATCAAAGAAACAAAGTCAAATAGCTCTGGATGAAGAATTGGCATGGAAGATGCAAGCAGACCTTGAAAAGGAAAATGAGATTCAATCTGCCAAAGACAGAGAGATTGCATTGGAGTTAGCCAAGAAGATAAATGAAGAATATCAAAAGAGTCTGAAGTCTGCAGCAGATGCTAAGAAAGTCACAAAGAAGGCTTCAAGGCAAAGGCTACCACTGAAGACTAGACAAAGACAACCTTCCAAGACATACTTAGACAACCAAGAAAGAAAGAAGATGATAAACTTCCTGAAAGGATCTATTGGAATTCCTGAGGGAATGTTTACAGGTGTGTCTTTTGGAAAGCTTGAAGAACTTTACCAGAAGGAGATGGCCAAACTGAAAGGGGACTTCATTCAAAGGGTTGAGGTTGAAAAAAAGTTAAAAGAAAGACATGATCTCAACATACAACAGCCCTTCCCAGACAGTGAGGAAGGCACTCCTATCAAAGACAGTGAGGTAATCGATCGTTAATTTTGATTTTAGTTTAGTTCGAAGTTCACGAGTCCTGTGCACTGTAATTGAGTCGATTTATACATTTTTGTGTATTTGATCGAAATTAGTTGTTAAGATTGTGTTCTAGATGGTTAAACGATCAAATTGTAGAAGTTTTGAGTTAGATTTCGAGGTCTAGATGTCTTTTTGGTGAAAATTTGTTTGTTTTAGAGGTTTGCGTTTCATTCATCGAGGTTTGTGTTTCATTCATCAAGGTTTGCGTTTCATTCATCAAGGTTCGCGTCTTCAATGAGAAACGCAAAGTGATGTTTGCATCTTCAACAAGAAACGAGAAGAAAGATTTGCGTATTCAAAGTGAAATGAAAAGCTGAAAGTTGGAATCAGACAAGTATACTTTGCGTACGCCTCTTGAAACGCAAAGTAAAAGTTTACGCTTCGCACTTGAAACGCAAAGTAAAAGTTTGCGCTTCGCACTTGAAACGCAAAGTAAAAGTTTGCGCTTCGCACTTGAAACGCAAAGTAAAAGTTTGCGCTTCGCACTTGAAACGCAAAGTAAAAGTTTGCGCTTTGCACTTGAAACGCAAAGTAAAGGTTTGTGCATCGCACTTAAAACGCAAAGTAAAGGTTTGCGCATCGCACTTGAAGCGCAAAGTGTGGAGGACTTAGACAAATTTTTCAAAATAGTATTATGGTTTTTAATAGTGCAATTTTTTTTCTAGGGGCGCTGCCCCTTGACCCCACCCGCTAACCGGGTAGCGGGACCCCCGTGCTAAGTCTGCGAAGGGGGACATATTTCTGATTGTGATCAAAATTTCTGAATTTTTATTTCAAGTTTTTCTGTATTTCTTGAGATTTCATATTTTGGACTAACGATCATTTTTGTCAAGTTCTTTTTGTTAACAAATATTCAAGATGGGATATTTTTCTGATGATGATGACAAGAAGATTAAAGAGCTCAAAATGGAGAACCAAAATCTTACTTCCTTAGTTGATTATTACACAAAGAGGTCAAAGAGATACAAAGATGAAAGAAAGCTACTGAGAGAAGAAGTTAGTGCTTTGAAGAAGATAAATGAAGATCTTCTGAAACAGACTTTTGGGCTTAGTGAAGATAAGGTAATAAGTTTGGAAACTGAGAACACTGAGCTGAAAAATAAAATCTTTGACTTGGAATATCAGATTATCCAAATCCAGCAGCAAGCATCTGTTGAAAGTTATGAGGAGACGATTAAGAGTCTAGAAGATGCTAATGCTGAGCTTCGAAAGAAAATATCTGATTTGGAACAAAAGATGGTCAAAGATAAAGATATTTTTTAGAGTGACAAGAAAGAATTTGCAAAGAAATTCTCAGAGTTTTCCAGAAAATGTGCTGACAAGAAGAAGAAGGTTGAGATTAAATGCATTAAGCTTTCTCAACAAATCTCTGATTTTGAGAAAGTAATCATTCTGGAAAGGGAGAATTTTGCCAAAGAAAATAAGTTAATAGAGCAAAAGAATGTTGGGATATTCAAAGAGATATCTGGTCAAAGAACAAATGCTGAAATGGGCTTTGAGGAAGAAAGAAGCTTGTTTGAAGCTGAGATTAAGAAGCTTACTGTGAAGTTATCTGAACTATCTGAAAGTGCTTTGAATGATCAGAAAGCGAAGTCTGAATTCAAGGAGAAGATTGACCTGCTCATTAAAGAAAGAGACAATGTTTAAAGAGATTGTTTCCAAGGTGGTGGTGACTGAGCAAAAGACTCCAGAGTCAAAAATCCACACACCTAGAAATAATTCAGCTGATTTTAAAAAGACAGCTTCAAGTTCATACATGAAACCTGTTTCTTCAAGAAGGTTAGTCAATTCATTCAATCAGATTCGTACTTCTAATATTTTCTATGATCAAAATGTAGATGATTCGGGTACACATAGAAGAAGGAAATATATTGAAGAAAAACTAGTATGGGAAGTGAAATCAGTGGATGATGATGAGAAGAATGATGAGAAAAAGAAAGGAAAGAAGAAAGAAAAGAAAAGTAACAAATCATTTGTACATGCATCAACAGTCAAGAAGAACAAAGTGCTGACACGTAAACCTGATCTTGCTCATTCGAGAGATCAAATGATCAGGTTATCTAAAAAGAGGTATTGTTCTTATTGTCATACATATGATTTTGTTCATAAAGCAAGTAATCATTACTGGTATGGTTCTTATTCAGTTACTCCCATTCGAACTGCAACTAACACACATGGACCCAACTACCAGTGGGTACCAAAACCGAAGATTGATTCTATGTTGCAGGCACCACAAGTCAAAGGGGAGTAAGAGAACCGAAGAGAGAATGCTTCTGAATAAATCAGTTCAGGACCCGTACTTCAACGGAATTTGACTTCTAAACACAACAGTTTAGGACTCGTACTTCAGTGATCAAAAGAGATACTACTCCCGGGCTGATAAGAGATTGTACTCATATACTCAAATGAGGAAATCAACCTTCAAGGGGGAGTACATAAGTTTTTCTGAAAATATGTATTCGGAAGATATGATGAACTACACTTCAATTGGAGTTGTAGATCTCTATCATGTGCCTTTTACTGATAAATTTCAGATGCATATTTTCAGGGGGAGTAAAAGATTTTGATTTCTGATTATTTCAGATCAGAACTCGTACTTTAATCGTTTTATTGCTTTATGTCATTTACTTTTCAATAAATTTTTGTGAATAAAATTTGCTTTGACTAGACTTTGAGACTTATGCAGAATGAGAGAAGCTGACAAGATCATATCTAAATGACTTCAGCTTGACTTCATGAGATTTAAGATTGCGCGAAACGGTAAATTTCTTATCTTAATCTCAAATGTATTTGAAAGGACAACTTTCAGATATAGATAACATGTTCTTAAATGTTCAAACCACTTCCTGATTTTTAAACAGATTTTATAATTTGGAAGTGTGATTTTAAATGTTTTCATTTTAATTTTTGTGCTTAATTGATAAACAAACCGTGTGTTTCCAAAGATAAATACTTGCGTATTGTCTTTTCTATATACTTTCAAGTATTCACACACCGATTTGACTTTTTGTTCTAAATGATCTTACCATGTCTCATATTGAAACATATTTTTCGATGGTAAGACACCCCGCTTGTATTTCAAAGATTTTTTAGCGATATTTCATTTCGAAGCGTTTCATTCAAGAATGTCTATATTTTTGTTTCATATAGACTATACCGTTATTCTTGACCATAAGCCTTAGTTGCTATATCATTCATTTCTGATCATTTTCATACAATGTCAGATTTTCAAACAAGTCTTTTGCATTCATTTTCATTCATTTCAATATACTTGTTTGAAAATACTTCCATGTTTCAAAATGCTCATATATTTATGATTATATCATCTGAGCATACATTTTATCTAACATTTGTATATGAGCTTTAACTGATAAAGTTAAATCATCTGAGTAACACGTGCTTTATAGGAAATATGGGTTCTTTGTGCTAGGACTTAAATGAACTTCTATGGATTCACGTTAACCAGTGTTTCCTACCCAAGAAGTTAATCCTTTAGTGATTGAGTGTGAGGAGTCTAAAAGAAATGAGTGTGGGATGTGTGATGAGGTAAAATGGAAATGAGAGTTTGGTTAGATGTGAGCTTATTGAATTAAAAGAAAGAGGGTGTGAGATCAGAGTAAAAGAATATCAAACTCTGCACCAACTACTTTCTGAGTCGGGCAGTCACATTACTAATGCTTCACAATTCTTGGTGAACATTATTGAAACAGGAAAATAGCCCATGCCAACTCTTGTCTAAACCCCACCAACCACTCATTTTCTTCTCAAAAAGAAAATGTTTCATATTTTTCTGGGGACGCAGCATATAATCTATCTGGTTTTCATTTGGAAAATCTGGATATCGAAAAAGAAGGAAGTTTGCCCCACCTTCGCACTTCAATCATGCACATTGAGTCTGTGTTTATCTACTGTTGTCTCAGTGGTTTACACAATGTTGAGCCTTAAAAAGCAATCATTCGTGCTTAATTCTTTCTACACATGCACAAACACACAAGGAATTCGTTTCTTTGTCATAACATTCATAGAAATTGCCTTTGTGGTGTTTCGATGATTGGATGGAAGCCCTGGGGGAGTGAACATCACAAAAGCTCCTTTATATTGTGTATTCGTTACACACAGTGACTTCGTGTTACTGACAGGCATTTTAACTGATTCATTTGTTGATTCAGGGGTTACATGTTATTATTTTTGTCTGGATTTGCAAAGATCAAGATGAATACTTGGTTATGGATCACAGAATCAGAGGCTCAGTTTGACAGATCAAAATGGTCAAAGACATTTCTTGGACAAAGTTTTGATGATATCGATGCTCTAATCATCAAAAAGGGGGGGAAGATAAAGAAATGTGTGATTCAAAGAAATGTTAAAGGTGAAAGAATTGTCCGGAAAGAAGTATTTGTATTGGATATGGAGAGAGATATTTCAGAATTGAAGTTTGTTCAAAGATGCTAAGCGAAAGTTCAAAGAATTTCGAAAGCAAGCAGATTTTGAAGAAATTTTATTTGAAGAAAGTTGGAGAAAACATTCAGAGCTGTAAATGAAGATAATTTCTTTCAATGTCTGAAAGAGGTTTGTTTATAATCTTGAGGGAGATTGTTACTATTTTTGAAGATCAGAAGTTTAGAAGATTGCTGAATGTTTTTGAAGATAAAGCTTATCAAAGATGAAATTTCATTGTGTTAAGTGGGAGTTTGGAAATTATGTTTGTATCAAAGGGGAGATTTCATGAGAAGATAAAGATTGTTAAAAGGGGAAGTTACTTCAATCGAGCTTAATTAGAGAATATCGCATTGCTAAATCTTTTAGTAATGATCTTGATCCAAAGGGGGAGAATGTTAGAGCACATAATTGTTGGATTCAAGATCATAAAGATTGAAGACAAAAGATCAAGAAGTCAAAGCTGGAAAAGTCAATTCTCAAGAAAAGTCAAAGTCATTTGTTAATAAAGTCAAAGTCAATGTAATTGTATTTTGTTTTTCCTTTGTAATTGTCAAGGGTATAAATACCTTTGTTGTCTTTGTAATCAAGGGGGATCAATCAGTTGTAAACATACACACACGAATTCAGAAGTGAGAGAGCAGATTAGAGAAGAGCATATTGTTTCATTATTCTAGAGAGAGAGTAGTGAGAGAAAGTTTGTAATTTGTGAATGAATCAATGACATATGATTTCGAATTCTCATCTTGATTGTTTGTTAGCGATTAGAACTTGAAAATAGGGAATAACAAAGACAGAAGCTAAGCAAGAAGAGACTTTGGCTCAACAGATTGGAGCTATAAAAAGAAAGAAATCTATTGCTACCAAGCCAAAGGCAAAGAGGCCAAGAATTGAAGAAGTTGAAAAGGATAATGAAAGTGAAAAAGCAGAACCTTCAGCAGAGCCAGAACAGAATCCAGAGCAGTCCAATCAACAATCTAATGAGCAGTTTCATTTGTACATGACTTTGACAGATGAAGAACCAGTGAAAGCTGATCTTATTTCTATGAAAGCACCAGAAATTATCTTTTGGGATATTCTGAAGGACAACAGAAAAGAATATTTCAGATTCAAAAGAATGCGTGATCAGTTTGAGGTGTATGCAACTTGGGGAAAAGTGATCAGAAGTTGTTCTAGGGCTGACCTAGAGGAAATGTACAAGGTTGGAACAAAACTGTATGAGATTATGTTGCAAGGGACTGAAATGAGCTTACTCAAGATTGCCATGGAATACTTATGCATGATGTTTGAGCCTGAAAGAGTGAAGTACAGGATCAAAGACTTACATCATGAATATGGGTTCAAAAAGATTGATCATTGGATGTTGTTTGAAAATTGTGGTGTCTACATGATAACAATTAACAAAAGCTACCATGAGTACTACTTGGTTGACAAGATCTATGACCACAGCAGACCTAAGTTGGAAGGGATGCTGAAAGCTAAGCTGGTATGTGCTAAAGGATCAGAAATGGCCAGAATAGTGATCAGAAGGACAATTAATCAAAGTCTGGGATTGGATCCAAATCTGGGCAATTAAGCTGAAGTGTTGAAAGCATCATGAAGACTCTATGTTGAAGAACTTAACTTCTCTTTTTGAAAAGTTAAGTTAGGGGGAGATTGTTGGGTCTGAATGTGCTAAGGATGGATACTACTGCTAATTGAAAGATTACTACTGCTAGTAGAATTAATACTGCTTGAAGAGTTAGTGCTACTACTTGAATAGTTAGTATTGCTTGGAGAGTTAGTACTGCTTGGAGAGTTAGTACTGCTAGTAGTTAGTACTGCTGAAGATTACTACTGCAAGTGAGGAGTTAATACTGCAAGCATGGTTAGTACTGCCAGAGACAAAGTTAATACTGCTATTGAGTTAATGTTGTTTCTAAAGATAAAGATGGATTGATGCGAAAGAATAGGAGATGAAGATAATTATGGATTGGATTCTAAAGAATAATATTTCTTTTGTAATTATCTTGTAATCTGTTTTGTATATATAGTCTAGATAATTGTAGATTATAATATGAGTTGTTTTAGAGAATTAACCTCAAGACTAGTATTGATCCTTTCTATAGAGAAGTATAGAACGTCTGTTGAGTCTGTTCAACAGATTGAGGTTGTGTTTGTAATCATTAAGTTTTATGCAATATAGACTTATGAATTGAGTTCATATTCTGTGTTTTGATTAATTGTTAAAGTGTTATTCTGCGACTTCTTTAACATTGTTTCTAAGTTTGTATTAAATTCTTGTTTAGAATTTTCGATCTTGACAAAGAGAATCTCTCAAAGGGATTTTGTGGCTGGACAAAAGGTGTTACTCTTTAACTCAAGACTCAAATTGTTTCCAGGAAAACTAAGATCCAAATGGACAGGACCATTTGTAGTTCACAAAGTCCATCACTATGGGGTTGTTGAACTCATTGACCCCCAACAATGGATCCATTTTCAAAGTAAATTGTCAAAAAGTACAATCTTATAATGATGTTGCAGCAACCACAGGTGCCACATCTGTGGTACACCTCACTTAAGCTTAAGAATATGTTTTGGAAGGCTATGACAGCCTTTGAGAATGTAAATATGTAAATATAGTAGTTTAGACTTTAAATTTTAGTTGAAAAAGAGATTTCAAGTTTACAAGATTTTGGGAGAAAACTACAAGTTGCTATAGCATTCTACGAGTTGCTGCAGCAATCTACACGGTACCCTAATCGTCTTGTGAGCTGAAAAAGCCTAGAATATACTGCAAGATGCTTTTTAAATCTCCTTTTTTGAAGGAAAATGTATCATTTCTTTTTAGTTCCAAGAAAATGGCATCATTGCATATAATCTTTCCAAATCTCCTAATTAACTTTTAGTTGGTTTTGAACTAAAAACCTTTTAATATCCCTCACCATTCGGTTCCCTCAACTGAAATACCCACGATCACAGCCCTTAACTCCTTCACACTTCATTATTTTATCATTTTGGAAGAGATAGAGTCGGCTAGAATAGTGTTCTTCAGGATATCCTATTTTATTTCAAATGAGAGAATCATGAAGAGGGTGAAATCACAAGCAAATAAAGCAGCAAAAATAGGGGGTGATCAAACCATTCGGAGAAGCACCCGAAAGCAAAAACAAGAGGAGATAGTGGAAGAGAAGAACCAAGAATCAAAGGGGAAGGATGTGGCAATGCCATCTTTGACAGCCAATCCTCCATTGAAGAAGCAGAAAACAGGGGAAGGAGAGAAAACCAAATCCAGGCCACCACAACCCAAACATCCTCTAACTATGTTTCCTCTGCATCCTCTAGCCATAAATCATTAAACATTGACATCAACAAAAAGCCATCATCACCTCAAAATGATCCACCACAAGTACTTTTGCTTGGTGGTAAGTTTCCATTGACTCCAAGCCCACAAACAACTGAACATTCAGCAAACGCCTCTGGAACACCATCCCAAAGCACACCCAATCCTAACCAAACTGTAACACCCTCAAAACTATAAATAGCAACTAATTTAAAATTTTCTAAATACATCGATAATTAATTTATCTACAACAAGTTAAGGTTTAACTTCAATAAACACATTTCAACCTTTATACACGGTCTATAATAGGGACGGATGTTACTAAAACCCAATAACAATCACTATCTCTAAACTACGGAAGACTTCCCCATACTACTTACCCTCGTGTAAATCTAGTGCTCATCTCCTCGTTGCACTCCTAGAACCAAACTCCCAACTAGAACCTGATGCACATGCCGACAAATAAAAAGGTTATGATAACGCCTAGTGAGTTCAAGAGTTTTACACGAATGAACATATTTATAAAAGGAATAAACTCCATTTAAAATCATAACCTTTCAAAAGATTTATTTTAAACCCGGAGACGACTCTTTTCCAATATCAAGCATTTTCAAAGGTGAACACCTCATTACAAAACATTCTTTATAAAATGATACAACCCAAAACTCACTCGAAACGAGAGCGGATATTGACTCCCGATTTAAGAAATGTGGATAAAACGTTGTATCCCAAAACACCCAAGCACGGGTGGGGTAAAACACTCAACCCATAAATCATAGTTAATAACTCACCAATACGATACATCACCGAAAAACATGGACACTAGGCCCAATACTCACGCAACCATAAAATGGAAGGAAACCAAATTCCAAAACTTGGGAATGACGTATTTCATTCAAACCTTAATATACGCGGGGGAAACCCAATATTAAGGTCATCATTTACCGTCGACCACACAAATTCAGTGATAGTAAGATACGGCGTTAACATTTAAAATAAGCAAACTCGGATTCGGCAAGAATCTCATTTTTTGGTAGTACGAAGGGGGAATTGGCCCAAAAACTAATGGTCGACGACGGGGGAGACCCGTATACGTTGAGGGTGGAGGAACACACAAGTAGGCCACCCATACGACGTTACTCGCATGACACCTCAACGTTTCCATTTTGGGTGACGAGAACACATGAATGATGTCACCCGTGATGTTATTGGATTTCATCACATATCCCGATTCTAGTTCCCATGCCATAACAGACATCACAATCCTCAAAATGTTTATGCCTCTAGTGCTTACTCCGTCGAGTTACACCTCAAGGTCTTACAGACATGGGTGCCTATCCAATCTAGACGAGTTACACCTCAAGGGCTTGTGCCCCCTATTTCCTACTAGCTAGTGACCCAAACGGTCGACAGTTATAACCAAATATCCCTTGCCCACCAAAACAGACTGACTTATGTGCCTATGGATCCATTACATTACAGTCTAAAACATTACATGACTCCAATTGAATGACCAAAGCACCCAAAACATGTAACTCTCAAATGACACGTAATAAACGCCATCATACTCAAAACTCCACAACGGGCTATTAAACCGGACAAATGTCCTCAAGACTCATCTTAGTCAAAACCGAGCCAAAAGCTCAACAATTTACTTAAATCTCCAATGAAAACAGTGTAAATATTAAAAACACTTTTGACTAACGGATATGAAAACACAACGACCAAAAGTATAATTAACTCAAAACTTATCATTGGTTGAGGCAAACCATTTTCCAAATGAACTCTTACATTTATATTTCCAAAATGCCTCATAACACAATAATATGCATTTTTCAAACGGTTTATAAGATCAAAGACACAAAAATAACTTTTACATCAAATGAGTTCCATTTATATATATAATCCTCAAGGGAACATATCAACATGATTTATTTACCAAAATGCTCAAAAATCCCAAATGTGGGTGTTTCACAAAATTTATAAAACCAAATAATCCAAATGAGTAAACTCTTCAAACATCCCAACTTTTAATAAAAAATCATGTAAACACATAATCACTTTAAAATGAACATTTTTGGCATGTAAAACATTTTCACAAATCAACTTGAACTCACCTTGCTAGATTTAGGCTAAATCTAGATTTTACCCCAACTTGAGCTTTCTTGAAGAAATCTGATTCCATGAACAAAATCCTTCCAAAACCTAGATCCACAAATTTCAACCATAAATATACTTATTTAACCCTTTAGAATAGTTCCCCAATCATTTTACATCAAAATCTCCATTTTGGCCAAAACCCTAATTTTGACCTAAATCCTCCAAAATCTTCCAAACTGAAATTAGAGAAACCAAACACTAGGAAATCATCAATGAAGCATTTATATCATATAATAAGGTTTAGAAATGGAGAGGATAAACTTACCACTTGGGTTTTGGTGAAAACCTAGAAAACCCCAAATTTCTTGAAAATTGAGGTGATGATGATGAGCTCTACATCTTTGCTTCCACTCCACCACCAAATACTCTTGGATCTTCCCAAAACTAACAATATATCCTTGAAAATCTCTCAAATATGAAACCATATCAATTTGAATCACCAAAAACGGAGTAGAAATGAGAAAGATATGACCAAATGAAGTTAGGGGCTGAGTTTAAGCACTGCACCCCGACCGCGAGAGTAACAAGCGAAAGTGACAGTGTCACTTTAGCTGTCACTTTCGCCTAAAATGTACCGTGGGCACATTTTTCTCAGCGAAAATGTCTGAATAAAGTGCCAGTGTGACTTTAGCTTGGCACTTTCGCCCAAAAGGTACCGAGAGCCCTTTTTCGCCCGTTTTCTCGACCGTTTTCTCGATCGTTCCTCGACCATTCCTTGACCGTTTTCTCGATCGTTCCTCGACCATTTTCTAAATACATTGGATGTTATTATGCCAATTATTGTGCGATTGTCTTACCTTCATGGCACATTCGTTGGGACGACCTAATACTCAGTAACGTCGTTGCAATTGTGACATTTATCACAACTGCATGGCACTATAGCCGGGATGACCATACTCTTAGTACCATCGGTGCTATTGTGACAAATGTCAGAACCACATGGCACTATAGCCATACCCCATACTTGGTTATTCCTTTACCAATTCATCCCGTTCAACATTTTTCCTCAATTAAGATAAAAATCAGGGTGTTACACAAACCAATACCCTTGATGAGGCCGATGCTCCCATGGACTTTATCTTAGGAGAAACCAACATTGCTCCACCATTAACACCTGCTGTCACCACCACCATGAATGTTATCATTCAAATCCCACCACAAACACAAAGCCACACAACACTACCTACACCTACTTCAGTACTGGAAACCCATGGAACTCAACCATCAAGCCCATATGTTGTTAAGGCTGGACAATCACAGCCTCTAGAGCATGAGACTGTGACTTTCACTGTGGAGAGAGAAGACTGTAGCAGGGGTGTAGAAGGAAACAACAAAGGGAAGGGAATCAGAGAAGAAAGCAGTGAGGAGGATGAAACTGGGGAGGAGAGTTCTGATGATGAAGATTTAATGGATGAAGATGTTGTTGTAGGCAGTGCAGAGATTGTTGCAGCAGCAGAAGAGAATGAAGAAACTTTGGCTGAAATTTTCAGGACTCTAAAGAAGAAAGCATGTAAGGGAAAGAAGGTAATCTCACCTAACCCCAGCCAAAACAAGGCCAGAAGACTCGATATTTCCTTTGGCACTTTCAGTAGTAGGGAAGCATATGACCAGTTTGGTCATATGGCTTCCAAAGAAGCCTTAGCTGATAAGGGGTTTAACCCTGAATGCTTGAAAGAATTCCCATTTTTGGATGAGACCATTAGGAAAATGGGTTGGGAATTATTTTGTGCAGTACCCTGTGGATTCAGCCTCTCCTTCATCAGGGAATTCTATGATGAGGTTGCATATTCTAAAAGCCATACAGTAGAGGTTAGGGGTTGTGATGTGTCCTATGACCCAACCATCATTGATAATCTCTTTGGAATAATTGCACCCACCAACAGTGTATATAGAACCCTAGTAAACAAAGCCACAGAGGAGGATGCAAGGAAAGTACTCATGACAATAGCATAGCCTGGAACCACATGGAAGAATAGGATGTATAGAACCATGAACAGTAAGGACTTACTCCCTATTGTGAATGTTTGGTTCTATTTCATTAGGAACACCCTACAGCCCACCACTTATGATACAAGAATCACCTTTGAGAGGATGGTCATCCTCTACTGTATCATGAGTTGGAAGAAATTCAGTGTGGCAGAAGTAATCAGTAGGAGCATCAAATCTTGTGTTTAGAAGACCAAGGGAGACTTATGGCACCCTTCACTCATCCATGTCTTACTCACAAAGGCTAAGGTGAGATCTTTACCTACTGATGAGATAGTTTTAGGAAAGGCACTGATAGAGACTCAGACAGTGAGAAGAGTCAAAAAGAATGCAGAGAAGGCAATGAGAATATATGCCAGTGTTGCAGCAACTGCTGCTAGCACTTTTCAACATGTGAGCCACCCACAGTCTGCACCAATGCACCTACCACAGACAAGGCTTGAAACGAACTCATCCATATACCCGGTTAACGTTCTAGAAAGGAACCAGGACATCCTGATGAAGAATTTAGAAGAGAGAGATGCCATTTGTATGTCAAGGATGGAGACGCAAAAGAAGGAGATGGAGGAAAAGATCAAGAGTAGTGAAGACAAGATGTTATCCTGTTTGAAAAAGCAAGATAGGGTTGTGCAAAAGATGAGAAGACTTACTGCCCTCCATAGGGACTACCAGATGAAGAGAAAATGGGTTATGGAAGCTGAATAGGCTGCTGAGTATCCAGAGGAGTATGCTAGCATTGGACCCTACCTACCAGAGTTGATCACTAAAGCAGAGGAGTTCCTACCTACTGCTGCAGCACCACCTACTCCTAATGAGTAGGGCAGGTCCATTTCTCTACCTTAGCTCCATAGATTTTAGTCTTTATTTGCAGTTTTTATACACTTGAGTCTGGGAACTTTAATTTTTCTTTTGTAGATAATGAGATTAGTCCTTTACAGTCTACATCCCAAGTAATTTTGTTGTTCAAAGTTTAAGTCAGAACCATGCACACCCACCTGGGAAGCAAACAGACTTTCATACTCTGAATATTGATAAATGACTTAGGCCCTTCTTTCATACACCAGTTTATACATACTCTTTGCTCCCTCAAATCCAAACTAGTTTACTGTTGTCAATGGGGACATTGACCATTTCTAAGTGTGGGGAGGGGATCATGAAGACTCATGAGCAAGAAACAAAAGCACAAAAGCCCATAGGGCAGCAAAATGCTCAAAAAAATTAAATTTGAGTCAAAGAATTCAATTTAAAGGGGAAAAGATAACATATGCATAGCATACATATTGCTACTACATTACACATACACTTGAAAGACTGGGAGAAAGAAAACCCATGTGCCTAATAGGTCAAACCATCAAAAAGCCCTAAAGATTTTGAATTTCTAAGTATGGTTAAAGTCTTACAATAGGAAGTGTGTATATGGCCTATGGACTTGAAATGAAAGAAAGGAACGAACACAGAATTATGCTAGGTTATGGTTATGTTTTGGTCTTCAAGCTCATTAGTTGAGTTTTTCATTTCACCCCTTAATTTTTTTCCTGGAAATTGAGTCCATTTTAGTTGTCATTTTAGTTGCTTGGGGACAAGCAACAATTTAAGTGTGGGGATGTGATAAGTGTAAAAGGTATACACTTTAGCACCCATTTAGGACTTCATTTTACCTTCTTTTACATCGTTCCCAATCCTATCTTGAGTCTTTTTGTCTTATTTTACACTTTTAGTTTGATTGGAGCTAGGATGTAGAAAAAAGGTAATGTTCTATGATTATTGGTGAAAAAAATGCTAACAGGCTGTTGCTTCAGCAGGCACTGCTACAGAACTGATATTGGCAGCAATCGGCTCAATCCTTGGAAGATTTTCTTTTGTTGGAGACTTTTGAAGGCATCTTGGAAGTACAAGATCTGGAGGAGGGTGATGGAAGATGCCCTGAAGATGTCTTGATTTGCCTCCTTAAGCATTTTTAATTTTTAATTAGTGTACTCAATATGCTTGGTTAATAACCAATGGATAGTTAGCTTTTGTACTTTTAAGCATATTTTGATTCTCTTAGTTTAGTATAAGTAACAAGTAATGGTTGTAGTTTGAAACTATCCATCCTAAGCCTCATGCTTAGGCATAACATCAGCTGAATCAAAGCTTCTTACAAGCTTTGTATTCTAGTAGTTTTTAATATGTTGCAATCTTTTGAAATTGTTCTTACTTTATGTCAGTTGCTACAGTAATCTTTACAACATTTCATTTACTTTTCTTGCAAGTGTACTTTTCAAGTCATTTACATTCATGTCTTTTATCTTTATGTCATTTACTTTTGAGCTTTTACATTCAGCCATGCTAGGCTAAAAACCTTAGTGTGGGTGTAAGGGATCGTTGTGAGATTAATCCAAAGTGTTAGTGGATATTTTCTTGTTATAACAATTTAATTCACTATTCACAAGTGGTACAAACATTTCATCTAGCAATCTTTGACAAATTGACACATGTTATTTTACTTAGATGAGTTGGACCTTAAAATTAAGACAACACAAATGTTTTTAGTAGTTGTGTTATAGAGGCTACAGAGAGTTGCAACAACCTTATGGGTTGCAAAACTATATGGAAAGAAAGGCAAGATTTGTACTAGTTTGGTTCTTGATGCATCACCATGTGCATTGCCAACATATGGTCTAATTTTCACTTCCTTAGAAGGTCATTCAAAACAGTAGTGTTTGTAGAGAGCTATTGTTGTAGCACCCTTGTGATGATGTAGCAATGTTCACTGCACTCTGTTAGCTGAAATCCGACCTGATCTTACACCCATACTATCTTTTACTTATTGTTATATTTCAGTACTTTAGTTACCAACACTCCAAAGATATTGCTTCATTTTTATTCTTGAAATCTTGTTTTAAAGTTGACTTTGGTTGCTCTTCATGCTTTGAAAATCCCTGAGGTACGATATCTGGTATTACTTACCATTATTACTTGCTTTGGACGATACTAGTGAGCCATGTATACCTGCATGGTTTTCCAGTTGCTATAGCCTTATGGGGTTATATCCAATCCACACCAATAGGGAGAGGTTCATTTGAGAAATGCTAAATGTATGAGAAATAGAGAAATCATCCTAGCCCTTTATCTGGTCAACATTTGCGGCTTTGACAGTGAAGCGTCGAATAACTCGTGTGGTCCGTAGAAGATAGAGGGGTAGTTTTGTAAAATACGCAGGACGAGTTCATATGTGAACATATCTGATTCATATATGAACTATACGTTCATATGTGAATCAGTTAATTAGTTCATATGTGAATCTGGAAATTAATTTAACTGATTCACATATGAATCTACAGTTAATTAGTTCATATGTGAATTAGTTAATTAGTTCATATATGAATCAGTTAAAAGAGTTCATATGTGAATTCCACTAGTTCATATATGAATCACAAAGGTTAATATATGAATCAGTTAAAAGAGTTCATATGTGAATTGCACTGGTTCACATATGAACATATAGTTCATATGTGAATCATACCGGTTCATATATGAACTCGTCCTGTGTATTTGTAAAAATTACGAAATTGTTTTTCTATTTTTGGAATAGCCACAACTTTTGACCAGTCAAAACCGCAATTGTTGACTAGTCAAAGACGCAATATTTGACCAGTCAAATCCGATCTTGACCATATGAAAGGCTAGGATTACTTCTATATTTCTCATATATTTACCATTTCTCAAATGAACCTAAGGATATATATATATATATAGAGAGAGAGAGAGAGAGAGAGTCATAGGGTGAAATGAGATGTTTTAAATGTGTGAGAAGTAGAGAAGCGATCCTAGCCCTTCATCTAAAAAAATGGTCAAAAATTGCGGCTTCGACTGTGAAGCACCGGATAATTCGGTGCATGGTAACAGCTACGCGGAAGATAGAGAGGTAGTTTCGCAACTTTTAAAAATATGTGGCAAAACAAGTGCATATGTGAACCTATGTTATTCACATATGAACTATATGTTCATATCTGAACCAGTTTAATTCATATATGAATTATTTTATAAACTCGTGTGATTTACAAATGAACTATTTATATGATTCATATATGAACTATTTAACTGATTCATATATAAACTATTTATCTGATTTACATATGAACTATTTAACTGAGTCATATATGAACCCGAATGATTTACCATATTACCCTTCCTTTAAAAAATGGTCAACAATTGAAGTTTTGACTGTGATACCGGGTGGGGGGGGGGGACCATGGCTCCCAATTATTTGATCCAAGGGCTAGGATCACTTTTATACTTCTCATACACTTAGTACTTCATTTGAAACTCTCCCTATTTATGACTTGGAATCACGTGAGACCAACATGTTTTCTTGAGACCCGTGAGACGAGAACACCTTCATTTTACGAAAACACGAGAATCACCTTTTTACTATAATTAATCACATTTGATACTATAGTCCATCACTATAACACCCCTAAAATAGGAGGAAATTTAAACCGAATAATAAAGCGATAAAAATGCCTAAATATAAAAATCACCCAATAAGGGGAAATGTAGTAAAGTTTACATCATAAGAAATGGATGGTAGTTAACAACCTATTAATCTATACCAATTCAAGGTTAAGATTACAACCAGGTGTCGCTACAATCTCCAAAAGAATTCTATCAATTAATAACTCCACAAAGTCATCCAAAAGTTGATACCCCAAAAATGCCTCTACTGGCAGCATTCACTCCCCTCAAATGTTAGTGGCTCCGCTTCCCTATGATCCTGATATACATCTCATCTAAGAAAAAGTGTTAGGCTTACGCTTAGTAAGTTCAAAGAGTAGTATGATAAAGCTATAAAACAGTAATTTAAAAGCATAGCTTTAATCAAGTCATTTGGTTCATTTTATCATTCTCGCCCTTCGAAGGGCACAAAAATACATCTTACAATGATAGAGGAGACCCAATTTTCTATTGATAGTGACGGAATACAAAAGTAAGCCACATATCTATGTTATATAAGTATCACTTACTAGTTAACTAAGAGAGCACGCTCCTATCTTTTAAAAAAATTACCAACCATATGAGACGGTACAACTTAGATCTATACCCTTGTTTCTTCAAACATTATTAACTCTTTATTACCTAATATTTAGTGCATTAATTTTAAGTACACTCATATCTCTAAAACAACAATAAAATCTTTAAGCTATAACCAACATGGGTTTTGATTTTAAGATTGATGGTTCCAAAAGTTTGTATCAGCCCTAAAAGTTTAAAACGGTGATGAAAAACATTAACCTAATATGAGACTAAAACTCAAGTGATTTATATTGATTCACATAGAGTATTACTTCGGATAGTCAATATTTTGATCCAAACTTATGTCATTTTATATATTAAATGTACATCATAAGGATTCTCTTAATGGTGGAACAGATTAACGATGTTATGTAAAATTTACATGACATATAATATTAATTTAGAAATAAATATTGATATGTTTTGCGTCTAAGAATACTTGGAAAAACGATTTTATATAAATTATTAGTATTTCTTGAATGTAATTTTATTTCTTATGATAAAAACATTATATCAAAGATTTTTTTTCATAATTATTGAAGGTCATTTTCTACATCTCATTCAAGACCTGTAAATCACATGTGATTTTACACATTTTCTTATTTTTTTATTTAATTATTGTTTTCATATGAACCTTAAACCTAACTCTATATATAATCAGGTTTTATCCGCTTATGAGAGATGCCCAAGTTGCCAACCGAATCCATAGACATCTACAGTTCTTTTTGTCTTGCCGTGCGGTTCAGCGGCAAAAACAGACAACACCCATTACTTATTTTCCTCTCTTATTGCAATTGCAGTATAATCCTCCATCTTCTAATATAATTGCATAAAATACCCCTCCTATATTTTTGTCATGACCTCCCTTTTCAAATCATTCACTTTACACCACCAAATTTTTAACAAGTTGTCATTTGGGTATAAACCCACAACAACAAAAAATTCGAAATTTCAAACGAATGCTTATAGATCCGCCCTCTCTCGAACAGATAAGATTACGATGGCGTTTGTCTTTTAAGTGGTGCTGAAGTCTGAAGTCTGATTTCACTTCTAATTTTTAAGTGGTGGTGTTGAAGTCTGAAATCTGAATAAAAAAGACTGTTTGTTTTTATTTTTGTTTGAAATCTGAAAACATCTGAATATGTATTATTGTCTATTTTATCTCTGAAAATGTGATACTCTTGAATTTAACTAAATTATACTACTAAAATCAATATTTTGAACCACAAAATCAGAAGCAAACTCTCAAACAGTTTAGCCAACTCCTTGATTGTATTTGTGTCATCTACATTTCCCATTTCTTCCCGTCTTTCTTCTGCTTTAGGATCAGCACCCATTTCCCCCTTGAAGTATAAATGAAAATGATTCTCTGGCACCATGATCAGCACCCATTTCACCCATTTACTTCTTCATTTAAGGATTCAAGGGCTTTTTGACCGGGATCTTGCAAAGCAGAGGAAATTATCATCCATCATATAGTCAACACAAGTGATTACAGAAAACCAAAATTTCAGACAAAGAATTTACAAACACAAAAAACCACAATTTCAGAGAACCCATCCCTAACCAGAAAACCAAAATTTCAGACAAGGAATTATAAACACATGGATAGATAGAAAATACAAACAGATGGATCGACAGAAGAAAAAAAATTGAACCACAGGGATCGACAGAAAAAAATCATAATTGGTAATCCAGTTGAAGTTCTTTCCAATTTTATCAGGGTTCCAACCAATTACAATACCAATCTTCCCCAACCACAAACAAACATCAATTAGTCCTAAGAGATCGAAAATGAGAAGTTGAGAACCAAACAAAACCCAACCAAAATCCAACTGAAACTGATGAAGAACAAAATAGCTACTGTCACAATCAATCCACCCAAGATAGAACCAAATCTGATAAACCACCATATGGCAACCAGTAAACAGGAGCTAATTAGTGTTCAACAGAGGATCCCAAACTTGGAAAAAATAACCAAGCTTGATCGAGAACACAACCCGATTCCCACTAGAATCATCCTCCCACAAATCGAACGATCTGTACAGAAACGGTCGATCTGGACACAACCTGCAATAAACGATTTGGACACAACCTGCAAGAAACGATCTGGACACAACCTACAAGAAACTATCTAGACTGAAAATCGAACAGAACCTGCAAGAAACGATCGATCTGGACATAAAATAGAACGATTTGGAGAACGATCTGGACAGAAATCAAACAATTTAGAGAACGACCGGACAGAAAATCGAACGATTTGGAGAACGACCGGATTGGAGATCGATCTGGAGTTCACTGGGCTTGGAGATCGATTTGGTAGGGCATGGAGCGGCTATCTTGAAAAAAAGTGATAATAAGTGATTAGGTTATAACTTTTTGTTTCAGATAAGTTTAAGTGATAAGTGGGTCTCAATACTTAAAAAAACAAACAGACTTATTTGGGAAACATCTGACCGAATAAGTGATAATTGGTAAATAAGCTCTGAAAAGCAAAAAACAAACAGCCCCTGCGTATTCTTTGAATCTAATACAAATGAAGTCCTTACTTAAAATCACGGCGAATGCATACTCGTATTACATCAAGATTATGTTGAATACAAGCTACGTTTTGCATTAAATATTGAAATTTTGTGGCAAAATTTTGTTCAATATATATACAACTTTATATATATGGTTCGTTTAAATCTTGAAATTTTGTGGTAGAACTTTGTTCAATATACATACAACTTTATATGGTTCGTAACGCATGGTCTAGACCGATTTATTGGTAATAAGGCACACATAGAATGGAATAGACATTTTTCTTGTATGTGTCACAACATATATTCATTCCCGCTCTTGCTTTTGTCTCTTATTGTTTACCATATATGTTTCGTCATTCATTACCTCATATCATATCTCTTTGAACACAAACTCACAGGCTTAATGAAGTTATATGTACACAACCTATGAATGAACACATAAGTTTCCCCGTGGCCACATTTTTTTGATCATTTCTCTTTGGGTATATTTTGCAACTACACATAATACTTTAGATGTGCTGTGAAATATTTGAAACGTTTCGAAAAAAATATGGATCTCGATCACAACGTTATTTGTTTCTCAAAGTTTTGACTTTTAATATCGTATATTACCATGTTTTTTTTTTCGTTTTAAAATAAATTTAAGGAGACAATTAAATTTAGAATTTAGAAAACATATTTATTTACCTTTAATTAGCATATAAAAGATATTATTTTACATATTATATTACTTATATTTTACATAAATTTTTCTTATATTTTCCTTATAATTATTTTACATTTTTTATCTAACTTGGCATATAGTTTTTAATAAGGAAAATTGACTTAAATAGCCTAATCCCCCTATCCTTTCACCTCTTTAGCCATTTCTCCTCTCATTTTACGAAAATAGCCCTAAGTCCACCCCCGCAATTGCGAACTTAAGTCCACCTCTGCAATTGCTGACGTACGTGACACGTGTCACTCTCCTGTAAACCTGACGATTTTTAAGATTTTTTGGTATTAAATCCATATAATCGGTTCCCACACCCTCACCTACCTTTTTCTTCTTTATTTTATATAATATCTCGGTCCCCCATCTCAAACCCCACAATTTGTTTTTTTGTATTAAATGCGTGTAACCGATTCCCACACGTGTCACGTAGGTCCACAATTGCGGAGGTGGACCTAGGGCTATTTTTGTAAATTTGGGGAGGAGGGTTAAGCTATTTGAGTCAATTTTCCTTTTAATAAACATGACTAGTTTATCAACTATTTTACTAACTTGTAATTAAATCTTCTTATCTAATAATTTATTTTTCAACCAACAATTAATTTATCAAATATTTACCGAACAAACTTTAAGTTTTGAAGTAAAATATTCTTCCACTATATATATATATATATATATATATATATATATTGGAAGGATATTTTACAACCCTTAAAAAGGTTGCAACCCTTGCAACCCACATCTTAACCGTCGGATTCATGATCGGCGGTTATTTTATTTTTATTTTTCTGTTTTTTTAATTAAAAATATTGGGCCCCATATCTATTGTAACCGCCGATCATGAATCCGACGGTTAAGATGTGGGTTGCAAGGTTTGCAACTTTTTTAAGGGTTGCAAATTAGACAACCCCTATATATATATATATAGTGGAAGAATATTTTGCAACTCTTGAAAAGGTTGCAACCCTTGCAACCCACATCTTAACCGTCGGATTCATGATCGACGGTTATTTTATTTTTATTGTTCTTTTTTTTTAATTAAAAATATTGGGCCCCATATCTGTTGTAACCGTCGATCATGAATCCGACGGTTAAGATGTGGGTTGCAAGGTTTGCAACCTTTTTAAGGGTTGCAAATTAAACAACCCCTACATATATATATATATATATATATATATAGGGGTAGGATATTTTGCAACCCTTAAAAAGGTTGCAAACCTTGCAACCCACATCTTAACCGTCGGATTCATGATCGGCGGTTACAATAGATATGGGGCCCAATATTTTTAATTAAAAAAAACAGAAAAATAAAAATAAAATAACCGCCGATCATGAATCCAACGGTTAAGATGTGGGTTGCAAGGGTTGCAACATTTTTCAGGGTTGCAAAATATCCTTCCACTATATATATATATATATATATATATATATATATATATATATATATATATATATATATATATATATACTGTCTTTAAACGTTACAAAAGGAAAAGTAATAAAGTACGACGTTCATCCCCTCCCTCTCCACAAAAAGTTATCCTCAACCCCCACCTCCTTCCTACCCCTAAACCAAACTATAAATAAAACTCAATTTCTTCAATCTTATTCCCCCATTAATATAAAAATACTTTACACCCATTGACTTCAAATTTCTTCATGACTTCTTCATCTCAATTTCATCTCTCTTTCCAACTTCTCTCAATCTCAATCTCAATCTCATACCCATTTCTCTGATTTCCAACAATCACCACCAAAAAGATAAAACATTGCTAATGTTGCCCTCCAATGGGCTGGTTCTAGCCACCGCCATGGCTGCCGGAACAGCAATTTTCCTCGCCATCTGCCTCCACAAGCAACCCACCATCGCCACCGTCCTCCACCACCCAAGACCCTGCATCTCTTCAGGTTCCTCTTTTTTTCAATTTTCTTAGGTCATGTCATTTTTTCAGTCAAAATTGAGATTTTCTTTCTGGGATTTTGGATTATGAATTGATGCAGATGGGAAGAAGAAGAATAATAATAAGAAGAACAAGGGGAAAAACAAGAAGAAAAAGGTGCAGTTTGCAGAGGATGTGATGGAACCAAGTGGAAATGGAGATGAGTTTAGGAGAAGGCATAAAAGTAAGAATATTCATCAAAACAGGAATTATTTGTCAATATTCAAAGATGAAGGGGGTCAAAAGAAACCATCAAGAAATCTAAAGGGTCTTCCTGCAAATAGGATGGCTCTCTACTCTGGAATTCTCAGAGATCGTGGTGTTCATCGAGTCGCATGTTCTTGTTAACTCCGACTTACTTTTTACATATTAGTTCCTTATTTTTAGAAATTTCACAGTTTGACCCTTCTTATTTTTTTGGAGTGCAAAATGCACCCTTCTTCTTTGCTATTTGTTTTTTAGGACAACTCTTTTTTTGTTTCTTGCTCTTGCATCTGATGTTAATGGCGGTTGTACCCTTTTGTACAATTTGAAAGAAATTATAAAGGGTAGTTTTGTAATCCATTGTACTGAAAAAAATATTTCAATCTTATTATAATCATTTTTGAGAAGTTCTCCAAATTGAAAAATATTTCACTCTTATTGTAATCGTTTTTAGAGAGTTCTCTAAATTTGACGCTTTTTTCTTACTTTCTCCATTTCGAATAAAGGTTTTAGAGAATCTGTTAGATTAAAAACGTGTTCAAAATCTCCGTTTTCTCTTCTTTAAAGAATCTATTAAAAATGTTCGGTATCAAAACTTCCCACCTTTTAATTTTATTTTAGTTTCAAGAAATATTTATCAATCTCAAAAGAAATGTGATGTTTTAATAAAAATATGATTTGAAATTTCTAATTTTCAAGAAATTTGTTGCATAGTATGTGCATATCAAATTTTGTATTTTAATACGGGACTAATAATCTATACTATATTATAAAACACGGATAAAAAACTATTTAATACAAATTATTAGGCACACAAGGTACCATCATTTTATGCAAGATTTTAAAAATCTCTTAATTTACAAGTTTCAAAGCACAAGATACATATTATACTGCAGACTTCTAACATCCATCAATTTAGTATATGCAGGATCTTTCTTTTATGTAGATCTTTCCATATATCATTATTAATTAATATATTATATTACTATAAATTTGTTTTAATTATATTATTAAATATGTAATTGGTTATTTTTTCTAGATGTCATTAAAATATATAAGATAATCATTAAATTCTGACAAAATACTTAATTTTTTTTATATATAAAATATTATATTATTAAGCCTGAATTAAATAAAATTATAAAAAAACATTATCATTTTCTCAAAACATCCAAGATAATACTGTAAATCAACGAAAAAACAAAAAATAAAATGAAACATTAAAATCGTGATGTATCTCGCTGCATTGCGCGAATATGCTTCTAATTTAACTTAAAATGTGTATCAGGTAAAGTTGGTATTTATTTTTGGGAAAAAAGTTACGATAAAGTCAAAATTGATCCTTTTTTTTTAATTTACATATATATATTATATTATAAAATATTTAAGATAAAGTTCTAAAATTCATTTTTTATATATTAACTACTTATATATTTCTTAAAATTCAATATTAAAATTAATTATGCATAAGTATAACTTTTTAAAACTACATGTTTGATTTCATGTAACTAACTAATACACATAATCAAATATAAAATAAACATCTCATTTTAAATATAAAAAATCAGAATATAATTAAAATGATCTTTGAATTCTAAAAGAATACTTAATTATTATCTTTATAAAAAATAGTTATGTTATAAACCTAAAAAAATTACTTTGTTATTAAACCTAAAATGAATTAAACAAATAATATAAATAAATGAAAACTTTTATATTCTTAATTTGAAACTAATATCAATATACTATTTTAAATTTTTTATAGGGTCTTCAAATTTATATTTTATTCAAACATAAAAAATTATTGTTTTCACAAAACTACATAAAACCGTATTATAAAATCAATAGAAACAAAATAAAACAAAACATTAAAATCGAGATGTATCACGCTGCATTATGTGAATATACTATAGTGTTAATAAAAAAATACACCAATCGTATACTCATATGTTGATCAATTAAAAAAATTGTCATTTGTGTGGACTTTTAGTTTATTTGTTAATAGTATCTTATCAGATAGGGGTGTTCAAAAAAACCGCTGGACCGCTTAAACCGATTGAACCAAGTCAAACCAGACCGTTTTTGGCGATTTAGGCGGTCTGACGGTCTAGTCTGGTCTGAAAAATTTTCAAACCGGGCGGTCCGGTCCGGTCTGCGGTTTGGAGTTTTTTTTGGGCGGTTTGGACCAAACCGACCGCCAAATATATCTATATATTTTTTTTTTATTTTTTCATAGACATCTTTATATCATCTATTGTTTAGCCTAAATATTCAATTTATCTTTAGACTTAAATATTTACAAAAAGGCCTAAAGATAATTTTAAATCGCTGTGAATTTTATTTGCACTTTGCATATTACTTTTCTTTAATGTTTTGTCTTGAGATATTTTGTTAACTTTTGTGGACTTTGTTAACATTGTTGTGGATTTTCTTTATTCAAATGAACTCAAGCTAATGAACCTTTAAAATTCAAAATTTTATATGTTTTTTATGTTTAAACTTTAAAGCCCACTAAAAAGCCCAAACCGCCTAAACCGCGGTCCGACTTGACCGGTCTGGGCACTTGATGTCAAACCGCTCGGTTTGAAAAATCAATAAACCGCCACTAGCGGTTTGGTTTGTGGTTTGAGGGGTTAAACTGCCCAAACCTGACCGCAAACACCCCTATTATCAGATAAAGAAATAAATTTTAAATGTATAACATTTACAAATCATCAATTTGTGTTTGGGAAACTAGTTGATAAGCTAGTAAAGATAATTGTTGACTGATAAGTTAGCTGATAAATTAGTCTATGTTTGGCAAACTAACTGATAAACAAATCATGTTTGGGAAAATATATATGATAAGTATGTAAAAAGAAGACATCTTAAAAAAATATTAATTACAATATTTCATAATATAATTAAATCAAGTTTCTAATAATATAATATGTTAACTAACATAAATAAAATAGTGAATAAAAGATTAAATAATATAATATGTTAATTGAAAGAATATAAAATTGATTATTATATATATGCTATAAATTTTGAATTTACTAAAATAAATGTTAGAAAAAAACTCTACATAAAGTTATAGTTTTAAACAACCATTGCATATGATAAGAAACAAAAAAATTGGTCAACCTCACATGTCCTAATTAATTAATAAATTTTCAAAGAATATATCTAATAATTAAATTAAATAATTTATTAAAATCATAACACGGTATTATTATCAATAAAACAAAATAAGTATAACTTTAATTTTTGTAAAACTTACATAAGTATATATTTGGTTTTTGATAATTAAAATATATTAAATTATAATTTAAAAGAATAATAATTTAAAAATAAATGATATTATTAACAATAATTTTAAATAATTAATATCTATGTATAATTAAAATTAATTAATAATTTTCAAGAATTATTAATTACTATTAATTAACATATATTAATATTAACAATAATTAATTTCTATTAATATTTATTTATAATTAATAGTAATAAACAATAATTAATATTTATGAGAGTTATAATTGGAAATTTTGATAAAAAAAACTCCTAATAAACTACTTCAAGCTAGTTTATTCATAAGTTAGCTTATGTTCAACTAAACATTTACTTAAAAAATAAGCTAACTTATTTTTGTTAAACAATGCCTTAATAACGTTTGGCAAAAATTAGTTGATATGTTTAGTTGATACATATAAATTGACAAAAAATGACATGTTTGTCAATTGTCATAGGGGCAGCAACGACTTAATCAACATTAATTATAACATAATATAAGTAAGACAAATCACCAATATATTCCATCACTTGAAAATAAAGGTTTTCTATATTTGTCTTAAGGATGACAACGACTTAATAGGTGATAGGTAGGTTTTACACCTCCCTTAGATCTAACTGTAAGAGTACGGGTCGAAATCAAGTAATAGTACTAAGTACGAGTATTGATCCAGAGGAACATGGTATTGAGTACCACAATTACTATATAAATAATTAATTAGACTAACAATAGCTGATTTGAGTTGAATTTAACAAACAATTAAACTAAACACACTAGAATTGCAACCTTGAAAATTCAAAAGAGTAAACTCAGATTATGAAGAGCAGTTGGGGATTGGATTACTGTTGGGTTCATCTTATTTTAAACAATGGAAGGGTTAAGTACTTTTTCTCAATTGTTCAATGAAATTAATCACAAAAACAGCTACTACACCTCCTCAAGCTATAACAATCTTAGCAGTTGGAAAAATGATGTTTCATCTCTCGATCTCAACAATCAATTCAAACTTGCTTACAAGAACAGGATTAAACAAATTATATGGTTGAATGGGTATATCTCTATCCAATTCTTACCAGATGCATATAACAAGTACATCTAACCTTAATAAACTTTTCTCAAAGATTCGAAAGGCCAAGAGAAATTATCCATTAGTTGATCAGACTAAAAGAATCAATTAAAATTGTGTCATATGCTTCATTGAATAATCAATCAAAAATATAAAACCCAATCACATGTTTAAAATGGAATTACACCCAAAATTCATCCAACCACCAACATGAAGAGATTAGTTCATGTTGGGGGTATTGAAGATCAAAACACACGATGAAATGATTGACGTTCTAAACATTGTTCTAAATTGAAGAATACTCAAAAGTACAAAAATTCCCTGAGATCTCAATCCTCTAAGCATAAGAATTGTAAATCGATCGAGGATCTGTTTCCACCAAGATCTCCCCACCTTTTCTCTGCGTTTTTCTCCCTTGTTCCTCTCCAAAATCGCCTCTAGCCGCATCTAGATTTTTTCAATCTTTGTAACTACCCAAACCTGGCTGAAACAGTTGATTAAGACTGTTTCAGTGCGTGGCGCGAGTTATAGCGCAGATTGGGTCGCGCGGGAAGTCTTTCGCTTCACCCAAACCTGCGCGGCTTCAGAAAGTAGCGCCCGAGGTCGCACGGTGCACTGTTTCTTCCTTTTTGCACTTCAAGTTCTCACCACTCTTCACAAAATTGAGAATGGCTTCCCAATTCAAAAATTTTGACGATTTTATCTTGAATTTTTCTTCTTCTTCTCATCCCGTCTTGACCTGTACTTTTCTTCCATAAACCTATTAGTTCCATCACTATTTTCCTTGGGATCACGCATTTTCCACTGGTTTTAGCGTATATATAATGTCCCAATCCGACATTATCAACAACCCCAAACCGAGCGTTGGTTGTCCCCAAGCAAAATAGCGACAAAAATATAAAAACAACCATTCTGAAAGATGAATATTCGCATAACTAACATTGTCGGTGATAACAGTGTCGAGACATGAAGTTCCCCTTCTAACAAGAGAACCGAGAAAACTTGAGAACCTTAATTTTATGATTCAAAGTGTTAACCTTCATTGAGGACTGAACTGTAATAGACCACACCACATTGATTCCATGTAACACCCGTAATTTTCGGTAATTAAATGTCACCCAGGCGTTTCGTATCTTGTAAGCAGTGGGATTTTGTTGGGAAATCATTATTAATAGTCTCTTAGAGTATCGGGGGTATTGGCGTTGAAAAAGTCGAGTTTCAGAGCTTGGTACGGGCTTGGCTACAATGCCCGGCGACTATGACAGTGTCATAGTCGTACCGGGCAAAGTCGCAGCACGAAACAGAAAGGGGCAAGGAGCTGGCGACAATGACTAGCGACATTGCCATGGGCAATGTCGCATGGAGGGGGGGAGCAGGCTGTCAAAATCGGGTTTTTGGCTCATTTTTCATTTCTCACCTCTTACTGCCCCCCCCCCAACTCTCCTAAAACCCTCCCAAGACCCATCTTCCTCATCCATGGTGTTTTGGAGTTCTAAATCCTCAAATCCCCAAGTTATTATGTAGCATTAACCTACCAAGTGCAATGATGGAAGCTAAATAACAAGGATCTTCATCTTCATCTTCAACCTCAAGCTTCACTTAGGGTTTTCTAGGTTTTCACCAAAACTTAGGTGGTAAGTTTATCCCCTCATTTTCTAAACCTTAATAGGTGATGTAAAATGTTTCATTGATGATTTCTAGTGTCTGATTCCTTCAGTTTCGGTTTGTAAGATTTTGGAAGGGTTGGGGTGAAAATTAGGGTTTTGACCATAATGGGTTGTTTGGCGTTCGGTTCTAAATGGTTGAATGTGTTTGTTTATGGTGGAAAATTTATGTATCTAGGTTTATGGAAGTTTTGACCTTGAAGATTCAAGTTTCTTCAAAGGAGCTCAAAGTGGGGTAAAATCTAGATTTAGCCTAAATCTAACAAGGTGAGTTCAAGATGATTTATGAAAACGGTGTACATGCCAAAATGTTTATTTTTAAAAGTGTTTACATGTTTTACATGAAATTATTAATTGTTCGGTTATTTGGTAAATCTTGATTATTTGATGTGTATGGTTTTATAAGCATTGAGAAACACCCATTTTAGGATTTTTGAACATTTTGATAAATAAATGTGTTGATACGTTTCCTTGATAATTTATATATAAATGGATTCCATTTGATGTAAAGGTCATTTATATGAATTTGAACTTACAACTATTTGGAAAATGTATATAATTGTGTTATGAGGCATTTTGGAAATATAAGGGTAAAGAGTCCATTTGAAAAATGGTTTGCCTCAACCAATGTTGAGTTTGAGTTAATTATACATTTGGTCGTTGTGTCTACATCATCGTCGGTTAAACGTGTTTTAATGTTTACAAATGCTTTCGTTGGAGATTTACGTAAACTATTGGGCCTTTGGCTCGGTTTTGACTAAATGAAGTCTTGAGGACATTTGTCCGGTTTAAAAACAGTTGTGGAGTTTTGAGTATAATGGCGTATATTTCGTGTCATTTGGGAGTTGCATGTTTTGGGTGCGTTGGTCATTCAATTAGAGTCATGTAATGTTAGACAGTGTTGCATCGGATCCATAGGCACGTAAGTCTGCCTGTCTTGGTAAAACGGGTAAGGTTGGTTATAACCGTGGACCGCTTGGGTTCTCTAGCGAGTAGGCAATAGGTGGCGCGATGCTTCCGAGTTGAAACTCGTCTAGATTGGATAGGCACCCATGTTTGTAAGTCCTTGAGGTGGAACTCGACGGAGTATGGTTAGAGGCATAAACGGTCCGAGTATTGTGATGTTGGTGGTGGCATGGGAACTAGGTCCGGGATATGTGGTGAAATCCAATAACATCACGGGTGGCCCCATTCACGTGTTCTTACCACCCAAGATGGAAACGTTGAGATGACATGCGAGTACGTTGTATGGGCGGCCTACTCGTGTGTTTCTCTACTCTCAACGTATACGGGTCTCCCCCATCGTCGATCAGTAGTATTTTAAATGTTAATGTCGTATATTACCAACTTTGGTTTTTGTGTGGTCGATGGTAAATGATGGCCTTAATATTGGGTTTCCCCCGCGTATATTAAGGTTTGAATGGAATGCGTCATTTCTACGTTTCGGTATTTGGTTCCTTCCGTTTTATGGTTGTGTGAGTATTGGGTCTAATGTCCGTGTTTACGGTGATATTTATTTATATGGGTTTTCGTCAATGGATAAACAGTGGTGTGTGTCATGTCCCACCCGTGTCTTGGGTGTTCCAAAATATAAAATGTTACCCGCGTTTTATAAAATTGGGAGACCTCTCTCTATTTTCCTTTTGAGTAAGTTTTGGGTTGAGCTTAAATTTACGAAAGAACGTTTTATACTGGGATCTTCTCCTTTAAAACAGTTTGGTTTGGTTAATGATTAACTCGGTGTCTCTTTCGTTTAAAATGCATAATTATTGGTAAACGAGTCGTTTTCATAAGTGAAGCATATGATTTTGAAAGATTATGATTTTAATTGCATTCTTCCTTTTTAAACGATTAATTTATATATGTTGAAAACTCTTGAGCTCACTAGGCGTTAAGCCTAACCTTTTTATTTGTCGGCATGTGCATCAGGTTCCAGTTGGGGGTTTAGTTCTAGCAGTACTATGAAGAGATGTGCTTTAGTTTTTTCACAAGTGTAAGTATTTGGTGAAGTCTTCCGCAGTTTGGAGATAGTGACTATTATTGGGTTTTAGTAGCACCCGTCCTTGTTATAGACTGTACGTAAAGAATAAATTGTGTGTGTTGAGGTTAAACCTTAAATTGTGATTGTATATGAATCATTTATTGATGTATTTAGAAAATTTTAAATTAGTTGCTATTTCTAGATTTCAGGGCGTTACATTCCAACCTAGGTTAAACATGCTTAGAGAGGATTTCGCCTCGACCCTACCTCGTCGGATGCTCTCGATACACACGAACTTAGGCTTTAACACACTTGATCATGCAATGGGAGTTTATGTGCAAATAATTACCAAGTTGAGCATGAACAAAGAAATATGAAAGACCCATAATTGTAAGCAAAGTGATCGCGGAAGGAATCAACTCGCAAGACTGGGCATAATTGGGTACTCTGTCTATCTTTCTTCATTCCCAATCAGCTCATCAGTGACCTTACACAACTTTTATGGGTTGGTAATGGTTCAGAATTTGTTTTGACTAGATTCCTCACCATTCTATTGAGTTTTCCCACATCTTGAATTACTACTACCTCTCCCATCAATGTTTCCACCCCTTTTATTGATTTTTTTGCACTACATGTTGTTCCTAATCAAAGCAACCTTGAAAAAGGTAGGTTATCCATTCAACTGGGGTTCTTTGGGTGAATTGAGAAGTTAGGTAGCATCAAACAGTTAAGGATACATTTAGCCAGCAGTTCATGAATCGGATCCACAGAGTTGGTACCCAATTTCCCTATAGAGGTCTTTGTTAGTCAACGTAAGATTATAGCGAGATCACGCTATAATTACAAGAAGGATTAAGAAAAGTGTATATGATTTACGCATTCATCCTCTCGCAATTGACGTGCAATTAAGGCTCAAAGTTCTCTCGTAGGTTAGTCTCCACTAATGTCCCTAAGCCATGCAGTCCCCTAAATTTTCCTCTCTGCTATGTTAGCCCTTACCAGTTCATCCCTTAATGACAGAAATTTAACACTTTAATGCACAAACAGGTTCAACAAATATGTCGAATAATACATAAAGCAAACATGTTAATCACCGATACAACCAACCCTAAACCTGAATATCACATTGTCCCCAATGTGAACCAATTAAGCAGTTAAAGATAGGTAAAACAACTAAGGTTATGCGAATTTAGGGTACAATCATCCAACGAAAGACATTAAAAGTTCAACCAATAAAATTGTCTTAAACTGATATGGGTAAAAGCGAGTGAACCAACCCCTTAATCGTTGCGATGGCCTGACGATGGTGCACGCCTCGGTTGCCCACGCACACGACGAGCAGGGGGGCGATCGTATGGCCCCGCTTCATTAGTTGTCGGTGTCGCTCCACCCATCAGGCGTCGTATCTCTCTCAACTCATCTGTCATCTCCCTGAATTCCACTCTGCATCTCCGTCTAGACACTTGTGATCCGATTGTTCAAATAAGTGGCCCAAGATGGAGAATTCGATGGGAGGCCACCATCATCATCTGGGTCGTAATCCACATCATCCACATCTACATCATCTGTATTAGCTGGTACTCGAACCTCCTCAACTGCTACCACTTCCTGCCGCTCCAAATTTCTTTGTGCTGTAATTTTGAATTGATAAGTGCGGCGATCAATATGAGTTTGAGGTGGGAATGTGCGGCCTATATGAATCCCTGCATTATGACATCTCTTAGTTAAGGAAAGGGTAGTACCCCATTACAGTTTGGTTCACCAGCATCTGTCATTTCAAGTTGCACGATGTGCCCGACATCCAATGGAAGGTTATGTTGAAGATAGTAGAGGACCCGGGCAACCAATGGATTAGCGTACGTATTGTGAGTAGATGGCAGCAGGTTGGCTTTCACAAAGAGCATCCAAATAGCCAGATCAGGAGGCAGTTCACTTTTCCTGATTTCTGCTTCTCGATTCCTCCAATCGCCATTCCCGTTCATGCGGAGGGATTAAGCTATTATGTTGTTATGCTCATCATTCTCGGTCACCCCTGGTATTTGAGAAATTCCATAGTGGAGGCCCAAATTCCTTAGCCTCGGAATTCCAAAGTACTCACAAATATCATCCATCGAGAGTCGAACGGTCACCCCTCGCACCACCACCGTATGGAATTCATTAAAAGTTGGCGGTAGCATTGAGGCGTAGAATTCCAAAACGAGTTGAGGGTCATATGGATCGGGGTTCCGGACATACGGGATCCAACCTCTTTGAAGAGCAATAGCAATTACGCCTTCATTTGGGATGTCTTCGAACTTGATCTTCCTTTCTGTCCAGATGTTGCCCTTTTCGAAATTTTTCAGCTTTTGTCCGTAGTGTGGGTTTGTTCATTGGCGTAATTGGTTATGCTGAGAGGCAGTCAGATTAAAGTCAGTGCCCCACCTTCCAGTTTTTTCTGGGTCTGTTCGCATCCTGAAAATTAAACACAGATAAGTGAGTGTATGAATATCCCAACCACCCCAAACCTTGTCCAAATACTAGGGTTGTATTCACAACGGGATGGTTATACCAAGGTCATTGATTGAACCCCAAACATGTGGTTTGGTCGTCTCTCAACTTATGGTCAGAAAACAACTACAAACCCCCATCATGCCGATTTAGAGTACACACAACTCATCCAAAATAAAGAACACAATATCCCTTATAACATCGAATCAACAAGTCCAAAGAATTTGCATATACGTTATCAACAATCAATCCCAAAAATTCTTTGTTATGTTCATGCAATCCACAATGGTGATTATTCATCTACCCAATAGAAGTAACATCAATCATCCACTTCACATTGTCAAAAATTTAGAAACCCCAAAATTCTACATTACAAACATGCAATAACAAAATAATTCTTAAAGTAGGAAAGTAAGCATTGCATATAATGAGAAGAATTTCAAACCTTTGTTTGAATGGGTAAGAAACCCAAAATTCTGACACATTCATAGAAGATTGATGGTTAGACAGTTACTTTCTTCATTCAAGGAATTAGGATATGCAAAGACAATTGAACTCAGATGGTGCCAGGTCCTTGACCGGAAAGTCGCCGAAAAACAAGATTTTGGAGGTGGTAATCAGAGGTTTGAGATGGTAGAGAGGGAGAGAGATTCGAAATTTTGAGGAAAAATTAGGGTTAACAAAACCCTGTGGCACCCCCCATCGCCTATATTTAAACCTGCAGACCTGTGCGGGCGGGTTTGACCGCGGATTAGGCCGCGCGAAAACCCACGCCATGCACTGGAACTGGAAGACCAAACAGTGGCATGTGCGTCTTATGTCACGAGTTCACCCGCATGGAGACCCGCGAGGTGTTCTGCAATCCTGAAACCAAACAGTGGCACGCGCGGCTTATGCCGTGGGTTCACCCGCGTGAGACCCATGTCATGCACTGTTGTTTGTATTCTTTTTCTCTGCTCCATTTCTCGACTACTCACCTCATGGATAGAAAACCATCAAATCGAAAATAACGACATTAAAAGAAGGACAATAAAACACACCTACGGTGGGTTGCCTCCCACCCAGCGCCTTATTTAGGGTCGTGGCTCAACCTTTTCAGTGATTACTCGGTAGGATCTTGTAGAAATATGGTGTTCACTACCATCGTTTCTCCTCCATAATACGGTTTTACGCACTGACCATTCACCTTGAAAGTTGTCCCATCTTGTCGTTGTAGTTCGACAGTACCATAAGGGGATACTTCATTTACCGTGAAAGGGCATGACCACTTCGATTTCAACTTACCTGAAAACAAACGTAATCGTGAGTTAAATAATAAGACTTTCATACCCGAAACGATTACCTTGTGGTTAAGGTGTTTGTCGTGAAATCTCTTGGTGTGTTCTTTGTAGATGGTCGCATTCTCAAATGCATCTTGGCGAATCTCCTCTAGCTCGTTCAGTTGCAAGAAATGACGATTGCCAGCCACCTTCAAATTCATGTTGAGCTGTTTAATTGCCCAAAATGCCTGATGTTCAAGCTCGACAGGCAAGTGACAAGATTTCCCAAACACAAGTCGATATGGAGTGGTTCCAAGTGGTGTTTTGAATGTTCCGGTATGCCCATAGTGCATCGTCTAATTTTGACGACCAATCCTTACGGAATGCACTCACGGTCTTCTCGATAATTTGCTTGAGTTCTCGATTGGACACCTCTGCGAGACCATTAGCTTGCGAATGATATGGTGTTGTCACCTTATGCTTGACAAAATATTTTCTCAACATCGCATCTAAGTAACGGTTATAGAAGTGACTACCACCATCGTAATCAGCGCCCTTGGCACCCTAAACCGAGTGAAAATGTTCTTTTGTAAGAATTTCATGACCACCTTGGAGTCATTAGTTAAGTTTGAAATCGCCTCAACCCACTTGGACACGTAGTCTACGTCCACCAAGATGTATTCATTCCTACCCGAATTCGGAAACGGACCCATGAAATTGATTCCCCAGACATCGAATAATTCCACTTCCATGAACACCTTCATGGGCATATCATTTTTCTTGGAAATGTTTCCAACTCCCCGACAACGGTCACACCGGGAAATAAATTCTCGAACTTCTTTAAACATCGATGGCTAAAAGAACCCAGATTGTAGGATCTTTGCTGCCGTTCTGTCAGTGCTAAAATGGCCTCCACATTATAATGTGTGACAGTGGTTTAGAATATCGGCCTTTTCTTCGTCTGGAACACATCTCCTGATCATGCCATCGGCACACAACTTGTAAAGGTATGGCTCATCCCAATAGTACTGCTTTGCATCTGAGAGGAACTTTTTCCTTTGATGTGAATTCAACTTGTATGGCATGATTGATCCCACCAAATAGTTAACTATATCAGCATACCATGGCTCTGAATGACTCACCTTCAACAATTGTTCATCCGAGAAAGAATCATTGATGATGGAATTGTCTTTTTCCCGATTCTCCTCAAGTCTTGATAAGTGATCAGCCACTGTATTTTGTGAACCCTTCTTGTCCAGAATCTCTAGATCAAACTCTTGGAGTAAAAGTACCCAACTAATGATTCTTGGCTTCGCGTCTTTCTTTGCCATCAAATACTTTAGAGCCGAATGATCGATATACACTATCACCCTAGCACCAATCAAGTACGATCGGAATTTCTCGCGGGCATATACAATGGCTAGTAGTTCCTTTTCAGTTGTGGCATAGTTGATCTGAGCTTCATTTAGTGTCTTGTTGGCGTAATAGATGACACGCATCTTCTTGTCTTTTCTTTGGCCCAACACTCCTCCAACCGCAATGTCACTCGCATCACACATGAGGACAAACAGAAGATTCCAATCAAGTGCCGTAAGAATTGGTGCTGAGATCAACTCTTTCTTCAACCTATCAAAAGCATAATTGCATTTATTAGTGAATTCGAATTTAGCATCTTTAAGAAGTAATGAACACAAATGTTTTAGTAATTTTTGAGAAGTCTTTTATGAATCACCGGTAGAAACCGGTGTGTCCCAAGAAGATTCTGACTCCCTTGACTGAATTTGGATATGGCAAATTGTCAATTACCACCACCTTTGCCTTGTCCACTTCAATTCCTGCTTTTGATATCTTGTGGTCGAGCACTATTCCTTCAGTTACCATGAAGTGACATTTTTCCCAGTTCAATACCAAACTTGTCTCTTTGCATCTTTGTAAAACGTCATCCAAATTTGCTAAGCATGTATCGAAAGAGTGCCCAAACACTGAAAAATCGTCCATAAAGATCTCTATAGTTCGTTCCACCATATCTGAGAAAATAGCCATCATACACCTTTGAAAGTTTGATGGAGCATTACATAAGTCGAACGACATCCTCCAATAGGCAAACGTACCATAAGGGCATGTAAAGGTCGTCTTATCTTGATCTTCCGGCGCTATTGGTGTCTGATTATATCCTGAGTACCCGTCTAGAAAACAATAGTACAAATGCCCCGCTAGTCGCTCGAGCATCTGATCAATGAATGGAAGTGGAAAATGGTCCTTCCGGGTGGCGTCATTCAGCTTCCGATAATCGATACATACTCTCCACACTGTGACTGTCTGAGAAGGGATCAGTTCATTGTTTTTGTTCTTTACCACAGTAATACCACCTTTCTTTGGTACTACTTGAACTGGACTCACCCACGGACTATTAGAAATCGGGTAAATAATCCTGGTATCAAGAAGTTTTAATATCTCTTTTTGAACAACCTCCTCCATGTTCGGGTTGAGTCATCTTTGTTGTTGAACAACCGACCGATGTCCCTCTTCCAAATTGATACGGTGTGAAAAGTTGGACTTAAGCCTTTTAGGTCGGCTATCGTCCATCCAATTGCATTTAGATGCCCTCGAAGAACTCGGAGTAGCTTGTCTTTATTGCCTGTACTTAGATGGACTGATATGATTACCGGTAATGTCTCTCCATTCCTCAAATAGGCGTACTCCAGATGTGATGGCAATTTCTTGAGTTCCAACTATGGTGGTGTTTTTAATGATGGTTGAGATTCTGGGATTGGTGTTCCCAAGTCCTCAACCGCTAGCCTGCGATATCCCTTGTAATTGGGTAATGCATTTAGATGCATTACACTTTCACTCCTTGAATCAGAATCAGTGTTTGTCAATGCATTTTGTAATGGATCTTTTGACAATAGCAAATCGCCACTCTCTCGTACCATGGTTTCAATTGCATTCACCTTGTAGCATTCATTCAACTCCATATTCTGTTTAGCCGCCCAAAATACATTAAATATGGTCTCTTCTTCTCCAACTCTGAGTGTGAGCTTGCCTCCTATCACATATATCAACGCTTTCTCCGTAGCTAAAAAAGGTCTACCAAGGATCAATGGTATCTCTTTATCTTCATCCATGTCAAGCACCACAAAATCCACTGGGAAGTAGAACTTTTCCACCTTGATGAGTACATCTTCGATCACTCCGTACGGGTACTTGATGGATCTATCAGCAAGTTGCAATGTCACATTAGTGGGTTGTACCTCTCCTAATCCTAGCTTCCTGAAAATTGACAAAGGCATCAAATTAATACTTGCACCAAGACCACATAGTGCTTTACTAAACTCAGAATTTCCTATATGAACAGGAATAGTAAAACACCCTAGATCCTTTAGTTTAGGTGGGAGCTTATGCTGGATGATTGCACTACACTTTTCAGTTAGTGCCACGATTGCCTGTTCCTCAATCTTCCTTTTATTAGAGAGGATGTATTTCAAGAACTTCACGTACGAAGTCATTTGAGCCAAGGCATTTGCAAAAGGAATGTTAATATGCAGTTTTTTAAATACCTCAAGAAATTTAGCAAAATTAACATCATCCTTGTGAGCTTTTAGACGGTTAGGAAATGACATTTTTGGTGTTGTGGGTTTGACAAGAGGTCTCGCGGTGGTTCTTTCTTGCTCCTTTCCCTTTTCTTTCACATCTGGTCTCTCCATCTCAATGCTTTCATCAACTTTCTCTTCATCTTCTTCTTCCACCATTACTTCGGGTTCCTTTCCTTTCTCTAGAACTGGCTCTCGCGTCGGGTCCTTGATGAGTTCTTTCCCGCTTCCTAGCTGAATAGCATTACAATCCTCCCTTGGCTTTCTCTCTGTTTGACTAGGAAATTGGCCTTGGATTCGATATTGTAATGCTTCCGCTATCTGCCCCACTTGTTGCTCCAGAATTTGAATGGATACGGTGTTCTGATCAGTTGTTGCTTTTACTGTACTTATCGTGTTAGTTAAAATGCTAACTGACGAAGTGATTCCCTCCACGGTTGTATCCATCTTCAAGACAAACTTCATCATCATTTCCTCCAACCCGACTTCTTTTCTGAAGCTTGCCCTTCTTCATGCCTCCTTTGGTTGTAACCTGTAGGACGATAAACATTATTAGCATTAGAAGAAGATGAAAAGTTAGAACTATTACCGAATTGTTGTTGTTGTTGTCCCATGGTCTCCCTTGGACCATTTTGCGGTTGGCTCCATGAAAAGTTCAGGTGTCTCTTCCATCCTTCATTGTATGTATTGGAGAAAGGGAATTCCTTGGTCGGTTGTGGTTCTGGAGAAAGTTGACTTGTTCAGACGGTTCAAACTGCGAATACTGATCCGACATCCCATCATTTGGCATTGAATTCTGCATAGAGGTACCTTTCAATTGGTTGGTGATAGCGGCCAACTATGTCTTTATCTGCCTTGGCTCATCCGACTCATGAACACTAGCTACTTTTCTAACAGATGAGCGTGGAGCGGAGTAACTATGTTTCGATAAATTTTCAACTAACTCTCAAGCTTCCTCATAAGTTTTATTCATGAGAGCCCACCAGCAGCAGCAGTAATATCATTCTCAATTGTTCAATGAAATTAATCACAAAAACAATTACTACACCTCCTCAAGCTATAGCAACCTTAGCAGTTGGAAAAATGATGTTTCATCTCTCGATCTTGATAATCCAAGAATCCTCTAAATCTAGAGAGAGAAAGTAGAGAGAGAGTAAGCGCAAAGTATGTTGTATTGAATGTTATGCGTGAATCTCTTACAAGACACAAAGCCCAAACGGACTTAAATACCCTTGGCTTATACAACACTGTATGTGACTCTAAACACAGTAAAAGACCAAGCCTATAAATATAATGATTACTATAAAATCAGACTTAACAATCTCCCCCTTAGTAATCATCGGCGTTGTGGTTTTCAAAAACAATCTTCTAAATCAGCATGGACCATCTAAGCGACTTTGTGAAGCAGCTTATTGACTTAAAAAAAAATTCTTCTCAACATCTTTCAGTCTCAATTGCTTTTGCTGTCTTGACAAGACTGGACCAATTTGTAATAAACTTGAACGAACAATTGATTCATCAGCTTGTGCTCTAGACGACACACTTCTTTTAAATGTACTTGAAGAAATTGCAGTGGTCGGAGCTTGAACAGCAAATAGACAAGTTTAGATGAAGAAATTTGAATTTTGAGCAAATCTTGATCAGTAAATAAACGTTTGAACTCTTTGTCTCTTTATCATCTCCTTAACTTCTCCCCCTCATGACCATGATGATCTGGATCAACTTGGTCATGCAAATGTTGGAGACGAGACAGCTTAAGATCTGCAAAATCAGAATAAAGGAGAAAGAGGAGGTTTGCGCGACACGATGGTGGCGCAAAATGAAGTTTGCGCTAGACAAAGGTGGAGCAAAGTGAGGTTTGCGCTACCAACTGTTGGCGCAAAGCTGACTTATACTCAGAAAATTTTACCTGATAAGCTCTTTGACTCCCCCTACACAAATACACTAAAATATGACAATTGAAGTTAGCATTTGTATAGAAAATCAGATACTCCCCCTCAAAAACAGATATTATCTAATCAGAATATTCTCCTTATTCACTCCCCCTTGAATAATGCACAAACCCATTTAAAAGATATGAGATCACAAAAATTGAAACATCAATGTAGAAAGAAAAATATACTGAATATGTATTTTGAAACGACTAAATATATAAAAATTTAAATACTAAACAAATTAAATTCTATTTAGTAAAATATCACAATAAAATCCATCAGATGAAATCAAATGTATGTATTTGGATACAGAAACAAGTTTTATTGCATATCAAGTTAAGACATGTTCAGTTTCAAAAACTTTCATCAATCTATTCAGTGTGCTCGCATGTAAACTCCGATTAGCTTCAAGAAAACTACAATTCTAAAAATATAATAGAAAACTTTGCATGTAATCACACTAATCCATCAAGAATTCAGACTTTCACAAATTTACAGGTTTATTGCAACTCAAACATATCACCAAGTATCATGAGATGTGTGCTCATTGGCATCTTTTAGCATTGTGCACTATGACATCTTTACATGAATGTGCTCTTTGGCATCTTTTAAGCTTGTGCACTTTGGCATCTTGTGAATCAAAAAATTTGGTAAGTAAAGAACATGTCGTAAACGTAACTTTCTATCTGACTCTATTGCAGGATTTGGGTCAGCCGCTCCCAGACCAGTTGGCCTTAGGGGACTAGGTGTCAAGCACCCCTTGGAACTTACTTTCCCATATCAGAAAGGCTACATCGACACATCCTAAACCCATTCATACTAGTATAACATGACTTTCGATCTGATTCTATTGCAGGATTTGGGTTCGATCACTCCCAGATGAATTGACCTTAGGGGACCAGATGACAAGCATCCCACATAACTTACTTTCTCAAACCAGAAAGGTCACAGGTACAAACTTTTAAACTTAGAGATTTCTTATTTATAAGAATTTAATAATCATCTCAAACACAAGGTTTACGTCTAAGTGTTTAGCCCATATTTTCATTACGATCCAAAATTTCGACTTTTTAGGTTTTCTAAGCATTGTAAACTATAAATATTCCGAATCACATATCTTTAAAGCAGTATCAAAAGTTACAAACATGTTGCTGACTTTTCGACTTTTGTTAGACTTGAAAAATGAACATATAAAAACTTTTAATATAAACAAAGCAACTTGAAAATTTATCCTAGACACACATTTGATTCAAAAGAAAGAAAATTGTAAAACTTTTACTTTATAGAATAAAATTCGTGAAGATTTAAACTTTTAAATTCAATATGCCGAGATTTGAAAATAGAAACATTTTATTGGCCAGTTTATATTCAGTTGAAACAAAATATAATTCAATAATATTATCTTTCACATAATGTATAAAGAATTTTTTTTTGTGACTCTTTTGAAAAAAATTTGGGTTGAACAAAATCAGAGTTTGAATAAGATTGCTCAGATGCTTTAAAAAAATATGAGAAAACTGGAACAACATCATTATCAGAGATAAATGCAGCAGAAATTAAGTAGATGTACTCACAGTTTCTCATTAGTCAGAAGCTTAAAGCATTGAATAACGATTCCTAGATTGACATGTCTAGAATTCATTGTCTTTGAAGCACGGGTTCTGAGCTGAATTACTCAGAAGCCAAATTTCTCTTACTCCCCCTTGACATGAGATGCCTGCAACTTAGAAGGAATTTGAGATTTTGGTACCCACTTGAATTTGAGCCCATGTTTGTTAGTTGCAGTTCTTATGGGGATAAACTTGTTAGATTTAACACATACAACACGAGAGAGATAATCACAAGAATGAACAGAAGAATCAGAAGAAGAGAAAGCATAATCATCTGAACTAGAATCAGAAGAAGAGTATGAGACATTTTTGGAAATTTGAATCATTTGCTTTATAGAGTATTTTGAAACTTTATTACAAACAACAAATGAATCACTTTTATAATGTTTGTCTACATATCTATCCTCATCAGTCTGAGAATCATCTGATATCCGCTTCGCTCTCCAAATTTGCTTCGTTGACTTGCTCAAAGTCCTATCTGAAATCATTGAAGTACAAGAATTAGAATTATCAGAAATGACTAACTCTTGTTTCTTTGACTTCTTTGACCTTCTTCTTTTACGCTTAGGTTTATAATAATCATCATTTAGCGTAAAATATTCATCAAGAATTTTCGTTTTAAGATTGAAATCAGAAGAAATAATTTTACCTAAGCAACCAATCTGATCAATCAATAAATCTGAACTAACCTCGGAGTCAGAAAAATTTTGAAAAAGGTTTTCAGATTTTGGAAATTCCTTTTTGTTTTCTTGAAGAACAGAAGAAAGGCTAGAAATATAATCTTGATTTTGAGAAAATAAATTTTCTTCAAAACTTGAAGTCATGAAAGAAAGAAAGATATCAGATTCAATTTCTTTTAGAATATTTTGATCTACCATTTTATCTTCAAGGTCAATGATTTTGTCTTCTAATACTAAAGGAGAAGTATATCTCTTGGAATCATAAATGATTGGATAGATATTTTCCTTATCAGAATTATTGGCAAAAATATCAACAAAATCATTAGACACCGAAGACTTGACGGGAGATATATCATTTAAACCTTTTCTGCCTCTCTTTGATTTATCAGGAAAATATTTTGCATTTTCATGCGTATAAACAAAAGAAATTTCCTTTTTCTTGTTATTCGTCCTTTTCTCATTTTCGATTTCTAACACTTGTTTTTCATTCATCCAATCAATTTTAAATTGAGGAGCATATTGAGCAAGAGTTAGATAATCGTATTTATATAAAGTAGGGATTTTTCTATTGCATTGTTTAAACAATGAGGATTTTAAAAACTAAGTCCCCATTTTTCTTTTATAGACTCATAACTCCTTGGTTTGTTCAAATAAATAGTTTGTTCAGATTGGTTCCTTCGATATAACTTTTCTTCTAACTTACTTATTTTATCCGAAAAACTGTCTTTTAAAGAGGTCATTTCAGTCAAAGATTCAAGATAAGACTTATGTGATTTTTCCAAATCATCTAATTTCGTTTGAAAGATGTCTTTTGTATTTTCCAAAATAGATTTTTCATCTTTCAAAGAAATTTTCAATTTGTCAATCAAATCTGACTTTTCTGCATTTAAGTTCTTTTCAGATAATAACTTTAAGCGAAGATCATGTAAAGCAGATATGATGATATTCATTTGTGAGGCAATGAATGTGAAATCAAATTCAGAAATTACCTCATCTTCATCAGTATCAGAATCAGAATCATCATCATTCTGATCATCTCCGACGAAACACATGTGAGTAGTTTCCACATTTGCAGCTTCATCATCGGAGTGATCCAGCCAATACTCCTCTTCTACAAGTAAAGTTGTTCCGTTCTCTCTTTTCTCGGCAAGTTCCATTTTCTTTCGATAGTATGCCGAATCCCGAACCTTCTTCACTTTACACTCCTTTGAAAAATGATCCGGATTTCCACAGTTGTAACATGCGGCATCTTTCTTAGCCTCAGGCACTTGGACATTCTTTGACCCAGAAGTGAAGCGTAGATTGTTGGAACCCGACCGAGGTTGGAACTTTTTCTGATAATGTTGTGAGAGAAGGATCATTGCTTTCTCGAGCGCCTCACCATCATCATCAGTAGACCCGTTGTAAGCATTATCAGACAATGCTTGATTAGTCAGTTGGCTCGTAAGAAGAGCAACCGGGTCTACAGACTTCTTGTTCTTCTTGTCCAGTTTGGCCTTTTTCTCAGTTACAATGCACTCATCTGTCAGAAGAATCTCATACATTTCTTGGATCTGCATAGAAGATATTCTGATATCATTCCTCAATCTGTGGCAAGGTTTGTTCCACTCTGGTTGAAGTGCATTGAGGAATTTCAGATTTGTCTCAAGCTCAGTCTTTTCAACTTTTATCTTTCTCAGATCATTAATCACGGCACAGAATCTGTCATACACAGTTTTCAATGGCTCCCCATCCTTGGCTTTGAATTCTTCAAAGTTGTTTATATAACGAGTATGTCGGAGTTGAGTAGCAACTGAAGATCCAAGCATAATCTTTTCTAGCTGTTGCCACATAAGATTAGGATGATTTTTTAAACAATCAATCCTGTTGTAGACTGAATTTGGCAAGGCTAGCATCAGATTTGCCTTTATATCACGATCAGCTTGATACTGCGATAACTCATTGGGAGTATATTCTTTGGTAGGCTTATATAATCCAGAAGCCAACTTGGGTTTTTCAAATGGTCCTTCAGATAGAATATTCATCATATCATTTCCGTTCTTTTGACGCTTGATGAAGTTCAGGAACCGATCTTGCCACTGAGTAAACTCGTTTTCATCTATCAGAACTGGAGGACGATTTTCTGTGCCTAATGACATCATGAGATCGTTCTTGTAGAATTGAGCTTGATAAGCAAACTTTGCAGAATCCATATCTCAGAAATCCAGAAAAAAATACTAAGTCTTGAAACCGTAGAGATGGCGCAAACTAGAAGGTTTGCGTGAGAGACAAAAGGCGCAAATGAAGATTCGCGTGAGTAGTTGGAGACGCAAACTATGATTTGCGTGACTTGTTGATGGCAAGAACTTAAACTTTGCGTGACTCACGATTGGAGAGAACTTGACTTTGCGTGATACTGAGTTGGCGCAAACTTAGCTTTGCTTGAGTAAGGGATGGCGCAAAGTTTAACTTGCGCGATGAAGAGGTGGCTCAAAGCTGAATTTGCGTGAGTCTTAGGTGGCGAGAACTTCACTTTTTTCGAGGAATAATTCACTTGCATGACTAGAGGATAACGCAAAATAGATTTGCGTGAGAAACCAATGACGCAAACTTTGCTTTGCGTGACACAAATGTAGCGAAAACCTGAAATAAAATGACAAAATTAGGTAGATCTAGCACACAACTAAAGAACTCGCGCAAACCAAATGATGAACTCGCGCAAACCACGATGAACTGGCGCAAAGTTCAAATCTGGCGCAAACCGTTAGAAAACCAAGAAATCTTCCAAAAATCGATGACAAAACATAATTTAATGAAAAATTCTTGCACATATGAGATCAAAAACTGATTTCTAACAACTTTCAAGCAAAAATCTCGATCAAAAACCACAAATCACAAAATTCGATATAAGAACAGTTCGTGAAAAAATCGTTTTCCAGAAACCGAAAATCTTCAAAATCAACCAACAAAACTTGATTTTCTTGAAAAATGATGTGAATCAAAAATTATTTACTTGAAAAATCGGATCCAACAAACCAAAATTCAGAGAAATTCGACCAAAAACAAAGCCGAATTTGATGAAAAATCCAAAAACGAGATTTTCTTGAAAAAATTCAAGAAAATCGATCAAATTTTCAGATTAATGCACAAATTCATGAACGAAAATCAAATCTCTCAGATTTAGATTGGCTCTGATACCAATTGATAATCCAAGAATCCTCTAAATCTAGAGAGAGAAAGTAGAGAGAGAGAGAAAGTAGAGAGAGAGAGTAAGCGCAAAGTATGTTGTATTGAATGTTATGCGTGAATCTCTTACAAGACACAAAGCCCAAAGGGACTTAAATACCCTTGGCTTATACAACACTGTATGTGACTCTAAACACAGTAAAAGACCAAGCCTATAAATACAATGATTACTATAAAATCAGACTTAACAGATCTCAACAATCAATTCAAACTTGCTTACAAGAACAGGATTAAACAAATTCTATGGTTGAATGGGTATATCTCTATCTAATTCTTACCTGAGACATATAACAATTACATCTAACCTTAATAAACTTTTCTCAAAGATTCAAAAGGCCAAAAGAAAATATCCACTATTTTATCAGACTAAAAGAATCAATTAAAATTGTGTCATATGCTTCATTGAATAATCAATCAAAAATACAAAACTCAATCACATGTTTAAAATGGAATTACACCCAAAATTCATCCAACCCCCAACATGAAGAGATTAGTTCATGCTGGGGGTATTGAAGATTAAAACACATGATGAAATGATTGACGTTCTAAACATTGTTCTAAATTGAAGAATACTCAAAAGTACAAAAAATCCCTGAGATCTCAATCCTCTAAGCATAAGAATTGTGAATCGATCGAGGATCCGTTTCCACCAAGATCTCCCCACCTTTTCTCTACGTTTTTCTCCCTTGTTCTTCTACAAAATTGCCTCTAGCCACCTCTAGCTTTTTTCAAAATTTGTAACTGACCAACCCTAGCTGAAATAGTCGATTAAGATTGTTTCAGTGTGTGGCACGAGTTATGGTGCGGACTGGGTTGTGCGGGAAGTCTTCCGCTTCACCCAAACCCACTCGGCTTCAGAAAGTCGCGCCCGAGGTCGTGCGGTGCACTATTTCTTCCTTTTTGCACTTCAAGTTCTCACCACTCTTCACGAAATTGAGAATGGCTTCCCAATTCAAAATTTTTGGCGATTTTATCTTGTATTGTCTTTCTTCTTCTCACCCCGTCTTGACCTGTACTTTTATTCCAAAAACCCATTAGTTCCATCGCTATTTTCCTTGGGACCGTGCATTTTCCACTGGTTTTAGCGTATAAATAATGTCCCAATCCGACATTATCAATAGGTTGAATGACATGTATGGCTTATTCAACAAGTCAAACATGTAACATGTGGTGTTCAGAAGTGGCTTAATGAATCACAAGGCATCTTATTTGCTCAGGCCGAAAAGGAGTCAAATACATTCAGCCAAACACTTTTCCATCACTACCCTTGAAGAAAAATGTTGCATGCATCTTCGTCCCTCCTCACCTCCGTCCATAAATCTTCTTACCTCCTAACCTCGGTCCCTAAATCTTCTTCCCTGCTCACCCCGCCCCTACCTTGCCCCTCTTCCTTGTACTCCATCAATCTGAACAATCAATAAAAAAAGATCAAAAGAATAAAAGGAGAGAAGAGATATGTACTTGAATATGACACCACATAACTGATTCTTCCGATTGATTGGGCCAACAATATCACCACCATTGGAAAACCAAGAAGATGATCCTGATGTGGAAGTGGAAGCACAGGCAAGAGGAGACCCGGGGGGGGGGGGGGGGGGGGAGTTCATATTAACATCGATGCTTCTTCATCCATAATTCGCAGTTTTTAATACATAAAAAAATTCTAAGGTTCAAAAATTAAACCTCGTTGACAGTTATGTATAAGACATAACTTATGTTGAAATGGGTTGAAAAAAATAGATCGATCAAGAGATCTCGATTGAGAAAATAGATTTGCTTGATAGAGATCTCTATTGAATCGATGGACAAAATTTTTATTTTAATCTTCGGATAAAAACTCTTACTAGAACTTGTTGGACAAACTCTTTGCAGTTGAACCCATTTTTGAATCCAACGTATGTTAAAATTGTTAAAAAAAAATTACTAGAAGATTTTTGAATAGAAAACAAGGTGCAAAGATTTGAGTTTTTGTCATTGAATTTGTATCATTGTTTTAGATCAAGTTGTATTAAATTTAAAAGATCCATAAATTGATATTTTTTGAGTTTTCAAAAAGCAACCATTAAAAATATTTAGAAAACATTTATGTTAATCGGTGTTTAATATAAATTAGGGGTAAAATGATCATTCAAATAGTTTATTCAGCAATCACCACCAAAACCGAACAACAATTTTACTCTAATACATAAAGACAACTAAACTTATACACCCATAGGCCACGTTTGGTTTGCACGATTAGATTGGGTTTGGAGGAACTTGGAATTGAATTTCATTCCAATCTCATATTTGATTTGAATGATTTCCTGGATTTTTTTTTCTTGGATTTGAAATTCTACAAATTTTGAAATCTCGCGGGGGTGGCTCGTATTTCATGGAATTTTGTAAGATATGCATGTAATAATATTTTAAAATATGTTACAACATTTGTTTTTATAATAATCACTTAATAAAAAGATGATTTAATTATTTTTTAATTATTTATAATTTTTTAATAATAAAATTTCATTTCATTTCAAATCCTACAAACCAAACACCAAAACGATTCCAAACCCATCCATAGGCGGGTCGGGCGTACGCCCAAGGCCCAAAGGAAATAGGGGCCCAAATTTTTTAGTATATATTATATATTAGTAGTTAAAAAAATGTAAATAAAAAAGACAAAACATTTAGTATGTAATAGGACCCAAAAATAATTTAACATTATATTAAGGGCCCAAACATTTATTAATTAATAATATTGGACAAGAAAATTTGTAAAAAAGTTATTTAGTATTTCATTTTATAGTATTGCTTATTGTTTCTCTAAGTTTTTTTATCTAATATTAATATCTAAAAACTATTTTTTGCCTATAATCCTTGATATATACTCCATTACTCATCTTCCACATACTTTTTTCATTATTCCATCCGCATGAAATTTATTATTATGTTAGAATATAGTAGCTTTTTTGTTATTAATAAAGAAAACTCATACCTTTTGAAAACAATTACCAAACTATATGAAATGACCCAACATATATCTAAATTTAGGATTTCAAAGATACTTAATTTTTCATACATTATTGACTTCTTGTTACCTAATATTGGGTGCATGAATCTTAAGTACTCTTTTATCTCTAAAACAAGAATAAGATTTCAAACTATAACCAACATGGACTTTTGATTCTAAGATTGATGGTTCTTAAAAAGTTTGTTTCAACCCTAAATGTTTAAAATGACGATGAAAAACATTAAAATCAGGTAACATGTGAAATATCAACCGATTTATGTTGATATACTTAAAGTGTTACTCCGAATGGTCAACATAGTGACGTCAAATAATCTATATATATTAAAGGTATCTCATAAGTTGTTTTTGATGGTGGAACTGATTGACGATGTTATGTAAAAATGATTGGTAGATAATATTAATTTAGAAATAATTATCGATTGATCTTGCGCTAGGAATACCGGAGGAAACGGTTTTACATGAATTATTAGTATTTCTTGAATTCAATGTTATTTTTGATGATATAAATAATATATTGAAAATAGTTTCGTAGTTATCAAGGACCCACTTTTACATCTCGCACAGGGCCTATGAAATGTCAAAAACGAACATTCCCATCCAATTCTAAATTATTCCACAGAATCTAAATCTCTTAAACTTATTCCATCAAACCAAACACATCTTTAACATTTAAAACTTGCATTTGACAACGTTTCATTCTTCTATATTTGATCAATGTTTTAACTTTTAAGAGAGTGAATCAATGTTGTAATTAAAAAATATATATATTTGATAATAAATAAATAGAAAATTGAAGAAATAAAATTGGAGAAAATTCGTGGTCGTCCGGGGATTAGTCGGTGCGCGTAAGCTGGCCCGAAAACTCACGGTTACCAAAAAAAGTAATAAAATAAAATAAAATTGGAGAAAATTAAAGGCGAGTAATTAAACGAAGAAACACATGGAGTCCAGAACATATCCACCTGGGTGGCCATGTTTTGGGAGTGGGGTGACATTGCCAACCACGTGAGTGACACATGCTCTATTGCGTCATTAATGCTCATATAATACTATAACATTTTCTACTTTTCAATAAAAAATTATATTAAAATAAGGGAAATTAATTAAAGTAGTCATTTCAGAAAATCGGGTTTATCTTCTAGCCATTCTCTCACTTATTTTTATCAAAATAGTCATTAGGTTCGTGAAAGGAGTTCGTATATACGAACACCTTCTTTGAAGTCAAAAACTTGATCCATGTTCGTAATATGTGTTCGTATATACGAACATAACTTGTGAAATATGTGTTTGTAATTATTTTTAAATGTTTCATGAACTTTGGCGTAAACTGTAATTATTTTTAAATGTTTCACGAACACATATTACGGAGTGGGGCCAAAACTATAGCATTTTAATTTATTATGCGAAGATGAGGGCCAAAATTGTAACTATTTCATTTTTCAAAAAATATGTTCGTATATCATGCACATATTTCATGAATTGGGGCCAAAAACGTAAATATCTTTGAATTATGTTCCAAAGATGAGGGATCATAATTGTAACTTGCTTATTTTTTTAATAAAATGATCAGGGACCAAAAATGTAACTTTCAGGTTCATATAATACAAACCATTTTTTTAACCTCTCTTCATATAATACGAACAGGGACCAAAAACGTAAATTTTTTTAACTCCTTGCATTTTCCACGAACCATTTCACGAAGTTATGATTTTTTAATGAGTTTTTAAATTATGTTCGTATATACGAACATATATTACGAAGATATATCAAGTTTATCAGTTCTAAGGAGGTGTTTGTATATACGAACTCCTTTCACGAACGTAGCGGCTATTTTAATAAACTAAGGGAGAGAATGGCTAAGAGATAACCCCGATTTTCTAAAATGACTACTTTAATTAATTTCTCTAAAATAAAACCATCTTTCACTTATTTTCTATTTTTACAATCATAATTTTATGGTCTAAATCAACTTTTATTTTATTTTAGAGTAAACTATGATTTTCGTCCTTGTGATTTGTTGTTTATAACCATTTTCGTCCCTGACTTTAAAAGTTGTTTTTTTGGTCATTATGGTTTGCAATTCCTTTTCTTTTTCGTCCCTGGAACTAATACTCTCAGGGACTAAAAGCGAAATGAGTTACAAACCATAATGACCAAAAAATCAATTTTTAAAGGTTATGGACGAAAATAGTTATAAACAATAAACCAGAGGGACGAAAATAGTAGTTTACTAAGGGTCTCAATTACTTATTCGAAACCCACTACCAAACTATTACATGAGAATGATGTGACATTAACTTAATTTTTTATTGTTATCAAAACCCAGATCCAACGATTTCAACTAGCAACAAGAAAAAGTCTTTATATCCAACTTGCAACAAAAAATATGAGATACACACAAAAGGTGTTCTTATGTCCCATCTTATCCATTACCATAAAAAGGAAGCCCCATAAATCTCAAATCAATTTTCTGTTCTTGGTTTTGCACACACTTATGAAGATAAATTAGGGCTAAAATTGGATATTTTGATCTGAAATTGACATTTGTACAGTTAATGTTCTTCCTCAATAATGCAATCGAAATCATCAGAAAGAGCATATGAACATTGGTCCCTGTGTGTAAACGATTTCAGATCATCCTTGTGTAACGATGGTCCACACAGATCATCCATGTGTAAACAATTTCAATTCTGTTAAACCATATATTAAGAACCTGCAACTTCTTCAAATTCTTGACTGCGAACCAAGAACAATGATTAGTGTTTGTAGGTTTCGTTTATGTGGTTTGGTCCCTGTGATTTCAAGTTCAATAAGTCGAGATTTCTCATATGTTTTTCTATTGCTCGATTTCGTTTATGTGGTATCGTCCCTGTGATTTTTTCTTTGGCCGGTGATTTGGGTTTGGTGACAGATTGTTGGAGTGCAGGAGAAGAGCATCATATATATACTTATATATATAGAGGTGGTTTCAATTGAAACCATATTAGATTGGAAAACTTTGGAAACCGTCAATTACATTGGTTAGATTAATGAAATGAGTTCATAAAGTTGTTTAATATGATCAAGTTGTTTCATATAATTCTTTTGTTAATGAAGTGTTTTATATATTTGTGTTTTTTATGTAGTTTCATCTATTTTTCTCATTCTGATGAAATTGTTTCATGTATTTTCGCAGTCTGATGAAACTTTTTTCATTTTTACATAAAAACACAAATATATGCAACAATTTCATCAATAAAAGAATTATATGAAACAATTTCATCAAATTAAACAATTTAATGAAACAATTTCATTAACTTAACCAATGAAATCGAGAGTTTCCACGGTTTTCAAAATTAGAGTGATTTTCATTTGATCGTTCCCCTATATATATTGTATGTATATATATATATAGAGAGAGAGAGAGAGGAAAGTTCAAATGAAAACTCATTTTTCATTATGCACCTGAGGACAAATCTTAGTCATTCGGTCTCTTTTGATCCAACAACTCATATTAAATAGAGTTTTTAATTTTAAAATGCTTAGGGGTAAAAATTGAAGAAAATTTAAACACACGCCTACCATATTTGACTTTTTATTTTCTTTTTTAATTAATATTTTTTACCCAATTAAAGTTTAAAATAAATTATCTTAAAAATTACTAATATTTTAATCAAACAAAGTACATCAAAAAAACAAGAATTTCGTACTTTTCGATATGACATCCATCTCGATATAGTTTTTTTTTGTCGTTTTAACCGTTTTTTACGTGAAATGCTATATATATGTTATATTCATTGTGAATATTTATGTACGTTCAAGTTTGTATAACGTCTCGACACCGTAAGTATGTAACTCGACAGCACCTTCTTCAACACTTTCTTCAACGTCGTAAGACATCACGTTTCTTCAGCACCGTAACCCAACACCCATCAAGATGAATCGAGAACCTATCGAGTAATTCTGTTATGAATCGTGGAACAAAAGAGAACGCGTCATGTCTCCACATCTTCACAGGTCATTCATGTGTTATTTATCATGAATAATGTATCATTCAGGATGAATAATACAACATTCAAGGTGAATAATTTACGATTCATGAATTCGTGTATTATTCGTCATGAATGTTGTGTAATTCATCCTGAGTACTATATTATTCATCATGAATAATGAATCAACGTTCACATTTGTTATTCATACTGAATGTGGGACATCCGGGGATGCACATACATATTCATAATGAATTAAACCAAATTTCGGTTGTGAATTGGGAAACAAAAGAGAGTGCGCCATGTGTCTACACCTTCACGAGTCATTCATATATTATTCATCATGAATAATGTATCATTCAGGGTGAATAATACATGAATAATGGATTCGTGTATTATTCATTCTGAATATTGTATTATTCATCCTGAATACTGTATTATTCATCATGAATAGTGAATGAATGTTCACCTTTGTTATTCATACTGAATGTGGACACCCGATGACGTACATGCATATTCATAATGAATATAACACATATATAGAATTTCACGTAAAAAACGGTTAAAACGAAAAAATCCTGAATATTGTATTATTCATCCTGCATACGGTATTATTCATCATGAATAGTGAATGAACGTTCACCTTTGTTATTCATACTGAATGTAGACACCCGAAGACGTGCATGCATATTCATAATGAATATAACATGTACATAGAATTTCACGTAAAAAACGGTTAAAACGAAAAAAAAAACTATATCGAGACGGATGTCATATCAAAGAGCACGAAATTCTCGTTTTTTTGATGTAATTTGTTTGATTAAAATATTAGTAATTTTTAAGATAAATTATTTTAAAGTTTAAGGGGTAAATTTTTTTTAATTAAAAATAAAAATAAAAAGACAAAGAAGGTAGACGTTGATTCAAAATTACAATTTTGTTCTCAATCATTCCCAATTAACCTTATTATGTATTAATCATTGATTAGTTTTCTATATTTTAATCAATGATTAAGATTTGTCCTCATGTATACAATGAAATATGAGTTTTCATTTGAACTCACCCCTATCTATCTATCTATCTATCTATCTATATATATATATTAGAGTTATACATAATAGGTCCCTTAAATTTAATGGATTTTCAAAAATTATGGAAAAAAAAAAAAGATTACAAAAAGGGGATAAAACATGGTTGGACGAAAATACTCCCGACTCTAATGGACTTTCTTTTTATCAGAGTTAGTGGTCAGGTCCATCTTTCAGAGTAAAATTCAAACTATAAAGACCAACATTTAAATTATGAAACCACATGTCCCTCTTTTAAAAAAATAATAAACCTCAACGACCAAAATTGGAGTTCACTCAAAACTTTTAGATAATAGACAATAAAGTAGTTATTTTAGCTTTTTTTTAAGTCTAATATGCTTGTCCTTAAAAGTTGTATATTAAAAGCTTTTTTTTAAGTCTAATATGATTGTCTTTAATTATTTTTTATTTTATAAGATGATATTAAGTTTTAGTTGTCAAGTAAAAATAGTTATGTGTGATTTTATAATTATTGATTTTTTATCGTTAGTTTAAATTTATTATTTAAATTTTAATTATGATATGATATATTATTTGGTATTGACCAAGTCATGTTATTAACTTATTATTAGTAGTTTATCAGGTAAACTAGACCCTTAAATAAATATAAAGTTTGATTTCAGACCCTAAAATGATGATTTTAAATTTTTTGTTGCCCACAATAAGAACTTGGAAGATGGTTCTATTTTGATTCAATTTTTTAATATAGTTTTTTATAACTTATTATATCCAATCTACAATAAAGTTGTGAATAAATATCTAGAAATTAGTTTATATTTAATTATAGAATGACGTACACGACCTTGATCATGTAATTTTTTATCTAAAAAATTTAGATATGTTATTAATAATACAATTTTTATAGGATTCAATGGTTGAAGAGGTATTATTGAACCTTTTTTGCAACTTATATATATAATTAATTTTTTAGACAGAATACTTGTTTTTAAGAAAAAAACATGTAATTATTTAGTACACAATATGTTACATTGATTGATAAAGCATGAAAACAAAGGTCCTTGCTTCTTAAAGGCAATCCAAGTTGATCTTTGAGATGACTTGTATGGATCTATATAAAACGTAAAGAGAACCATCATAATAAGATATTAATAACCATAATAAAGAAAAATGTTTTTTTAATTGTTGGGGGGAGGGGGAGGGTATATAGGCTATGTCTAGAATAACCTTTTGGCAAATTATGACTGTAAGACATCAACCCTGATTAAACCTCAGTGGCCACAATTGTTGTGTACGCCTGGATTCGTACCCTGGACAGATGAGATATTCCACCACATCCCCCAGGGTCTTAACCAGTACGCCACAACCCTTGTGGTTTAATCAAGAAAAAACGTATTTACTGTTACAAGAATGAGTCATTAGAAGCAGTTGACTCAATTATTCTAAGTGTACGTAGCCCACTACCCAAGAGAGGCATTGTGGCTCAGTCGAGGAGGGATAGCCATTCCAGAAGCTTCTTGACAAGGTCCAACCCCAAGAATTTGGAGTCAGCCAGCAAACCTCTCGTGGGCCATGGGTGGTGAGGAGATATAAAGCGAAGGTGAACACGTCCATCAGATCAGAGGGTATGACTAATGCCTTCCAGTCGAGACCTAGCATTTCATTCTTTTGGTTTTATTATCTAATTTACTTCAAATATGTGTATTGTATTGACAAGGGGAAGACTCCATAATTGGCTTCAACGCCTACCTCTTTGCATGACTAATAGAGCGGTTACACAAAGTCCCACGCAGTTTTTACCCAAATTTAGAGGTTTTCTGCGTCAATAATCGATACGTGTCTTTTATTTACTCACTCACTTTTAATATTTGTTTATTTATCGCATATTTACCATTTCTTCATTAGCATATTTGTTTAATCATTGGGACTTAAACTGGGGACTTAGGTTACACCAAAATCCAGCCAAACATTTACCTTATAAGATAGTTATCATATATTCATATAGGTTCTATTTATGATTAAAACCAATGTAAACATCCTAAATAACAATGGAAGACAACAAACTTCCACCTAAATATAGGGTAGTTTCTACTTCCTATGTCCTAATAAAAACATGACAATTATTCACATAGAAATAATTTGAATCCCTACCTTATCCAAAAAAAATATTGTATTTATTCTTGAAAATTATAAAAAAATACTATTCTATTATGGAAAAGTATAATATTTGATTTTTAAGCAAAAGAGGTTGAGTACCGATAACCTCAATCAGTCCCACATGACACTCAACTTCTAAGAAATCCAGTGTGAGTGGGCTATCTAAGACTCACTCAACAACAAGGCGTATGAGAGAGCTCAGACTCACACCGGATACCAATAACTTTTTGATCAAACATCTCCTTAATTATCCTTGAGCCAACCTAAATCAAAGTTGTTATGAAACAAAAGATGATTGAAGCAAAATTTAATCAAGATTTGGTTTTTTAAGATAAATAATTAATAAGAAACATTGCGTTTATGGTAAGCAAAGGAGGTAGGAAAAATGCAAAATGTAGTTTTCCATTGACATCATTTTCTCATATCTTTAGCAAAAAACATGAGTTTTAATTGGTTAGTGGGTAGTGATCCCTTCCTATTTATGTCCCCCAACTTGGATAACCAACAACCCTATCTTCCTTTTCTTTTAAAACCCAAAAACTATATTCAATTGGAGATGTAGCATTTACCTATAATATTTATTATATTGTAAGGTATTTATGCAAGACTTTTTTTATTTCAATAGTACAAAATTAAGTATAAATCATCGAATGAAATAAGAATTATGATTTGTTTAGCATTTGTTGGTAATTTTAGTGAAATCATCGGTTCATTTTATGTAATTTGATCAATAAGAGAATATGGGGTTGTTAGTTAAGCTATAATACAGACTAGAATGCGTGGAATGTATACTCGTGTAAGCTAATTAGAACCCGATATCGTTGAATGGCGCCATATGGTGGGGGTTCAAGGTGGTCGCCCCCACTCCCTTGAGGGGTCCTAGGGGCAACGCCCCTGGTGGTGGTCTTGCTAACCATCAACATGACAGTTACGATTATATTATATTATTTTTTAGACAAACGGTAGTCGTTATGTTTTAATTATTAGACGCATTATCATATGTAAATAAAAATGGGTTTTGTTGGATAACGACCATTTTGTTGTTGAAGAGTCACATTGATATACCTACCCTAGGCACAACCTTTTTGAAAATTTCACTACCTAAAAAGGGGTAAGATAAGGTTCAAATGGATTTCATCATACTTTTCTTTTTAATTATTTTTATTAGTTTGTGAGGACCCTAAATAATTTCATGACTGAAAAATCCTTGGTAGCATTGGATTTGGAGGGGTGTTGGGGTTATTTTATTTACAATATTTTATACTTTTTTACATAATTTTAAGCTACTTTTGATTTTCCTATTTAGTCAATTTTATTATTTTTATGTTTTATTTGCATAAATAAATGTTTAATACTTTCAATATTAAATTAATTTGTTTTATACGAAAAACGTGACAAAAATATAATTTAGTTATATATAAAAGAGGCCATTTGAAGTCCAACACGATCAAAAGTAGGGGGATCACGGGTTGGGTTGGCCGGGTTGGTCAAATTGGTCGGAAATTTGAGCACCCCTAATCAAAAGACAGTAAGTGAACTGCAGTTTTTGGGCTTAAACTGGGGACTTCAACTACTTGGGCCAATTTTTTTTAGTTATATTGGTAGGCTTATTTGAGATAACATTTGGGCTCCATTTTGATAGAATTCTTGGGCCCCCATTGTTAAATATGGGCCGAAGCTCTTCTTGTTTGCTTTATTTATATATATATATATATATATATATATATATATATATATATATATATATATATATATGTATATGTATGCTTAGTTAGTGTAGGAGACATACCAATTCCCATTCACTAGCTACCATCCATTTTTGTAGTTGTTTAAAAGAGTGAGCCTCAAGTTTACGGTTGGAATACCAAGATTCGGCTCACGGTTCAAACTTCTTTTGGGTTCAATTATTTTGTTCTCTTCTCGTTTCAAGTGTTCATGTGATATTTTCTCGTTACATTCTCATGATATATAATTCTTCATTTTTCTGGCTCGATTTTCTTCACCCACGGTTTTTATTCACATTTGGTCTCCTTCATGGCTTTAATTCTATTATAAACCGAAAGTCCGATAATCATTTCGGATTCCCAATCCTGTTGGTTCACGGTTTGTTGTGGCTTATTAAAGTCGTTTTGTGTTTCCAAGTTTATAAAAACCCATCTACTCGTTACTTAGTTTCGTTTTATAATTCATCATGATAGTTTAAGTCATTAAAGTGCCATGAAATCCTCAAGTAACTCATGTTTTAATTCCACATTTGAAACAAGATTTTCCATGCCCGTCTCCAATTCCGTAATTCTAGTTTTACTTCATGTTATTTATTTAACGCAATTTAATTTCTGCATTTTGTTCACTGTCATTTAATTATAGTCTTTTGCTTTCTGCAATTTAATTTCTGTATTTTATTTACTGCCATTTAATTACTGTCTTTTACTTTCTGTACTTTAAATTCTGCATTTTAGTGTATGTTATTTAAATACAGTCGTTTATTTCGAGCAATTTAACTTTCACGTTCATTTAAAGAATTGATTACTTGCACAACAAGCTACGGTGTTTCAAGCGAAATTAATCGTAGTTTGTTTGAGACATTTCCATCTCTTTTAATTGCTTTTAAGATCTTTAACTCTTTTTAGAAACTAAACGATGATGGACTAAGCGCCTTAGTTCGGGGTATAAAGTAAAGTTGGGACCGAGACTAATAAAAAGATAAAAAGGTGTATCGTATCGCATGATTGTCCAAAGTTATTTAAATCAAAGTTATATTTTATGTCAAATTACAATTAAACAATTGACAACTAGTTCGTTGTATGAAGACTTTTATAAGTTACATAAAATATCGACTTTGAGATAACGATGGAATGCCGTCTCATCTTTTTATCCAATTATTAGTTTTGTCCCAATAGATCTTCATACCTTGTGCTTCTTTTTATAATCGATTTTTCAATAGCTGTTAATCAAAACCCCCATAAAAATATTTTTTGAATTCGCAATCTAAGACTCGCTTTTACAAACTCGACTTTAAGAAGAACTTTTCCAAGCTTCCTTATGGGATGGATATTCCGTACTTTGTACCACTATTACTTGTTACAAAACGGTAGTAGATTAAGACACATACTTGCATCAAGGTCTATTACTTGCATTTTAAAAAACGGTGTAACCACAAAATACCGCAATAAGGGGTCCTAAAAAGCCAAGTCTTATTGTCGATGAGCTAACCTTTCAAGGTTATAAATGGTCTTGGTCTTACTGTATCACCCAAAGCAAGTGTTCCCATCGTGGCTTAAGACTTGTTTCTCATGCAATGTTAAGCTTATGACATGACATGGCCTAATAGGCGGGGGTTTTAACGCGAAATTTGATTTTTTTAATCTTTTTAATGTTTTATTTGTTTGTTTTTAATATATAACATAATTTATATTATTTAATATCATTGACTAATCGAGTAATAGTAGTAAACATATATTTATATATAATATTATATATGATATAGAGATCTCCTTTGCCAAAAAACTAACATCCAGGCCTCTCATATGTTTGTCCATACTATAAGGGGGCGTTTGGTTCGCTGGATTCCGCCGGAATCTGATGGAATTGGAATGGTCAATTCCATTGACCAAATTCCATCCTCCTGTTTGGTTACCAATGGAATGAAATTTAATTCCATGAATTCCTTTAATCATGGATTTGGTCATTCCTTCTTAAAATAAATGGAATTGAATTCCATTCCATCAGATTTTCTCAAAATAACACAAATACCCTCCTAACATTTTCTAAAAACCCTAGCCGCTTGTTTACCCTCCTCTCTCTCCTCTCTCTCTCTCTCCTCTCTCTCTCCTCTCCCTCTCTCCTCTCCCTCTCTTCTCTCTCTGCTCTCTCTCTCTCTCCTCTCTCTCTCCTCTCCCTCTCTCTCCCCTCTCTCTCTCTCTTCTCTCTCTCTCTCTCTCGACATTTAAAAAAATAAAAATAAAAGAAAGGGTATTTTTGTCATTTTTCAGAATTCCATTCTAATTCCTTTGCAAACCAAACAGACAGATTTTAATTCATTTGACTGATTACATTCCATTCCTGCCAATCAAACACTTGGTCAAACCTGATAACATTTCATTCCAATTCATTCCAGATTCTAATTCCTTAGACAGATTTCATTCCTTCATAAATCATTCTGCGAACCAAACACCCCTAAGTTTGGCAAGAACCCCATCTAGCTACCTTTTTTAGTGATCACATACGACGTTGCTCGAGATTGAGGGGTTTGTACTGACCTATTACCACAATGCATGTCCTAAACCATATATAATTTTGACAGCTATCAATCAAATTTATGTATCATATATATATATATATATATATATATATATTATAACCTTGATTTATTTTAAAGTATATATATAGTAATATTATATGCTCATGTACATGATGAAGTTATAACCCTTTGGGCTAATAAACATCTGGTTATAAATGCACCTGCCTGCCTACCAAACTAATGAAAGAGTTTAGAACCTAAGATAAAAGGGTTTGATGACAATAGTATATATCCCAAAAAATTCAATCACTTCATTAATCCTATTGTTCAACTCTGCATCGGTTCTTTGTTATATAACGTCCGTGTGAATAAGTTTGTGAAAAGAAACAAAAATTGAAGCAAAACTTATTTTAGATGGCATGGCATATCTGATCATATATATTTTATGATCGATGCATCCCTTGTTATTAATTAAGCAAGGGAGGGGTTGGCAATAGGATTAGGCTGCATGGCTTCCTGGACTAACTCGGATTGTTCTTTGCCATGAACTCCATAGAAGCCGGTTGCAGTAGCAGCAGATGGAGCACGACCCACGTATTTGATGTCGTCTATGTTACCTCTTCCCAATTCCTTCATGGAGGTAGCAAGGCGAGGGGCGATGTAAGCATACGCCCCCATATTCATTGGCTCCTCCTGGCACCATACGATCTCCGCATCTGAATCACATACACAATTAAACAACACCTTTAATCATCTCTATTACTTACTCGATAATTCATTAATATATATACCAGAATTAAGTTATACTTTGAATCATAGTTATGGATATTTTTTCAGTAACAAAACAGAAAAAATAAATAGATTCATGAGAGGTTAATTTGAGCATATTCACAAGTGATTATTCTTCAACTACTTACTTGGGTAACGCTTTAGTTCACGCTGGATGAGGTCATATGGGAATGGGCAAAGTTGTTCTACCCGACAAATTGCAACGTCTTTGCCCTTCATCGACTTCCTTCGTTCATCAAGTTCATAATAGACCTACAAAATGAAGTCGTTACAACAAAATTAAATGGAATGGCAAAAACGTTTAAGAAGTAATTGCTCTAAACATTTTAGAAACCTTTCCAGAGCAAAGAACTAAACGTCTAATGCCCTCTTCAAGATCTGAGTGACCATTCTGATCCTTGATGAGACGTTTGAACCTGGTCCCTTGTTTGTCGTAACCAGGGTGACCTTGGGCATCATCAAACTCTGATAGGTTTGATTTGCAATCTTTATGGCGAAGCAAATTCTTAGGAGACATCACAATAAGCGGCTTACGGAAATCCCTATGCAGCTGGAATAATAATATATACCAAAAAATGTAAGTCCCATAGAACCAGTGATAATCTAGTCATGTGTTATTAGATAAGGTTAATTACCTGTCGACGCAAGACATGGAAATAATTTGCGGGGGTTGTAGCATTGACAACCTGCCAATTGGATCTTTGGATCTGGTTACGTAGTGTTGGTTCCATCTCGGGTATAACAAAGGCATTATCATCACTCATCTGTAGAACCAGTTTATGATTTAAGATAAGGAATATGATTTTGAGAAAGTAAATAAAGGTCTTAAATTAATTCATGTTGTTTGGAAAGAGAGATATATACCTGAAGGAAACGTTCGAGCCTTGCACTAGAATGTTCAGGGCCCTGACCATCATAACCATGAGGCAACAACACAACTAAGCCAGTCTGACGTAGCCACTTGGCCTCCCCACTGCTCAGGAATTGATCAAACATCACCTGAGCTCCATTGGAAAAATCACCAAATTGGGCTTCCCATAATACCAGTGAATTTGGATTTTCCATTGAATAACCCAATTCGAATCCTAGGACACCAAACTCTGAAAGAGAGCTGCATGTATTCAAAAATCAAAATCAACACAGAAACGTCTGTCATTAACAATTTGTAAAAACCTTTATTTCATCTGGATAGATTTACAGGATGGAATATAGGAATGGTTCATATAATTAACCACTATAAACAGCCACAGGTAGTTAGTTGTTATGGCGAAGAATCGTGTGAGAAGTTGAAGTTAAAATGACGGTGACCTTCGGTTTCCCTCATCATCTGAAATAGATGAAGCAAAAGGATGGCCGAACTCATAACCCAAGCGTGAAAAGTGGATCTGAACCGTTGATCACTTTTAATCAAATGCCCTCCCATGAATTGCTACTTAGAAGGGAATTGATCTGGTGCATCTCATTCTAACGTGCATCCATTTCTCAACCAACGGTTAATAACCACTTATCACGTTTCTCATGTTAACCTCAGCTTCTCACAAGAACCCAACCCTAGTTGTTATATTTCAATTATTGGTTAATCAATTCATTCCTATATTTATTTCATCCAAATGTTCATATTTATGAGCATAACAATAATAAGGGATGATTATAATCCCATGAATATTGTTAAATTAGGGTTATTTCCATCATCATATCTATCATAATTAAGGGTTTCTATTGAATTTCCACCCATGGCCCACTATGGTACACTATATAAGTGGTGTATATTGTCACGAACATTATTCATTGTTTATCAAAGATCTGAGACGTCATCCTGAAATACCAAAAGGAATAAACCGAAGAAATAACCTATTCCATAAACAAGAACTTAAAATGGCAGAATACCAAGGTCTTGATTGTACCCTTTTTGTCATTTGTAATTATGTATGTTGAGGTACCATTCTTGTCATTTGTCCATGATACCTAGTAATAGGTATGTATGTATATATTGTTTCTTATTTCCCTTTTTGACAATGTAATCATGATAAACGTCAATTTTATACATTTTTATGTCGAATTTACCCTACAATTGGTGTTGGTTAAATGGTTAAAATACCCCTTTTATCTAGTGTTTATTTATTTAATGTTTTATTGCATAAAAAATAAAAAAAATTCTAATGTTTTTGTTTGGTGGGCTTCGTTGGAACCAAGGAAAAGAAAAGAAATATTAAGTTGATTTTTATAATTTGAGGCTTAAGTTTTGTTTGTTTGCTGCAGCCCAAAATAAAGAAAAAAAAAATATACATTTCAAGTGTTTTTATGGCCCAATGTTTGCAGCCCACGTATGAAGAAAAGATGAGCCCAAATAAAAAAAAAAGGCGGGAGAGCCCAACGAGAAGAAAAGAGAGAAAGAAGAAACAGTCGAGAGTTCGTCTCCATCTTCCAGTGGTGGACGTGCTTTTTTTTCGTGAGTTCACTGGCATCGAAGCCACGGCCAAACCTGCGTTAGCCACTGCCCCTTTTCACGATCCCAAGCCAATTCCGCGTGAGTTTCACGTGGGTTAAACCCACGTCCAAACCTGCGTCGACCACCACAGCATGCGTTTTTTATCTTTTTGGAGCGGTTTTCGATTGGGGGGTATAAAAGGCCGATGTTAACTGTCGATGAGGGGGGGACGAATTCAGGAGTAATCGATCGAGAAACATAGAGCAATTCCAAGGTTCGATTTCCAGATTTTGGTGGGTCGATTTTGGGGATTTTTGTTAGGGTTCTTCATCAATTTCTATATTCACAATCCTTTTGTAAGTTTTAATTTTAGACATGATTAGTAGTCAAGTTTTTTTTTTTTCTAGCAATGGGTACGTAATCTACTTTGAAAACTTGGATGTGTTGAGATTTAATTGGTTTTTAACGTCATTAGAATTCGTTTATGTAACCTTTGATTACATTGTTCTTCGAGTTTTTGTTAATGATTTCGAGTTGGATCCCTCATTTTGTTTAACTCAAATTTGAATGGCTAGTTAAATCTTTGAATCCGTAATTGTTCATTGATTTACTTTGGTAGCAACCAATACATGTTCGATGTTTTATCGAATATTAGTGTTGTAAGGTTACGTAATTTGATCATAATAATCGGCTTCGATTATTAGTCAAGAGTGGTAAGTTGTTTGTTTTTAGTGCGGCTAGCATTTGAATCCAAGTCCGTGACTTGATTTATTTAGCTAGTTAGAGGCTAATCACTGAGCTTCTCGTGATAGTCATGTTTTTGGGGACAACAGAACTTCGATGCGTATCACTGTTCAGAACCATTCCGAATTCTTTTGAAAGGATATTGTTGATTAAGCCTCTAATACACTATCCAAGACATTAGTTGATTTCTGCTCATTGCTAGAATTCATTTTATCATTGTTTAAATTTATAGTTTGGTTGTTACATGTTTAGAATTTTTATTAATTATCCAACCCCCCTTTTTATAATTTTTATGTTTCCGATGAATTTGCACGTGATTATATCTTGGACTTACGGTTAACACCGAGTCCCTGAGGAGACGACCCTACTTATCACTATCACAATTTATTGTGGTTTAGCGGTAATAGGCCTTAATTATATAAACTTTATTATTTGCTGGACTCGACACCCGTCAAATTTTTGGCGCCGTTGTCGGGGACTCGACAAGATTTAACTGTTTATGCCAAGATCTTTTCGTGCAGGTTCACCTCTACCTATAGATCTCGAGATCGAGAAAACCGCTAAGAAGTTAAGGAAACAAGCTAAGCTTCGAAAGAAGCAAGGCGAGTCGACTTCTTCGCCGGTGGTTAACATTTGGAAGGATATTGAGTTGTCCACCGATTCAGGAAGCGATAAGGAGGAAGTGCATTTTGAAGAAGAGAAACCTCATTCGGAAAAGGAGGAGCCGGTTACCGACACCGAAGGAGAAGAAGAGGACGAAATGGCGCATCCCGAACGCACTTTGAGGGAATGGGCAGCACCCAACGTTGACGATCAACCCCTCTGCATCACATATCCGGCCGAAGAGGTAAGTGCCGAACTCAAAACTGGTTTAATTCACTTACTACCTCGTTTCCATGGTTTAGCTAATGAAGATCCATACAAGCATATGACCGAGTTCCATATGGTATGCTTGGGGATGAAGCCGCAAGGTACGACCGTGGAGAATCTAAAGCTAAAGGCATTCCCGTTCTCTCTAGTTGACGGGGCTAGAGAGTGGCTTTTCTATCTACCGCCGGGTTCCATCACAACATGGCCACAAATGGCGAGAGCTTTCCTAGACAAGTTCTTTCCCGCATCCAAAGCCGCCGGGCTCAGGAGAGAGATTTGCGGGATCAAGCAAAAGGACACGGAGTCACTTTACGAGTATTGGGAGCGCTTTAAGCGCCTTTGTGTAAGTTGCCCTCAACACGGTATTTCTGAGCAATTACTAATTCAATATTTTTATGAAGGTTTGCTACCGATGGAGAGGAAGGTGATGGATGCCGCGAGCGGTGGAGCTATTGTGAACAAGACGCCAACTGAAGCAAGGAATCTTATAGACACTATGGCAGAAAACTCCAAGCAATTTGGAGTTAGGAGTGACGTTGGTCGAGGAGCCAGTGAGGTACATGTTAAATCCCTTGAAACTAAGATAACTGATTTAACTAACCTTGTGAAACAGCTTGCTATGGGGAATGTGTCTCAAGTGAAGGCATGTGGATTTTGCTCATCGGTAGCACATCCAACCGATGCATGCCCGACTCTCCATGAAGAAGAAGAGCAAGTTAATGCCATAGGTGGTGGCAATTTCCAGCACTCAAACAACCGGGCTCATGATCCCTTCTCGAGCACATACAACCCCGGTTGGAGGCAACATCCGAATCTAAGTTATGCCCCAAGGCAAGGACAAGGTCAAGGTCAGCAGTTTCAGCAAAAGGCTCCATTTCAGCAAGCTCAACAGTTCCAAGCACCACCTGGTTTCCAAAAACCATCTCAGCAACAATTCCAACCGAAGGCACCATTCCAACCGGGTGCCCAACAGCAGCATCAAGTGCCACCTCAAGCGCCTAGTAGCTCAGGTATGTCATTAGAGGATATAGTGAAGTCTTTAGCTACTAACATGGCCAAACTTCAACAGGAGTCACAGAATACACAAGCGAGCATTCAAGACCTTCAGGCTACCGTTGGCCAATTGGTGAACAAAGGCAAATTGCCTTCCCAAACGGAAACTAATCTGAAGGCCAACGTGAATGCCATCACCTTGAGGAGCGGAAAAGAGCTTAAAGATACTGTCGACAAGAAGAAGATGAAGGTTCATGATGATGAGGAGGAGTTAGAGGTCAAGGCATCTAGTTCGGGTGAGAAGGATGTCAAAGAGGAGGAGACAAAGAAGAAGACAACCGAGGTGATAGTGCAAGCACCACCCTTCCCGAGCCGATTCGAGAAGACTAAGCGGGAGCGCGAAGAGAAAGAGATCCTTGACACATTTCGAAAGGTTCAGGTAAACATTCCTTTATTAGATGCTATTAAGCAAGTGCCCAGATATGCAAAATTTTTAAAAGAGCTTTGCACTAATAAAAGGAAGTTAAAAGGTAATGAAAAGATAAGCATGAACCAAAATGTCTCCGCTGTCTTGCAAAAACGTTTACCACCAAAGTGTAACGACCCGGGCATGTTTACCATACCATGTAAGGTAGGGAATGTCTCGGTCAATCAAGCCATGTTGGACTTGGGGGCATCAATCAATGTAATGCCATGTGCCATTTACTCATCTTTGGATGTAGGCCCCCTAAAGCCAACGGGTGTGGTAATCCAGCTAGCGGATAGGTCCACCGTCTATCCCAAAGGGGTGTTAGAGGATGTACTTGTTCAAGTGAACGAGTTGGTCTTCCCGGCAGATTTTTATGTTATAGACATGGAGGAGAATAATACCTCCAAGGCCGGAATGATATTGCTAGGTAGACCATTCTTAAAGACCTCTAAGACTAAGATAGACGTTCATGATGGAAATTTGACTATGGAATTTGATGGCGAGATAATTAAGTTCAATATATATGATGCCATGCGATATCCTAGTGATGTTTCTTCTTTATGCTTTGTTGATATTATTGAGTCATTATCTGATACTATGTATGATCTATCTAATGATGATGTTTTAGAAGTGATCTTAGACAGGGACTTAACCAACGGGAGCTTGAAAAGGCTTGCCCAAGAGTACAAGCTTGATGATGATTTTGAAGAATTGGTGTCTTGGATGGAAAAAGGGCGAGCACCAAAGCCAAGGTATGAAGTTTCTAAAATTGAATTGCCTTTATCTCACACTAGACTTCTACCTTCTGTTGAACAGGCACCCGAGTTAGAGTTGAAGACGTTACCGGATCATTTAAAGTACGTCTACTTGGGAGATAAGGAGACCCTTCCCGTGATCATATCCTCTACCTTATCACCCAAGGAAGAAGGGGAGCTTGTTGGAATTCTGAAAGAGCACAAGAGGGCAATAGGATGGACCATTGCCGACATCAAGGGTCTTAGTCCCTCGTTATGCCAACACAAGATCCTACTTGAGGACGAGTACAAGCCATTCCGAGAGGCGCAACGAAGGTTGAACCCACCGATGATGGAAGTTGTCAAGAAGGAGATTTTGAAACTTTTAGATGCCGATATGATCTACCCGATCTCCGACAGCAAGTGGGTAAGCCCGGTCCAGGTAGTCCCTAAGAAAACTGGCATTACTGTGGTAGAGAATGCCGAAGGTGAGTTGGTGCCCACCCGTGTTCAAAACGGGTGGAGAGTTTGTATTGATTACCGTAAATTAAATGAATCAACTAGGAAAGATCACTTCCCCTTACCCTTTATAGATCAAATGTTAGAACGATTAGCAGGACGTACTCACTATTGTTTTCTGTATGGTTATTCAGGTTTCCATCAGATTCCGGTGGCAAGAGAAGACCAAGAGAAGACTACATTTACTTGCCCCTTCGGTACATTTGCCTACCGAAGGATGCCTTTTGGTCTTTGTAACGCACCAGCGACATTCCAACGATGTATGGTGAGTATCTTTTCTGATTATGTGGAGAATATCATTGAAGTCTTTATGGATGACTTCACAGTCTATGGTGATTCATTTACCTCATGCCTAGATAACTTGACTAAGATCTTGAAAAGGTGCATTGAAACTAATTTGGTTTTAAATTATGAGAAATGTCACTTTATGGTAAATCAAGGCATTGTATTGGATCATGTTATCTCGAAAAGGGGTATAGAGGTTGACAAGGCAAAGGTCGATGTCATAAAATCCTTGCCTTACCCCTCGAGTGTTAGAGAGGTCCGTTCTTTTCTTGGTCACGCAGGTTTCTACCGGCGTTTTATAAAAGACTTCTCGAAGATCACCCGACCCCTTTGTGAGCTCCTACAAAAAGAGGTAGACTTTGACTTCAATGAGGTACGTAAGAGTTCATTTAATTTGTTGAAAGATATGCTTACTTCTGCCCCTATCATCCAACCGCCCAATTGGCAATTGCCATTTGAGATCATGTGTGATGCTAGCAATCACGCGGTTGGGGCGGTATTGGGACAGAAAGATGGTAAGAACTCTCATGTCATATACTATGCATCACGATCACTTGATAGTGCACAATGCAACTACTCGACTACCGAGAAAGAGTTGCTAGCAGTTGTTTTTGCTTTAGAAAAGTTTAGATCTTATTTGCTAGGCACTAAAGTGATTGTCTTTTCAGATCATGCTGCATTGAAGTACTTGCTCAAAAAGAAGGATGCAAAGCCGCGGCTGATAAGGTGGATTCTCTTACTCCAAGAGTTCAACTTGGAGATAAGAGATAAGAGCGGAGCCGAGAATCTTGTTGCTGACCACCTTAGCCGACTAGTGTCGGATGAAGAACCAAAGCCAATCACTGATGAATTCCCCGACGAGCACCTTTTCTCCATCTCGGGAGAACCCCCCTGGTATGCCGACATCGTGAATTACTTGGTTTCAAAGACCTTCCCAGGTGAGTTATCTAGACCCGAGAGAGAAAAGATCAAGAGAGAGGCTCGTCTCTATATGTGGGACGATCCATACCTTTGGAAACATTGTCCGGACCAAGTTATTCGGCGATGTGTGCCCCAATGGGAGTGTCGGTCTGTTTTACAGTTTTGTCACTCTCAAGCTTGTGGAGGCCACTTCGGCCATAAACGAACATATAGAAAGGTCCTTGAGTGTGGATTATTTTGGCCAACTCTTATGCGAGATTGCTTTCGTTTTTGTAAAAGCTGTCAAAGATGTCAGATGACGGGAAATATTAGTTCCCGGAATCAAATGCCCCAAACCCCTATGCTTGTTTGTGAGATTTTCGATGTATGGGGCATAGATTTCATGGGACCGTTTCCCGCATCATGTGGTCATTTATATATTCTTTTGGCCGTCGATTACGTCTCTAAATGGGTAGAGGCAAAAGCTACCCGAACTGATGATTCACGTGTTGTTGCAGATTTTATCAAATCTCATATCTTTTCTAGGTACGGGACGCCAAAGGCCATCGTTAGCGATCGAGGTACCCATTTCTGCAATAGAGTCATCGGCGCGCTACTCAAGAAATACGGGGTTATCCACCGCATCTCTACCGCCTATCACCCACAATCGAATGGACAAGCGGAAGTGTCTAACCGGGAGATAAAGTCCATTCTAGAGAAGACGGTGAGTCCTAACCGAAAGGATTGGAGTTTGAGACTTAATGACGCCTTGTGGGCCTATCACTCGGCCTACAAGACACCCATAGGAATGTCACCCTTTCGGTTAGTTTACGGGAAGCCTTGCCACCTTCCGGTGGAGTTAGAGCATAAGGCTTATTGGGCGGTGAAGACGTGCAATATGGATTTGGACGAAGCAGGATCGCATAGGAAGCTACAAATCCAAGAATTAGAGGAGATCCGGAACGACGCCTACGAGAACGCCCGCATCTATAAAGCAAAGGCTAAGGCGTTTCACGACTCGCGCATATCACGTAAGTCTTTCACTAAAGGTCAGAAAGTTCTCCTCTACCATTCTAGATTAAAGTTATTTCCCGGTAAATTAAGGTCCAGATGGATAGGACCTTTTGTTGTTCTAACTGTTTTTGAGCATGGTGCAGTTGAGATCCAAAGTCTATCTACAGGGCAGATTTTCAAAGTTAATGGCCATAGACTGAAGCCGTTCTATGAGGGCTTTGATGGAGGGGATTTAGAGAGAGTAGCCTTGGACACACCAAGCTACACAGATTGAAATGAGTATGGTCTAGCCAAAGACCGAAAAGAAAGGCGCTGCGTGGGAGGCAACCCACGGATTTCAATTTCTTGTCTTTTATTGCTTTATGTTAGTTAGTTTGTTTTGTTAGAATCTCCAATTTCGCTCCAAGTTTTATTTGTGTTCTCTTGTTCTCAGGTTCCACCCCGGATATTAGAAGCTAAAAAGGGACGTACCATCTTTGCAGATTCCTACATTGGAAGGTCACTCACCAAATCAGGGGAGTTTTCTGTTTTCCCTCTTCTTTGCATGCTTAGAGTGTCCTCTACATATTGAGCACATTGAGGACAATGTAGGAATTAAGTGTGGGGGTGTGGGTCATTTGCATGATTTGGAGTTGTTTGGGCATATAAATGCTTATAGGGGTAAATTTTTTGAAAACTTTGGGCTTAAATGTGGGTCGTTGTCCGTCTTGAAAATGTGTTAGCATGCTTTAATGAGCTTAAATTGTTGATGATGATGAGTTTGGATGCATGTATAGCATGATTGAGTTTGATTGATAGCACTTAGAGTTGATTAGTGGTAGTATGTCGGTCAAAGTTAGACTATTGCTAATCTCTTGAACTAGTCTTTAACACCGTGAGACTTTGAACCTATTAGACTAAACACTTGATATTAGTCTCTATTTCATTTCTTGTGTGATTTCGTCATGCCTAGTTATGTATCTCTAGAACTTGTTCTGTCTCTTCTTAAGATTACATGATATTTACATGCTAATAAACATGATAAAGGCCATCGTTTGATCAATTTTTATTAACCCATTAGCCTTAAGCCTACCCTTTATGTCACTATTACCCTTTTTGCACACCACTTTGAGTCTTAGCCTATTTCCTTTGTCAACCACATCGTAAACCAATCCAAATACGACTCACCCGACCAATCACCAATGGAGTAGTCTTGGTATCCCCGTATGCTCAAAAGTGAAATTTATATGTTGGGAATGAAAAAAAAAGATGAAAAGGAAGAATGGAAAGAAAAAAAAATGGAGAAAATTCAAAAAGAAAAAAGAAAAAAATGGAGAAAAATATATATATATATATATATATGTCGTCAAGATAAAGAAAAAAAAAATAAAGAAGACGACGGAAATGATGATAAAGTTGAATATACATGTGGTTCATCTCTAGTTTTTATTCATCTAATAGGAATGTTAAGAAAAGAATGTATATCAAGATCCCATTTGCTAAAAGCATCAAGTTAGTTAACCGGTTTCTCCGTTGGTGTACGGTCCTTAGCCACTCTTCCCAAATGTATCCCTACCTTACCCATAGCCTTATTTTACGTTGCGCCCATAAAAAGTCCTTTTGATTTATATGCGTGTATTTTATCCAAGTAGTGGAGAGTGAGAGATTTTTCAAGCTTATGGTAGATACATGCTAGTGTAGTGACGGTTTGAGCGATACACTTTAACCCCAAGAAGTGAACTGAGTGTTGTTTTATTTTCCCATTCGTGAGAGTTCTCGAGATTAGCTTGTGTCTACTTGATTGGGTGTGCCCGCATTTCGATGCTAAGTTGCAAATCTCAAGTTCATGAAATGCTATACGTGTTAACGTTCTCATTTGATTCAATTATTTTCCCGTCTCGTGCTAACTTAAGTCATTGCCGGGACGGACAATGATCTAAGTGTGGGGGAATTTGATAAACGTCAATTTTATACATTTTTATGTCGAATTTACCCAACAATTGGTGTTGGTTAAATGGTTAAAATACCCCTTTTATCTAATGTTTATTTATTTAATGTTTTATTGCATAAAAAATAAAAAAATAAAAAAATAAAAAAAAATTCTAATGTTTTTGTTTGGTGGGCTTCGTTGGAACCAAGGAAAAGAAAAGAAATATTAAGTTGATTTTTATAATTTGAGGCTTAAGTTTTGTTTGTTTGCTGCAGCCCAAAATAAAGAAAAAAAAAATATACATTTCAAGTGTTTTTATGGCCCAATGTTTGCAGCCCACGTATGAAGAAAAGATGAGCCCAAATAAAAAAAAAAGGCGGGAGAGCCCAACGAGAAGAAAAGAGAGAAAGAAGAAACAGTCGAGAGTTCGTCTCCATCTTCCAGTGGTGGACGTGCTTTTTTTTCGTGAGTTCACTGGCATCGAAGCCACGGCCAAACCTGCGTTAGCCACTGCCCCTTTTCACGATCCCAAGCCAATTCCGCGTGAGTTTCACGTGGGTTAAACCCACGTCCAAACCTGCGTCGACCACCACAGCATGCGTTTTTTATCTTTTTGGAGCGGTTTTCGATTGGAGGGTATAAAAGGCCGATGTTAACTGTCGATGAGGGGGGGACGAATTCAGGAGTAATCGATCGAGAAACATAGAGCAATTCCAAGGTTCGATTTCCAGATTTTGGTGGGTCGATTTTGGGGATTTTTGTTAGGGTTCTTCATCAATTTCTATATTCACAATCCTTTTGTAAGTTTTAATTTTAGACATGATTAGTAGTCAAGTTTTTTTTTTTTTTTCTAGCAATGGGTACGTAATCTACTTTGAAAACTTGGATGTGTTGAGATTTAATTGGTTTTTAACGTCATTAGAATTCGTTTATGTAACCTTTGATTACATTGTTCTTCGAGTTTTTGTTAATGATTTCGAGTTGGATCCCTCATTTTGTTTAACTCAAATTCGAATGGCTAGTTAAATCTTTGAATCCGTAATTGTTCATTGATTTACTTTGGTAGCAACCAATACATGTTCGATGTTTTATCGAATATTAGTGTTGTAAGGTTACGTAATTTGATCATAATAATCGGCTTCGATTATTAGTCAAGAGTGGTAAGTTGTTTGTTTTTAGTGCGGCTAGCATTTGAATCCAAGTCCGTGACTTGATTTATTTAGCTAGTTAGAGGCTAATCACTGAGCTTCTCGTGATAGTCATGTTTTTGGGGACAACAGAACTTCGATGCGTATCACTGTTCAGAACCATTCCGAATTCTTTTGAAAGGATATTGTTGATTAAGCCTCTAATACACTATCCAAGACATTAGTTGATTTCTGCTCATTGCTAGAATTCATTTTATCATTGTTTAAATTTATAGTTTGGTTGTTACATGTTTAGAATTTTTATTAATTATCCAACCCCCCTTTTTATAATTTTTATGTTTCCGATGAATTTGCACGTGATTATATCTTGGACTTACGGTTAACACCGAGTCCCTGAGGAGACGACCCTACTTATCACTATCACAATTTATTGTGGTTTAGCGGTAATAGGCCTTAATTATATAAACTTTATTATTTGCTGGACTCGACACCCGTCAAATCGACACGTTAGACGTATTCTCATGGTTGCCTTCAATCTCAGAGCTGATGTAATCCTTTTTTTTCTTTGTCATTCTACCCTAATCTATATTTGTTTCTATTTAGGGGTTTATATTTTAACCAACCATCTCTAATCTAAATTATCTAATCGAACCGTGATCTTACCTTCACCTCGTCTTCCTTCTCTGATAACTCGGGTAGCATCCACTGCTACCCCCTTTCTCTAATGAAACCCTACAATTAAAAGCATCATGGAAATCTGCCGTACTACAGCCTCCATCACCAAAATATGTGGCACTTTTCTGAAGGTAAAGTTTTTATTTTTATTTAATTTTATTTTTATATATATATACACAGTTCAGCGCAACATGAATATGGCTTTTCCAATTTCCTCCTCCCCTGTTGTGGTTACATAGAAGGGTATTTGCATAGAAGATAGTATGCATAACTTAAGTGATTCACTATTGAAAGCAGCATAACCGCACTCTCTCAGCCATCTTCATGGCGGCCTTAAACCTGACCGAGGACATAACCTCATAAAGGAGTTCTTATGACCATTATGGTACTGGATTTTGAGTAGCATCTCCAACAGCTTCTCCAAAAGGGAGAAAATGGGGATTTTAAGCTATAATTTTGCTCCAACAGCTTTCCCAAAACTATCCCAAAATAGAGAAAGTAGGGGAGTGGAGTTTTTCTCTAAATATGGAGATAACCCCAAAGATGATTATTAAACAAGAGTACCAATAGAAAACTTTCAAAGTAGATATTTAGAGAGAGAACTAATATTTTAATAGATGAATGAAATATTTTAATATTATAATCAATGTTGGGATCTCCAAAATGGGAATATGTTGTAGATAAATGTAATTTGTTTGGAGATTTTAACTTTTCGATTTTGAAGAAATTTTAAAGAATCGGTTGGAGATACTCTTAGTAGGATAGTTTCTTGGATAAGTAGTACATAAGATCTTTGACCTATAGATACAAGTGTTCCTAGGGGTGTCAACTTTTATGTGTTTTTTGTGCATTTTCCCCTTTGTATGTATATTTTTATATGTTCTAGTATCTAGTTTCCACCATCTTTTTTTAGGTATATAATATTTATATACGGCAAATGCAACAAATAAACTCACACACCCACCTCACCAACCTTTGGTGAGGTTTGAACCCCTGACCTCCTAGGAGGCCAAAGGCTCTAATACCGCTAGGCCAAAAGCCCTTTGATGTGGCCTTATATGTGGCCATCTTATATGTGGCCTTATAGTTTCCCCCATCTTATATGTGGCCTTTTGTGCACTCTTTTATTTATGCATTTTTTCTAATGTTGCTTCCTTGGAAGCTTTTCTGACTTTTCCTAGCTTTTTGTTTGTTCAGGTAATTATTTTTGTCCCTTCCTAATTTCTTTTAAATAATATTTCACAAGTCGGGGGTCTTCATGGAAGCAGCCTCTCTACCCCTAGGGGTCGAGGTATGTTATACATACATTATACCCTTCCTAGAGCCTACCTCCGGATGGGATATACTAGGTACGATTGGTTTGGTTTATTCCAATACCTGCAAATTCCAAGCAAAAAAACAAAGTTGTGTGTCCGTAGTCCGAATGTTAAAAGTGACCATCAAGGTCAAAGTGAAGGCACCTATCAATTGCCACATCTATCAGCCACCTTTTTTGCTCTGATGTGCCAATAAGAAGACGTGAAGCCTTCTGTTTTCCTCAAAGTAACATAATATGAATATGGAGTTTATAGTAATGTGCTTCTACTGACAAAAGAAAATGATAGAAAGAAATAATCATATCTGAGTAACAGTTAAAGAAAAAGAGTTTGTAAAAACTTAGCAAAACAGAATTATAAAATGTCAAACAATAACTTACCTGTTGCTAACAGTGAACATTTCCTCATTCTGATTCATGATAACATGGTCCAAAGGGCAGTACCGCTCCCCAGTTTCCTGGTCATGGATGACAGAATGCCTGTGACTGAAAGTACCTCGCTCGACATCCTGACCACTCAACCTCACATGATTCCCCTCCACCAGCAACGTTGCAAAAGCAAGGGCTTCTGCTACCGCCCAATCCACACCTTCACCTGTTTCAATCATCTTTAAACGATCAGCAAAGATCTTTTTAACAGCTCTGTGAGGCTTAAAATTTTCTGGAAGGGTTGTGATCGTCTTCCCAACATTCTTCAAGATCTCAGGTTGAACCCTGGAGAGCAGCAGCACAAGCATCTTAGTAGATCTCAACCATGAAAACATCAGTGTAAACAACATACAGATAACTTACCCAGTGTTACGTATACGTGAAAGCTGTTCAGGAGACTTAAATCCAGACCAGTAAGCTGAAAGCCAGTCCCTTCTCTGCTGAACATAATCCTTGCTAGCCCCAAATTCTTCATTCAGTATCGAGATAACCTTATTTTGTATTCTGTCAATGTCTTCTTTTGTGGTTTCACGAGTTTCTAAGAGCTTCTTTTGGTATATTTCGAGTGCAGATGGGTGATTACGGATAATCTGTACCAACCAGCACCAGCCAGAAATTTTAGAAATTGTCCTTAAAAAATAACAAGTTAAGACATCAAAATAAAAGGAACAGGAAACTAGGAGAGAGGAAGGGAGCAATAGCAAACTGAGAATACAAATATACAATACAAACAAGAGCTGACCTTGTACATTTTGGGTTGGGTAAAAGATGGTTCATCAATTTCATTATGCCCAAATCGGCGATAACAAGTGATATCAACCACAACATCTGAATGAAATGTCTGACGCCACTCTGCTGCAAGCTCACAAGCATGAACAACTGCTTCTACATCATCACCGTTAACATGGAAAATGGGAGCATCCAAAGCTTTAGCAACATCTGTACAATACTGTGATGATCTTCCAGATTTTGGATCAGTGGTAAAGGCAACTTGATTGTTCACCACAATGTGGATAGTGCCTCCAGTTGTGTAATTTGGAAGGGCACTCAAATGCAATGTCTCATAGACCACACCTTGTCCAGCAAAACTTCCATCCCCATGAATCAGGATACCCATGTTCTTTGTTCTATCCACATCATTTGAATAATATTGTTTTGCTCTGGTTTTTCCAATTACAACAGGATCTACAGCTTCCAAGTGACTGGGGTTTGCAACCAGAGACAAATGAATTCTCTTTCCACCTCTCATCGGGCGATCGTAAGAAGTTCCTAAGTGATACTTGACATCACCAGTTCCAGTATAAAGCCCAACATCATCCACTGGCTTGGTACCACCACTGAATTCGCTGAAAATTTGACGCAATGGCTTCCGAACAACATTACCTAAGACATTCAATCTTCCTCTGTGAGACATCCCAATCACGATGCTCTCAACACCAAGATTTGCCGACCTATCAAACATCTCTTTCATTCCGGGTATTAACGTCTCACCACCTTCAAGTCCAAACCTCTTAGCAGCAGTCCACTTGGTAGCCAAGAAGTTCTCAAACTGGGTACTCCAAATGAGCCTGTCGAGGATAACCTCACGTCGCTGACTGTTATATTCAATTGGAGATGGGGTCTCTATTCTATCTCTCAACCAGTTACATTGTTCACGGTTTGGAATGTGCATGTACTCATAACCAATGCTACCACAATAAGCTTGTTCAAGCCTAGTTAAAATTGCTCTAAGAGTTTGCACAGGCCGATTTTCAGACAAAAACCCAGACATCCTCCATACACCTAGAAAAAATTCACGATCTAGATCGGCTTCACTAAAGCCATAAAAACCCGGATCTAAATCATCAGGAATCTCCCTCTGCTCGAGACCCAATGGATCCAATTTGGCTTTCATGTGACCATGAACTTGGTAAGCTCTCACAAGCAACAATAACCGCATGCTCTCTTGAATAGTTTGACCAGATACTCCAGCGGACGGAGCTGCCTGGCCAATGAAGTTCCGAAAGAAATTGTCCCATGACTCGTCAACACTATTCGGATCAGCCTCCCAGGCTCTTTGAAGCTCTTCCAGGTAGACACTACTAGTTCCATCTAAGAAGCTATCTGATAACCTAGAAAGTGGAACAGATTTAGGGACTGGTCCAGGTTCTGCTTTTGATTTGAAAACAGTAGTATGAAAAGAGCGACTTCCTGATGAAAGAACACGCGTTCTTGCAGCGTACGATCCACCCCGTTGTAGAGTTCTCCTAATTGCAAGCTTTGCCACACTAGATCCAGCTCTAAACCATGCCATTTTTCACACAAAGTTTATGTTCTCTGTTTCTTAACCAAGCTCAAGACCTGCTAACAACAAATTTTAATCTTTAACCAACAAAATTTCAAAAACCAACTGATCCAACAAACAGTAAACAATAAAAGTGTGAGAGGTTTTGATATTTCAACAACATATAAACATATTAAGCAAATAGATAAAATATATATAACAATGGACAAAGGTTGATGCTCCCAATCTCATTCCAAAAGGTCTTTTTAAGCACCATGAACAAGCCAAAATAGCAAGCATATTAAACAAATCAATAGAATAAACACAACGAATGTTTTATTTAAGCACCGTAACCAATCCAATAACACGTAAACGTTGCATGCCACAAAATGTTATATTCATAAATCAATACCTGGATACATGAACCTGCTACCAAGAGATAAACGAATCCAAATAACAAGTAAACATTGCATGGCACAATATAAGCCACATACACGCATCAAGAATCAGTAAAACATCTAGAATGAATTAGAAAGGAAAAGAACATTAGAACTCATAGTAGAAAACCAGAAATCAACATCAATTTCAACCCCTCGTTTTCGAAATCAAGTAAATCAGACAAGGATGAAGAAAAATGACACTCTCCTCACGCATATTGTTTACAAACTGAGAAATTAGAGATCGACGTAGAAAGATTTCTCCATCAAATAACACGTAAACAAACTCAAAGAACACCATAAACATTGCATGCCACACAACTACAGATTCAGAAATCACAACCTAGAAATAAACATGATTTCATCACCAAACAACCAAAATTCAAGCATATTACAAATTCAAAATCATGCATCATAAATCCTTAAAACAAAAACGAACCAAATTAGAACACGAAAAAACAAAAAAATCTTTAAAAAAAAGCATTCGAACTAATAGCATTATATCAGAAAACAACATCAAATTCCAATCGCTTGATTCCGAAACAAAATAAATCAAACAAGGATAGTCATAACAACAAACAAACCTAGTTTTGTGAGAGATCAACAACCGCTCCGTTTTCTCCTTACGGAGATTGATTATAGATTGCGCGATCAGATATCAGTGCATTCATTCATCGCGACAAAAAGCTTCGCCCCATTTACACATGAAGCAGAGCATAAGGAGAGTGGCCACTGCGATTCTGTTGCTCTTTCTAATGATAGTCGACAAATTTCACTAATGCCCCTTGTACTTTAATTCTTTTACCAATTTCATCTTCTACAATTATCTTTTTTTCTTAATGGTCATATGTGTTTAGATTTTTCTTTTTTTGGCCGTGATAGTTTGACAACTTTAAATCTAAACACGAGATTTAGGGGTTGTTTGGTTTATGGATTTTGAAAGAATTGGAATGATAATTCATTTGGCTAAATTTCAAATCCTATGTTTGGTTCACATAATGAAAATGATGGAATCTTTTGAATTCCACAATTTAAGGAATTCATCATTTATTGACTTAAGTGAAGAATCAAATTCCGTAAAATTCCATTCCGAAATCCTTTAAAGTCAAATTCATTCGATGGATTCTAATTCCATCAAATTCCATTATGCGAACCAAACGTCCCCTTATATTTAAAAAAAACATCTCAATGCCGTTTATTAACATGTTAAATCTTGGTTGCTGAACAGGTCCCCCAAAATGTTGGTTCACAATTTTACGTTACGTGTGCTTGGGACCCATATAACCCAACCTGTGAACCCACCTCAATGAATATAATTTCTTTCAAAATCAAAATCGACTATTTAATTTTGGAAATTGCCGATTAAAAACAAAAACGACTCTTTAATATTCTTCTCCCTTTGCCATTTTAAATTGTTTTGTTGTTTTAATTTATAAGATTTTAATATGATATGAAATTTTATATTTTATTTTGTTTATTACTAATTTTAAACAATCTATAGTTTTAGTACAGGTGTAACATCTCTAAAAAGACTGGGACGACCCTTTAGCTCACAAACTGAGAGACCTTATCTTTAAACAATATTTAATGAATAACTAAGAATTTAAAAATCGAAATATTTAAAAAAACATAACATATTTAAATATTAACAAAGCATTATAGCTAAATATATATGTGCATATGATATACAAACATTGCTACCATATAAAAGAACATTACACTTGTCTTATAATGGAATTTCCTTTTGGCTTTGAAGTTCTAAATCTATTCTTCATTTATGGGGGTATTTTGAAAACAAAGAAAAAGTATAGGGTGTTTTATGCAACTATTCCGACTTTAATGTTTGACCCATAGACAAAAAGGCATGTCGTATGGCTACGTGGAGTCCTGACACTTGGCCACGTGGAGAAATTTTTTTCCTAGTCTTGCCCCGGTACAAACGGTTGCATAAAAATTGGCGAAAAACTACTTGTCCATTAATTATGGGATTTAATTTTCAAGCTCTATTAAATTATTAATTTGATTTTGTTTTAATAATTTGTTACAATATCTTGGCTAAACTGTAAATTTGGGCCTATAAGTTATTAGATACAACACTTTTCGTTCTTGTAGTTTTAAAAATACAAGATGATCATTACGGTTTGTAAAAGTGTCTAGATTCAATCACTCCTAATAACCGTTAAAATTCGTTAAGCCAGGAGCATTTTAGACTTTTTTTTCATTTTCTATCATTTTTCTTCACAAAAAGTAAAATCTAATTTTTATATATTATGTAATATCATTTATATATATCATACTTATTTATTTAAAATTATATTATGCATACATAATATACATTTATATAGACGTTAGGCCCCTTTTCCTCAATGAAGTGAACCTCGAATGAAAGGTATCCTCAGCGATAAGTCCCCTCGCCAGGAATCATTCTCCTCCTACAACCATCTCGCCTTCTCCCGTGCACCTAGACCTGCTTCTTGAGTGTCCCCGATTGTAAGGGTCACCCTTCAATGCAAAACTTAACCCACGACACCTTCCTCTTTGGTGTACAACCTCACCATCGATCGTTATCACCTAGACTATCCACTTTTTGCAATTTATTTATGTTTCTTCACTAACTGTGGCCTCCCCCTACCGTTTTTTTTTTTTTTTGAAAGGGTGTCCTAGACTATACCTAGACTAATCCCTTGGCAAATTATGATTGTAAGACATCTGATTAAACCCTAGTGGCACAATTGTTGTGTACGACTGGATTCAAACCCTGGGCAGATGTGATATTCCACCACATCCCCCTACCGTTCTTGATACCTACAACAAAGAAAATGATACAATGGGTGGCTGAGGGGGTTTTATTTTGATTAGGGCTTCATCAATTAGGGTCTTTGATTCGTTTTCAGTTTGATTTTTTTTGGTTTAGAATTTGAGCTCGTTGAATAAGTTTTCATTAGAGGTTTAATGAGCCTATTATATTATATAAAACCAAACAGTTTATTTTATTTTCATACTCATTGATTACTGCTTAATACCTCTAACCAAACATTCCCTTAATTTTTTACACTTTTCTCATATACGATCAAATTTGAACTCTTGATTTTTTGAGAGGCCAAAAACAAGAATACCACCAAGGCAAAGACCCTTTTGATATAAAACAGTAAAACACAATTACACATAATTCGCTTTTTGTTCATATAAATTAAAAGGTCTAGTTAAATATCTATGCTAACAAGTTAATTTTGTTGTGTGAACTACTTTAGGCCATCCGCAGCGGTGGTTCCTTAAAGCCACGGGGGGTCCATGGACTTCCTTACAAAAATTTATATCATTGGGGATGCAAGAGGTTTATGCCACATAAGTGGAAGCGGTTCCTCTGCGAGGATCACTCCATGTAGTTAAAAATCATAGGTTCTTTTTTTATTATAATTTAAAAATCAATTAATGAATAATTAATTAATTAATTTTTAACTTTTTACCTATATAAATTAACTACAACTTCCAACTACACAAATTTACTACACATTCAAGGTTTTATTCGATTAAAGAATGCGCATCATAGTGGGTGGTCGTTCCGATGATCAAGTTATGGAAAAAGCTCGTGAAGTTTACCACTCCGAACACAATCATCAATTTAAATATGAGCATGTGTGGAGAATGGTTAAGGATGAACCAAAATGGAAAGGTGGAAACTCGGTTAATCTTTCAGGAAAAAGAGCGAAGACCTCGACATCGGGTACTTACACATCATCAATGGATACTCATGCAAGCATCAATACCAACGATGTTGAAGTAGAAGTTCGACCAATTGGAACAAAAGAGGCCAAGAGGAAAGGAAAAGAAAAGGCACATTCACATGACAGAGTTCATGCCATTCAGGAAAAATTGAAGAATCTGAGCACAGTCTGACATTCAAAATTGGAAGCCATTAGAGAGGAATTAAAAGACTTAAATGAAAACCTCAAGATCAACAACCAAGCAAAACAAGAGAAGCGAAAACGAGATGATCTACTCGTCCTTACACAGAATACCAGTCATATGACATCGCAACAATTATCCATCCATAACATGTTGTGTGTCGATATCAAAGCAAAATATGATTTTATTATATAAACTATGAACCGGTTCATGATTGGGAGTGAAAGGTTTATGAAACGTATTGGAAAGAGAAAAATGATGTGGCAAAGAGATTCATGATTACGAAGGCTCTTATTATTAAAAGCAATTACTTCATTTGTACAATATTTAGGGGGTGTTTGGGATTGTTTATTTAAAATAACTTATACTTTTTTTAAAAGTGCTTATCAACTTATGTAGTGACAAACCAAAGGGGTGTTAGCCTAGTGGTAAGGCATGTGGACTTGCTAGTAGCGGTCTCATGTTCGAACCTTGGGGGACGCATCCTGGAGGTACGGGGGCTTCGACCCCGGGCTGCATGCTTTAGCAGTCGGGCTTCGGCCCAAATTGCCAGGGATTAGTTTGGGCCCAATGTGGTCTGGGATACCCTCTCCAAAAAAAAACTTATGTAGTGACAAAAATGAGTTATATAAAAAATGTTTGGATTAGCTTAGTGTGGTAACAAAACGTAATAAGCTAATAAGTTGTTTTTTAGGGGTGTTTGGGATTGCTTATACATGTAAAATAACCAAAAAAGTCATAATTTGTTTCAAATAAGTTGATAAGTCACTATGGACAACTTCTTAAAAACTTCTTATTAGCGGTGCCAAGAAGCTGTAAGCAGTTTTTTTTTTGTCCTAATTTTGTATCGATTATATGTCGGGTTACCTCAGGTTGATTTTTTCCCGGGTTGGTCGGTTTTTTAAGCACCCCTACTAGAAATAGCTTATTAGCGGTGACAAAACACAATAAGTCAATAAGAAGTTTAAATAAGCAATCCCAAACACCCTCTTAAAATTTTAAACATTTTGTTTATGAATGTAATAATTTGTCTACAAGCTAAAGTTCAATAAAATTATTGCAAACTAAGGGCCATTTACTAACTTTTTAGCTGGTGAACGCTTACTAGGTCATTTACCTTACCGGATAGCAAGGGCTAAAAATGTTATTCGTTAAGAACGATGAAGTTTCTTACCCGGTAAGGGTGACAACTCTTATCAGATAAACGCTTACCGGGGAATCATTGCATACGATATGGTTTTAATGGAGTACAATCTTACCCAGTAAAATAAATTAGAGGGTTAACTGTTATCGAGTAAATGTTTGGGTAAGCACCCAAAAATAAAATACGAATGATGCAGAAAAAGTAGAGTTTAAGGATGAAACTACTTGAAGAGAAGAGTAGGAGATATTATATAGATACTTTTTCATGGACAGGTGAAGGAGCGTGTGAGAAGTTGAGTTAACAGTGAAAAACGTGAGAAGTGGATCTGAACCGTTGATCTCTTATAATGTCAAGCTCTCCCATGAATTGCAGCTTATTTGTCATCCAACGGTTGATAAATGATAACCACTTCTCACCAGAACCCATGGACGTCCGTTAAAAATAATTACATGAAATACAATAATCACTAGTCAAACTATCGCTTAAACAGTAGGACATACATCTAGCTGAATTGCTGAACATTAAGCAACGTCCATTTAACTACAGATAAGATGTTCGAGCTTCCATCCACAACCTTTTACTATTCTTAAATTAAAAGGCTTTTTAACTTTCTACTTAAGCATTTTAATTTTCTGATTTTAGATAAGGCTAATTAAACTTGAACAAGCTTAAGTAAAAAAAAAACTCAAAATACAAAACTTGGCAATAGTTTTCCACACTCGAATTTATTATTAATGACAAAGTATTTTTTATTTATCGCATCTTCCTCTTATGTTTGTCTTACCTTCCTTATTAGCAAGATGACATAGTAGATGGATCTCACTCACTGTAAAACCTAGTAGTATATATATATATATATATATATATATCTACATGTACGTATATATTAGCCTTAGCCTGCTGTACAATCAAGGGCTACACCTGAAGACTGAGTACCGACACTACTGCAATCATCGCCCATATTCGGATTAGCACGTCATTGTTCTGTACAGAGTAGAGTTCGGCAGGCCCTCTTTCGGTTTCCATATGATGTGGTCGAGTTTAGTGCAAAAATCCTTGTAGAACTGTCACCAACAACAGAAGTCAAAAATGGCACATATCAAGTGACTAACAATCGTTCATAGAACCAAACGGTCATTGGTCCAGCAGTATCCGGGTTACCGATAGAGCCAAGTCTCTCGGGAGGTCAATGGTTGATATTCATCCACACAATTTACTTTTGTTTGAAATGGTATTAAAACATTTGACTAACACACAAAAACTTGTGTAAAGAGCTTGCTGAAATTAAGAATACGATTAAGTTTCTTGCCTTATGGTATTCGAGAGTATCTCCGGCAGCCTTTCGAACATCGACCATGAAAAGCGATGGCACAACTTCAAAGACCTTGATCAACAAGTTCAAATGTGTTAGGATCAACAATCACCCAAAATTACTGTCACAATCGCAGGAATTAAAAAAACAAACATAGGTATTGTAGTTTGCCTACACCTACAAGGTGTTGCTAAGCTACAACAATGAAGAATGGCATCGTGTTTGTACTAATTTCCAATATAAAACAGGTAAACCAAACAACAGTCTTAACTGTCGTAGATTGATTTTGGATTGGAATTAGGACTCATCCAACAAAAATGAGAAGACCATGCCTTGGGCAAAGCAAAATAGATACCAAGAGATGCAAAATTTAGAAATTTACCTCCAAAACAACAGCAAACTGTCCAGCATGATTCACGGATGCTCCCTCGAGTCTCGTCTGTAAGTATAACAACTTGGTGAATTTGTGGACTAGAAGTAAATCCTAGGGTAGCGGTTTATTTCTAGGGACTGGTATTGACTACAAACGGGGCGTCGAGGTTAGCATTGCCCTAGGATAACCAAAGAGAGGGCTCTTTGCTTGATGGTTAGAAGTGCACCATCTCTGGACTCTGGCTCTTCAAAATCCTCTCAGAATATTCAAAGTTTTAAAAAAATATTCAAATCTTCCCAACACTTCGTCACAAGCCAGAGCCTTCACATTACTCTACTCCTAAGGGTAGAGTTCTGCGTACATCGTTACTTCCGAGTGGGATATATTCAGAATAAGGCTGAAAAATAAATGAATAATCTCATATATGTAGAGAGGTGATGTACCTTGTAGCCACGTCTATGGACCTTGAAACCCAATAATTCTGCAACCGATGTCATGGCTGAAAGTATCTCTCTAGCAGGCTTGCGGGAAACAAAACGAGTTTGTCGCTTTACATGATCCTGTAAGAGGAATGACCAAGCATTTCATTTACATTTACCAACTAAAAGTAGATAATATACAAGTTACTTTGAGGTTCGGAGTTTGTCGCCTTATAAACGAGCAGGACACACAATCACTGATCATACTCATGAGTCATGACAACTAATCAAGAGGTTCAAACTGTATAGGCTAACAGCATTTCTGATGTGAAAATCATATTATATATCAATTGCATATGTAGGATAGTTACATCATACATGTGAGGCAAAAATATTTACGGCATTACACATCTGACATCAGCTACCTTCACATACAGCCTCATGAGTGACAATTGGAAGCAAAGACATGGGATATTCTAACTTGAGATTAACAACTATAAGCATAGTTCTTCTCCGTTTGTTTGCCTTTACATGGTATCAAGGTGCTGCCATGCCATATTGCCAAGGTGCAACCCAATATGGAACAGGCGTCCAATAAAAGTGGAAGGGGGCTTTTTGGTAATTACATGGTATCAAGGTGCTGCCATGCCATATTGCCAAGGCGTAACTGCCTATCCTTCAACACATCCTAAGACCATCATCCACGTGAGTATTGAAGTGAATTTTATTTATTGTTTTCTACTAAACTCCCCCATCCTATGTTAACTGCAACAAATGACCCTACATTCATATTAATACAAGTGTTCTGACTATCAGGCAAACTCTAATATACTTCTCCATCATGAAAAAATAGGGTGCTTGTTATCATATAACTCATACATTTCAAATAGAAGCATATCCTGTAAACCAAAATCAATGCCACAATATCTTTGTAATGGTGATTTACGTGTGCACATAGCCAAATAGATACTTTTAGCTTAACACTTCACTAAAACAAAGAGAATGAGGTCAGTGTTTCAGGACATCTCAAAGTGAAGTTTGTCACAATTTGCATGGATTAGAGAACAGCAAGTAGAAAGTATAGAGATATGCAAGTCAAAATGTTATGGGGTACAGTTGGATATATAACAGCAAGTAGAAAGTATGGAGATACCTGACGTCTATCAAATAAGGCAGAAAGATTCAGTCCTTGAGAGAGGGTGATCATCTCAAATGCATTCATTGTTAAAGGGTTAATTTTCTCCTCAGATTGTTCCGTAACATATTGACCCTACAAATTCATGACCACCACCAAATAAATGTTCAACTACCAAAAAGTTTCACATCATAATACAAGAAGGCACACCAATGAGCCTGCAGTCTGTTTAATTGAGTTCCCGTGAGTAAGATAGGGAAGGAAATAATAAAAACACGGTCCAACCTCAATGTCATCAAAAACTGCATGGACATCGTCCAAACTCACATCACCATCTTCTCCCTGGCTGATTGATTCGTAGTTCATTTTGAACCATGGATGCTCCTGTATCCCATCAATTCGTATACGCTGCATGAAAGAATCTTCAAGTTAGCAATCCAGTATGACACGTACAGTGTCGTAATTTTTTTGAAAATAAGTAATAAGTTAAAAGGGATAAAAAGGCACAAGCCAAATAACTGGCCAATTTTGTTAATATTATTGCCAACTTTGAGTAGATTATGGCATACAAAGGTGGAGCCTAAAGATATTTCAGCAACTAGAACAGGAAGAAGTATGGTACACCTTTGACATTATTTAGCATCATTGAAATCGATTAGAACTTGAGGAACTAAAATGCTGCTCGTTCCATTCCGAAACTAAAATCTAGAAAGAATTTAGGGAGTTATTTTGGAAAAATTAAGAACAAAAAGGCTCTTTATCTGATCTTCTTGTCATAATACGTTTCCTAATGTTAAATCAGATAGGACTCCTTTGACAGAACGAAAAATTTTAATAAATTGGCAGATTTGGCATTTTTCACCCATTTTAGCCCCTGGCCCCCTAAGCTCATATTTGCCATATAAAAGCCTTTATTTTCAGTTTCTGTTTCAAGTTTTTAGAAGAAAAACATATGTGCTCTTCAATAGCTAGAGAAGAGAGAGGAGAACTTACTCCATCAGGCTTTTCTACTAGTTTTGGTGATCATCATCTCTTGTAAGTTGTTTAGTACTCTCTTGGGTATATTACTACAAGTGATCTCTCTCCCAGTGGACGTTCCACTATCGTGAGGTAGTGGAACCACATAAATCTCATGTCTCGATTACTTGAGTTTACTACATTTGTTAGTTTCTGGTTGGTATGTTATGCTTGGATGGCCATTTACTTGTTGCTAGACCAAATTATTCCACATTTGTTGTTTATGGTTGAGCTTGCATTTGGATTCCAGTATTTTGGGACCTACGGGATCGTTTGTTGGTTTGTTTGGCAAGATTTGAACCCTTACAGATATAGTTGAATCAATTTTAATATTCCACAGAGTTGGAAAGCTGATTAAAAAATCACATAACATTAAAAAAGAAGTGACAGTTCAAGTATCCAACAAAAAGGATCCCACAATTCCAATTGGGAATTCAATCGGCCCTTGGAAACAGGGCTTCCAATTTTGTAAGTTTGATTTATTTTCCATTTAGTAACCCATCGTCAGATCTTGGTGACTATATCTGCAACTTGACAATTTAAAACAGATACTCACAGTTTCAGGGTTGGGATCCAGTATCCTGTCTATTAATGACTTTGCACCAGAAGGGAACCAAAACGGATATGAAAACTCGGCCGCACTAACCTGTGCATTAAGTCAGAATAGACTAAAGGTGAGTAGTGGCAGATCTTAACAACTAAAAACAAATCACATAATTAATATTCAAAATGGCTCATGCACGTACAGACATGGATCCAACAATTTAATTCACCCATCAAATAAACATATCACATTTGACAAGAATACATTCAATGTCATGTTGTCTGAGTACGTACAGAGATAACAGTATACAGTGCTGTTTTGCATGCTCATATTGTGTTCATTCAATATCCATTTTACAAAACAATTACGAGTCTTCATTGTATCAAATAAACAATCATTTGACATACATGTAAACAGAAGTCCTGGCAGTTAACCTTTTTATACAAAGTTGGCAGATTTGACTCCTCAAACGGAAGATATCCAGTTAATAGAACATAGAGAATGACTCCACATGACCAGATATCAGCAGCAGCACCATCATATCCACGCTTGCATAAAACCTGATTGCAAACAGTGATAAGAACCTTAGTCAAAGCATAACACTTAGCTGCAAAATCCTCCACAGAAATTTGACACTGACAGCCAAAAATTAATTTTAAACACAGCAAGAACATGTCAGTCGATCTGAACTCCAACAAGCACCTTTAAATTGAGAAAGACAGGACTTTGAAATGGTAGACATGGGATGTAGAATATCTCATTTTATTACTCAGGCCAATAGGGTGTTATGGGAGGAGAGGGGGAGGGAGATTGAGATAGAGAGAAAAGAGATGGCCTAATCAATGTACCTAATTTGCTAATAAGCTAGGACCTAACCAGACAGGTCACCTGTTTTATAAACACATTCTTCCTTGTCAAATCATAGCATTATATTTACATCAGTCAAAGATCTATGTTGGATATCATCAACTCAAATAGATGTTCTTAGCTTCTCAGATGGTACCATCCCACCTCATTTCAGGTAACATCATTTCTAATTCTGTGCATGCCAGTAGGAACTCAATCCAACATAATCCTTGCATCCATTCTAAAGAACTCATCCCTAAATTAACATAGAATTTAACAAAGATGATGTACATCACTAGGTCACATGACATATCAGATGCTATGGCTACTTCATCGACACGGTTTTAGTCCCATAACTAGCATCCTCATCAATCCCTTTCCATGCGTACAATATTGACCTCACAATGAATCTTTGTTCTCTAGGCACCTATACATGGACATTTACAAAAAACTAACCATTATTGATATTGAAAATTTGTAACCTTGGGATTCTATGACTCTTCTCCATATCCCCAGAGTTAACACTAACATCTGCCCTAGTTCATCAAGGTGCATCATGCCTGGATGAAGATCGATTACCATGAGGTGCTGCAGAGTAGTAATTATACAGTAACTTTCTGCTGACCATATTGCTGTGCAGTGACAAAACAATTAGCAAGAACTTGCAAAATTTAGTGACAAAGGTCATATCAACTGGACCATGATACTCCTGTTAGTGAATCTAGAGAAGGGTTTTACATTCTGCTGTTAAATATAATGAAGCAACAAAGATGAAGCAACTAATGATATCTGACGGGATCGACTTCATTTGCATAATTTATATCCGTTTAGTATTTATTGCAGAAGTTGAACTAAGGAAATAGAGGGGACATCTTCCCATCAAATGGTCATTGAGATTTTTTGAAGTTGGTGTACCTCTGGTGCAATGTAATTTGGGGTTCCGCAAGTTGTATATAGAAGTTCAACACCCTGCAAAATAGTTTAACTTAGAAACAACAGCGCCAAGAGAAGCAATAAATACAAAGCCTGTGAAAAGACGGGGAAAATAATCATTCTTACTTCTTGTGGCAGTGCACTGAGTCCAAAATCAGAAACCTTCAGCCTTTCTTTGGAATCAAGAAGGAGATTTTCTGGCTATATATTACAAGAACATGGTTAAAAGACCAAAAAAACATTTAAGACCAAATTCCACCTTAAATGATCAAATCATATCTCTTAAGGTGCCATTTGGTTTGCTTCTTGGAATCACTATGGGAAGGTTTGATAATAGGATGGCACGGGAAAAAGGTATGATCATTCCAAAACAGTTGTTTGGTTTATGAGTTCGGTTTAAGTATTATTTCCAATCCTGGTATTTGGTTTACTAATCTCTGGGTATAGGAACGCAGTAGATCTCTATTTTTATATCAAGGTAATAATATTAGCAATAATAATAGTAAAATATTATTAACAATAATGATAGTAAAATATTTTAACAATAAGAATAGTAAAATATTGAGACCAATAATAATATGATGGTGAACTAATAGTGCTACTAATAAAAATTTTATAGTAATAATAACAAAAAATTACTTATTATTAATATAACTACTACTAATGAGAATATATAAATAATAACATTAATAATAATAATATAATATTTTATTATTATTATTATTACTAAAAATAAGCATAATATGTTAAATAGTAATTAAAGTATTTTTATTACTATTATTATTACTACTGATAATAATAATATTAATTAAATTTATTAATAGTAATATATTAGTATTAACATTATTATTGTTAAATATAATAATACTTAAAGTGGGCAAATATGGGAATGGGTGTGAAACCCAACCCCCTCCATGGGTTTGAGTGATTCCTGAAGAATTGGAAATAATTCCAACTTTAGATACCCATACCCACAAACCAAACAACCTTAAGGGGGCGTTTACTATCATTCCATTCCTTTACTCCAAAACCCACCAACCAAACACCACTTAAAGCTTCCTTTCTCACCTTTAAATCCCTATGGTAGACACCCTTGGAATGACAATGGGCAACTGTATCAATAAGCTGTTGAAAGTATATTCTAGCTTCTCTCTCTGAGAGCTTTCCTTTGTGAACCTGTCAACCAGGGAAAGGGACAAGAGGGTAGTTTAGTTTTGCTGCATCATCTTGTTTTCTTGGCTATATTGCATAAGTTAATGAGATTCTTTACACATTGCAATAAAAAGAAATGGGAAAGGGAGACATTTGCATGATCAGGATAATTAATAACAATGTGGTTAAAGATGTTAGGATATCTTAAGCACAATAGGACTCATCAAACTGAAAAAGGTAAGATACATATGTAATAACAAGTTAAAAACTAATTTTATTGCCTACAGTCTCCAAGTTTTAGGTACATGTGGTATGTTATGTCATTTTAGGCTCTCTGTTTTATTTATATGTTCTTATGCAAATTATTTGTTCCAATTCAGGTTTGCACCAGTGATGGGGATGGCAAGAAGAGAATCATGGGAACAATAAAAAGCTTAATATCCCAAACTAGTAGAAGATACAAACAAAATAGGATTATGTATCAAATAGTACTTCTATCAGTAGGAAATAGTTTAAGATAGTTACAAGAACATTGTCTTCAACTATTCAGTTGGAAATAATCTGGCATTTGACATATGATTAAGTAGGTCATCAGGAAATTAACAAAATTAATTAAGTATCTTATTAACAATATTGGTAGTTCTTCGGTACAAAAAGTTTAAATTTAAATGCTTGTCTCTTAATAGCTAGCAAGGGAATAATTAGGTTTCATGGAGCAACTTACTTTTCTGTACTATCCTTTGCCGTTACAAATATAAACCTAATGCCCATCATTTAAGATAGAATGACTACTACTTAACTATTACGCTCATGGCTTATTCTTGCAGGGATACACACATCTATTCTTCTTCACATTATTTCTTTAATCCCTCTCTCTATTTAACTATTACGCTCATGGCGGCTTATTCTTGAGGGGATACACATTCTTCTTCACATTATTTTCTTTAATCCCTCTCTCTCTCTCTCTGAACAAATTCCAACTTGCTTACCAAAGGGTTGGGTTACTGGTAGATCCCAGTCTCCCAGGAGGTTAAGGGTTCAAACCTCACCAAAGATCAGGAGGGTGCATGAGTATTTTTAGTATATAAATGTTCTATACATCAAAAAAAAAAAAAATACAAGCAAACACATCCACTTCTTTTCTATCAAATATCTCACTGGGCCTTACAAGGAAAAATGAGAACTTTTTTGGAGTTATATGAAAGAATCTCTCTGGTACAATGAATATAAATTTACTTTTCAACACCCACTGCAAAAGAAATAAAATCGACACTATGTGAAATTAGATTAAAATGAGCAACTTCTGGCATACTCAATATGCCATATAGCAGATTAGCAACCTATTTCACACTTCATCCAACCATAGCATTTTCCAAAAACAGGTGTCTACATAAATATTTTGTTAGGTGACTCCAGGAAGAGGGAAATCATGAAGAAATTTGCTCTGCTAGTCTATCATAAATCAATAACGTATGAAATTAGAATTATTTCTGGAGATGTATACACATTGAAGTTTGCTCTGCAAGTCTAGCATAAATCAATGGCTTATGAAATTAGAATTATTTCAGGAGATTCATACACATCACTCCATATAAATTAAGTAAATATTTTCCCTGGAACTTTACAAGGACATCCAAATGCAGATGACCAATTGGGGGGGGGGGGGGGGGGGGGGGAAGAAATTGTTTTCAACAAAATAGATGATCACATCTCAAAAGAATATTTAAAATAATGTAAGTGAAAATATGTATCACTGTTCTATCAAAAGTAGACCTTACAATTCTGTCAAAAAGTTCTCCTCCGGTGACGAATTCCAGTATTATATATATCTTTGTTTGGCTCGATAAAACCTAACAAAAGGAAAGGCATACATCATTGAAGAATATTTTTGTGCTCACATCAAGTATGCATCTGCTGAGATATCACAGTAGTAAGCACATAAATGAAAATTTTGGAATCAAATATATATAATAGATTTCAATTGTACCTCATGCAGTCTCACAATATTAGGATGTCTCACTATCTTCATAATGGAGATCTCTCTTTTAATCTGCAAATCAACTTAAAGAAGAGATAAATTACTAGCATAACTTGAAATAACTAGGAAAGAAAATAAGAAGCATCATATTTGTCCAACCAAAAGGTGTGCATGGTCAACACTGAAATCTACTAAGAGTCTGCATGATGTAAATATATGATCCTTTTCTAGATAACTGGATGTGTTTTCACTACTTTTCCTTATTTGACCCAAATGGACGTGGATCCCCCTTGGCAAGAGTTGAACCGAATACCTCGAACTTGGTAGGGTGGCTATCCTGACCAGCAGGCCCACCCCATATTGTTAATAAGAAAATAAGATATAGCACTAAGAATTAGTTTGAAGGCGTGATAAGCATACATATTCCAGAATCTAAATTATAGATCGTCAATTGCATTAATGGAGTGTGTTGTAGCTAACTGATGCATGTTATGGATAGAAGCCTTAATTCAATAGAGCTTGGCAGCTTGCCTCAGAGACTTGTAGCTGCAACCTAACCTCAATATGCCATAACCCCAACTGCAAAGACATGACTGCTAAACTACTTGACAGAGTTGCACCCTTGGAAAGGCAAGAGTACCAGCATGATTCTGTGGAGATTCAGTTCCAACAATTATACATATAACTGCCAAACTGGTACACTCAGATTTATTTTTCAGAGATACATTTTGCTCTTTGATTTGGCAAATAGAAATAAAGCACAGGAATAAGGAAACAACATTTTAGTCAAAACTCTGATAGATTGCAGTTGATTAGGATTAATAATGAGGCTTAAACAAGCTCAAATCAATTAGTGTGACATAACACAACCTGAATTAGAAGATGGTTTGGGTTTATAATCAGATGTATCTATCAAAGAAGTATTGTAAACCATACTCAAACTCAGTTTTGTATCCATCATAATTCATCGAAAAAAATACAGTTGCAAATACAGAAAAGTGGTAATTTGAACTATCTATGAGAAACAAGCTCGACTAATATCCAATATATCTATCATCTGCATCCACAGATACAGTATGTAAGGTTTTATGTTGGAGAGAACAATTATAAGTGAAAGCCAAACCTGATCCACCATTTTATGCTTCAGTATAGTGCTTTTAGCCAAAACCTTAACAGCAACAGCCTCACCTGTCTCTGTGTTTTTCGCAAACTTGACCTTTGCAAATGTGCCTTCACCAATTGTTCGGCCAATCTCATATTTCCCAACCTTCTTTGTCACTCTGTTCATCATTTCTTAAGGCTCAAAGAACATTAAACATCCACAATTTCTCTGACCACTGATTGAAAACAAAGGAAAAACTAAAGACATCAAACAAGTACAGCTACTATTACTTTGAATAATTACCAAAAATCAAATTCAAAAAGTAGGTTCCATTGAAAGGTCACTTTATTCCTGTACAACCAAACAATTCTATAGTAACATGCACAATCACCACACATTTTTTATCGTTGTCGTATCAAAATCTAAAACCTAACTGATGGCTCCTTTCAAGCACATCAAAACAGCACTTACTTTACAAACACGTGAAGGAAACATCAACTTAAGATTTCTATTTCGAGCTCATTCATCCGCATACAATCAAACAAGATAAACCCAAATTTAACAAAAAAAGCACAACATAATTTCATCATTAGGCAACGACACCTTACGGATCGTTCTTGCCACAAGTTAAGGTGTCGTTCTTGCCATAAGTTATTGCAACTCCTAGGATTACAAAAATCAAAATCACACGCAACAAGCTCCACTTACAAGTATATATACAAGATACAAGTCAATGCAACCGAATTGAACAAATCTTCAACCGCCACTTACATGGAAGAAGAAGCAACGATGTCACCGGAGATGCGGCGGAGTTAACCGGGGATGGATCGTCGAGAACTCCAGCGAGTACAAAAACTGAGTTGGTACAGCGCGTGGGAAGAGAGTTATGTGGGCCAAATCGGCTAAAACTGGAAAATAAAGGAGCCATCCATCAGCTTTTCAGAAGATATAAACACATCAATACCAATGTACAACATGTTATGCAGAAAGTACATGTCCTTTTTTGAATGAGTATTTCTAGTTCTAGATTCAATAATTAACGTATATACGCAATCAAAAATTTACCAAATTAACCCTTTGCTTAGCTGGAGGAAGCTAGTAGAACCTTGACAATGACGTGGACACTGGACCACGGGATTTGTTTGAGAAAATTACTCGATGGTCCCCCAACTATTACAAAATAAACATTTCAGTCCACAAACAGATGAACGTTAGCCATCGAACTTTTTTAAGACATAATAAAAATATACAAAAAATAAGATGTATATAAACTTATAAAAGTGAATAATTAGTAGGATAGATCAAAGTGGTCCAATGACGAAAGCTCTTTCAGTATTAACGTGTTATTATAAAATAATAAGTCAACTTTTTTGATAACTCTAAAATATCCAGAATGATGGTTTTATTATTTAATTAGATTTTATTTATTCCTGACAAAATAACGACAAGAAAATGTTTAAAATATTGTTATTAATTATTTTGATAAAATGATATTTTTTTTGAAATTAAATAAATTTTGTTTTAGTTTATGATGTTTAACATTTGTTACACGTTTGTTTTTTAAGAGGTCTAAAGTCTGAAGTCTTATTTTAGTTATTATTAATAAGAGGTGGTGTGTAAAAAGGTCTGAACGATTCAGACTTAAGAGTAATTAAGAGGAAACCCCTAAAACTTTATTGTCAATTAAATATTATTTATTTAATAATAGACTATATGTCAAGTCACATATTAATTTCTGATAAATAAAAAAAACACACAATGAAATATTTATAAACCATGATTAATACTTAAGATATTTATAGAAGATGATAGGGTTCGTCTATTATGATCGTTGCTTTATATTTTATTTTCTAATGGCAAGCAAGAAGCCAAGAAGTATAGTAAACAAAAGCGAACGAAGTCTTGCGAGATGCAAGAAAAATGGACGAAACGTCCAAAAACAACAAAAGTCCACAACTAACCCACCCAACCCAAAAACAAAAGCAACCAAAGGCATGGCAACCAAAAGCCAAGTAGCACGACTACGTTCCCACCATCATTATCAAGAGAAAAGCAAAGTGTTGTTGCCCATAGCTCTCAAACAACCCAATTAACAGGGAGGCCACTCTACACTGAAAAAGCAAGCACGTTGTTGCCATGAAGACTACGAATAAGATAGTAGAATTGGTTTTTCTCCCAACAAAATGGATCCTTTTTTGAGACATCTTGCTACCCACTCAAAGACTCAGACTTGAATCTTGGCGAATTGAATCTCAGCAGGAACGAATGTTTCCTTTGAAGATTATGTTATTACGATGACTCCAAATCATGAAGCAAGTGGCCCAAATGCAGGCCTGCAGAATTTGTTTCAGCCAAGATGAAGAGATATCACCCCCTTGATAACACAACGGTTCTAATGTCGAGTCTCTCAAACCAATGTCGATGCCCCACCATTGATAGAACATGTTCTAAATCTGTTTTACAAATATACATGTCACCAAGCAGTGGTTGATTGTCTCTGGCGCTTCTCCACATCTTGGACAAAGGATATTGTCCAAATCCATGCCCCTTATGTCCAAAGAAACACGCATGAGAAGCTTGTCGTATAATGTTTGCCACACGATTATATTAATTTTAATTGGTACGAGATTGATCCATCGGGTTTTTGGGTTAGATTCATCAATTGCACGACATTTATCTTCAACTAAAGTTTTCAGCTTTCTGACTGAGAATCTCCCATTTTCATCTAAACTCCACCACCATTTGTCCCTGCAATTAACAAAAGGATGCAAATGTTGTAATAAGATGGTCATATCTGAAAACTCGGTTAAACCCCAACCCCTTGGAGCACTAGTCTAATCCCAAACCCAATGGTCTTGCACCCAACAACCTCTATCTTTCACCTTCACCTGTTGATTTTTATCCAAACAAAATAACCTAGGGAAGAGGTCACACAAACGATGACTACCTACCAAGTTTTCTAACCAAAGCTTAATTAATGACCCATCACCAAGATTTTTGGTAAAAGAAGAGGTGAAATCTAAATCGTACGAGTTTATATCCCTCCCCATGGAAATGATGTTGCCCCAAGTACTCCCACGACCTCTATAAATAGGCACCCCCCCCCCCGATTCCAAACCCCTTCTAAGTACACATATGTTTAGACTTAGTTTCACCCAAAGCTGATTTTGATCGTTTTTGAAACGCCACCACCACTTTCCTAACATGGCGCAATTCATCGTCTTGAGACTTCCAATATCTATTCCCCCCCCTCCTTTTCTAGAGACAAGAGAGTCGTAGACCATTTCATCCATGCCACTTTACCTCCCTCCCCCCCTCCCCCCCCCCAAAAAAAAAACTCCCTCCTCATTCTCTCATGTGAGCTCAACACACTTGACAGTGCAGGGAACATAGAAAAGAAATACAAAGATAGGTTCCTAAGAACATATTTTACAAGAGTTAGTCTACCACCGAAAGACATCGCTTTTGCCTTCCAACCTACCAAATGCTTGGAGAATTTTCCATTATCGGACCCTAATTATTGATATCTCGCATATTTACACCAACCGGCAAACCTAGGTACTCGAACGGAAATGAACCATCCCGACAACCTAACCAAGAGGTCATTACATTATATTAGAAAACAATAGAAAATTTTGTGAAATCGGATATTCATTAGGAGAAATGGACGGTTTAGATTGGTTTATAAGAATTCATCGGTTTGTATTTGAAGCTCCTTGTATATTAACAATTTTGTAACTAAAATTAATTTATAAGAAATACGTACAAATAAGTTTATATTTAAATTAATACCTCATTAGATAAAAATAAATTAAAACTAGATATATTATTTTTAGAAATTTATATCCCCATAACTTTTAAATTAAAAACATAATGTTGTTATTTGAATGTTTTTAAATTACATTAATTAAATCTTTAATTAAAACAAGTATAAAAAATGTATAAAATATAATTCAAATAACACATAAGAAAGTTTATCTAAAATCAAAATCATAATACCAGAAGGCCTTTGGACTAGCGGTATCGGAGCCTTTGGCCTCCTAAGAGGTCAGGGGTTCAAACCGCACCGAATGTAAGGAGGGTGTGTGAGTTTATTTGTTACATTTACCGTATATAAATATTATATACTTCAAAAAAAATTCATAATATCAAAACATTTAAGTAGTTTCTAATTTATCTTTGTCCCGTCATGTTTAAAACAATTTTTTCTTGTCTCACCTTATCCCACTCAGTCCTAGTTCTTGTTTCAATTTCATATCGCGCAAAACGTGGAACTGTGAGTTTTTTCCCTGTCATATGTCACACCAAACGGGGGACAATGATTTTTGTCTTGTTCTGACGAGTCCAATGTACCAAATGCAACCTTGAGGCGGCGTTTGTTTTTAAGAGATTTTCAAGTCTAAAGTCTTATTTCACTTATGATTGACTAGAAATGTACTTGCGCAATGCAGCGCAATACATCTCGATTTTAATGTTTCGTTTTATTATTTGTCTTTGTCGATTTCATAATACGGTTTTGTGTGGTTTTGAGAAAACAATAATGTACTTTTTATAAATTTATTTAACTTAAATTTTATTATAATTATAATTTAGGTTTAATAATGATGTAATTTGTTTTAGGTTTTAAAATGTATTATTTTTTATAAAATAATAATAACTATTATGTATTCTGTTAGAATTCAATGATTATCCTAATTATATTTTATATTATTTATATTTATATGAGACATTTATCCTGTATTTGATTATGTTTATTAGTTACTTATGAATTCAAACATTCATATGTATTCTATTAGAATTCAGTGATTATCCTAATTATATTTTATATTCTTTATATTTATATGAGATGTTTATCCTATATTTGATTATGTTTATCAGTTAGTTATGAATTCAAACAACCAACTCTAAAAACTTCCACTCGTGTAACATTTACTTGTAATCCTGAATTTGAAGTAATATGCATCAATAAACAGTATGTGATGCATAAAAATATGTTTTTAAGAGTTTTTCTTAAATGCTTTATAATATAGTAATATTTTATATTCTTTATATTTATATGAGATGTTTTATCCTGTATTTGATTATGTTTATCAGTTAGTTATGAATTCAAACATCCAACTTTAAAAAGTTGCATTCGTGTATCGTTTATTTGTAATCCTGAATTTTAAGTAATATGCATCAATAAACAGTACCTGATGTATAAAAAATTGTTTTTAAGAGTTTTTCGTTAAATGCTTTATAATATAGTATAGATAAGAGGTGGTGCTGAAATCTGAAAGCAAAACCAATAAGACTGTTTGTTCTTAAAGCTGATAAGTGACTGAATATTTGTAATAGTCTACTGTTACACCCCCAATTTTTACTAGGTCATAACGACACGTCACAACTTAAAACATATAAACTATCCATCACATTGCAGCGGAAAAAATTTAACATCGTAAACATCAAACCATCTTAGTCATTATACGTGCATTCATACAAATCCAACTTAGAGATATACAATATTGAATAACTTAAATAACTAGGACAAGTGAACTAATCATACGTCATCGAATCATACCTTTGCTCTTACAGCTCTCGCTCTTGCTACATCCTGAGATACATGCTAACGTTAGCTTTACACTAAGTGAGTTTATGGTTTCATCATTTCGTTCGTAAATCGTCACGATAATATAAATTGGATATAGATCCTTTATCCCATAAAACATTCATAAGACGACATGCTTATCAAAAAAATGTTATGCATATATCTTACGTGCAACTTGTCATCACATTAGAGATCTCATCCGTCCAGATGGCATGGTGGGTGTAACACCTGTATTTTTTGGGTAAGTACTATTTCAAGTTAGTGTAGAAATCGATCTTTTGAGAGAAATAGATGAAATGGGATTTTGGGATTAAATGATAGATTTTATAGTCTTTCTAGATGAGAAATTCAATTACGAGACCAACGGTTCTTTCCGGAGCAAAATCGGAGTTAAAACGAAGAAGTTATGGCCAAAACAGTGTTCGGTACATGCTCGACTATAGTGCCAGTGATTGTGACACTATCACTATAGCATGTCACAATCGCTGAAGGCTACAAAACTCTCGGTACAATCTCAGCGATTGTGCCCGCGATTGTATTGTTCAAGTTGGTCGATCAATCCCTCCTGAAACCTGTGCGGGGGTAGGGGCGTATGTAGCTAACCACCAATTTACAAATTTTATTAACCGTGTCACTATAGCATGGAGGCACCAGTGTGCATAAAGTCACGATTTTCAGCCCCATCCTTCATTTCTTCATATCTCTCTCATTTCTACTCCGTTTTTGGTGATTCAAGTTGCTATGGTTTCGTTTTTGAGAGCTTTTAAAGGTTAGATTGTTAGTTTTAGGAATATATAAGAGTATTTGGTGGTGGATTGGAAGCAAATATCAAGAGCTCATCATCATCACCTCAATTTTCAAGAATTTTGGGGTTTTTTAGGTTTTCACCAAAACCTAAGTGGTAAGTTCATGCCTTCCATTTCCAAACTTCTTTATGAGTTATAAATGCTCTATTGATGACTCCCTAGTGTTTTATTTCTCCAGTTTTGATTTGGAAGAGTTTGAGAAAAGTTAGGTCAAATTAGGGGTTTGGCCAAAATGGAGATTTTGATATAAGATGTTTGGGGAATGATTCTAAGCACTTGAATATGTATATTTATGGTTGGAAACACGTGGATCTAGATTTTTGGAAGGATTTGATTGTGGATTCAAGTTTCTTCAAGGAATTTCAAGTTGGGGTGAAATCTAGATTTAGCCTAAATCTAGCAAGGTGAATTCAAGTTGATTTGTGAAAACGATGTACATGCCAAAATGTCAATTTTTGAACGTTTATATGTTTTACATGAAATTACCAACTGCTGAGCTATTTGATGGGTTTTGATTATTTGAAGTGTTTAGCTTTATAAACTTTGTAAAACACCCACATTTGGGATTTTGGACATTTTGATAAATAAATCTTGAGTATTGGTATTTTAGTGATTTATTTTATGGAATGAGATCTTTTGAGTATAAATGCACTTTTAGTGTGTGTTTTGGACAAATGCTTGATTTTGTGTTATGTGACGTTTTTGAAAGAATAAATGGTATAAACTCACATGGAAAATGATTTGTCCCAATCTAAACTATGTTGGAGTTTATTTATGTATTTTGGAGCATATGTTTGCATAAATACGGGTTGTTTACGTTTTATTGTATTTTATGACTTTTACAAATGGTTAATTGATTGGTTGAGCTTATGGCTTGGTTTTTGACTTTGTTAGGTCTTGAGGACATTTGTCTAGTTTTGATAGCTCAACGTAGAGCTTTGGTCATTATTTATATTTATATAAGAATTACATATTTCGAATGAGCTAGTTCATTCGTTTGGAGTCATATAATGTTTAGACCTTATTGCTATGGATCCATAGGCACTTGAGTTTTTACGTAAATGATGGGACACTAGTTTCCCTAATTGTAGCACAGAATAGGCATCGGGATTCATGGTAAGTAAGATGTGGGCCTATATGGTCGGGCATCGTCCCATGAGCAGTAAGGTGAAATTCCAAATGTGTTTGTATGTTTGGTGTGGATTTGGACATCTCAAGGTATAGACCCAGAGGGGTTGAATTTGAGTCTCCACGGGCAAAAGATCTAGAGGGGTTGAACTCGATATGTCTTATGAGTATAATCCATGCGTTTTGGTTTTACTACATGGTTACGTGACCTACTTTTGTGTTCCATCACGTGCAATGTAATCGGGTCTCTCCCGTTACCGAAAGGTGTTTTTTGCGCATTGAGTTTTATCATCCATGTTTTTCGGTGACATTTGAGTATGGGTTATTATCCATGATTTACGGTTTAAGTATTGAACCTTAACCATGTTTTTGGATATCTTGAATAATAGAGTTATCCACATTTTCAGCATTTGAACATTAAAACTTTCAGTTATGTCTTGGGTGAGTTTTGGGTTTCGAATCTATATTTGAAGGAACGTTTTGTCTCGAGGTCTTAATCACGAAAATGGTGAGTGTTGAAAAGGATGTTACTTTCATACTCAATGCATTTCATTTTGAGAATCGCGATTTAAATAACATTCTTAAAGTTTATTGCTTTATATGTTTATGATAAAAACTCTTGAACTCACTAGGCGTTAAGCCTAACCTTTTTTATTTGTCAGCATGTGCATCAGGTTCGACTGGGAATTTGTGCTAGCGACATTATGAAAGGATGAGTGTTGGTTATATGCACGTGGGAGAGTAGCTTGGGTGAAGTCTTCCGCATTTTAGAGATAGCGATTGTTATTGGGTTTTTAGTAACACCTGTCCCTATTATAGACTTTGTGTAAGGTTTGATTTGTGTTTTCGAAGTTAAACCTTAAATTGTTATTGTAGGCGAATCAGTTTTCGATGTATTTAGAAAATTTTAAATAAGTTCCTATTTCCATATTTGAGGGTGTTACAAGTTGGTATCATAGCATAAATTTGAGAGATTTAGGTGTTGATTTCGGATGCCTATACTCAAGCTAGCGTTCTTCTAAGTAAGTGAAAGTGAGATTGCACTATTAGATACTTTAAGATAGGATATTTTGAGGTTGATGGACTCACTAGAATCAGGAATCACGATGAGGGTAGCAAGGATAATCATGTACGATACGTTCACAATTACACCTGACCAGTGTCGTGGTGAACTTACATGTTACACGTATGTGCTTGAACCGCCTTTATGTGATGACCGATGGGGTAGTAGATGAGTTTATGAGGAGTAGTAGCTAGAAGAAGTTGATGTTCATAGCATTGTCACTTGGAGTGACGGTTAAGAATGATGAATACATTAAGTTGACCACTTTGGGTCGGGGTTATTGGTTAAATTAGAACTATAGAATTATTAAATCGACTTTATTTCAAGAAGAAATTGTAAGGTTAACTGATTTAGTGGTGATCGCGGCCTTAAGATGTTGAGCATCCAGATGTCGGTAGTGTGATCGTTAGACTTGGTGAGGCCGGTCCTAAGATTTTAGTGCCGATCAAATTAATGCACAAAATTTATTTCTAAAATAAATAACATCAATAGTTTCTCGTGTTCCAAACCATCATGTGGATTATATTACAGAATCTTGGAAAAATGTTTAGCACACACAAGATTTTAAACCATGATTTTAGACATGCATAAAATTATTCTATTGCTTGTGGTTGCACGCTTTGTTGAGACCTCCTTTATTTTCGTTATTGTCCAACGTTATTTTCGGGTACCGTGATATCCATATTTTAAATGTTGTTTAGAGTCTTGGACAAGTAACTGCAATTTATGACTTTAACATTGGATCTCTTCCACATATGTTAAGGTTTTGGACGAAGAGTTACCTTCCATTATTTTGGTGTTCGAGTTTTATTGGGAAATTTATTCCATACAAGTTTTGTTGAAATGTGTCACTTTATATTATATTGCAATAAAAGAGAAATTTTTGGAATCTTGACATTTTAGTGATAACTTTGTCTTATGCTATTTAATTTTTGAGAGCAGAAATTTTGGCACCATTTGATTGTTTGAGTGTCATTGAGCTTCATTAAGTTTTATGGAATGTTGTTGAGTCTTATAAAGTTTTATTTTACGACATTTTGCGTCGCGTAGATGAACCTTGAAACGCGTGTAGTTGAATTGTTGAGTGCGTTAACTTATGGATTTTTATTTAACATTTTGTCTCATGCGAGCTTTGCACGTATCATTTCGTAACCGTAAGAGAAGTCTTGAGAGTTTGGATATCGCATAATTGCACTTTTGAGGTTTATACAAGTGTATTTCGTTATACGCTACTTAGTATTTGAATTTATTTATACTTTTAGTGTGAGTAAGCATACAACGGACCTATGATGGTTCGTGTTGAACCATGCTTTGGGCATTCTTCGGTTGTTAATTTTATCGTTATTTTTTCACACAATGCATTACATTGATTCGCTGGTATGCATGATTTTGTAGCCACTATTTTTTAACAAGAGCATTTTATTCGTGCGCCTAAAGTTTGAAGTCGATCTAAATTACTTTACGTGTGACCAAATCACAAGCACTTATCGTCTTACTAATATTGGGAAATAAACTGATGTATGTGGTCTTGCTGGAAATTTTATTCCATGTTATTTTATGGTTAAATGGGAAATTTTTGAAACTTGATTACGTAAATTTCTCCTTCTATAGTTTATACAAACATTTGTTGCACACCGCTTTAGTGCTGAAAATTATTTTACATACATGGCATAAAGTGATGCATATTCGGACCATAGCGGTCCATTTGAAAAGGTTGTTGCGCATCTTTTATTATTGTCGTTATTAGCTTGAGTAATGATAAAATGAATTTCAAAATGGTATTATATGTGTGGCATTTTTTACATGTACGATTCATTGTATAAAGATTTTTCGTTTGAAAAAAATCTTACAAAACTTTTCGATTGGCATAACTGTTGAGTCCTATAGTTGAAAAACCTTGAACTCATTAGAACTATAGATTTAAACCCTCTTATGAAAATGAATTGTGATTTAGGACTAAAGGAGTCATTGGGATTTGAAGTGACAGATGATCTGACTGTGGTCAGTCTTAAATTATGGGTTTCAGTTATGAATCGTTGCACACATGAATAATTGAGGTATTAGATTTATGCCTTCTCCCAATTAGTTAAGGGGTGATCTTTTTGCTTCGGTAGATCTTTGGGTTGAGCCTTGTATTGTTGTTTGCTAAAGGTCGGAATTGAATTGACGGATTGATGATAGGCATCATGTATGTGTTGGTGGCGCATCATCTTAGTGAGTCTTCGTGAATGAAGGAGACGTGGTGATTCATTTGATAAAGCGGTAAGATTTGGGGTTTTATTTTCGTAGCGGATGTAACTTTAAGTTTTATTAGAGATCGACTCAAAACGACCTGGAATGAAGTATTTCATGGCATACCCATGTTTTTGACATGGCCATTTAGATTTTAGGCGTCGACTCGTTATTTTGAGGTCAATGATCTTTGGAATGTTGGAAGTACCCCATTCGATCGTGAGAATCGTTTGCCCTACAGTGGTAGAACTTTAAGGAGATTGGATGATGGTAATTAACTATCAACGATTAAGACCATCTTGATATGGTAAAGGTTTTTATAGATTGAATGATTGATGTTTGGGTATAGTTTGGAGTGGCGCAATAGTCGAAATTGAATAGAACGACTCCCTGGAGATCGTATTGGCATGTCCCTGGAAGGAAGGCTCTGCCAATAACGATGGTGAATTATTAAGGAATTTAGGGAACACCTTAGGTTTGATTCTGATCTTTGGATTTCGGATTTAGAATTATATTGAGCTGGAATGAGTTAGTCAAGGAGAAGTTGAGGTCATAAACTTCCCTTGAGGTAGTACGTGTTCCCTAAGGTTGGGAGACAACCGAGATCGTATAGTTGGAAATTGCTCCACCAAAGCTCGATTTTCACTCTAGTAGGAGTGTAACGAGTCAAGGTGGATATTGGATGTAAAATTTTTAACGGAAATCGGTATGGAAGTTGCGTCAGAAAGTCATCTAGTTTTAACTCAAGGATAAATCGGAATAGACGCAATCACACAAGAAATGAATTAGAGACTAATATAAAATATTTAGTCTAGTAGGCTCAAAGTCTCACGGTGTAAAAATTGTTCAAGAGATTAGCAAAAGGCTAACTTTGATCATATGCTACCACTAATCGACTCTAAGTGATATCAATCAAGCTCAATCATGCTATACATGCATCCAAACTTGCAACAACCCAGAACCAATTTAACATAATATGAATCTTAAACTCTCAAAACGGGTCCAATACATGAATACGGAAAGGAAAGTTCAAAATAGTTAGTAAAAAATCTTTCTATCACAACCGAGAATCTAAATAAGCAATTACACCGCACTAAGGCAACGCCCTTCACTTGCCATCTCTCAACATAACTCTTTTCGTTTTGTCGAACCGCCGACCAAGTCCCTACCTGAAAATGGGTTTTAAGAACATTGAAAAGCGTGGGTTAGACCAGAAAGGGTCTAGTGAATTCCCAACCACGATCCTTATTAAAATAAATCGCAATAAAGATAATTATAGTAAAGTTCGCCTCATAAAGTTTTCACCACATTGTACAACTCATTCCGTGTCCGGAAACAATTCACGAGTGTTGGCGGATTAATCGCTCTCGGGGCCCCCCAGTCGATCCCCATACGCCCCCTAGTAGATGTCGACTCCGCGTATAAGGAAACGAATTTAATATATGCGGTTCAACCATCCCCGATGATTGAAAACAACCCATAGCGTTTAGCTCATCGATTGCAAAAATTCCACACACACACACACACACATATATATATATATACATATTTGTCAATATAAGAGTTCCCATGTAAGAGAGTTAGATAATCGAATACGACATACAATAATCAGATTAATCATCATCGTAAACATAAACCATTTCCAGTTACACATATTATATTAGGGGAACTCACCTGAAACTTGAACCTTAACACACACGAAGCTAGTTTCCAAAAGATCATGCTCCTACAATTAATAAATGATTACATTCAATTACCTATTAATAAACCCCGAACGAAACCAATAGGAGAATCGCCCCAAATGGTTCTTAATCAAAAGCCCAAACGAATTAGTTCGTGGGCCGCCCAATAGGTGCCTGTCGCCCAATGCCCACATCACATGAGCGACCACCCGGGTATGGTTTGGAGGAGTACGCCCGGGTCTTATTGGACACCCGGGTCTCAAGGTCATCCAGCTCCAGCCGGACTTGACGCTCCACGGGGAGTGACCCCTAGTTCTATGAACACTCGGTCGCCTGAGTCGTGAGGCCACCCGGGTCCCGAGGCATTTTGAGGGTTTTTCCCGAACTCTACAAAATCTTTCTGATAAAAAGTCTTAATCCTCTTTAATATCGATTCCGAAATTGCCAAGGATTAAAGGAGGATTTTCTAACAACCTTTAAGATTAAAGACCCAATCAATCCTAACCTAAAAATCTCAATCATATCAGTTCTTGAGAAAATCCCAATTTGAGATTTCTAAGTCGATACATTCTAATAGAAAGGATTCTAAAGGTCAAAAATCAAGGTTTAGGAGGTTACCTCTTTGGAAGGAATCTCTATCAAAAGTTTTCCACAAATCCAAGAAGGATTCTCCTGAATCCAATAGATTGTTTCCCCCTCTTCTTCTCCTCTCTTCTTCAGCACCACCCAAAAATGCTTTAGACCAAAAATGAGAGAACAATCTAGGTTGTAGGTCTTTAAGGCATACAATTTACAAAATGGCCCCCATACTTCCTTATTTCATTCTATCGGCGCCACTTGACTTATTTGAGAGTTAACACCGAGATAACGGGTGTTACAACACTCCCCCTTTAGACAAATTCCGTCCCCGAAATTTCTTAGTCGAAAAGGTGTGGGTATTTGGACCTCATTTCCGATTTCAACTCCCACGTTGCTTCCCACCCCTTGTGAAACTTCCATTGAATTTTCACCAAGTTGATATCTTTTGTCCTCCAACGCTTTATTTTACGATCCACAATCACCTCCGGTTCTTTGACAAAGTTTAACTTCTCATCCACTCGAACGTCCTGCAAAGTCACCACCATATCGACCTCCGCTGGACACTTTCTTAGGTTGGAGACGTGAAATGTGTTGTGGATACCCCTCAACTCTTCGGGTAATTCCAACTTGTATGCCACTTCTCCGACCTGTTCGATGACCTCAAAGGGTCCACTGTAATGCGGACTTAGCTTCCCTTTCTTTCCAAAACGGACCACTCTCTTCCATGGTGATATCTTCAACAACACCTTATCCCCTACTTAAAGTTCTATCTCTTTTCTTCTCTTATCCTCATAACCCCTTTTTGACGAGTGTGAGCTACCTTCCCCTTTCCCGTACTAAGATAATAACTTCCCAAAATGCCAACCTTATGCAGGGTCACCCTTGAACTTCATCCCCAAGGTTATGGGTAAGAATTTATTTATTAACTGACACAATTCTTAGTAAAGCCCACTATGTGGTTAACACCCAACATTTTCAGCACATCAACCTATAACGCAACATCGATCACTAATCCATTGGTAGAAGCAATTCAACTGCACAATGCACACTTCAATCAAAATCTCACCCACACTTATTCCCATGGATAACCACATATTAATACATAAACCATGCACCAATATTTGATTCCATCGCCAATTTATGTCACTAACACTCTAAGCTAGTCCCACAAACACATGACAGGATCTCACTGCATCCAACAAAACCCAGAAACTTCTGAATCGGATCTCTGTTTCTTTCCTTACAGCGAGGAGCATCACTTTCCCACAGAACTCGCTTAATTTGCGCAACTTTACCCACAATGCTCACTCGGAACATCCTCGCACAAAAACTTACTCATGTCCGCCGATCCTTCCCTCCGAGCATCTCGATCCACTACATTACCATATCATTTTGAAACATAGGGCACCCAATGCCAAAGAAAGAATTACTAAACGGTGCAATCTTTCGGTCCATATCCTGGACTAATTTTCCAACACCTTATCCATAACGTACACAATAATCCTTTTCCCCTATCCTTGCAAATAACAACTTTTAAACATATTCCACAATTGCCTATTTCACTATGATAACTTCTTATTCTCAACTTTGCTCACTTATTGTAACACTCCAACATTATCCTCTCATGAAATCTTGATCACCACTTTTCCCTTACCGGTGCCATATCACCGATACGTATTTTGCACCACCACAATTCTCACCTGAGACATTCAGCTGGGTTACGTAACAATACCCAACATTCGCCATACCAAGCCCTTTCTCGTTCTTCTAACATAGTCGACCTATCCACTCATATCCATTCCTACTCAACGAATGCTTCAACTTTCCCATTTAACGTCATAACTACAACAACACACCATAATCAATCCAATAAGACATCCTCATAGGCTTAATAGGAACCCCTCCGAAGTTTGACGCAATCAAGAGAAACACGAGTTCTCCTTTTAGGTGATCGTCAACTATCACTCACCCTTTGACCTCAAGAACAACAACAATGCCATACTATATCCAACATACTTGCCACCTTTGAACCTCTCCTTAAAAATTTCCAAATTCCACCTTTACACCTACCCTTGTCCCATATCACCATGCACATCATCACCCATAATACCAACAATCCATTAGCACATCAATGACTTACACGTCTATCTTGGCCCACAATGCCACCCACTTGATCATACAGTTCTTACGATCATTTACATACATAACCAATCTTGCCTTCATATTGTCTTCTATGCATATAAAACTCATTCTAACTCGCGACTTCGACTCTTCCCAAATCCAGAAATACCACAACTCAAATTTCTCGATATAAACCATGCACTCACTTTGATTGTCCCAACCACTTCAGCTTTCACGAATTGCTAGAATCTCGCAGGGAAAACACCCCTCCCACAACAATCTTCCATAACCATGATGCTCTTGCAAGGTTATCCAATATTTGGCAAGTACACATCATCCCTGAACGACCTACTCCGTCTATGCACACCAAGGTAAATTCTTAAAATCCGCCTCCTGACGATGTTCTTAACACGACACATCTTAAACTTCTATCTTCAATCATAAAAGGGAACGAAATGATAATACTTCCACAATATCTCCATCAACAAGAATTTCTAATGCCATCTCCCTTTCCCAAACACACCGCAATGCTTTGCATTTCACCATCCTCACTTGGAGGAGGTTCAAGGTTTACTTGCTGTGAGGTATAATTTAGAAGACCATTCCAAAAAGCTTGAGCTCAAAACTCTTTAACCTTTCATCTATGTAACTCACTCTACTTCAAGTATGACCCTTCACTGATAACAGCATGCCAAAACACCGAGCAAGATTTCAAACTACCATAATATCAACATTGTCAAAGCCCATTTCCGATATTTTCAATATCCCTCTCTCTTTCTTAATAAGAATACCGGAAACCATAAATCATCTAACATTGGCTGGACCAACATATTCCCCCCTTTCGAACCCTTCCTTGACCCTAAATTCACTAACTTTCATGACCTAGTGAGTTCATAGCCTTCATGCATAATGACTCGATAATTGAAAAAAATATTTCTTATAATTGAACATTAAAAGGCAAACCACTTGAAAACATCTTAAGCACACATGACTCAACACTCTCCTAACTTCAAAGTCATGCACAACGATTTCGAAAAGCGTTCGCACACAATCTTTCAGTAAAACATCACCTTGATCAACCAAAACGATGCTGCGATAACCGCAATACGGAGAGAAATCTTCCATACACGACTAGAAAAGTTCTGAACGAAACCGCTTGCACGAATTTAAAGCAGTCAGCTCTCATGCTTATTTATAATATATTGACTCAAAACTCGTTTCGGTTATAAAGGCTTGCTGTCAAATGTTCATGGTTTTCGCAAAGAATTTTATCTCAACATGAAAAGAAGTGATATATTTCACAAATCACTAAGTTTAAATAAATTTTATTACACAACGAAAATAGGTTTGTCTTTCCTCTTTAAACTCACTCTTGCATGAGTCGAATTATTTCCAAAACATGAATTTAATTATGTATGCATCTACTTTTAAATCATGAATGAGCTCTCGTAATACCTTTAAAGACACAATGCATAAACTCACTTACAAGTGAAGGCTATTCACTCAGTCGAGGTTAATCGTTGCATCCACACAACTATCACTAACACCCTACCTTCGACTAACGGTCGTTTTCTTGTCCTAGCAATCACTTGTAGTACAGGTGTTTCACAACCTACCTGTTTGATCACCCCACAAAGTTCTCGTCTTGAGCAATGATTTACAGATCATACAATTTCAATCTTTGACCCCTACAGATCAATAAGCCACCAAATTCTCTTCACATTCCACCCCTCAAATAATTTAATCCATCCCGATGTCAACCCTCCCACAACCTTGTCGCTTTAATGTTGATTGAGAATCATAGACTTACTTCCTCTACTCGTCCTTAAGTTAAAACCTTCAAAATCCTAACCCAATCCTCATCCCTTGTCCGAAAAGATCAGCACCACCACTCCCCGCCTGGGAACTTACTAGGACTAAGAGTTTACCCTTAGGCCTTAACCAGTCACTCACTCAATATGATTCATAAAGTTGTACCTTTGGTCGATTTAATATCGTCCTGGACAATACTCCTTCTAGGGTGTCATCAAATACACCATGATCGACGTCACACATCACCTCGTAACCATTGCTAACACTGCAAGGCCAGAACTTTACTCCATGATACCCCCTTTCCATTGACTTCCACAACAATAACACTCATCCGGTCATGACGGAAAACAAGTACTCACAAAAAACTAATACTCTAATGACAAATACGCATAGTAAGGCAAATTGAGTTCATACATGTACCCGTAAATTTGCAATTACACTGGCCAGGTGTAATGTAAATTTACCTTACATGACGACACTCCCGACCCTATACTTAGTGCACTTAGAGTGGCCTTCCTAAAGGTATCCTACATCTCGGTTGTGTCCCCTCTACCCCCCAGTTTAAGCTTAGGCCCATCCGGTCACCTAAATCTCTTAAACTATGGCTCTGATACTAATTGTAACTACCCAGAACCAGCTTAACATAATATAAATCTTAGACTCCCAAAACGGGTCCAATACATGAATACGGAAAGGAAAGTTCAAAATAGTTAGTACAAAAATCTTTCTATCACAACTGAGAATCTAAATAAGCAATTACACCGCATTAAGGCAACATCCTTCGCTTGCCAGCTCTCAACATAACTCTTTACCTTTTGTCGAACCGCCGACCAAGTCCCTACTTGAAAATAGGCTTTAAGAACATTTAAAAGCGTGGGCTAGACCAGAAAGGGTCTAGTGAATTCCCAACCACAATCCTTATTAAAATAAATCACAATAAAGATAATTATAGTAAAGTTCGCCTCATAAAGTCTTCACCACATGGTACAACTCATTCCGCTTCCGGAAACAACTCACGAGTGTTGGCGGATTAATCGCTCTCGGGGCCCCCAGTCGATCCCCATACGCCCCCTAGTAGATGCCGACTCCGCGTATAAGGAAACAAATTCAATATACGCGGTTCAACCATCCCTGATGATTGAAAACAACCCATAGCGTTTAGCTCATCGATTGCAACAATTCACACACACACACATATACATACATATATATATATATATATATATTTAACAATATAAGAGTTCCTGTTAAAGCATAAATCTGTTGGATCAAGATCAAGAATACTGAAGGTCAAAGTACAAGAAGTCAAAGCTGGGAAAGTCAACTCTCATGGAAAGTCAAAGTCATTTTGTAATAAAAGTCAAAGTCAACATGTTGTATTTGTTTGTTTCCTTGTTTTTAGTTATGGGTATAAATACTCTTATTTGCTGTTTAATAGATAGATGGCTAGAGTTTGAGTTCAGTTTTAGAGAGAATTGTAGAGAGATAAAGAGTCATCTAGAGAGAGAAAGTTATAAACACTTTGATTTGAGATTTGAATCAAACAGGTAATTGCTAATCTTATTTGTTTGATTTGTGTTGCAATTAGAATCTTGATTTCAGGGACACACAATTGGTATCAGAGTAAATCCAGATCAAAATAAAAAAAATAGAAAGTCGACACTGTTTCATTAGAGTTCAGATTCAATTCTGAAATTGTGTTGTTTTTCAGTGTTGTAATTGATTGTACTGTGGTCGAATATTGTTTTAGAATGAGTTTGTTTAGTTAAATTCATGAATTGCACTGTAATCATTTGTAATTTTGATGAATTTGTTGTTTTTGAGTTTCACGAAGTCGAACACCGTATCATAGATTGATTTGTATTTTTGTGTGTTTGTTATTGAAATTAATTGTCTGTAATCTGTTTGTGGTATGAAGTCGATGTGATCTGCAGAATTTCAGAACAATTGGTGAAGGATTCGTCGAAATCAAGAAAAGACTTGAGTTTTTGTTCTAAAAACCCAAGAACACGCAAGATCCTTCAAAACGCGCAAGTTCATCGGAAGAACGCGCAAGCTGAAGAATATTGATTTTTGAACGAAAATGCGCAAAGTGTTGTTTGCGAATTCTAGAAACGCGCAGATCGAAGCCTGCGAGTTTGGTCTTCAATCTGCGAGTTTGTTCTTCAATCTGCGAGTTTGTTCTTCAATCTGCGAGTTTAAACACTTGCGAGTTTGAAAATTGGGAAAAAGTTTCTAAGTGTTGAAACACGCAGCCATTGCGAGTTTCATCTTACGAGTTTAGCTTGAGCGTTTGTTAAAACGCGCAAGTAGACCTTTGCGAGTTCTCCAAACGCGCAAGACTAAGTTTGCGAGTTTCTTCGAAATAGTAAACTGCGAGTTCTTTCGATCTGCGAATTTGTTAAAACGCGCAACTAGGCATTTGTGTGTTCAGGAAAAGCGCATGCTGCTATCTGCGAGTTTCAGCGATTCCTTTTGGTCTGCGAGTTTGTCAAAACACGCAACCCTTTGCTTGCGAGTTTCACAAACACGCACGCTTAAGCCTGCGAGTTGTTTTTGAACAGTGGTTTGCGAGTTTCAGCGTCTGCGAGTTTCATGATTTTTTAGTGATTTGCGAGTTTCAATACTTAGTCAAATTTTTTTTCTTTGTGATTTCATTTGGACTAACGGTCAATTTCAAGTTTCTTATTGCATATTTTTATCAAAACAGGATGACATCAAGAGAAGCTCTCGCTATTGGAACTGATACAAAGCCACCAGTACTCTTCAAGGGAGAGTATGAGCAGTGGAAAGATAGGTTCATGGACTTCATAGATAGACATGGATTGGGTGAACTTATCAAGATATCTTTGGAGGAAGGAGTTATGCCAATTCCAACAACGACCCGTACTGTTGGAAATGAGCAGATAGAATATCAACTGAAATTTAATGAATTCACTGATGAGGAGAAAGATAGAGCAAGAGCTGATAAATTGGCAAAGTCTTTCATTCTTCATGGCATACCAAACGATATATATGTTAAGATTGACAGTTACAATGCTACCGGAAAGCAAATGTGGGATCAACTGGAGAAGATGATGCTTAGATCAAAAGTTGGGAACCAGCTCAAAATATCCAACTGCCTCAATAACTATGAAGAGTTCAAGGCTAAGAAGAGTGAATAACTGGAGGTTACTTATGATCGGTTTGTGACTTTGTTGAACGAACTCAGCAAGAACAAAGTGAATAAGTCACAAATTGAGCTTAATGTCAAGTTCCTGAGTATCTTGCAGCCTGAGTGGAAGAGATTTACCAGGCAGATGAAGCAGATGAAGGACTTGAATGAAATACCACTCCATGAAGTCTATGAAACTCTTAAACAAAATAAAGAAGAAGTTGATGAGATTATGGGTGAAAAGAAAAAGTCTGAGAAGGTAGTTGTTGATCCAGTTGCTCTAGTTGTGAAAAAGAAGAGTGTGAGACTTAAGAAGAAAAAGAAAGTCATACTTTCTGAATCAGAAGAGGTAGAGAGTGAAGATAACTCTGATTCAGATGACTGTGAAAGTTTGAAGCAGGCCATGCTGATGTTGACAAAAGCTTTTCAGAAAAAGTTAAGCCTAGCTCAAACAGTCAAAGATACTCTTCTGGGTCTAAGAACTATGAGCACAAACAGAGAATTTAAGGAAAGAGGTTGGAATAGAAGAAACCAGAGGAAATAAAGGTTAGAGCTGAAGAGGCAAAGCTACAAGAGCCAACTAAATGCTACAACTGTGGCAAACTGGGGCATTTTGCTAAAAACTGCAGCAAGACAAAGGTTCGAAACTCTGAATATTACAAGAACAAGATGCTTCTAGACAAGCAACAAGAGGCTGGCAAAGCATTGATGGCAGAGGATGAATTTTGGATTGATCACTCAGACGAAGAGGTTGAGACAGAATAGAAGGAAGAGATAGCACACCTGTGCTTAATGGGAAGGATGGTGAATGAAGCTGAAGATGAAGTTGAGTCAGCTGAAGAAGAACTTGATGAGGTATTTGACATGACTGAATCTGATTTTATAAGTCAAATAAATGTCATGATGATTAGACTTCAAAAGTTAGAGTCAAAGCCTAAGCGTGAAAGAGGTATCAATAAAGACAAAAACCAATCAATACAGAAACTTAGCGAGAATATTGCTGAGAATAAAGTATTGATTGAGACTTTACATAAAAATATTGATACCAGTGCTAAAGAAAATACTCTAATTCTTAAAGAGTTAGCTGAAACAACTTCTAAATATAAACTGTGTGAGTTTGATTCAAAAGAACTTACTAAAATGCATTATTCGCTTTCAAAAGAAAACAAATCTTTACTTGAAAAAGTGAATGCTTTGGAAGGAAAATTATACACATTGGGTCAAACTGAACAAATCATTCATCTAAACAAACCCAAAGAGAACAAAGAGTGTTGGGGACTCGGTTATGAGAATCCACACTATCTTAAGAAGGGTATATCTGAAGTGCCTGCACTTTATGATTTTACATTTTTAAGTCTAGCATCAAGATACCCTGATCTTCATGTTGAGTTGACTAAACTATCCGAAGAAGATGAAGCTAAAGAATATGAGAAAAAAAAGAACACAACTAAAGTTCAACTTCCATTTCGTTATGAGAAGTTGAATAGTAGTTATAGTTCTGATAAATCAAAATATCTTTCAGATGACTATTTTGAGAGTTATTCCTCAAAAGAGTTGGAGGCAAAGCCTATTGAAGGTAAAATTTACGTTCCTCCTCTTGTTTTAGAAAGTAAAATTTCTGAACTTGAGAATACTCTGTCAGAAGAAAGAATTGTGATGGATTTAGAACAAAACGTGCTTTTAACTGTGTTGAAAAATTCTGAATTTTCTAATTCTTCTAAAGCTTCAAATTCTGATGATATGTCTAGTTTACTTAATGATGGGTTTGATTTTTTAAACTCTGATGGTGATTTAGATGAATGTATTGCTCAATTTGATTTTAATTCTAAACTTCCTGATCATTCATCTTTTGTTGTTAATTCTTTTGGATTACCAAGTGTGTACGATAAAGGTGAAACATCAACGAAAGTTGATAAATCAGTTTCTGTGAAAACCAAAGTTGCCAAAGGTAAGAAGAAGAAATCTGGGAAATCACAGAAACAGATCATCACTGGTAAGTCAAAGAAGAAGCATTTGTTTGATTCTCACCGTTCTAACTCTGAAGTTTCAAAATTTTCAAATATGAAAAGGAAAAGGCATGGAGTTAAGTCTGAGTGGCAACCAAAGCAGAAGAAAGATGAGAATGCTAAATCATTTCTAGTGTTGATTGTAATAAGAATGCTACTAGTAACGATGATATAATTGTGGATGTTGCTAATTCTAAAACAAAACTTGTAAATTCTTGCAAGAAATATTCAAGACAACAATTATTCCAGTTATCTTTGTCTACTAGAAAGTTTTCCAATTATGATAGAAATGATTATGATTCTTGGAAATATTCTGATGATTGGTTTGACTCATATTTTGTATATTTTCATCGTTCTAATTTCTCATATGATTTTCAAAGGAAAAGCGGACCCAAGTTTAAATGGGTGCCAAAATCAAGTGCTAACACAGTTGGATCCAAATGCAAATGGATACCAAAGAAAAAGGATGAATCTGTGTTACAGGAATGTCAAGTCAAGGTTGAGTGAAAGAACTGATGACTTCTAAACACAACAATTTAGGACTCGCACTTCAATGATCAAAAGATTTTACTCCTGAGCTGAATGATATTGTACTCCTAGATACATATCTGAGAAGATAAACTTTCAAGGGGGAGTACATATTTGTCTGAAATTTTATGCATCCGACAGATATGGCGATCTACATTTGAGGGAGAGTTAATGCTTATATTTTACTCTGATAATTTTTTTTCTGATGCATAATTTCAGGGGGAGTAAAAGAATCATGACTTCTGATTACTTCAAATCAGAACTCGTACTTTAATTGTTTTACTGCTTTATGTCATTTACTTTTCAATAAATTTTGTGAGTAAAGTTGCTTTGACATGACTTTTAGACTTTTACAGTTTGAGAGATGCTTACAAGATCATTTCTTTATCACTTAAGCATGACTTCATGAGATTTAAGACAAAGCGAAAAAGGTTAAATTTCTTATCTTAATCTCATATATGGTTGAAAGAAGGATAACTTTCAATCATAGAAAACATGTTCTTAAATGTTCAAACCACTTCCCGATTCTTAAACAGATTTCATGAATTGGAAGTCTGATTTTAAATGTTTTCAAGATTTACTTGTGCTTACATAATTACAAACTGTGTGTTTCCAAAGATAAATACTTGCGTATTATCTTTTCTTTATACTTTCAAGTATTTACACACACCGGTTTGACTTATTTTTCAAGATGTTCTTACCATGTCTCAAATTTGAAACATATTTTTCGATGGTAAGACACCCCGTTTGTATTTCAATGAATTTTTGAGCGTCATTTCATTTCGAAGCGTCTTTCAAGAATGTTTGTATTTTGATTCATATGGACAATATCTATTATTCTTGACCATAAGCTTTAATTGCTATATCATTTCATTTCTGATCATTTTCATACAATGTCAGATTTTCAAACAAGTCTCTTGCATTCATATTCATTCATTCAATTCACTTGTTTGAAAATATTTCAATGTTTAAAAATGCTCATATCTTCATGATTATATTCTGAGCATAAAAACATCTGACTTGTATTTGAGCTTTAACTGATAAAGTTAAACCATATTGAGCAACATATGCTTCATAGGAAAATACGGGTTTCTTTGTGCTAGGACTTAAATGAACTTCTATGGATTCACGATTACCAGTGTTTCCTACCCAAGAAGTTACTCCATAGTGATTGAGTGTGAGGAGTCGAAAAGAAATGAGTGTGGGTTGTGCGTTGAGGTAAAATGGAAACGAGAGTTTGGTTAGATGTGAGTTTAATGATTAAAAGAAAGAGGGTGTGAGATCAGAGTAAAAGAATATCAAACTCTGCACTAACTACTTTCTGAGTCGGGCAACCACATTACTAATGTTTCACAATTCTTGGTGAACATTATTGAAATAGGCAACTAGCCCATGCCAACTCTTGACAAAAACCCCACCAACCACTCATTTTCTTCTTGAAAAGAAAGGGTTTCATATTTTTAAGGGGACGCAACACATAATCTATCTGATTTTCATTTGGAAAATCTGGATATTGAAAAAGAAGGAAGTCTGCCCCACCTTCCCACTTCAATCATGCACATAGAGTCTGTGTTTATCTACTGTTGTCTCAGTGGTTTACACAATGTTGAGCCTTTATAAAAGTAATCATCATATGCTTAATTCTTTCTACACTTGCATGAACACACAAGAAATTTGTTTTCTTGTCATAACATTCATAGAAATTGCCTTTGTGGTGTTTCGATGATTGGATGGAAGCTCTGGGGGAGTGAACATCAAAAAGCTCATTTTCTATGTGTATCCGTTCCACACAGTAACTTTGTGTTACTGACAGGCATATTAACTGATTCATTTGTTGATTCAGGTGTTACACGAATATTTTTGTCTAGATTTGAAAAGATCTGGATAAATACATTGTTCGAATTGGCAACGAATCAGAGGCTCTTGGACAGATCAGAATGGTTAAAGACATTTCTTGACGAAAGTTTTGATGATATCGATGCTCTATTCATCAAAAAGGGGGAGATGATTTAAAGAAATGTCCAAGTCAGAAATTTCAAAGATTTGATAAAGAGTTGAAGAAGATAAAGTTCAAAGTTTGAAAGTTTGAAAGATTGTTCAAGCAAAGTCAAAGATGTTTGAAGATGTGCTGATTTTCTGAAATTTTCTTTGAAGATTATTTGCTGAAGCAAGTTAAGCTAAATCTGAAGATAATTTCTTTCTGAAGTCTGAAAGAGTCTTGTGATGAATCTTAAGAGATTATTGAAGATCATTTCTATCATCTTTGGGAGAGATTGTTGGTATTTCTTGAATATAGACTTTGGGGAGATTAAAGTTAAAGATCAACCAAAAGAGGAAGATTGTACTCAGATTGAGCTTAAAGGGGAGATTTAAAGTTCTTCAATGTAACCAAAGGGGGAGATTGATTTGCTAAATCTTTTTGTGATGATCTTGAATCCAAAGGGGGAGATTGTTAGAGCATAAATCTGTTGGATACAAGATCAAGAATACTGAAGGTCAAAGTACAAGAAGTCAAAGCTGGGAAAGTCAACTCTCATGGAAAGTCAAAGTCATTTTGTAATAAAAGTCAAAGTCAACATGTTGTATTTGTTTGTTTCCTTGTTTTTAGTTGTGGGTATAAATACTCTTATTTGTTGTTTAATAGATAGATGGCTAGAGTTTGAGTTCAGTTTTAGAGAGAATTGTAGAGAGAGAAAGAGTCATCTAGAGAGAGAAAGTTGTAAACACTTTGATTTGAGATTTGAATCAAACAGGTAATTGCTAATCTTGTTTGTTTGATTTGTGTTGCAATTAGAATCTTGATTTCAGGGACACACAGTTCCATGTAAGAGAGTTAGATAATCAAATACGACATACAATAATCAGATTAATCATCATCGTAAACATAAACCATTTCCAGTTACACATATTATATTAGGGGAACTTACCTGAAACTTGAACCTTAACACACGCGAAGCTAGTTTCCAATAGATCACACTCCTATAATTAATAAATGATTACGGTCAAGTACCTATTAATAAACTCCGAACGAAACCAATAGGAGAATCGCCCCAAATGGTTCCTAATCAAAAGCCCAAATGAATTGGGTCATGGGTCGCCCAATAGGTGCCTGTCGCCCAACGCCCGCATCACATGAGCGACCACCCGGGCCACCCGGGTCTGGTTTGAAGGAGTACACCCGGGTCCTATTGGTTGGTTTGCAAATGAAACGCACCATTCAAATATATATATATATATATATATATATATATATTTAATTAGCTATATATATAAATATATTTAATTGTTCCTAAAAACTCTATTTGATGTTGTAGTAGCTTGGTTTTCTTTTAAGATAGGTCTAACCCATTTTTTATACATAAATCTATAAATATATGTAGATGTTTTAAATGTGATTCTATGTCATTGGAAAATTTTAAAACATCATCAACATATACAAACATAAATTCATAATCTTTAAAAATACTATCCATTTTTCTTTGGAATATCTGAGGGGCATTTTTAATCCAAATGGCATTACAAGCCTGTTAGCTCCATTCACCGTATAGAAGTATTGAAAAATAGGCTAAGTATAGGATTTTCAGAAGACATCTGCCATACACCAAGACTATCACAGAAGTGCAAAGCTCAGAAGCTCTATCGACCATCTACCTGAGAAGAACTTAACCTGAAGATGATGCTCTGACCACAGAGTCTCTGTGACCCCTCACAGATCCTCTGTGGTGGCTAAGCTATGGATGATGGAAGACTTGAATACTTATACAATTCTTGGAAAAGACAACGTCACACGCAGATCATGTGCCACCCTACTGTACGAAGATCCTCAAGATCAATAGTACACACATGATGGCCTTACTTTCCATCTGGCTTTCCGTTTGTGGAATGTCAGCCCTTATCTTATACGTTTGTGTGCTCCATTTTCTGTATATGTAGGGAGCACCTCTGTGGTGGTTCAGCTCTGGATGATGGAAGACTTGAATACTTATACAATTCTTGGAGAAGACAAGGTCACACGCAGATCACGTGCCACCCTGCTGTACGAAGATCCTCAAGATCAATAGTACACACACGATGGCCTTACTTTCCAGGTGGCATTCCGTTTGTGGAATGTCAGCCCTTGTCTTGTACGTTTGTGTGCTCCATTTTCTGTATATGTAGGGAGCACCTTTTAAATTGTAATTGATGAGCACACACAAATTCACCCATGCTTTTTCTAGCATTGTAAAAAATCCGTTGAGAGCATTTCTACACACACAAGTGTGTGTTCTTGGTGTAATTTGGCAAGTGAATAAAGATAATCTTTCTGTGACTAATTCCTACTTGTTCATTGTTATCTTTGTTACTTGTTCGTATGTTTACTACCAAATCAAACCATCCATCTACATACAAATCGCTTCCGCATACATATCTCTGTTTTTGTAGTTGTTATGGTTAATCATTGTTAGACTGAACCTGGGAACCATCAATTGGTAAAAGAGCAAACTTTGATGTTCAATATCAAAGGATCCTGTTCTACAATGATTCAAATATGTTTGGTAGAATTCTGAATCGATTTTAGCTTCAGTTTCACTTCCAAAAAGGAACGGTCCCTGTTTTCTGTGTTTTCTTCAACCAGTTTGATTTAAACTCATTAATAGGAAAGTTTCCTTCTCCAAATCGTTTAAAAGGTTGATATAAGTAATCCAATACTCGTTTTCTTTCATATTCATACCCATTCTCACCTTATTTCATCCAAAGTTCACTAACTCAGTTCACACTCTATTTTCTGAAAAAATTTCATCTATTTGAAAATGGCAAATGCAGTAACCTTTTTCAGCGCAGGATCACAGTCCAAACCCCCCACTCTACTGAGAGATGAATATCCTCAGTGGAAGATTCACATGGTTCACTTTCTAGAAGGGGTAGATTCAGGACTTGTTGAGTTTCTCCATAATCCACCATACATACCCATGGTCACTGTTCCAAGGGTCCCTGCTACTGCAACAACCCCTGAGGTCCCAGAGTATCAAAAACCAAAGTCAATAGAAGAATGGGGAGAATGAGACAAAGAGTTACATGAGTTAGGAAAGAAAGCCAAAAGGTTTCTCATCATGGCTGTTAGAGCATAAATATGTTGGATACAAGATCAATAATATTGAAGGTCAAAGTTGAGAAAGTCAAAGCTGCTAAAGACAAATCTCATCAAAGTCAAAGTCTTTTGTAATAAGTCAATGTATTTTGTAGTTTGTATTTTCCTTGTATTAGATGTTTGTATAAATAGTTTCCTTTCTTTGTAATATGTACATACGAATTAGAGAGAACAAATTGGAAATATCATTCAGTTGTATTTTAGAGAGAGAAAGTTTGAGAGAGAGAGAGAGAGTTCGTTAGAGAGATTGTAGAGAGAGAATCTTGTAATCTTGGAATTAAATTGAAATCAAACAGGTAATTGTTTGTGAAATCTTGTGTTTGTTTGATTAATCTTGTATAGAAACTAGATTCAGGGACACACAATTGGTATCAGAGCAGATCCAAATCGAAATTTCAAGAAAAGTCAGAATGTTCGTATCTGTGTTCTTCAAGTCCAAATTTGATTTTTTAGTTTTAGTGAGTTTTTGGAGTTGTAATCGATTAAGTGTTATTAGGAAAGTGAATTCGATCGAGTTTGTATAGAAAGATTTGTCAATTGCACTTTAATCAATTCGAATTTTCAAATTTTTGTGGTTTTCGTGTTCACGAGTTCTTGATACTGTATCTGATTCAAATTTGTAATTTTTGTGTATTTGATCGAAAATTAGTGATAGTTTTGTGTTCGAGTTGTATAGAAAATCAAATTGTTGAAGTTTCGAGTTAGGTATCTAGGCTTAAATGAGTTGTTGGTGCGATTTAGTTCGATTTTAGAGGTTTGCGGGTTGTTCTTCAGATGTGCGTTTGATTCATCGAAGTTTGCGGGTCTATCATCAAGAAGTGTACAAGTTCTTCAGAGGAATGCGGGTCATTAAAAGTCTGCGGGTGTAAAGTCGTTTGAGAATCGAGAAGCTAACGAGACACGCAAAGTGTGTTGTGCAGGTGTAACGAGACACGCAAAGTGTATTGTGCGGGTGTAACTTGACACGCATTATGTATCTTGCGGGTGCCCCTTGAAACGCAAAGTTTGATCTGCGTTTGCTTCTCGACACGCAAAGCAGAGGTTTGCGGTTCCTTTGTGACACGCAAAGCAAGATTTGCATTTGCCTTTGGAATCGCAAAGTAATGTGAAGCGCAAAGTGTGGTTTGCGTTTCCTTCTTGAACCGCAAAGTGTGGTTTGCGTTCCACACTGCAAACGCAAAGTTAGGGTTTGCGTTCCATGTTACAAACGCAAAGTGTGGTTTGCGTTTCATACTTAGAATTTTTTTTTCTCTGAGAAATTTTCAAAAGTGTAATATGGTCTTTAATAGTGAAATTTTTTTCTCTAGGGGCGTTGCCCCTCGACCCCGCAAGGGCGTTGCCCCTTGACCCCACCCGCTAACCGGGTAGCGGGACCCCCGTGCTAAGTCTGCCTAGGGGGACATAGTTCTTTTTGTGATTAAAATTTCTGATTTTATATTTCAAGTTTTCTGTATTTTCTTGATTGTTTCATTTGGACTAACGATCAGTTCTAGTTTCTTATTGATATATTTTTCAAACAGGTTATACAAGATGACTTCTAAAGATGCACTTTCGATTGGTACTGATGTTAAGCCTCCAGTTCTATTCAAAGGCGAGTATGAACAATGGAAGGACAGATTCTTGGATTTCATAGATCGATATTCAAATGGAGAGAATATTCTTCTGTCTATCACTGAAGGTCCAATGGCTCCAATAACAGTTCAAGTACCTGATGTTGATTCTTCTGATAGTGAAGATGGGACTGAGGAAAGAGAGCAAAAGATGAAAACAGTGACAGTGGATATTTCTCAATATTCTGAAGATCAGAAAAGCCGATACAAAGCAGATAAACAAGCGAGATCATTACTTCTTCAAAGCATTCCAAACGAAATCTACATCAAGATTGATAGCTATAAAGCCAATGCTAAGAAGATGTGGGATCAGTTGCAAAAGATGATGATGGGATCCAAGGTTGGAAATCAGATGAAAGTGGCAAACTGCATCAATAGTTATGAGGAATTCAAAGCTAAGGAGAATGAGAGTCTGGAAGATACATATGAGAGGTTTGTATTGCTTCTGAATGAACTGACAAAGAATAAAGTCAAAAAGAAGCAGCTGGAAAACAATGTCAAATTTCTGAGTATCCTACGTCCGGAATGGAAAAAGCATACAAGAAGGATGAAACAGATGAAGGATTTGAATGAAATACCACTACATGAGGTATTTGAGACCTTGAGGAAGAATGAGGAAGAGGTTGAAGAGAAAAGAGCTGAGAAGAAGAAAGCAGCACAAGTTCCTGATCCTATTGCCTTAGTAGCTGGAGAGAAGAAGAAAGAAAAGAAAGAAAAGAAAGAGAAGAAAAAGAAGATAGTTCTTACCAGTTCTGAGTCAGATTCAGTTACAGATAGTGATGATGGTGAAAGTCTGAAACAAGCCATGATATTGCTGACTCGTGCATTCCAGAAGAAATTTTACAAGAAGCCGGGATCAAATTCTCAAAGGTATTCTTCATCTAGTTCAAAGAATCACGAGCATCGACAGAAAGTGGAAGGAAAGAGGTATGAAGAGGATAGATATGTGGAGAAGAAACCGGATGAGAAGAAGAAGTTCGTGAATGACTACACAGTTGCCGAGAAGCCAGCAACAAATTCCATCAAATGCTACAATTGCGGCAAGATGGGTCATTTTGCAAAAGATTGTCGAAAGCCGAAAGTTCGCAACTCTCAGTACTATCAGAACAAGTTGCTTTTGGCAAGACAACAAGAAGCGGGTATCACTCTAATGGCTGAAGATGAGTTTTGGCTGGATTACTCAGAAGGAGAAGAAGAAGTGAAAGAAGAAACAACTCATATCTGTCTCATGGGCAAAGAAGTACAGGATGACGAGTCAGATGATGAGGCAGTTAATGAGGTATTAAACTTATCTGAAAAAGATTTTATTACCAAAATGGAAACCATGGTGGTTGAGCTACAAAATTTACAAAATAATCTGAAAAAGGAAAAAGAAAAAGTTGCTAAAAAGAATAAGAAGATCTTTGAGCTTAATACGTCTGTTATTTCAAACAAAGATCTGATTGATTCTTTACGCAAGTCTGATTTTGATTCTAAATCTAAAGTAGATTGTTTTGAAAAGAGGATTTCTGAGTTTGAAGGTAAAGTGTCTAAATATGAGTTTGAGAAAAATGAATCTGCACTAACTGTTTATAAATTGCAGGTTGAAAATAAGAATTTGAATAAGAAGGTAAATGGTCTGGAAGCAAAACTTTATGCGAGAGGTCAAACAGATCAAACCATTTTTCTCAATGCACCTAATGAAGAGGCTGATGTCAAAGAGAAATGGGGACTTGGTTTTGAAAACCCCCATTATCTTAAGAAAGCTATCAGAAAACAGCCGGCACTTTATAACTATGATTTTCTTGCTTGTGCTGATAAACATACTCATTTAAAACCCAAATTTGTTACCAAATTGTCAGAAGAAGTTGAGGACCAAGAAACTGAAAATAGAAAGAATAAAAAGAAAATGCAACTACCGTTTAACTATGAAAAGTTAAATGATAGTTATCTTTCAAAAACACCAAAAGTTCTTTCAACTGACTATTTTGTTAGTTATTCCGCTTCTGAGATGAAGGCAAAACCTGTGATTGCAAAGGTTTATGTTCCTACATCTATTCTTGAAAGCAAAATAGTCGAGCTTCAAAATGTTTTATCTGATGAAAAACTTTTGGCTGATATACAACAAAATGTATTTTCTACAGTTATAAAGAACACTGTTTTTCAAACTAAATCTACAAAGTGTTCTACAGTTTCTAAGGCATCTCAATCTTCATCTGATAATTCTGATGACTTATTTGAGTCTGCAAATGATTTTCTAAATTCTGATGATGGGTGCATGGAAGAATTTGATATGTTTGATGTCAATTCTACACTGCCTGATCATTCTACTTGTCTTAAAAATAAAAGAGTGTTACCAAGTGATGTTCATATTGTTGAATCATCAACTAAGGTTGGTGAATCAGTTTCTGTAACTGCTGATTACTATGCTCAAGGTAAGAAACATAAGAAACAGCGATTACAGAAACAGAAATACACTGGTACACGAAAGAATATTTAGTCTCGGAAATCTACTTTTCCTACTAAATCTATATCTTATGTTTCAGATTTAAGGAAGAAAAAGTTGAAAGCTCAATCCGAATGGAGACCAAAACGGAAGGAGGATGAGATAGTGGAATCAGTTTCTGATAATACTTGTAATAGATCAGTGAGTAGTGATACTGATGTGATTGATCAAATTGCTTCTAATAATCAAAACCTTGTAACTTCTTACAAGAGATATTCAATAAAGCAATTGATTCATTTGTCTCATATTACTACTACATCTTATCCTTATCAGAGAAATGATTTTGCTTATTCTCATAATTCTTCTGATTGGTATGGATCTTATCATGTTAATTCTTCGAGATCAAATGTTTTTCAAAGAAAAGGAGGATCCATATTTAAATGGATACCAAAATCTTGTGCTAAACTGTTAGGACCTGTTTTTAAATGGGTACCTAAATCTATTGTTGCCTGATTTCTCTTGCAGACCCGACATATGTGGTACTTGGATAGTGGATGTTCCAAGCATATGACTGGGCAAAAAGCTTTATTGTCTAATTATACAGAGAAATTAAGTGGAAATGTCAGATTTGGAAACGATCAACTTTCACCTATCTTAGGATATGGTGACATTATTAAAGACAACATAACGATCAGTAAAGTGAGTTATGTCGAAGGCTTGGGGCACAACTTGTTTAGTACTGGTCAATTCTGAGATAAAGGGTTAGAGGTCAACTTCAAATCTAAGAGTTGCTCGGTTCGTACTGAAGATGGCACAGAACTCTTAGGTGGACATCGAAAGACAAACCTCTATACCATCAATCTTTCCAAAGTACAGATTGACAATCAAGTATGCTTGATGACAAAAGCTTCAACGCAACAAAGTTGGCTCTGGCACAGACGTTTATCTCATTTGAACTTTCGTTACATCAACAAGCTGGTTCGTGGGAAATTGGTCAAAGGACTTACTGAGCTGAAATATGAACGAGAACACTTATGCGCAACATGTGAAAAGGGTAAGATGAAGAGAGCCGCACATAAACCGAAGCCTGAACAAAGCACTAGTTCTCCGTTAGAATTGTTACATATGGATTTGTGTGGTCCAATGAGAACTTAGAGTTTGGGAGGAAAGAAATACGTGTTGGTCATTGTGGATGATTACTCAAGATACACGTGGGTCAAATTTCTTCGATCAAAAGATGAGACGCCGAAAGTTCTCATTACTTTCTTAAAGACGACCTAGGTGAAAATGCAGCGACAAGTCAAGTTTCTTCGAACGGACAACGACACAGAGTTCAAAAACAAGATAGTTGAAGAATATCTCGAATCGGTCGGGATATCACATCAGTACTCTGTTGCTCGTACGCCTGAACAAAATGGAGTAGTCGAAAGGCGAAATAGGACGCTAGTCGAGGCCGCTCGGACTATGCTTATCCAATCAGACTTACCTCTATTCTTGTGGGCAGAAGCTGTGTCGACTGCATGCCATACTCAAAATCGATCCATGATTCACCGCCGTTTTCAAAAGATTCCATATGAGTTGATCAACAACAGAACACCAACTATCAAATATTTTCACGTATTTGGGTGTAAATGTTTTGTGTATAACGACAGAGAGAGTCTGAATAAATTCAGTGCTAAGGCGGACGAAGGCATCTTTATCGGTTATTCTTCAACATCTGCTGCATATCGTGTTTATCTAAAGAAGTCAAAGACAGTTATTGAGAGCGTTAATGTCACATTCGATGAAGAAATGGCTTCTGATCAAACTAGTTCAGAACCCGTTATTACTGGAGTATTAGCTTCTGGGCAGATTAGTCCAGAACCTGTTTCTACAGCGACAAATTCGAATAACGCTTCTACTTCTACTTCACATTTAACTGATTTAGATTTGTTATTTGAATTCTTTTATGATGAGTTTCTAGGTTCTAATATACCTAAATTTGCTGTGACTGACAGGTCTGAAGACACAAGTTGCAATCATCCAGTCACTTCAGATGTCATAACTGAACAAGCATCCCCCGTTCAGTCAGAAACTCACATTCCTACAATTACTCCTACAGTTGAAGATATACAAGAAACTGCTGAGCCAGAAGTAACTGTTTCAGTTGGGTGTCATACATTGTCTACTCAACAGCCGCAGTCTGCTGTTCCAGCTGATACTTCTGCACCTGAGTCTTCAACTGCAAAACTCCCTCTTGTTATTCAAGATGAAGAATCTGAAAGTGGATTTCTAGATGATGATCATATTCAAATTTCATCTACTCCACTCCCTCATGAGCATCGCTGGACCAAAGAGCATCCATTACATCAAGTAATTGGAGATCTCAACAAGCCTGTTCAGAGTAGGACAACGACTCTTAACCAATGTATGCATGATTCATTCCTCAGTAAGATTGAGCCAACGCGAGTATCTGAGGCTCTTGCTGATTCGGACTGGGTATCTGCTATGCAAGAAGAGATCAATCAGTTTGAAGCTCTAAAGGTTTGGAGATTAGTTCCAAAACCAGAAGGTAAAACCGTGATAGGTACTAAATGGGTATTCAAGAATAAAAAGGATGAAGATGGTGTCGTCATAAGAAACAAAGCTAGACTTGTTGCCAAAGGTTACTGGCAAGAGGAAGACATAGATTATGATGAGACGTATGCTTCAGTAGCGCGTATAGAGGCAATCAGAATGTTTCTTGCCTACGCAGCTCATAAAATCTTTACAGTCTTTCAGATGGATGTGAAAACAACTTTTCTGAACGACATTCTTAAAGAGGAAGTGTACGTGTCTCAACCAGAAGGGTTCGTAAATTCAGATAAGCCAGATCATGTCTACATATTGGACAAAGCCCTTTATAGATTAAAACAAGCCCCTCGAGCATGGTATGATGTTTTATCCAAATTCTTGGTCAAGTCTGGTTTCTCCAAAGGTAAGATTGATACCACTTTATTCATCAAGAAAGAAAAAGCTGATATCATTCTTATTCAGATTTATGTTGATGATATAATATTTGGTTCTACAAATCCAAAATTTTGCAAAAACTTTTCTAACCTCATGGTGTCACGTTTTCAAATGAGTATGATGGGAGAGATGAATTTCTTTCTCGGATTACAAGTTAAACAGTTTTCTACGGGGATTTTTATAAATCAATCTAAGTACATTTTGGATATTCTTCGGAAGTACAAAATGGAAAATTGTAAACCTATTGGAACCCCGATGGCACCAGGTACTAAGATTCACACTGATCCTTCGGGTAAAAGTGTTGATGTTAGAAACTATAGAGGTATGATAGGTTCATTAATGTATCTTACATCCAATAGACCAGATATTATGTTTTCAACATGTTTATGTTCTAGATATCAAGCTGCTCCCAAAGAATCTCATTTGGCCGCTGTCAAACGGATTTTTAGATATCTGAAGGGGACTGCAGACCTTGGTCTGTGGTATCCTAAGGATACTGGGTTTCAACTGACTGCCTATTCAGATGCAGATCATGCAGGTTGCATGTTGGACAGAAAGAGTACTTCAGGTCATGTTCAATTTCTTGGAGACAAGCTCGTTAGCTGGGCATCAAAGAAACAATTATGCGTTTCCACATCGACTGCTGAAGCAGAGTACGTAGCTGCTGCCAGTTGCTGCTCTCAAGTCTTGTGGATGCGAACACAACTGCGAGACTATGGATTCAAGTTTGATAAAATTCCAATCTATTGTGACTCGAAGAGTGCAATCGCGATATCTGCTAATCCTGTCCAGCATACGAAAACCAAACACATTGATGTCAGGTATCATTTTATAAAAGATAATGTAGAAAAAGGAACAATTGAACTTTATTTTGTAAAAACAGATTATCAACTTGCAGATTTATTTACCAAACCCTTAGATGAAAAGAGATTTAATTTTCTTGTCTCTAAGCTTGGTATGTTAAATCTTAAGATATAATCGGTTGTTACATAATAAAGTTACGTATTGTTATTTTTCATCATTTTCTTTATCTTTATGTCTGAAGGATATCTGCACTTTAATTGTTTGCTCATTATCTCAGGGGGAGTAAGAGAAGATTTTAGATGATCTACATTATTTTAAAGGGGAGCATAACTGATTTCTGCATTTTACTTAACTGACAAAATTTTTGTGATGCATGATTTTAGGGGGAGCTTATAAGATAAAAGGAGTAAGACTATGATTTCTGATTATTTCAAATCAGAACTCGTACATTAATTTTATTGCTTTATGTCATTTTATTGTTCGAATAAATTTTGTGAATAAATTTTTGACTAGACATTGAGACTTATGCAGGATGAGAGAGGATGATACGATTATATCATTTTTGACTTCAGTTGACTTTATGAGTATTAAGATTGAGCGAAAAGGTAAATTTCTTATCTTAATCTCAAATGTATCTGAAAGAAGGACAACTTTCAGATATAGAAAACATGTTCTTAAATGTTCAAACCACTTCTCGAATTTTAAACAAATTTTATAATTTGGAAGTGTGATTTTAAATGTTTTCATTTTTTTTTGTGTGCTTCATCGATAATCAAACCGTGTGTATCCAAAGATAAATACTTGCGTATTGTCTTTTCTATATACTTTCAATTATTCACACACACCGGTTTGACTTTGTTTAACATGTTCTTACCATGTCTCTAACATGAAACAAGTTTTTCTTCGATGGTAAGACACTTCGCTTGTATTCAAAGAATTTTGAGCGATATTTCATTTCGAAACGGTCATTTCAAGAATGTCTATAATTTGTTTCGTATAGACAAATATCCATTATTCTTGACCTTAAGCCTTGATTGATATATCATTTCATTTCTGATCATTTTCATACAATGTCAGATTTTCAAGCAAGTCTTTTGCATTCATTTTCATTCATTCAATATACTTGTTTGAAAATACTTCAATATTTTAAAATGCTCATATTTTCATGATTATACTCTGAGCATACATATATCTGACCCATATTTTCTATGATTTAAATGTTCAAGATAAACCATTGTGAGCAACTTATGCTTTCATAGGATTACATGGGTTCTTTGTGCTAGGAATTATTTGAACTTCTATGGAATCACGTTAACCAGTGATTTCTACCCAAGAAGTTAATCCCTTAGTGATTGAGTGTGAGGAGTCAAAAGAAATGAGTGTGGGTGTGACGAGGTAAAATGGAAATGAGAGATTGGTTAGTAGTGAGCTTAATGATTAAAAAGAACGAGGGTGTGAGATCAGAGTAAAAGAATATCAAACTCTGCACCAACTACTTTCTGAGCCGAGCAGCCACATTACTAGCATTTCACAATTCTTTGGTGAATGTTATTGAAATAGGCAAATAGCCCATGCCAACTCTTGATTATAACCCCACCAACCACTCATTTTCTTCTCAAAAAGAAAATGTTTCATATTTTTCTGGGGACGCAACATATAATCTATCTGGTTTTCATTTGGAAAATCTGGATATTGAAAAAGAAGGAAGTCTGCCCCACCTTCGCACTTCAATCATGCACATTGAGTCTGTGTTTATCTACTGTTGTCTCAGTGGTTTACACAACTTTGAGCCTTATTGAAAAGCAATCATCATGCTTAATTCTTTCTACACATGCACGAACACACAAAGAATTTGTTTCTTTGTCATAACATTCATAGAAATTGCCTTTGTGGTATTTCGATGATTGGATGGAAGTCCTGGGGGAGTGAACATCAAAAAGCTCCTTTATATTGTGTATTCGTTACACACAGTGACTTTGTGTCACTGACAAGCATTTTAACTGATTCATCTGTTGATTCAGAAGTTACATGTTCTTACTTTTGTCTGGATTTGAAAAGATCTAGATGAATATCTTGTTATGGATCACAGAATCAGAGGCTCATTTTGGAAAAGATCAGAATGGTCAAAGACATTTCTTGGACGAAAAGTTTTGATGATATAGATGCTTAAATCATCAAAAAGGGGGAGATGATATGAAGAAATGTTAAAGTTTTGAAGTTTGGAAGAAATGATATCAAGAAGTGGTAAAGTTTTGTGAAGTTGATTTTCTGAAATGTTCAAGTCAGAAAGTTCAAAGGGAAGATTTGAAGATAATCATAGAATTTCTGAAGATTTGAAGAAATTTTCTTTGAAGATTATTTGCTGAAGCAATCTGAGCTGAATTTGAAGATAATTTCTTTCCAAAGTCTGAAAGTGTTGTGTGAAAGTTTTGGGGAGATTGTTACTCGTTTGAAGACAGTTTTGGAAAGAAGACCGTCAAAGAAAAAAGGGAGATTATTTTGACAGAGCTTAAAGTGAAGACTGAATTACTAGATTTTTTTTAACAGTGATCTTGAATCCAAAGGGGGAGATTGTTAGAGCATAAATATGTTGGATACAAGATCAATAATATTGAAGGTCAAAGTTGAGAAAGTCAAAGCTGCTAAAGACAAATCTCATCAAAGTCAAAGTCTTTTGTAATAAGTCAATGTATTTTGTAGTTTGTATTTTCCTTGTATTAGATGTTTGTATAAATAGTTTCCTTTCTTTGTAATATGTACATACGAATTAGAGAGAACAAATTGGAAATATCATTCAGTTGTATTTTAGAGAGAGAAAGTTTGAGAGAGAGAGAGAGAGAGTTCGTTAGAGAGATTGTAGAGAGAGAATCTTGTAATCTTGGAATTAAAATGAAATCAAACAGGTAATTGTTTATGAAATCTTGTGGTTGTTTGATTAATCTTGTATAGAAACTAGATTCAGGGACACACAATGGCCATTCCTAATGATATCTTCCAATCTTTAGACTCCTGTGAAGCCTCTAAGGATCTATAGGCAGAGTTAGAAAAACAACTCGAAGGAGGAGCTAAGACTCAGAAGAACAAATAGATGACAGTGCATAAATGAATACTATGCATTCAAATCTCTGCCAAACGAACCTCTTCAAAGTACCTATGATAGGTTCAACTCCCTGATAAACAAGTGCAGAAGATATGGGATCTACAGAACCTCTAAAGAAAACAATGTCATTTTCCTAAAAAGTCTAAATGATGAGTGGCTCCAATTGTCTATGTCCCTCCAAACAACACAGGACCTAGATGTAAGGACACTATCTGACCTCTTTGGTACACTTGCCGGTCAAGAACAAAGTATTTTCAAGGCCAAAACCCAAGTGGGTGGGCCTCTGGAATTAATGGGCAAGACCACATAGGTACATGACAAATCTCAGAAGGAGAAAGTTGTGGAAGAGGTTTCAAAGAAGAAGAAGCTGAAGAAAGTATTGGTTGCTGAGAGTGAAGCCGAGGAAAGTTCTGAAGAAGAGATAGACATGGCTTCTATGGCCAAAACTTTGGCACTGATAACAAAGGAGTACAACAGAGGACTCCGAAAGAAGCCTATGTTTGGAAGAAGACAGGATGATAAAGGAAATGAGAGAAGTGGTCGGTTCCATGATCAGAGGGAATATGGACCACCACAAGGGTATGAGGAAAGAAGCTATGGGAAGGAAGAATTTGGTGATCAAAGGATGCATGAGAAAAGAGGAGAATAGAGAAGGTTTGTGGATCAACAGAAGGTCATTGAGAACCCACAGAGGGGTACCCAGAGAGATGATGGAAGAGGAGGAGAGAAGGCTAAGACAAATGCCCCACAGAATAATGGATGCTTCAAGTGCGGAAAACCAGGGCACTTTGCAGCAGAATGCAGAAGCAATGTCCACAGAGGACCACCCGTCAAAGATGCTGCTTTCTACAAAAAGAAGGCATAATACTACACACAGAAGTCCTTGATGGCTGAACAGGAAAATCTCATCACCGACGAATCCTCTGATGAAGGGGACAAGACCGCATTGTTATGTGGAATGGCAGAGCTCAACTCCTCTGAGGCTGATAGTGAGGTATCCACTTCTAACTCTGACTCTAATGACTTAGAATGCAAATTGATTAAACTAACAGAAAAATTCGTTTCCTTTAAAAATACATGCTCAGAGCTTGAAAAGAAACTTGCCTTCTATGAGCAAGAGGCTAGACTTCTCACTCAGAAGAAGGATAAGTTGTTCCTTGAAAAGACATCTCTTGAGGCTGCGCATGTCAAAGAAAATAAATCTTTAAAAGAAAAGGTCATTAATCTTGATAAAGCCTTAAAAATAAAGATCGAAGAGCTGAAGGACAATGAAAGTGACAGATTAAATGTTGTTGCCCTAAAGAACTTTTTTCAAAAGGAAAGAGAAGTCCTTCACCAAGACTTGCTCGATAGAGACTTACTAAATAGGAAATATCAGGATGCACAGAAAGTACACAAAAAAGTTAACATCCAAGTCGGTAGAAGAGGTATAGGGTTCACTGACATTGATCCCTATGCTGGAAGCAAAAGAAATATGAATTTATCAAACATCTTATGCCTTGGAAAGGTTCAAAAAACAGGGTTTCCCAACTTGACATCTACCTTTATGAGGCGCAGAACCTCTAGAGGACCACACAAGATGAATCCCTTGATCATGAAAAATGTTTGGTATGAAAGCAATAACTTGTCATCATCAACCCCTGTAAAGAAAAAATCTATTCCAAAGAAGTATCTGTCTCAAAAACAGATAGGAATCTTCAAGTTTGGTCATCCAGAGACGCAAAATTAAATGGCCTTTGTGTGCATGATGACCCCTGAAAAGGAGTTATCCTCTGAGGCACTAGAGTTTGTTCTAGCCTCTGTGGAAGAAAAGCTGTCGAAGCTTTTCCTTGAGAATGATTTGAGAAAAACTTGTGAAAATCACTTTTTCAATAATCCTGGTATGACCTCTGTAATAGTTGAAATCTTTGAGCAAGATTTTATGAAGAGTTTAAAAGCTCCTGAAGTTATCCCATGATTTATTAAAAATATAAATGTCTCTGTGGACAATGATGGAAAGTGTAGTACATGTCCAGAAGATCAGATCTCTTATCACAGAGACTTTCTTGATTCTGACTCTGAGTCTGAAAATGAATCATCCTCTGTTGATATAGAGACTAGCTCTGCCGAGCTGGAAAAAGTTCCTTCCACTCTAAAGGTATCTAAATTGCCCTCTAGCATGCCAACGAAATGTTCACTCCCAAAAGGAGCTCTGCAAGAATCCCTATTTGCCCTGATTTCCTTGACATGTGTCTGCAAGATAAGACTTCTCTTGAGCTTGAAAAGCTAGAAAAACGAAAGAAAGTGTCACCTGAGAAGCCCAAAGCTCTAAGACCTTCAAAACCTTTTCAAGAAAAAACAAAAGCAGAAATGGATTAAAAATGACAAATCTTTTGCTTTTGTGGCAGTGAATCCGAAGGAAGGATCCCACAGCGGGAGGGTATAATCAAAGAGCCATCTGAAGAGGATTTTTGACAAAAAATAGTCTAGCCTAAATAGGTCATTCTGTAAAAGGAATTCCAATGCTAGGAAAGACTATAATAATGAATGCTCTATACCCATCTTTGTTGATTTCAATGAAAAGTTCAAACATTTTGCTTCTGATTTCTCATATTGCAAATGCTTTCATCTTATGCATGCTTTGAATCAACATTTCTCAAGCCCTCACTGCTTTCTCTCTCAACCCAAACCTAAGAATGCCAAATTCAAGGGTGAGAAGAAGCAAAATGGTTCTTCTGTCAAAGAGGATAAAGCCAAACCTAAGGATGCTAAGGCAACCTTAAAGACCCCTAACAAGAATGGACCCATTTGGAGATGGCTACCTAAATCTCCTTGATCTATTCGCAGAAAAAGTAGCATGTGCCCATATGGTACCTAGACTCCGGGTGCTCTAGGCACATGACTGGCGACAGAAGGTTGCTCTCCTCGTACCAAGAGAAATCTGGAGGAGGCTCTGTGACCTTTGGAAATAACAAAAAGGGACAAATCAAAGGCTATGGAGTCATTTCCAAAGAGGACATCGATGTCTGCAGAGTTGCATATGTGGATGGCCTTAAACACAACCTACTTAGTGTTAGCCAACTCTGTGACAATGGCTTTGATGTTATGTTCAAACAACAATAATGCTCTCTACTAAGTTCGGGAACTAGCACAGAGCTTCTGCGTGCCAACAGAAGAGGTGATCTATACCTCATTAACTTCAAAGCTACCAACAGAGAAGAAAAGCTTTGTTTGGTATCAAGTAAGAATGAAGAGGCTTGGATCTGGCATAACAGGTTATGTCATCTAAATTTTCACACTCTTGACAAGCTTGTTAAATTAAACTTGGTAAGTGGTCTACCTAACATAAAGTTTTAAAAAGATCATCTATGCTCTGCTTGTGAAATAGGCAAACTTAAAAGAGCAGCCTACAAAACCAAGTCAGATGTATCTTGTACTAGGCCTCTGTATATGCTTTATGTAGATCTCTGCGGTCCAATCTCAGTACAGAGCCTAGGTGGTAAGAAGTACATACATGTACTTATAGATGAGTTCTCTCGATATACTTAGGTCGAGTTTTTTCGAAAGAAGTCTGATGTTCCTATTGTACTAATCAATTTTATGAAGAGAATACAAGTTATTTATGACAGCAAGATCCAGAAGTTGAGAAGTGATAATGGCACAGAGTTTAAAAACTCTACTATAGAGGCCTACCTTTTAGAAGAAGGAATATCACAAAACTTCTCTGCCGCAAGGACTCCATAACAGAAAGGTGTTGTTGAACGAAAGAACAGAACACTAGTGGATGCTGCCAGAACTATGCTCAATGCTTCAGGGTTATCAACTTCTTTTTGGGCAGAAGCAATTTCTATTGAATGCTTCACTCAGAATAGATCTCTGCTTGTGAAGAGGCACTCAAAGACCCCATACCATCTTATCAACCAGAGGAAGCCAAACATTAAGTACTTTCATGTTTTTGGCTGCATATGATTTGTTCTCAATGACAGAGAGCATATTGGGAAGTTTGACAATAAAGCTGATGAGGCCAAGTTCATTGGCTACTCAGCGACCTCTAAGGCATACAAAGTCTATGTGCTAAAATCAAAACTGATACTTTGAAAGTATTAATGTTTCCTTTGATGATTCTTTTCACGTGACTTCTGAGAAAATCAACTCAAGACACAATCTTAAATTGCACGACTCTGGTGAATCATCTACTCGAGCAAATGACCTACATCATTTATTCGAAGAAATGTTCAATGATGATGATCCCTCTAGAGATGATCACAGAACCTCTCGAGCCAAACTCTCTGCGGACCAAACATGTACATCCTTAACTGGTCCTAATGTTACTTCACCCTCTTCAACTACTTTTGTAGGGCCAAACGTCAAGGGGGAGCAAGCAGAGGTAAATGACATTCAAGGCCCCACGTTCAATAAAGACACATATCATATTCCCACTATATCAGAGGAATCAACACCAGATAAATCACATAACTCAAACCAAGACTCAGCAGAGGTTTCCACTTCAACTCAAGGAGAGCACGAATAATCAACCTTCTACCACAGAGGCTGTTCAGGAACCTGAAATTACCTCTATAAAAGTTCAATATGATGCATCCAATGACCATCTTCCTAGAATGACCAAATGGACCAAGAGTCACCCACAGAGCCAAAGAATTGGTGACCAACCTGACAATGTGAAGACTCGCTCTGTTACTGCAAATTTTTGTTTCTTTACAAATTCTGTTAGTATCATCGAACCCAAGAAGGTTTATGAGGCCCTTGATGATCCAAATTGGGTAGAGGCCATGCAAGAGGAGCTTCTACACTTTGAACGCAACAAGGTGTGAACCCTAGTGCCTCTGCCGAAAGGCAAAACCGCAATAGGGACCAAATGGGTCTTCAGAAACAAGAAGGATGAAGATGAAGTGGTCATTCGGAACAAAGCAAGATTGGTGGCAAAGGGATATTTCCAAGAAGAAGGGATTGACTACGAAGAAATTTTGCCCCTGTGGCAAGGTTCGAAGCAATTAGGAACTTCCTAGCCTTCGTAGTCCACAGAGGTTTTAAAGTCTATCAAATGGATGTCAAGTAAGCCTTTCTGAATGGTCAAATACAAGAAGAAGTATATGTCCAACAACCACCAGGGTTTGAAAGCTTAAAGTACCCAAACCATGTCTACTTTTTAGACAAGGCTCTGTATGGACTCAAACAGGCCCCCAGAGCATGGTATGAAAGGCTTTCTAACTTCTCGCTTGAAATTGGTTCCAAAAGAGGTACAACTGATGCAAATTTATTCTTTAAGAAGAGAAAAAGTGAGATTCTACTTGTACAAATATATGTGGATGACATTATTTTTGGTTCCACTAATGAATCCTACTGCCAAAAGTTTGAAAAGTAGATGAAGAGTGAGTTTGAAATAAGCATGATTGGAGAACTTACATTCTTCCACGGGCTTCAAGTCAAACAAACCACAAAGGGTATTTTTATCAATCAATCAAAATATGTCTTTGATATACTTACAAAATTCAAACTCTCTGACTCTTCAGCAATGAAGACCCCCATGGCCACTAGATCAAAGCTCTTTGCTGATCTAGAAAGTAAATTTGTGGAGTGTAAGCTCTACAGAGGCATGATCGGATCTGTTCTATACTTAACCGCTAGTAGACCAGATATAATGTTGGCCATATGTCTCTGTGCAAGATTCCAAGCTAACCCAAAGGAATCTCATCTTTTTGCTGTTAAGAGGATCTTTAGATATCTAAAGGGCACCAAGAATCTTGGCCTTTGGTGGTATCCAAAGAACTCTGGATTTGATCTTGTGGCTTATACAGATTCAAATTATGGAAGATGCAAGCTTGACCGAAAGAGTACCTCTGGGAGTTGCCAATTCCTAGGAGGAAAGTTAGTAAGTTGGACTTCTAAGAAGCAGAATTGTGTGTCCACTTCTACGTCAGAAGCTGAATATGTGGTTGGTGCTAGTTGGTGCTCACAGGTTCTATGGATGAGAACCCAACTAAGAGACTATGGTTTGGAAATCGAGAAGATTCCCATCCTCTGTGACTCAAAAAGTGCCATTGCGATCTCTGCCAATCTTGTTCAGCATTCTAAAACTAACCATATCGATATCAGATACCACTTTCTTAAGCATCATGTAGAGGAAGGCACAATAGAAATGTATTTCATGTCTACAGACTATCAACTTGCTGATCTATTCACAAAAGCTTTAGATGAGAAAAGATTCTCATTCCTTATTGGCAAGTTGGGAATGCTTAACCTGAGTTGAATCACAGAACCTCTGAGCCCTGGCATAGAGCTTCTGATGTACATATTTCCTTTCAGTATGTAGTCTTTGCTTCTTTATGTATAGTCCTTATTTTTGCATGTATAGCTCTATAGTTTAATTAATCATTTTTTGTTCAAGATCACGTGGTTCTTTGATCTATGTCTTGTGCAAAACGTATCACATTTGATCCAAGCATAGTTCAAGGGGGAACAGAAGGAGATTCTGAATCTGGTTAACAAAGGTTGATCATTCAAGGGGAAGCTTGAGAAGCCATTCCTATTGAGAAGTCTGCAGTATAAGGTAAGAGACTCGCACACACACAAGGACAAAAACACTTTTCTCGGGCTCCATTTGCAAATATGTCCAAGCTCTCCTACAAAAACAAGTCCAAACTTTGAGTGATCAAAAATCTTAAGTGTCTTTCCTTTATTAGAAATTTTTGGTCAAAGAGCCTCTGAGGCCTCTTCTAGAGCCTTTGCGAGATACGAGCCTCTGTGTCCCACAAAGACACTTCTTGACCTCTAATTTCCATATGGAAAGACCAAATCGATCATCTCATCGATCTAATATGTTTTTAGGAAGAAAAAGTGTGTTCATGTACATGCCTACCCCCAGACCACAGAAGCTCTTACTTCCATAGAGCCTCTGTAATGCTTAACACTTGTAATATTTTTCGAATGCATTATGGGGTGCGGGTTATTTTTGAAAATGACAGACATTTGGGTATAGCAAATGCCACACATGTGAGAATAGTGGGAGGCGTACGTACTCGATCGTGCACCACCCTCAGTGACGTGGCAAAATGTGATTGGACCGTGAACTGTATCGTCGTTTTTTAAACGATTCTTTATATGGCTAGGCACTTATTACGGATTTCAAACATTTATCTTTTACCGCCTAATTTTTCATCCCTCTCACATCATATATACCCAAATCCTTTCACTCTTTCACTTGTTATCTGCAATTTTTGCTCTCTCAAAGAACACAAGGCAAACCTGCAACTTCTTTCTTCTCCATTTTCATTTCCAGGGCTCCTCATTCTGAATCCGACGAAAATAACTCCCAACACTCAATGGCCCAAAGCATGAACAACTCTGAATATTCTGTTGATCAACAACACCAGATGACCAACCACATGATTTCTTTCACCAAGCACAAATACCACATGATTTCTCTTCAACTGAAACCAAACAACCATTACGTTGTTCTTGACCCCAAAGGATACACGACTGAAGCTGAACCTTTCATCCATCTCCTACAAAACCATTTCCTGAACAAGGCCTTAACAATGACATGACAGATATTCCAGAATCTTATGTCCAACAATTTTGGCAATCCTACCATTATGAGAAACATCCCAAATTTGGCCAATGCATAATAGGATATGCAACTGCTACTTTCAACGGAAAATGTTCTGGAACTGGGAATAAACAAAAGGGTAGTTTCTGAAATCTTCGAACTTCCAACCAAGGACCAATTGAACATAGTGAAATTCTCTAATGAACCCTCTGATGAGGAAATACTTGAATTCCTTAGGTTTATAGGGTACGCAAAACCAATCTCCAAGCGGATGGAGTTCAGCAGGCATAACCTCCTTCCTCTATGGAATGTGCTCTTTTCCATTCTCAACAGAGCTCTTACCAGTAAAGTGGGTAGTCCAGATCAGTTTAGCCACAATATATTGGCAATCATGTATGGGGTATACTATGATTTGCCTCTGGACTACGCCAAGATCATCCTCAGAGAGATGATTCATGCTGTAATAACCAAAGAAGAGAAGCAGAAGAGGGAGAATCCTCTGACAACCTTAGTCTTCAACAGATTCATCTCCGTGCTCCTTGGGAATGAAATGGTAGGCCCTATTAAACTACCCTCTGAAGGAAAGATGATCCAACAGTATGAGATGAAATCTCACAAGCCAACTGTGCTTGCTTCTGGATACCCCTCCACACGACCTCTGCCAACAAAATTCCTTACCTACTTGGGTAGTCCTGAAGCTAGGATGGGTTACATACGTGGTAACATGACTCCAACACCGAGTCCTGCAACCCCTCCGTACATAGGATTCCTAGTGGGAGAGATAGCAGTGTACCTTAAGCCTAGTATATATGAGGGTGTACTAGTGGCATAAGGTGAGGTGAGAGTAGGAGAGAGGGAAAACCCAGAGTGTGGGGATGGGAGTGAGAAACCCAAGAAGAAGAAAAAGAAAATGAAAACCCAGAAGAGGACCGAAGAAGTAGAGGTCCCAATCCCCATAGAACTTCAGATACCCGAGGTCCAAACACTTAAGAAGAAAAAGAAGAAGGAGAAATCTTCTAAGAAGGTTGTCTCCGAAGATCAAAATGCTGACACAACCTCTGTACCATCTCCAAAGGTACATGCTACAAAAGATCCTTCCAAAAGGAAGAAGAAGAGGAAGTTGGTGAAGTTGGCTGACAAAGCCTCTACTGAGATTGCCTCTGTGTCCACTAAAATGGCACAAGAAAAGGAGATCACTAAGGAACCTGCTGAGGTTGAGGAAGCACCTATGCAGAGGAGAAGGAGCATAAGAGTAATCATCGATGAAGCCTAGAACACCAAGCCCGAGATAAGAGATGAAGTTAGGCCAACCAGCCCTCTGGCAGTCGCAGTTGAAATCTCCCATGAAGTGATAGAGAGACTAAGTCCCCCTGTCATAGAGGCACCCAGAGTCCACACTGTAGAGGAGTTGGCATAGATGACAGAATGGCCTCTGCATTTGAAGTACCCCCTCCCAGAACCAAAGCCAGAAAAGTCCCTTATCAAAATGTTCTGGTAGAGGATGTAACTGGCAAGGAATCCAGAGCAGATGAGGAAGAAGAGGGTGAGAACAGAAAAGAAAAGAAGGAGGAGAATGTGGGAGAGAAAGATGCCATTGACACACCATCTAAACCCCTCCCATTGCTAACCACCCATCCATTTATCCAGATCTAATGTAACAAGATGTTGAAGAAGGAGTGCACACTCCAAACCTTGCCCTAACCATCCGGATAGTGGAGCCTTTTTTTTTCCTCTGTGACACAAATAACCGGGGAAAACCAAACAACCTCATCCTCCCAAAAGGATGGTGGCGTATCTATAAGTGTTATATTGCCGCAGAACACGCTACTCACCTCTACAGAGGCATTCGTTGCCTCTGATGCATACAAGAGAGACATCCCAAGCAGTTCAAAGGTGCTAGTGAGGTCACACACTAGTTCTGCAGGTCTAGATCACCCACATAATCCACTCATCGACACTCAAGTGATTGACTCTGAATAATTACTTGAGAAGATCGATGACAAAACATCAGTAGATGATTCCCCCTCAAAGGAACATCGAGGATCTGATGGAAATCCTGAGGAACCCAACCTAAATACAAGCTCCCTAGGTGCCAAAGACTTATTGGCTAAATCTGGATCATGTGTTGATCTAGAGGTCACCCCTGGTGCATATATCACGAAGAGTGAGTTTCAAGTCTTCGCTGAAAATATGTACCAAAGAATGGATGAGTTACAAAGCTCTATCCCCTCCTTTTCCTCACTGGTGCTTGATGAAATCTAAGAGACAGTAACCACTCTGAAGAATGTCTCAATGGATAATGTTGTGGATCTCAAAAATCTAGCTTTAGCCGCCGACAACTCTGTTACCATAGAAGACATCAACAAACTTATCAAGGTTGTGGAGGCAAATACGAGTATAGAGAATCTGCAGAAGACTACAATGCAACATTCCTTGGAACTTCAGAAGATTGCTCAAGCCTCTGTAGCCAGTGCTACCAAAGAAGATGTCGATAGACTGGTCAAGGCTGTATACATACAAAGGCTCTGAAGGTCCTGGGCGAAATTGTTATGTAAGAAGGACCTAAAGCTATAGCTCAGACCTCAACCTCTAAAGCAACAAATATGGCAACTCTGAGGAATGAGATAAAGGACATGGTTCACAGTACCATGGTCCCTCTGCCACCCTCCACTTCTCAACCGCAACCAACGGCAGAGGTCATCTATCCCTTAACTCGACCACCAAAGCTGAATTACATAAGACGGGGGAGAAGCTGATGTAAGAAGTCCACAAACAAATTGTCGCCCTTATGAAATTTCACATGGACTACGAGGTCAACAAAGCCACAATGGTCGCATATGATGTTGTGTTCATTGACCATCATGCGAAGACCAACCACTGCAGGAAAAGAAAGTCCAAGAAGGAACCCTCTTCATGCCAGGCAGAGGAAGATCAGAAGAAGAGGAGGAATGATGACCAAAGGTCGGGTGGCTCCGGTCCTTCTGGTCCTCATGAGGGGGAGAAAGCTCTGCCAGCACTTTCTACAAAACCCATTGTAGCTACTCCCCTAAGTGCCGTGCCACAAAAGAAGGGAACCTCAGAGGGCACAACTCAGAAGAAGAAATCATGTGCCTCTGAGGTTAAAAAATTAAAAATTGATGTCCCCAACACGATCACCTCTGAAGAGCCTCACCAAAAAACCAAAGTAAATGTGGGCGCAAAACGGTTAGCAGAAGGACTTGAGAAGTTTGTGCAACCCTCTAGTCCTGAACTCATGTCGATTGCTCCTACACCTCGAGTACAGTACGTAGCCTTAAAGCCCGTTAATGAAAATGAAGGGATTGATCAGAGGGTATCCACATAAGAAGTATCGCAGAAGATCAAGCCCTCCAGTTCCTCTGAGAATCGTTTAACTTTTTATAATTTATAGTGTTATCATTTAACTTTTTATAATTTATTACCATCCTAGATTTTCCTCTGGCCATTTCTGCATGTTTTCTTACCAAAATGTGGTGAGGCTTGACTGGCTCTAATTAATTTGACATCAATTAATTCTTTAATTTTTATTTTAAATTTGTTTTGATCTTCATGGTTATATCTCATGGGTTTGACTCTGATTTCTTTTACTTTATCCATCATTTCTAATCTGGTAGTAATTTGGTTTTTAGACCAAAATTATAACGGGTTTTCCGTATAACATTGTTTTAGTATTTGTTTTATATTTTCAATATCTAAGTCAAGTTTTCTTATATTTACATGGTAATCTAAAATTATGTCTTTTGGTTGGTATTTTATTAATGGGGTTCCTTTGGGGAAAATCGGTTTTGTAATATATCCTATATCACCACGTTGGGCTGTGTGTTTTCTAAAGGTAATTGGAAAGGTTTTGCCATATGCTTGTTTTAATCGATTTATTACTATTACATGATGACAAACTAAAAGAAGTTATATCAAAAGTTACTTTATTAAATCTTTGTAGAAATGTTAAGTGCATTTTATGCACCTAACTTTGTGTATATTAGTTGCGTCTTTTATGCATTTTAGTCCTTAGTTTAGTCCTTTCATGCCTTTTTATTATTCTTTTCCATTTCTTTCTCTAATCACGGTTGGAATGGGTTTTGGAATAGTTTTTATGCTTTTGATATGCTTTTGTGCAGATTATACGAAGTGTTGGAGGCGGCATGGTGGATGATTTGGATGTATTGAAGAATGATGCGGGAGAGAGGGTGAAGGAAGCGAGGATGGACGCACGAATTGATGAAGAGATGGAAGAAGTAAGGATCGAAGATTTTGCACACTTTGTGAGCGCGATTGATTCGTTGTTTGTTTTTGATTTTCGTTAGTGTTAATGTTATAGATCGTGTCTAATGTAGTTGTTTTGATAGCTTAGATTTAATTTGTCGTTGATCTTATTAGAATCTAATTAAATAACTTGTTGCTTGGTTCCAATTTAGTAATCGTTTTATTGGGTAATCGTCGCTTAGGATCGAGGTTTTGGTACTTGACCAATTGTTCTTAAAATAAATGTTGGGTTTTAATCCATTTTGATTCTAACGAAAGTTACAGTTAATTTAATTGGTTTTTCACAAAACATTTAGTCAACTCAATTAGTTTTAGACGAAACGAAAGTTTGATCTTTTACTTGGATTAAATTGGTCAATGACAACAACTCTAACATTTTCGAATAGTTAGGGATACTGATTGGGAAAATCATTTGTTTTAAATCTTAATGTTTCTTTCCGATGTACATATATTGCGAAAGTAAATATATGTCTTGATCTAGAAAAGCTTTTCCACCTCGAGAGAGTGTTAAAGTAGTTTTGCAAAACAAGTTCCCACCATTACCAAAATCCTAGGTTGACGTTACCTAATGCCCTTTTAGTTGTAGTTGTCTTTCATTTTGCTTAGCCTTGTTTTTATTTGTTTCTTTTTTCTCTCTCGTTCCCTTGATCTCATTTAATTTATGTCTATTTAGTTAAATAATCAATCAATTATCTGATTCACATAAGTTGGCCATGATCATTGAGTAGTTAGTGTTAGACCGTCACCTCCTTGTGATCGACTCGTATGCTACATAACCGGTATGTTTGCGGTATAAATTTTAAAGCACATCAAGTTTTTGGCGCCGTTGCCGAGGAGGCGACTAGTCTAGCACTGACTTAATTTTTGATTTACTAGTCTATGTCTTTACCCCATTTCTTTTTTATGTTTTCATTTTCGTTTTCTCATCTTTTATTTTGTTTAATCGTGTGCTTGAAGCTTTTGTTTGTGTAGTCTGGCCAACTTGCAGCTGGGAATGAAAAGACACAGTTGACGAAAAGGCGGTGAATGACGGGCCATTGAGATGTGTTTGGTAAGACCGAGATAATTTTTACCTTTAGAAATGATGAGTGATAGTATCTCTGTCTCGTTAAATGCTTCTCGTGTGCTATTTTTACTATTTTCTTGGTTCGGTATTTCTAATGTCAAGCCGGACATCATCGATTCTTCTTTCTCTTCCCTTTGTTTAATTCTCGGTTTTGGGTAGCGTAATCTGTTCTACGACGATAACACATAGACTACCGGATGTGTAATTTATGTATTTACGCGACTCGTACGATTCGGTGTGTTATCTCCCATCGAGTTGTAGTTCTAGACTTTTGAATAGTTTCTCGTCCAAGTTTATCATGTATATATATAGAGGCCTTCGTTTCATGAAAAATGAATCCGACAAAAAAATAAAAAAATATATTCCCTTTGTAACCCAATTTGAGCCTAAACACTAACCTTTGTTTGTACGTATATACACCCATAAAAAATGCACATTAAGGTTGAATTCTTCGAAATGATAGATGGATTTGGCACTTAGCATAGAAATAAACACAAACATAACTTGTGGATAGTTTGTTGAGCCCCATAACAAACATAGCTTGTGGGTTCACAAAGTCTTGAAAAAAAAGCAAAAAAAAAAAAAATAATACAAGAAAAAGAAAGAACAAAAGTAAAATAAGCCTCCAATCCATAAAAAAACATTAGGAAAAGAACATACCCTTATGTGCATACCAAAAAAAAACCATAAACCGATATCCTCAACACCAATAAATGAGCCTAATCCCACCTTTAACCCCAAAACCGTGCCCTAAAGCTCTCATTGTATGTATTGTTATGGTAAACTCTTGGACTTGAGAATAAATTCAATTGTATCAAGATTGCATTCGTTTGTCTCGATCAGGAAGGACTTGAGCGTATACACATCCTTATACACACTTGAGAGCATAGAGCAACACCGTGAGCTTCCATCTGTATAGATCACTATCCCCTCCCTTAGCGACTGCGGTATGTTTGTAAAAACTTCTTGGGTTGCGATTCTTATTTTTTGAGACATGCTTGATTGGTATGTGTTAGATTGATGCCTTGGTAGTCATATATTCCTACTTACTTTGCTTTAATCTAATTCATGGCATTTAGTTGTGTTTGTAATCTTAATGCTTGATTATGCTTTGTGAGATTGTGGGATAACTCGTTTTGACATCTTCGGAGATTTTCGTTTTTTTTCTTATTTCTTTTTTTTCCTTTCTTTCTTTTTCACCCGTATATGTTTCATTTCTTTCTTGGGGACAAGAAAGTTTAGCTTGTGGGTGGTTTGTTAAGTGCATTTTATGCACCTAACTTTGTGTATATTAGTTGCGTGTATTATGCATTTTAGTCCTTAGTTTAGTCCTTTCATGCCTTTTTATTATTCTTTTCCAATTCTTTCTCTAATAACGGTTGGAATGTGTTTTGGAATAGTTTTTATGCTTTTGTTATGCTTTTGTGCAGATTATACGAAGTGTTGGAGGCGGCATGGTGGATGATTTGGATGTATTGAAGAATGATGCGAGAGAGAAGGTGAAGGAAGCAAGGATGGACACACGAATTGATGAAGAGATGGAAGAAGTAAAGATTGAAGATTTTGCACACTTTGCGGGTGCGATTGATATCTTCATGGACACGAAGAAACTCTTCTAAACTCAAGTTTACTTTCTGTTCTGCGTCACTGGTGTGAATTGTTCCTTCACTGGCGTGAAGAGAGCTGATCTTAAAATCCCAACTTTCTGTTCTGCGTTACTGGCGTGAAGTACCCCTTCACTGGCGTGAAGAAACCTGATCTTAAAATCCCAAATTTCTGTTCTCCGTCATTGGCGTGATGTCTTTATTCACGGGCGTGATGGGCCGTTTTTTTTCCATGAGATTTTTATTTCCTTTTGGGCTTGGTTATTTAAACCCTTTTAGGGTTTGTTGATTGGGAGGCCGTTTCAATATTTTAGAATAGAGATAACATACGACTACTTTCGATTGGAGGCTCTCTCTAGGTGATTTCTACATTTCTTGGGGAAGAAGATCGTCGGACTTGAAGCTTATGCCATTGGAGATCGGTTTACATTCGGTTTTCATACATTTTTGAGTATCTTCTTCCCTACCCCTTAGTTTATTTGATTAATATTTCTTGTTTTGTTTGAATATTATTATCTTAGTTCATCGTTCTTAATTTTTCTTCTTTGAATCTCTCTTAATCCTTATTAGTTTATATCAAGTTTTGATTTTTATGCATCTTTCTTATGCCTTACTTCGTAACTCTCTATTTTTATGCATCTCTACTCTCTCTACTCTATTTTAATTACCGCTCTTGATTCCTCTTTGCATCCTTTTTATTTTCTACATATTAGTTTAGGTTTAATTTTCTGCATATGTTTTGCTTAGTGATTCGTTGTTTGTCTTTGATTTTCGTTAGCGTTAATGTTATAGATCATGTCTAATGTAGTTGTTTTGATAGCTTAGATTTAATTTGTCGTTGATATTATTAGAATCTAATGAAATAACTTGTTGCTTGGTTTCAATTTAGTAATCGTTTTATTGGGTAATCGTCGCTTAGGATCGAGGTTTTGGTATTTGACCAGTTGTTCTTAAAATAAATGTTGGGTTTTAATCCATTTTGATTCTAACGAAAGTTATAGTTAATTTAATTGGATTTTCACAAAACATTTAGTCAACACAATTAGTTTTTGACGAAACGAAAGTTTAATCTTTTACTTGGATTAAATTGGTCAATGACAACGACTCTAACATTTTCGAATAGTTAGGGACGTTGATTGGGAAAATCATTTGTTTTAAATCTTAATGTTTCTATCCGATGTACATATATTGCTAAAGTAAATATATGATTTGGTCTAGAAAAGTTTTCCACCTCGAGAGAGGGGTAAAGTAGTTTTGCAAAACGAATTTCCATCATTACCAAAATCCTAGGTTGACGTTACCTAGTGCCCCTTTAGTTGTTGTTGTCTTTCATTTTGCTTAGCCTTGTTTTTATTCATTTCTTTTTTCTCTCTTGTTCCCTTGATCTCATTTAATTTATGTCTATTTAGTTAAATAATCAATCAATTATCTGATTCACATAACTAGGCCATGATCATTGAGTAGTTAGTGTTAGACCCTCACCTCCATGTGATCGACCCGTATGCTACATAACCGGTACGCTTGCGGTATAAATTTTAAAGCACATCACGTTTTTCGCGCCGTTGCCGGGGAGGCGACTAGTCTAGCACTGACTTAATTTTTGATTTACTAGTCTATGTCTTTACCCCATTTCTTTTTTATGTTTTCATTTTCGTCTTCTCATCTTTTATTTTGTTTAATCGTGTGCTTGAAGCTTTTGTTTGTGTAGTCTGGCTAACTTGCAGACGGGAATGAAAAGACACAGTTGACGAAAAGGCGGTGAGTGACGGGCCATTGAGATGTGTGTTTGGTAAGACCGAGATAATTATTACCTTTAGAAATGATGAGTGATAGTATCTCTGTCTCGTTAAATGCTTCTCGTGTGCTATTTTTACTATTTTCTTGGTTCGGTATTTCTAATGTCAAGCCGGACATCACCAACCCTTCTTTCTCTTCCCTTTGTTTAATTCTCGGTTTTGGGTAGCGTAATCTATTCTACGACGATAACACATAGACTACCGGATGTGTAATTTATGTATTTACGCGACTCGTACGATTCGGTGCCCATTTTAGTCGATCTTTTGAGTTTTACCGATTCGTACACTCTCTTCTCCCTAATCGTTTAATTCTTCGTCAAGCTAGCGACGATGAACAAGCCAATCTCCCTATCTCTTTTCACCGTCCCTTCATCCCCCTTTTCCATCTCGTTCGTTTTCACCATGGAACCACCTCACTCACCACAATAAACACCAACACCACAATTTTCCCCCTCCTTCCCCGTGATTTCTTTCCCCCCTTAGCACCCTATCCCGAGCATTGACGACAATGCTCCTATTTGCTTGTAGGTAGGTGTTTTTCATTTCATTTCTTTTTATTTTTGCATATAGTTCCTTTTTTATTTCATTTCTAGGTTGCATTTCAAAAAAAAAATCCAAAAAGATTTTTGATTACTCTCTATTGTGTTAAGACTCGTAGTATACCATATCTCACTTTGCATTTTTGTGTATTTTGATTCACCAATCACACGTTAACTGTTTGCCATGATGTTAAATGATATTTTTCTAGGAATGATGTTACCTTAGCTGTCACTTACACACACCGTTAAACATGTTGTTCCACATAGCCTTTTTGGACTAGTTTAGATACCGTAGTCCCCCTACATTACAAATGTGACTATAGTGTATGGATTTACCTAGTGAGATTTTGGGCCTTTTTGGATTGGCACATATATAATCAATCCCAATTCTCATTTCTTGTGTGTTACCTCCCATCGAGTTGTAGTTCTAGACTTTTGAATAGTTTCTCGTCCAAGTTTATCATGTATATATATAGAGGCCTTCGTTTCATGAAAAATGAATCCGACAAAAAAATAAAAAAATATATTCCCTTTGTAACCCAATTTGAGCCTAAACACTAACCTTTGTTTGTACGTATATACACCCATAAAAAATGCACATTAAGGTTGAATTCTTCGAAATGATAGATGGATTTGGCACTTAGCATAGAAATAAACACAAACATAACTTGTGGATAGTTTGTTGAGCCCCATAACAAACATAGCTTGTGGGTTCACAAAGTCTTGAAAAAAAAGCAAAAAAAAAAAAAAAATAATACAAGAAAAAGAAAGAACAAAAGTAAAATAAGCCTCCAATCCATAAAAAAACATTAGGAAAAGAACATACCCTTATGTGCATACCAAAAAAAAACCATAAACCGATATCCTCAACACCAATAAATGAGCCTAATCCCACCTTTAACCCCAAAACCGTGCCCTAAAGCTCTCATTGTATGTATTGTTATGGTAAACTCTTGGACTTGAGAATAAATTCAATTGTATCAAGATTGCATTCGTTTGTCTCGATCAGGAAGGACTTGAGCGTATACACATCCTTATACACACTTGAGAGCATAGAGCAACACCGTGAGCTTCCATCTGTATAGATCACTATCCCCTCCCTTAGCGACTGCGGTATGTTTGTAAAAACTTCTTGGGTTGCGATTCTTATTTTTTGAGACATGCTTGATTGGTATGTGTTAGATTGATGCCTTGGTAGTCATATATTCCTACTTACTTTGCTTTAATCTAATTCATGGCATTTAGTTGTGTTTGTAATCTTAATGCTTGATTATGCTTTGTGAGATTGTGGGATAACTCGTTTTGACATCTTCGGAGATTTTCGTTTTTTTTCTTATTTCTTTTTTTTCCTTTCTTTCTTTTTCACCCGTATATGTTTCATTTCTTTCTTGGGGACAAGAAAGTTTAGCTTGTGGGTGGTTTGTTAAGTGCATTTTATGCACCTAACTTTGTGTATATTAGTTGCGTGTATTATGCATTTTAGTCCTTAGTTTAGTCCTTTCATGCCTTTTTATTATTCTTTTCCAATTCTTTCTCTAATAACGGTTGGAATGTGTTTTGGAATAGTTTTTATGCTTTTGTTATGCTTTTGTGCAGATTATACGAAGTGTTGGAGGCGGCATGGTGGATGATTTGGATGTATTGAAGAATGATGCGAGAGAGAAGGTGAAGGAAGCAAGGATGGACACACGAATTGATGAAGAGATGGAAGAAGTAAAGATTGAAGATTTTGCACACTTTGCGGGTGCGATTGATATCTTCATGGACACGAAGAAACTCTTCTAAACTCAAGTTTACTTTCTGTTCTGCGTCACTGGTGTGAATTGTTCCTTCACTGGCGTGAAGAGAGCTGATCTTAAAATCCCAACTTTCTGTTCTGCGTTACTGGCGTGAAGTACCCCTTCACTGGCGTGAAGAAACCTGATCTTAAAATCCCAAATTTCTGTTCTCCGTCATTGGCGTGATGTCTTTATTCACGGGCGTGATGGGCCGTTTTTTTTCCATGAGATTTTTATTTCCTTTTGGGCTTGGTTATTTAAACCCTTTTAGGGTTTGTTGATTGGGAGGCCGTTTCAATATTTTAGAATAGAGATAACATACGGCTACTTTCGATTGGAGGCTCTCTCTAGGTGATTTCTACATTTCTTGGGGAAGAAGATCGTCGGACTTGAAGCTTATGCCATTGGAGATCGGTTTACATTCGGTTTTCATACATTTTTGAGTATCTTCTTCCCTACCCCTTAGTTTATTTGATTAATATTTCTTGTTTTGTTTGAATATTATTATCTTAGTTCATCGTTCTTAATTTTTCTTCTTTGAATCTCTCTTAATCCTTATTAGTTTATATCAAGTTTTGATTTTTATGCATCTTTCTTATGCCTTACTTCGTAACTCTCTATTTTTATGCATCTCTACTCTCTCTACTCTATTTTAATTACCGCTCTTGATTCCTCTTTGCATCCTTTTTATTTTCTACATATTAGTTTAGGTTTAATTTTCTGCATATGTTTTGCTTAGTGATTCGTTGTTTGTCTTTGATTTTCGTTAGCGTTAATGTTATAGATCATGTCTAATGTAGTTGTTTTGATAGCTTAGATTTAATTTGTCGTTGATATTATTAGAATCTAATGAAATAACTTGTTGCTTGGTTTCAATTTAGTAATCGTTTTATTGGGTAATCGTCGCTTAGGATCGAGGTTTTGGTATTTGACCAGTTGTTCTTAAAATAAATGTTGGGTTTTAATCCATTTTGATTCTAACGAAAGTTATAGTTAATTTAATTGGATTTTCACAAAACATTTAGTCAACACAATTAGTTTTTGACGAAACGAAAGTTTAATCTTTTACTTGGATTAAATTGGTCAATGACAACGACTCTAACATTTTCGAATAGTTAGGGACGTTGATTGGGAAAATCATTTGTTTTAAATCTTAATGTTTCTATCCGATGTACATATATTGCTAAAGTAAATATATGATTTGGTCTAGAAAAGTTTTCCACCTCGAGAGAGGGGTAAAGTAGTTTTGCAAAACGAATTTCCATCATTACCAAAATCCTAGGTTGACGTTACCTAGTGCCCCTTTAGTTGTTGTTGTCTTTCATTTTGCTTAGCCTTGTTTTTATTCATTTCTTTTTTCTCTCTTGTTCCCTTGATCTCATTTAATTTATGTCTATTTAGTTAAATAATCAATCAATTATCTGATTCACATAACTAGGCCATGATCATTGAGTAGTTAGTGTTAGACCCTCACCTCCATGTGATCGACCCGTATGCTACATAACCGGTACGCTTGCGGTATAAATTTTAAAGCACATCACGTTTTTCGCGCCGTTGCCGGGGAGGCGACTAGTCTAGCACTGACTTAATTTTTGATTTACTAGTCTATGTCTTTACCCCATTTCTTTTTTATGTTTTCATTTTCGTCTTCTCATCTTTTATTTTGTTTAATCGTGTGCTTGAAGCTTTTGTTTGTGTAGTCTGGCTAACTTGCAGACGGGAATGAAAAGACACAGTTGACGAAAAGGCGGTGAGTGACGGGCCATTGAGATGTGTGTTTGGTAAGACCGAGATAATTATTACCTTTAGAAATGATGAGTGATAGTATCTCTGTCTCGTTAAATGCTTCTCGTGTGCTATTTTTACTATTTTCTTGGTTCGGTATTTCTAATGTCAAGCCGGACATCACCAACCCTTCTTTCTCTTCCCTTTGTTTAATTCTCGGTTTTGGGTAGCGTAATCTATTCTACGACGATAACACATAGACTACCGGATGTGTAATTTATGTATTTACGCGACTCGTACGATTCGGTGCCCATTTTAGTCGATCTTTTGAGTTTTACCGATTCGTACACTCTCTTCTCCCTAATCGTTTAATTCTTCGTCAAGCTAGCGACGATGAACAAGCCAATCTCCCTATCTCTTTTCACCGTCCCTTCATCCCCCTTTTCCATCTCGTTCGTTTTCACCATGGAACCACCTCACTCACCACAATAAACACCAACACCACAATTTTCCCCCTCCTTCCCCGTGATTTCTTTCCCCCCTTAGCACCCTATCCCGAGCATTGACGACAATGCTCCTATTTGCTTGTAGGTAGGTGTTTTTCATTTCATTTCTTTTTATTTTTGCATATAGTTCCTTTTTTATTTCATTTCTAGGTTGCATTTCAAAAAAAAAATCCAAAAAGATTTTTGATTACTCTCTATTGTGTTAAGACTCGTAGTATACCATATCTCACTTTGCATTTTTGTGTATTTTGATTCACCAATCACACGTTAACTGTTTGCCATGATGTTAAATGATATTTTTCTAGGAATGATGTTACCTTAGCTGTCACTTACACACACCGTTAAACATGTTGTTCCACATAGCCTTTTTGGACTAGTTTAGATACCGTAGTCCCCCTACATTACAAATGTGACTATAGTGTATGGATTTACCTAGTGAGATTTTGGGCCTTTTTGGATTGGCACATATATAATCAATCCCAATTCTCATTTCTTGTGTGTTACCTCCCATCGAGTTGTAGTTCTAGACTTTTGAATAGTTTCTCGTCCAAGTTTATCATGTATATATATAGAGGCCTTCGTTTCATGAAAAATGAATCCGACAAAAAAATAAAAAAATATATTCCCTTTGTAACCCAATTTGAGCCTAAACACTAACCTTTGTTTGTACGTATATACACCCATAAAAAATGCACATTAAGGTTGAATTCTTCGAAATGATAGATGGATTTGGCACTTAGCATAGAAATAAACACAAACATAACTTGTGGATAGTTTGTTGAGCCCCATAACAAACATAGCTTGTGGGTTCACAAAGTCTTGAAAAAAAAGCAAAAAAAAAAAAAAAATAATACAAGAAAAAGAAAGAACAAAAGTAAAATAAGCCTCCAATCCATAAAAAAACATTAGGAAAAGAACATACCCTTATGTGCATACCAAAAAAAAACCATAAACCGATATCCTCAACACCAATAAATGAGCCTAATCCCACCTTTAACCCCAAAACCGTGCCCTAAAGCTCTCATTGTATGTATTGTTATGGTAAACTCTTGGACTTGAGAATAAATTCAATTGTATCAAGATTGCATTCGTTTGTCTCGATCAGGAAGGACTTGAGCGTATACACATCCTTATACACACTTGAGAGCATAGAGCAACACCGTGAGCTTCCATCTGTATAGATCACTATCCCCTCCCTTAGCGACTGCGGTATGTTTGTAAAAACTTCTTGGGTTGCGATTCTTATTTTTTGAGACATGCTTGATTGGTATGTGTTAGATTGATGCCTTGGTAGTCATATATTCCTACTTACTTTGCTTTAATCTAATTCATGGCATTTAGTTGTGTTTGTAATCTTAATGCTTGATTATGCTTTGTGAGATTGTGGGATAACTCGTTTTGACATCTTCGGAGATTTTCGTTTTTTTTCTTATTTCTTTTTTTTCCTTTCTTTCTTTTTCACCCGTATATGTTTCATTTCTTTCTTGGGGACAAGAAAGTTTAGCTTGTGGGTGGTTTGTTAAGTGCATTTTATGCACCTAACTTTGTGTATATTAGTTGCGTGTATTATGCATTTTAGTCCTTAGTTTAGTCCTTTCATGCCTTTTTATTATTCTTTTCCAATTCTTTCTCTAATAACGGTTGGAATGTGTTTTGGAATAGTTTTTATGCTTTTGTTATGCTTTTGTGCAGATTATACGAAGTGTTGGAGGCGGCATGGTGGATGATTTGGATGTATTGAAGAATGATGCGAGAGAGAAGGTGAAGGAAGCAAGGATGGACACACGAATTGATGAAGAGATGGAAGAAGTAAAGATTGAAGATTTTGCACACTTTGCGGGTGCGATTGATATCTTCATGGACACGAAGAAACTCTTCTAAACTCAAGTTTACTTTCTGTTCTGCGTCACTGGTGTGAATTGTTCCTTCACTGGCGTGAAGAGAGCTGATCTTAAAATCCCAACTTTCTGTTCTGCGTTACTGGCGTGAAGTACCCCTTCACTGGCGTGAAGAAACCTGATCTTAAAATCCCAAATTTCTGTTCTCCGTCATTGGCGTGATGTCTTTATTCACGGGCGTGATGGGCCGTTTTTTTTCCATGAGATTTTTATTTCCTTTTGGGCTTGGTTATTTAAACCCTTTTAGGGTTTGTTGATTGGGAGGCCGTTTCAATATTTTAGAATAGAGATAACATACGGCTACTTTCGATTGGAGGCTCTCTCTAGGTGATTTCTACATTTCTTGGGGAAGAAGATCGTCGGACTTGAAGCTTATGCCATTGGAGATCGGTTTACATTCGGTTTTCATACATTTTTGAGTATCTTCTTCCCTACCCCTTAGTTTATTTGATTAATATTTCTTGTTTTGTTTGAATATTATTATCTTAGTTCATCGTTCTTAATTTTTCTTCTTTGAATCTCTCTTAATCCTTATTAGTTTATATCAAGTTTTGATTTTTATGCATCTTTCTTATGCCTTACTTCGTAACTCTCTATTTTTATGCATCTCTACTCTCTCTACTCTATTTTAATTACCGCTCTTGATTCCTCTTTGCATCCTTTTTATTTTCTACATATTAGTTTAGGTTTAATTTTCTGCATATGTTTTGCTTAGTGATTCGTTGTTTGTCTTTGATTTTCGTTAGCGTTAATGTTATAGATCATGTCTAATGTAGTTGTTTTGATAGCTTAGATTTAATTTGTCGTTGATATTATTAGAATCTAATGAAATAACTTGTTGCTTGGTTTCAATTTAGTAATCGTTTTATTGGGTAATCGTCGCTTAGGATCGAGGTTTTGGTATTTGACCAGTTGTTCTTAAAATAAATGTTGGGTTTTAATCCATTTTGATTCTAACGAAAGTTATAGTTAATTTAATTGGATTTTCACAAAACATTTAGTCAACACAATTAGTTTTTGACGAAACGAAAGTTTAATCTTTTACTTGGATTAAATTGGTCAATGACAACGACTCTAACATTTTCGAATAGTTAGGGACGTTGATTGGGAAAATCATTTGTTTTAAATCTTAATGTTTCTATCCGATGTACATATATTGCTAAAGTAAATATATGATTTGGTCTAGAAAAGTTTTCCACCTCGAGAGAGGGGTAAAGTAGTTTTGCAAAACGAATTTCCATCATTACCAAAATCCTAGGTTGACGTTACCTAGTGCCCCTTTAGTTGTTGTTGTCTTTCATTTTGCTTAGCCTTGTTTTTATTCATTTCTTTTTTCTCTCTTGTTCCCTTGATCTCATTTAATTTATGTCTATTTAGTTAAATAATCAATCAATTATCTGATTCACATAACTAGGCCATGATCATTGAGTAGTTAGTGTTAGACCCTCACCTCCATGTGATCGACCCGTATGCTACATAACCGGTACGCTTGCGGTATAAATTTTAAAGCACATCACGTTTTTCGCGCCGTTGCCGGGGAGGCGACTAGTCTAGCACTGACTTAATTTTTGATTTACTAGTCTATGTCTTTACCCCATTTCTTTTTTATGTTTTCATTTTCGTCTTCTCATCTTTTATTTTGTTTAATCGTGTGCTTGAAGCTTTTGTTTGTGTAGTCTGGCTAACTTGCAGACGGGAATGAAAAGACACAGTTGACGAAAAGGCGGTGAGTGACGGGCCATTGAGATGTGTGTTTGGTAAGACCGAGATAATTATTACCTTTAGAAATGATGAGTGATAGTATCTCTGTCTCGTTAAATGCTTCTCGTGTGCTATTTTTACTATTTTCTTGGTTCGGTATTTCTAATGTCAAGCCGGACATCACCAACCCTTCTTTCTCTTCCCTTTGTTTAATTCTCGGTTTTGGGTAGCGTAATCTATTCTACGACGATAACACATAGACTACCGGATGTGTAATTTATGTATTTACGCGACTCGTACGATTCGGTGCCCATTTTAGTCGATCTTTTGAGTTTTGCCGATTCGTACACTCTCTTCTCCCTAATCGTTTAATTCTTCGTCAAGCTAGCGACGATGAACAAGCCAATCTCCCTATCTCTTTTCACCGTCCCTTCATCCCCCTTTTCCATCTCGTTCGTTTTCACCATGGAACCACCTCACTCACCACAATAAACACCAACACCACAATTTTCCCCCTCCTTCCCCGTGATTTCTTTCCCCCCTTAGCACCCTATCCCGAGCATTGACGACAATGCTCCTATTTGCTTGTAGGTAGGTGTTTTTCATTTCATTTCTTTTTATTTTTGCATATAGTTCCTTTTTTATTTCATTTCTAGGTTGCATTTCAAAAAAAAATCCAAAAAGATTTTTGATTACTCTCTATTGTGTTAAGACTCGTAGTATACCATATCTCACTTTGCATTTTTGTGTATTTTGATTCACCAATCACACGTTAACTGTTTGCCATGATGTTAAATGATATTTTTCTAGGAATGATGTTACCTTAGCTGTCACTTACACACACCGTTAAACATGTTGTTCCACATAGCCTTTTTGGACTAGTTTAGATACCGTAGTCCCCCTACATTACAAATGTGACTATAGTGTATGGATTTACCTAGTGAGATTTTGGGCCTTTTTGGATTGGCACATATATAATCAATCCCAATTCTCATTTCTTGTGTGTTACCTCCCATCGAGTTGTAGTTCTAGACTTTTGAATAGTTTCTCGTCCAAGTTTATCATGTATATATATAGAGGCCTTCGTTTCATGAAAAATGAATCCGACAAAAAAATAAAAAAATATATTCCCTTTGTAACCCAATTTGAGCCTAAACACTAACCTTTGTTTGTACGTATATACACCCATAAAAAATGCACATTAAGGTTGAATTCTTCGAAATGATAGATGGATTTGGCACTTAGCATAGAAATAAACACAAACATAACTTGTGGATAGTTTGTTGAGCCCCATAACAAACATAGCTCGTGGGTTCACAAAGTCTTGAAAAAAAAGCAAAAAAAAAAAAAAATAATACAAGAAAAAGAAAGAACAAAAGTAAAATAAGCCTCCAATCCATAAAAAAACATTAGGAAAAGAACATACCCTTATGTGCATACCAAAAAAAAACCATAAACCGATATCCTCAACACCAATAAATGAGCCTAATCCCACCTTTAACCCCAAAACCGTGCCCTAAAGCTCTCATTGTATGTATTGTTATGGTAAACTCTTGGACTTGAGAATAAATTCAATTGTATCAAGATTGCATTCGTTTGTCTCGATCAGGAAGGACTTGAGCGTATACACATCCTTATACACACTTGAGAGCATAGAGCAACACCGTGAGCTTCCATCTGTATAGATCACTATCCCCTCCCTTAGCGACTGCGGTATGTTTGTAAAAACTTCTTGGGTTGCGATTCTTATTTTTTGAGACATGCTTGATTGGTATGTGTTAGATTGATGCCTTGGTAGTCATATATTCCTACTTACTTTGCTTTAATCTAATTCATGGCATTTAGTTGTGTTTGTAATCTTAATGCTTGATTATGCTTTGTGAGATTGTGGGATAACTCGTTTTGACATCTTCGGAGATTTTCGTTTTTTTTCTTATTTCTTTTTTTTCCTTTCTTTCTTTTTCACCCGTATATGTTTCATTTCTTTCTTGGGGACAAGAAAGTTTAGCTTGTGGGTGGTTTGTTAAGTGCATTTTATGCACCTAACTTTGTGTATATTAGTTGCGTGTATTATGCATTTTAGTCCTTAGTTTAGTCCTTTCATGCCTTTTTATTATTCTTTTCCAATTCTTTCTCTAATAACGGTTGGAATGTGTTTTGGAATAGTTTTTATGCTTTTGTTATGCTTTTGTGCAGATTATACGAAGTGTTGGAGGCGGCATGGTGGATGATTTGGATGTATTGAAGAATGATGCGAGAGAGAAGGTGAAGGAAGCAAGGATGGACACACGAATTGATGAAGAGATGGAAGAAGTAAAGATTGAAGATTTTGCACACTTTGCGGGTGCGATTGATATCTTCATGGACACGAAGAAACTCTTCTAAACTCAAGTTTACTTTCTGTTCTGCGTCACTGGTGTGAATTGTTCCTTCACTGGCGTGAAGAGAGCTGATCTTAAAATCCCAACTTTCTGTTCTGCGTTACTGGCGTGAAGTACCCCTTCACTGGCGTGAAGAAACCTGATCTTAAAATCCCAAATTTCTGTTCTCCGTCATTGGCGTGATGTCTTTATTCACGGGCGTGATGGGCCGTTTTTTTTCCATGAGATTTTTATTTCCTTTTGGGCTTGGTTATTTAAACCCTTTTAGGGTTTGTTGATTGGGAGGCCGTTTCAATATTTTAGAATAGAGATAACATACGGCTACTTTCGATTGGAGGCTCTCTCTAGGTGATTTCTACATTTCTTGGGGAAGAAGATCGTCGGACTTGAAGCTTATGCCATTGGAGATCGGTTTACATTCGGTTTTCATACATTTTTGAGTATCTTCTTCCCTACCCCTTAGTTTATTTGATTAATATTTCTTGTTTTGTTTGAATATTATTATCTTAGTTCATCGTTCTTAATTTTTCTTCTTTGAATCTCTCTTAATCCTTATTAGTTTATATCAAGTTTTGATTTTTATGCATCTTTCTTATGCCTTACTTCGTAACTCTCTATTTTTATGCATCTCTACTCTCTCTACTCTATTTTAATTACCGCTCTTGATTCCTCTTTGCATCCTTTTTATTTTCTACATATTAGTTTAGGTTTAATTTTCTGCATATGTTTTGCTTAGTGATTCGTTGTTTGTCTTTGATTTTCGTTAGCGTTAATGTTATAGATCATGTCTAATGTAGTTGTTTTGATAGCTTAGATTTAATTTGTCGTTGATATTATTAGAATCTAATGAAATAACTTGTTGCTTGGTTTCAATTTAGTAATCGTTTTATTGGGTAATCGTCGCTTAGGATCGAGGTTTTGGTATTTGACCAGTTGTTCTTAAAATAAATGTTGGGTTTTAATCCATTTTGATTCTAACGAAAGTTATAGTTAATTTAATTGGATTTTCACAAAACATTTAGTCAACACAATTAGTTTTTGACGAAACGAAAGTTTAATCTTTTACTTGGATTAAATTGGTCAATGACAACGACTCTAACATTTTCGAATAGTTAGGGACGTTGATTGGGAAAATCATTTGTTTTAAATCTTAATGTTTCTATCCGATGTACATATATTGCTAAAGTAAATATATGATTTGGTCTAGAAAAGTTTTCCACCTCGAGAGAGGGGTAAAGTAGTTTTGCAAAACGAATTTCCATCATTACCAAAATCCTAGGTTGACGTTACCTAGTGCCCCTTTAGTTGTTGTTGTCTTTCATTTTGCTTAGCCTTGTTTTTATTCATTTCTTTTTTCTCTCTTGTTCCCTTGATCTCATTTAATTTATGTCTATTTAGTTAAATAATCAATCAATTATCTGATTCACATAACTAGGCCATGATCATTGAGTAGTTAGTGTTAGACCCTCACCTCCATGTGATCGACCCGTATGCTACATAACCGGTACGCTTGCGGTATAAATTTTAAAGCACATCACGTTTTTCGCGCCGTTGCCGGGGAGGCGACTAGTCTAGCACTGACTTAATTTTTGATTTACTAGTCTATGTCTTTACCCCATTTCTTTTTTATGTTTTCATTTTCGTCTTCTCATCTTTTATTTTGTTTAATCGTGTGCTTGAAGCTTTTGTTTGTGTAGTCTGGCTAACTTGCAGACGGGAATGAAAAGACACAGTTGACGAAAAGGCGGTGAGTGACGGGCCATTGAGATGTGTGTTTGGTAAGACCGAGATAATTATTACCTTTAGAAATGATGAGTGATAGTATCTCTGTCTCGTTAAATGCTTCTCGTGTGCTATTTTTACTATTTTCTTGGTTCGGTATTTCTAATGTCAAGCCGGACATCACCAACCCTTCTTTCTCTTCCCTTTGTTTAATTCTCGGTTTTGGGTAGCGTAATCTATTCTACGACGATAACACATAGACTACCGGATGTGTAATTTATGTATTTACGCGACTCGTACGATTCGGTGCCCATTTTAGTCGATCTTTTGAGTTTTACCGATTCGTACACTCTCTTCTCCCTAATCGTTTAATTCTTCGTCAAGCTAGCGACGATAAACAAGCCAATCTCCTTATCTCTTTTCACCGTCCATTCATCCCCCTTTTCCCTCTCGTTCGTTTTCACCATGGAACCACCTCACTCACCACAATAAACACCAACACCACAATTTCCCCCCTCCTTCCCCGTGATTTCTTTCTCCCCCCTAGCACCCTATCCCGAGCATTGACGACAATGCTCTTATTTGCTTGTCGGTAGGTGTTTTTCATTTCATTTCTTTTTATTTTTGCATATAGTTCCTTTTTTATTTCATTTCTAGGTTGCATTTCAAAAAAAATCCAAAAAGATTTTTGATTACTCTCTATTGTGTTAAGACTCATAGTATACCATATCTCACTTTGCATTTTTGTGTATTTTGATTCACCAATCGCACGTTAACTGTTTGCCATGATGTTAAATGATTTTTTTCTTGGAATGATGTTACCTTAGCTGTCACTTACACACACCGTTAAGCATGTTGTTCCACGTAGCCTTTTTGGACTAGTTTGCATACCATAGTCCCCCTACATTACAAATGTGACTATAGTGGATGGATTTACCTAGTGAGATTTTGGTCTTTTTGGATTGACACATATATAATCAATCCCAATTCTCATTTCTTGTGTGTTACCTCCCATCGAGTTGTAGTTCTAGACTTTTTAATGGTTTCTCGTCCAAGTTTATCATGAATATATATGGAGGCCTTCGATTCATGAAAAATGAATCCGACAAAAAAATAAAAAAATATTTTCCCTTTGTAACCCAATTTGAGCCTAAACACTAACCTTTGTTTGTACGCATATACACCCATAAAAAAATGCACATTAAGGTTGAATACTTCAAAATGATAGATGGATTTGACATTTAGCATAGAAATAAACACAAACATAACTTATGGATAGTTTGTTGAGCCCCATAACAAGCATAGCTTGTGGGTTCACAAAGTCTTGAAAAAAAAGCAAAAAAAAAAAATAATAATACAAGAAAAAAAAGAACAGAAGTAAAATAAGCCTCCAATCCATAAAAAACATTAGGAAAAGAACGTACCCTTATGTGCATACCAATAAAAAAACCATAAACCGATATCCTCAACACCAATAAATGAGCCTAATCCCACCTTTAACCCCAAAACCGTGCCCCAAAGCTCTCATTGTATGTATTGTTATGGTAAACTCTTGGACTTGAGAATAAATTCAATTGTATCAAGATTGCATTCGTTTGTCTCGATCGGCAAGGACTTGAGCGTATACACATCCTTATACACACTTGAGAGCATAGAGCAACACCGTGAGCTTCCATCCGTATAGATCACTATCCCCTCCCTTAGCGACTGCGGTATGTTTGCAAAAACTTCTTGGGTTGCGATTCTTTTTTTTTACTACATGCTTGATTGGTATGTGTTAGATTGACGCCTTGGTAGTCATATATTCCTACTTACTTTGCTTTAATCCAATTCATGGCATTTAGTTGTGTTTGTAATCTTAATGCTTGATTATGGTTTGTGAGATTGTGGGATAACTCGTTTTGACATCTTCGAAGATTTTCGTTTTTTTTCTTATTTCTTTTTTTTTTCCTTTCTTTCTTTTTCACCCGTATATGTTTCATTTCTTTCTTGGGGACAAGAAAGTTTAGCTTGTGGGTGGTTTGTTAAGTGCATTTTATGCACCTAACTTTGTGTATATTAGTTGCGTCTTTTATGCATTTTAGTCCTTAGTTTAGTCCTTTCATGACTTTTTATTATTCTTTTCCATTTCTTTCTCTAATAACGGTTGGAATGGGTTTTGGAATGGGTTTTGGAATAGTTTTTATGCTTTTGTTATGCTTTTGTGCAGATTATACAAAGTGTTAGAGGCGGCATGGTGGATGATTTGGATGTATTGAAGAATGATGCGGGAGAGCAGGTGAAGGAAGCGAGGATGGACACACGAATTGATGAAGATATGGAAGAAGTAAAGATTGAAGATTTTGCACACTTTACGGGCGCGATTGATATCTTCATGGACACGAAAAAACTCTTCTGAACTCAAGTTTACATTTTGTTCTGTGTCACTGGCGTGAAGTGTTCCTTCACTGGCGTGAAGAGAGCTGATCTTAAAATCCCAACTTTCTGTTTTGCGTCACTAGCGTGAAGTACCCTTTCACTGGCGTGAAGAGAGCTGATCTTAAAATCCCAACTTTCTGTTCTCCATCACTGGCGTGACGTCTTTATTCACGGACGTGATGGGCCGTTTTTTTTTCCATAGGCTTTTTATTTCCTTTTGGGCTTGGTTATTTAAACCCTTTTAGGGTTTGTTGATTGGGAGGTCGTTTCATTTTTTTAGAATAGAGATAACACACGACTACTTTCGATTGGAGGCTCTCTCTAGTTGATTTCTACATTTCTTGGGGAAGAAGATCGTCGGACTTGAAGCTTATGCCATTGGAGATCGGTTTACATTCGGTTTTCATACATTTTTGAGTATCTTCTTCCCTACCCCTTAGTTTATTTGATTAATATTTCTTGTTTTGTTTGAATATTATTATCTTAGTTCATTGTTCTTAATTTTTCTTCTTTGAATCTCTCTTAATCCTTATTTGTTTATATCAAGTTTTGATTTGTATGCATCTTTCTTATGCCTTACTTCGTAACTCTCTATTTTTATGCATCTCTACTCTCTCTACTCTATTTTAATTACCGCTCTTGATTCCTCTTTGCATCCTTTTTATTTTCTACATATTAGTTTAGGTTTAATTTTCTGCATATGTTTGCTTAGTGATTCGTTGTTTGTCTTTGATTTTCGTTAGCGTTAATGTTATAGATCGTGTCTAATGTAGTTATTTTGATAGCTTAGATTTAATTTGTCGTTGATCTTATTAGAATCTAATTAAATAACTTGTTGCTTGGTTTCAATTTAGTAATCGTTTTATTGGGTAATCGTCGCTTAGGATCGAGGTTTTGGTATTTGACCAGTTGTTCTTAAAATAAATGTTGGGTTTTAATCCATTTTGATTCTAACGAAAGTTATAGTTAATTTAATTGGATTTTCACAAAACATTTAGTCAACTCAATTAGTTTTTGACGAAACAAAAGTTTAATCTTTTACTTGGATTAAATTGGTCAATGACAACGGTTCTAACATTTTCGAATAGTTAGGGACGTTGATTGGGAAAATCATTTGTTTTAAATCTTAATGTTTCTTTCCGATGTACATATATTGCGAAAGTAAATATATGTCTTGGTTTAGAAAAGTTTTCCACATCGAGAGAGGGTTAAAGTAGTTTTGCAAAACGAATTTCCATCATTACCAAAATCCTAGGTTGACGTTACCTAGTGCCCCTTTAGTTGTTGTTGTCTTTCATTTTGATTAGCCTTGTTTTTATTCATTTCTTTTTTCTCTCTTGTTCCCTTGATCTCATTTAATTTATGTCTATTTAGTTAAATAATCAATCAATTATCTGATTCGCAAAACTAGGCCATGATCATTGAGTAGTTAGTGTTAGACCGTCACCTCCCTGTGATCGACCCGTATGCTATATAACCCGTACGCTTGCGGTATAAATTTTAAAACGCATCAAGAAAGTTGTTACCTAAAAGAATATCGGAACCTGTATCATAGAAGTAAAAAGGAGGACATTTAATCGTAAATGATCCTATCAATATTATTGGTTCTTGGATTCATTTATCTAATATAAGTATATCTTTAGATATTCCTCTTCCTCTATGAAGTCTTAAATCTTGATAGTATTCTTTAGGATAACAATCTAGTTTGCATATACATATCCCTGCACCACAGTCTATATAAGCAGCAAAGTATTCTGCTTTATAATCTTTGTAAGTGATTCCTACACGAATATATATATATATATATATATATACACTATAAGGACTTGTCATTTTGGTATATATATTATTTTTTCATTATATGTTATTTTTAACCCATAAAAGGTTATCTGATAAGGTCTAACATTTTCTAAAAATGTTAATCCTAACATAATTTCTAATATATCATTTTCTCCTTCATTTTCTATTAATAATCTTAAAAGAATTATTTCTTGTCCAAATCGGAGTATAGTTTCTACTGCTTCACTTATCTGATGAAGTTCTCCATTAAAATTGGTATATTGATGAGGCTCATCTAATCTATATTTTTGTAATTGTTTACATAGTTTATGGTTTATATAATTACCGTTTGCTCCTATATCTATTATTATATTTATTGGAGAAAACTTTATTCCATCAAAGTATTTACCAATGATTTTATAATTTTTTAAATTATCTTCTTTGGCTATTATTATAGAATTAAATTTATCTGACTTTGATAATCTTTTTAAAGGTTGACTAATTATTCCTGTTCCTGTTATTGAATGCTAATAAAGGTTTATCTTGTAAATCTAAGCTTATTGGTTGAGAATCTATTTCCTCTATTTTTGGTAGATTAGGGACTGTATTTGACATACTTCATTAAATAATAAAGGAAAATCTATAGTGTTTTTATACTAAAACAATCTGAATGATGGATATTTGTTATTGCATAAGAAATAACATACGTTATCGAATATGGTCTGTTTTGTTGTTTTAAGAAATATCTTCGTTTAAAATCTTGTAACAAACTTAAAGTTATCAAAATCTTTATCATGTAGATGATAGGAGATTCTCGGATAAATATTGAACTTTAATTTTCTGTATTGTAAATTTCCTTTAAGAATGCCTAAACAAGCTTCTTCTCTATTTAGTATCCAATTGTCCATTATGGCTAATTCTATACGAGAATCTATTCCTTCTTTAAAGATTGATTTTATTATTATTTGTATTGCTCCTATATGTATTCATCCTAATGTATTTATAACTTCAGGTTTAATTTTTACTAATTTATTTTGTATATCTTTTTTAGATAATAATGGTATCATTACTTTATTACAAGTCATGTCTATACCTAGTGTTATTTCTTGGATATTTAATCCATAAAATAAATGATGATTTCTGGGTTTTATCCTTAACTTTTGTAAAGTATTTATTTTAAATCCAAAATAGTTAGATAATGAAAAGTGTTCACGTTGTATCTGTTTTAGTTTCTTCTTATCTATCAAAATTTCTTGCTTATATTATCCTCTTTGTTCATCTTGATAATCAATTATAAAGTTATCTTTTTTAGAATTACTAGTTGAAGCTATCTCTAATCTATTCATCTTCAAAAGATGTATATTCTGTATCAATCAATATAAATATGCTTTCATGAGAGTCTACTTCTTGAAAATCATTTATTTGGATAAAATCTCCATCATTTATCATTTTTTCAATATCTTCATCTATTTCAAATCTCTTAATATTTTTACCAAATTTTTTGGGACATCTATTAGCATAATGTCCTATCTCTTTACAGTAATAACATCGACATTCTTTTGGTTTTTGCTTCCTTTTAAAAGTAGGTTTGTAAGTCCTACTATATCCTTTTTTCTTATAATATTTTGTTTTTCTTCTTTTGAAATATCTTTTTTTTTATATTGGCTTCTTCTCTTATATTTCTTTTTTTTATCTTTCCATAATAGTAAGAACTATCACATCCTATCCTTAAGGGCATTTTAGGTTTATCACAACATAAAGATATTCTTTTCTTCAATCCTTTTGTCATTTTAGCTAAAATAGCATCTTCACACCATTCACTTAGTTTATCTCTGACATGGGTTATTCTTTTCCCTAAAGTATCTGCAACTCCTAGATCATATGTATTTATCAATTTTTGTCCCCATGGGTCAGGGATCTTAGCATAGAATAATGGTAAATAACTGCTTGTATCTAGTACTTGATTATATATATGATAATAATAATCTTGAAAAACACAGATGTCTCTATCTATTTCACAAATATCACATAATTGTAATATTAATAAAGTTGTAGTATGTTTTTTTACCGGTAGTCGAATCTTTTAAGATGTTTTCTTCCCCGCAAAACTCTAAACTAAAAGCTTCTGCAGATCTTGTTATTATATTTGCTACTAAATTATCAGTTTGAAATATAGTTGTTTTAATATTTGGATGTAAATTTTGCCGATATCTTAAAGTACTATTTAATAAGGTTCGTTCTAGAAAACATTTCATAGTTTCAATATCCATTTTATTTACTTAAACTGCTATTCTGAAAGCTGTTTCCCATTTATCAATTGCTTATTATGTATTACTAATGCAATATAAATCTAAATATATTCCAAATGGATTAATCGGTTCGTTTTTCATGGTCTCATAGGGTTTATAATTTTCTTCGTCTATTATCATAGTCGTCATAGCTGTATATCCTTGAGTAGGCCTATTAAGTTCTCTTCTTATAGAGATTTGTCTACTAGTGTTATGGATATTATTAACACTAGGTATCCAATTCTCTTGTTTTATTTCTGATTTTATGTTTATAAAATTATCGTTAATCCTATTTGTGTTACTAAATTCTCAATATCTGATTGTATTTTGCTTTCTATATCAGAAATTAAGAATCAGGATTCATCATCCCAAGCTAAAGACAAGGATCACATCAATAAGAGAAAAAGCAAAGACGACTTATGCCGAATATCTTATTTTTAATTTCCACCGTATACTTTTGTATTTTCATATTAAGTAATTGTTGTAATATTTGGTCTTTAACATTATCGAGGTAATTTACTCTTTTGTTTTGATTATTTGTTTTTATCAAGGTTTCTAATTTATTTAATTCTAAGAGTATCTTTTCTCCATAAAAGATAATAGTTTTTTTGTATTTCTATAAGATCTTTATCCAATTTTAATGGGTTATCGTTTTGTTTTAAGTGTATAAAATTATGTTTATCCATTAAGTTGAATCATATTCCCAATCTGTATCATTAACCATATAATCTGAGCCTATCCACTCATAATGATCGTAAGTAAAATCTTCATCCGAAATATAATTTTCGAAATCATTTTCAAAGTAATAATTTTTTGAATCATCTAAAAAATCGTAATTATTAGTTATAATTTCGTTATTATTTTATGAAATAAAAAATTCAGATCGAAATAAATTTAATGAAATTGTTAGGGTCTGTGGTCTAACCCTTTCTACACCTCACGCAAGCAAAATCTGGGTGGATCTAATACCAATCACTGAGTGGTCCAAAATATCAAGTAGATAAAACAAAACGATATCTAGCAGAGAGTTAGCCATGATTCTTTCTAAATAAAATCAGAAGCATAATTAAGTATTCTCTAACACTCGTCACATTTTTGGGTTATTTATTAGTTATGAGGGAAAAATGGTGCAATTGTGAAAAATAAGGAAGTTGAGGGGCCATATTGGGAATGTAGTCATAAAAGGGTCTAAAACCCTAACCCTTCCTCATTTTGGAAAACTTCAGTGTGTATGTGTGCGATACAGTGGGAGGAGAAGAGACCGGTTGAAGCTCCTGAGATTCAGAAATTTAGAAGGAAATCAGTGCATCTTGTGAGATTCATCTTCTAGAGGTAAGTATTTTAATCTAAAAACCTTGAAAATCTATCTTTGTCTTTTAGAGTTGCTTACGATTTGGTTTTGGGAGGATTGTGATGGTTCGAGACTGCAATCGATACTAGGTTGGTGGTCTGGGAGTTTAGTGAAATGGATTAGGGACTCGATTCAGTATCTGTAACCTTGTATTTGTTATTTAATCAAATTAGGGGAAGGATTGTTGGGTGTGATCGATTTCTGATTAACGTCGAGGGTGTCTGCGAAGGGCTGCAAATGCCCTAGTTTATGCAAACCAGGGTCGACCGATATCCATTCGACCAGGGTGGCCCGGTGCCCCATCGACGTGGGTCGCCCAGTATGTTGTTGACCGGGGTCGCCCGACAAGTTTGTGACCGGGGTCGCCCGAAAGATTAGAGACCAGGGTCACCCGGGAGGTTAAAGACCGGGGTTCCCTGGAAATCCATCGACCGAGGCCTCCCGGGAGGTCAAAGACTGGGAGCACCCCGGGGGGGGGGGGGGGGGGGGTTACGACCAGAGGGCTGTGGTTCTAGTAGGATCGATCCACATCTTCTTGATTTTACTCTTAGCTGAACCTTGATCTAGAAATCTCATGGGATTAGGAACGAGTAATATAATGGCTTTATTAAATTGGAATGTAGGAGTTCGATCTTTGCAAGGCCAGTGTTCGTGTGTGTGCCGAGTTCCCCCCAATAGGTGAGTTCCCTTATTTTCAAACTATGTAAATATATATTCAAACTGGAAATGGATTTATGTTACATTGCTTAATATGCTTATTGTTAATCTTTTATAAATCATATTCCTGGATATCGCTGTACAATGTTGCCATGTAAAGCCTTATTTACCTTTCACTTATGTGATCGAGATTTATTTTTGACGTGATATTTTGAATGAGTGTTGGCCATGGATACATATAACCATCGGGGATGGTTGAACCGTGTGTTTGGAATGTTGAACCGTGTGTTTGGAATCTGTTTCCCTACACACGGAAACGACATCGACAAGGGGGGTCATAAAGGGATCTATTGGGGGCCCCGAGGATGAGTAGTCCTTACGTTTGTGGACGAATTTTGGCGTGGATATGGTCACTTCATGTGACTAAAAATTTGTGAGACTAAAAATTTTGGCGTGGAATTCACTAGACCTTCCGGTCTAATCCTCATTTCCACTTTTCTTAAAACCCATTTTCAGGTAACAGGGTTGCTTCTGGATCTTCTAAAGGGAAGGAGAAATGTTAGGAGCTAGATTGCTGGAGTGCGGGCCTTAGTAGCGGCGTAGACAAAACTAAAATTCTATTGTTAGTTTCTCGGTTGTATTAGAGATGATGTTTGGATTATGTAAATTCTTCCTCCGAAGCTAATTAAGTCTTGGGTTGTTACAGTTGGTATCAGACCCATAGTTTAAGCGATTTTGGTGGCCTTTTTGGACCTAAACTTAAACTAGAAGTGGGACACAACCAAGAAATAGGATGCCGTAGGATTGCCGCTATAGGGGCATATGTAATGAGAGATAGGGACTAACATGTAAGGTAGATTTGGGATTACAACTAGCCAATGTAATTGCAAATTTTCAGGTACATGTGTGTGTCTATGAATCTTGTTGCATATAGGATTGTTGGAATTAAAGTCTATCCTTGTGTTGTTTCAGTTGTCGTCATGTCGGATAGAGCTCTGCGAAGTAGGGCAGTGCCGTCCGGGGAGAATCTGTCGGTAGATGGGGTTCGTGCTGAGATACGGGGTCCTCCGGGGCGACCGACAACTCGAGGAAGGGGCCATTGTCGAGGGCGTGGTCCGGTAAGGACTACCCGAAAGGCTACGACTCAAGTTGAGGGAACCACTGCTGGAAATCGGGGAGGAGCTAATACGCGAACCACTCACAGAGCGAGAAGTGCTGAGGTTCTGGTGGATAGGGAAACCTCGCTGTTAGATCAAGTTTAATCAAGTTGTAATAGTTAGTCCCTTGTTATCTTTTGTTATGTATTTTGTTAAGTTTGACTTGTGTAGGTGTCAAGTTAATTGACCCTATATATAGTCCCTTGTTATTTCCCTTTTAGGTCAAGTTTTCCTTGTCATCTCATTAATAGTATTGTAGCCAGCCTCCTTTTGTGAGATATATGAATACAATATTTTCACACTCAATGATCTTCTTTCTTTGATTCTTATTTGTTAATAAGCTGATTATTATTGTGTGTGCTTGAATCTGGAACAACAATTGGTATCAGAGCTTAACAGAGATATTATTCTTTGCACGATCGAGATCTGATTGGTTGAATAGAACAGTCGCTGAAAAGAAAATTTGATTTCTGAAATTGATGTTAGATTGGATGCTCTTTGTTGTTAAAATTGGTTTTGTGGTTATTGTCTATCATCATTGAATCAATTAATTGTTCCAATTTCATTTCAATAAGTCAAATTGGTCGATTTTTGAGTTTTTCTTGTTCGAAAATATATATATCACTGTGGTTGGATCAATTTGGAATATAGAGTCAAAATTAGACAAGATGATCAACTACAAATGTGCTCCAGAGTTATTTTCGAACCTGCTGTCAAAGTTTCAACTCAAAGTTCGAAGTTTTGAAGGTTTTATTGAAGAAAAGTTGGAAAATCGTTCCAGATCCATTGAATTCGCATGTTTCAGTTGAAGAACTCGCAGATGTTTGAAAGAATTCGCTGAATGAAGGTTTTTAGAAGTTTTTGCAACATAGAATTCGCATGCATAAGAATTCGCATGTCAGAATTCGTAAAGCATTTGAAGCTGATATTTTGTTAAGTATAGAATTCGCATAATAGTCTTATGCGAAATGTTTAAGGATTCGCATGAATATATCCCTTGATGATGAAATTTTCTTAAGTGTAGAATTCGTACGTATGAATGTTGCAAAAAGCAGAGATTTCGCAGATGTGAGAGTTGCAAAAAGTTAAGGATTCGCAAGTAAGTGTGATGCGAATTCTAAGGATTCGTAGATATGAGGTCTGTGAAATGCGAGGATTTCGTATATGGGCACTTGCGAAAAGTAAGGATTCGCATGTAAGCCTTTTGCGAATTGTGGTGTTAGGCTTAGTCCATCATGTGAATTGTGCTCAAAAGTCAATAGTGATCTGCGAATTGATGGTGTTTTGCGAAAAGTTTGTGATTTTTCAGAATTTTGACTGTTCTGAACCCTGTTTGATACAAGTTTGCCCAGTTCCCGAGCTTTTTACGCGAAATGCATATGTGACATCACTCCTATCATATGTTGGTTACATATCTCTAGCAACTGATCTATTCTTATAACGAGTGCTCATGTTTTTCAAGATTTTCAGATTCTGGATTTGATGATTTGGTCTCTGATTGGATTGAGTTAGCTTCCTGAGCATCTGCAATCATCAGTCTGGAAAGCTTCTTTTGTTGTTAGACCATTGAGAGCACTTTATCACTCTTCTGAACTGATCACTCAGTAGTGTGAGCGACTGCAATCATTGTTCTGATGCTTGAGTTGTGATTCAGAATCCTGAGTGCCTATAATCATCCAGCTGATTCGTGAAGAAAGGAGTTCCAGGTTTGATTATTCAGTATTCTGGAAAGCAGTCAGAAAATGAGCATATTCTATCAGTTGTTGAACATTGCTTGCCTTCTAACCCTTCTCTTGTAGTATTGCTACCAGATGCTACCACCCGTAAGCTGATCAGATAAAGTTCTTAAGCTGAATTCCTACTTCAACTCGTGGTTCAAAGACATATCAGATGTTATATACTGAAGATGCACTTGGTTGTCATTCCAATATTCAACATATATCATTCTTGTGGGCATACATAATGTGTTTGGTTTACAAGAGTCACGTTGTCTTTATGTGCACTCAGTTGAGGTTATGGTCTACATCAGATCTGGTATTTTAGTTGAAACTCCAAGGATAAGAGCTACTTTCTAGGGGGAGCTAGAGGAGCTTTGAAGTTTATACAACGCTAAGTTTTCTAAAGCAATCAAGGGGGAGAAGAGCTGAAGCTGGAGCTTAGAAGATAATGATTACTTTACAAAACTTAGGGGAAGAATGTTAGAACATAAATATGTTCTATTTAGAAGTTTAGTAAAGTAATCAACATAAATGTATTGATCCTTGTATATGGGTTAGGGCTTAAATGTGTACAAGGGATATGGGGGTATAAATAGGAATCTTGTACAATTGGTATCAGAGCTACCTCAGAAACTCAGATTCAATCAATTTGTGCAGAAATCAGTTCCAGTTTTTCATTTTTCGAAAACTTCACTGTTTCATTGGTGATTTTGTGATTCAATGGTCATTTTAATGCAATCTTAGGTTCAATAGATGTGTATGATGAATATGAGCATGTTTCATGTTGGTTAGAAATAGATTTGATCAAGTTTGATTAGTCTATTTGATCAATCTTTGAAGTTTTTGGAAATTAAGTGTTTAGGGTTTGCTCACGATCAGTAATAGAGCATACTGTCAAAATTTGGTACAAATTGAACAAGTTTTGCTATGGATTTGGTGAAAAGTTGAAGCAAAGGCTCAAAACATAAAGTTTTCGCAGATACAATGAAGAACTCGCAAAACTCCTATAACTCACAGGAGAAAGGCCAGAACTCGCAGGATTAAGAATTCTCAAGATTAAAGTTCAAAATACTCTAAGTGCAAGATTCGCAGAAGTGTTCCCTGCGAAAGTTAAAGGACTCGCAGAATGCTTGCTTACGAATTCTTGAAAATTCGCAGAGTATAGCTTACGAAAGTTTCAGAATTCCCAGACTTCAATCTTGCGAATTTCACAACTTTGACAACCTTCCTGCTTGCGAATCTTGGTTCAAATCCTTTGGTTTGCGAAAGTTATATCCTTTGAGTATCCTTTGCTTGTTGTTTGCGAATTCTTGCTTTATTATTCACATTTTTGCATACTTGTTGATTTTCTGTACTTCAATATCTGATTTTCTGACCAAAGATCACTTCAAGCACACATTACAGATACACATGAAAGATGCCATACACAGATGATATGGGAATTACTGTACTCACTCCAAGAGACTGTGCATTATCCTACATGCCAGAGATACCCAAAATGGAAGCTGAACTTGAAACGCTCAGATGTCAAAACAAGAAATTGAGAGATGATATGGATGTTTTAAATGTCAAAGTGACAAAGGATGAAGTTCAAGTGAAGCTGTATCAAGACAAAGGTCATGACTGGCTTAAGAGAGTGGATGAGAGAAAGAACTAGGAAATAGCTGAACTGGAAAAGACTTTTAACCAGAGACTGTATGATATTTCCAAGAAGTCTGAGTCTGAGAAGAAACAATTAGAGATTAATGTATCAAATCTTTTAAAATAATTTTCTGACTTTAAACAACTCATTATATCTGAAAGGAAATCCTTTGATGATGAAAGAAAAGGTTTTAAAAGCAAAAATGTAAATTTGTTCAAATAAATTTCAGACAAAAATAAGATTTTAGAAAAAGATTTTGAGGAAGAGAGAAAGACTTTTGAAAAAGAAATCTCAAAGCTAACCAGTAAATTGGCGAACTTATCTACTGAGATAATGAAAGAGAAAAGGAGTAAATCTGGAATTCAGAACAAATTTGATAAACTTTGCAATGAGAAATCCAAACTGTGTGATAAAATTCAACAACTTGAGACTGATAATACTGACTTATCTAACAAGTTAACATTTGATACATCTATTTCATCTTCCTATGATGATTCTGCTGAATCACTGTGTTCTTTTCAATCAGTATCAAGCATGTTTCAGAAAATGGTTTTTAGAAAACAAACTGTGAAATCTAATGTCTCTAAACCAGATCAGATTAAAACTCTAAAGTCCTTTTATGTGAAATTAGTTGATAAGAGTGCTAATCATTTTCAAAAATCTCCAACTCAGTCTCCAAGGAAAGATCAAATGGTCTGGATTGTAAAGGGTTCTCCAGAAGCAACAAAGCTTCACAGAGCTAACAAGAAGAAGAACAGAGCTTCAAGAGGTAAGTCTTTTGCACATGACTTTGTCAAATCAGCAAATCATTTGATCAGGATGGCAAAAAGAAAATTATGTTGCTCTTATTGTTACTATGATAAGTTCACTCACAAAGCACAAGCATATAATAGATCTTATCATCACAGTGCTTATCACAGGTATGAGAATCACTCAAAGAAATTCTCAAATACTGACCAAATTGGACCCAAGTTTATCTGGGTACCAAAACCTAAACCTGTGTTGCAGGCAGCAGAAAAAGGAAAAGAGAAGATAGATGATGTTCCAATCAAGAAGGACTGAAGGAACAATGACTTCTGATTACTACAGATCAGGACTCTTGCCTCAATGTCAAAATAATGACTTCTAAGTACAACAACTTAGAACTCATACTCAACTGCCAAAAGTTGGTGATCTTCTGGAATACAGGGAGTTTCTCTTACTCTCAATCTCTATCTCACACTGTTTGGTATTTTCTCCTATACCTTCAACATAGAAGAAAATGAGCTTAATTGTTATATTTTACATGCATATATGAAAGGGGAGCATGTCTGCACAAACCTTAACAAAGATCCACAATATGTTAAGGGGGAGCTGCAAGAAGCAATTACAAACATCAATGAATATCAGATATTTGACAACAACAAATAGTGTCAAACAAGATCAACCAGATATCAGATCAAGGGGGAGTATCTGATGAACTCAAGGGAGTACTACACTTCTACATCAAGGGGGAGTAAAGATGTGTTGTAAGTGGTGTGTGTGTAAAATATTTTCTGAATTAAAATTGGTCAAAATGCCATTTTAGAAAGTTTCTTTACATAGAATGTTTCTATGTCTGGAAAATTCTTTGAAAACTTTCTTAAAATAGCAAATTTCCCAATTTGGAATGTTTTTGAAAAATGGAAATTGTGCCAAGTCTAGAATTCGTAGACTATTAGTTTGTGGAAGCTTCAGGTTTCATAAAATAAACACTTGCGAAACTTGTAGAATTCGCAGACTAAAGGTATACGAATTTTGGACATTCGCAGAAGTACCATCTACGAATTCTTAAGGATTCACAACCTTTATGCTTGCGAAAGCTTCAGAACTCCCAGATAGCTTGCCTGCGAAAGTTGCATTTCTTGCACAGGATTCGTAAACTAATTCCTTGCGAATCCTCACACACGTTGCTTACGAATTCTTCAGTAGGAAACACTCTTGCCACATCATCTTGCGAAAGTTGAGGTCCAATCCTTTCTTGCCACGTGTCTAACTCTTTTTGAGTATAAATACGACACTTGGTATCTTCAACCTCACTTTTCAAAATCGCGAATCTTCAGAGCAAAAACCCTCTTAAAACCCTTTTTATGAGTTCTTCAGTCGACCCTTCGATTCCATATTCGTATTTTAAATCAAGTTAATTATTTGTTGAAATCTTGTTAGTCATAACATTGTTATTATCAAATGTGATTGTTTTCTGCAGGGTTTCCTTGACTTGGATTAGATTTAGGGTTCTTTTCTGGACAAATTTTTTTTGGACTCTTGGACTTCGAATAAACACTTAAAGATATTCTTGAAATCTTGGAAACAAATGTCTAAAACTTGATGCTATTGTGGTATCATGACCCTCATAATACTGTTCTGAAACCATTTTAATGACTTAATCAATCTAAAACTTAACTTTTGATCTCACAAAATTGATTTTGTTGATTGATATGCTCAGACGACTTCTCGACTGTTCTTGATTGATTTTCAAAAGTTAATGTTTAATCTAAGATTAAAAACCAACTTAAAGGTTACAAGCACATTCACAACACTAAATCGATTCCATTAATGAAAATTTCTTGGTTTAATCATCGATTTTAGTAAGTTTTGAAATCTGGGTTTAAGACAGTGTTCGTGGTGTTCTTGAGAACACTTTGAATATTAAAGCAAAATGCTAAGTTTCTCAAGATTCTTGAAAGATTTAAGTGTTTTACGAATCCTTGATGTACTTGTTGTTCACGAATCCTTTGTTTGCTATTCTCTTAGAAAAACCCTAAGGACAGGATTCGCTAGCCCTAATCATGCGAATCCTGAATGTTCGTAAATGTCAAATTCTTCTAAGTGAAGAATTCACAGATTAACATCTTGAGAATTCTGTTGGGAACTGAAGATTTGTTTAAGTATGATTACTGCTGCTAGTACAACATGGTTACTACTGCTGAGCCAAATTACTACTGCTTGTAGAAATTAATACTACTAAGCATAGTTACTACTGCTGGTGAAGATTAATACTGCTCAGAGTGTTAATGTTGCTATGACTTAATACTTCTTATGTGATAATCTTGGTAAGTCGCGCAGATCAAGGTTTGAAGATAATCATGGAAGGTTGAAGATAATTATGGAAGATTATACTGAAGATCTTTTATGTTTTGTAATTATCTTTTATTTTCAGTATATGAATAGAATTATTCAGAATAGAATGTTAGATGAGTAATTCTAAGCTTTTGTTTTGAGAGAAAATTGACCTCAAGGTTTACAACCCTAGTTCTAGAGAAGTAGAATTTGTCTTGGTGAGCCTGTTCATCAAGATTGAGGTTTTGTGTGAAAGCTTGTAACTTTAATCATTCAATAAAGTTTACAAGTTGTGATTTCTACTTTACTCTTACATCGATATTTGAATATTAAAGTGTTTTTTCGCAACTTCTTTAATATTGTTTCTGAGTTTCTGTCGGTCCACACAATGTTTATATCAAGTTCTTAGATTAACAACACATAAAGATTACCAACCTGTATTGATTGTAATAAAAGGTTACAAGGTTGAACGATTCAAGCTATTTGTGTTCTCTGTGTTTTCTCTCTTTTACACCTTTTTGTGTGTGTTTGTATGTGATCTGCTCTTGTCTAATCTGAGAGTTGTTGAGATATCAGATAATATCTGTTCTACCTAACATACATAATATCTAGTTTAGATATTATGTAAAATAATCATAATATCTATTTTAGATATTATGTAAACTAACTAAACTAAATAACTAACTATAATAAACTAACCAAACTAATAACTAACTAACTAGATATTAACTTAACTATTACAATAACAAACAATTACATTGACATTTATTACAAACGACATAGAATTTAATATCGAGAGTCGACGTTTCGGCTTTAGCTTCAGATTGCGATCTTCAGTTTGGATGATCTTGAATCCAATGAGACTGTGTCTTAACAATCTTCCCCTTTGGATCAAGATCATTACGAAAATGATTTTAGCAATTCAGTCTTCTTGTTCAGCTCAGAAGAGGCAATCTCTTTCTCTAGCTTCAATTGTAATAATCTCCAGGTTTAGCTTCGAATGCTTTTAGCAAAGTATCTTCAAAGAAAATTTCCCTCAGATCAGTATGTCTTTAGAAACACTTTGAAGAATCTTTTCTTGATTAGCTCTTCTCTTCTCTATCTTCAGAATAGTTGGAAGAGTTCTCTAAACCTTTGATCTTTCACATTTCTTGGTAGGCTCTTCTCCCCCTTTTTGATGTTAAGTGCAACGACTTCATCAAAATTATTTGTAAGAAATGTCAACCACTTGGAGCCTCTGATTCGTCAATTCATAAGATATTTATCTAGATCTTTGCAAATCCAGACAAAGTATTTGTGTAACACCTGAAACTAATGAATCAGTTAACATGCTTGTCAGTAACACTAAGTCACTGTGTGTAACTAATACACATTGGAAGGGAGCTGTGTGATGTTGACTCCCCCAGGGTTTCCATTTAATCATCGAAACACCACAAAGGTTATTTCTATAAACGTTATGACAAAGAAACAAATTCCTTGTGTGTTTGTGCTTGTGATAGAAAGAATTAAGCACTGATGATTGCTTATAAGGTTCAATATTGTGTAAACCACTAAGACAACAGTAAGTTAAATACAGACTCAATGTGCATGATTGAAGTGCGAAGGTGGGGCAAACTTCCTTCTTTTCAATATCCATATTTTCCAAATGAAAATCAGATAGCAAATGTGTTGCATCCCCTTAGAAAATGTGAAACACTTTCTATTTGAGAAGAAAATGAGTGGATGGTGAGGTTTGATCAAGAGGTGGCATGGGTTAGTTGCCTGTTTCAATAATGTTCACTAAAGGATTGTGAAACACTAGTAATGTGGCTACCCGACTCAGAAAAAGTTGGTGCAGAGTTGTGATATTCTTTTAACTCTGTTCTCACACGCTCTCTCTTTTAAACGTTTTGCTTTCTCTAATCACACTCATTTCTTTTCGCTTTGCACACTCAAACACTAAGGATTTAACTTCATGGGTAGAAATCACTGGTTAATGTGATTCCATAGAAGTTGTGTTAATTCCTATCACAATGATTCCTTGTTTTTCTATGATGCACGTGATGCTCAGATTGGTTTAACTATTGAAGTTAAGCACAATTTAGATTATTGAAAACATTTAAATTCCACTCCAAAAATATAAAATCTGTTGAAAAAATCGGGAAGTGGTTTGAACATTAAAAACAATGTTTTCCAATGATTGAAAGTTGTCCTTCTTTCAACCATATATGAGATGAAGATTTAGAATTATACCTTTACGTATGATCTTTCAACTCATGAAGCTAAGTTTTAAGTCATAAACATATGGACTTGTAAGCTTCTCTCAAAAATTCTGCAAAAGTCTTAAGTCAAAGTCAAAGTAAAATTTATTCACTTAAATTGAAAAGACAAAAAGCAGTAAAACTTTTAAAGTACGAGTTCTGATCAGAAATAATCAGAAGTCATATCTGTACTCCCGTTTGTCTTGAAGAGCTCCCCCTAAATTCTTGCATTAAAAAAATTTGGCATTAAAAGGTACATGCAAAATTTTATGAGCTCCCCCTCGAAGTAATATTGACCACTTGTCAATTTCTTCTCATTCTCCCCCTTGGATTATGAATAGAGTATAGAAGTGCAGATAGCAATCAGAGTTAAGAATGAAGAAATGATGAAAAATTATACAATTTAGAAAACTTTTATAGGTAACTACTGATTAGATTTTAAGATTTAGCATACCAAGCTTAGAGACAAGAAAGTTGAACCTCTTTTCGTCTAAAGGTTTGGTAAACAAATCGGCAAGTTGATAATCAGTTTTTACAAAGAAAAGTTCAATTGTTCCTTTTTCAACATGATCTTTAATAAAATGATACCTGACGTCTATGTGCTTAGTCTTGGTGTGTTGAACAGGATTCGCTGATATTGCGATGACGCTCTTGGAGTCACAGTATATCGGGATCTTGTTGAAGTGGAAACCGTAGTCCCGCAATTGATTTCTCATCCATAAGACCTGAGAACAGCAGCTAGCAGCAGCTACATATTCTGCTTCAGTCGTGGAAGTTGAAACACAAAGTTGCTTCTTTGATGCCCAACTGACGAGCTTGTCACCGAGGAACTGTACATGTCTCGACGTGCTCTTCCTGTCTAACATAAAACCTGCATGATCTGCATCTGTGTAGGCTGTTAGTTCAAAACTAGTATCTTTAGGATACCACATACCAAGATTTGCAGTGCCCCTTAGATACCTAAATATGCGCTTCACAGCAGACATATGGATTTCTTTAGGATTGGCCTGATATCTTGCACATAAGCATGTTGAGAACATTATATCTGGTCTACTAGAAGTAAGATACATTAAAGAACCTATCATCCCTCGATAAGTCCTAACATCAACAGCCTTTCCCGAAGGATCGGTGCCAATCTTAGTACCTGGTGCCATTGGGGTACCAATCGGTTTTGAATTTTCCATTTGGAACTTTCGAAGAATATCCCTAATGTATTTTGATTGATTGATAAAAATACCCGATGAAAATTGTTTTACTTGTAAACCGAGAAAGAAATTCATCTCTCCTATCAAGTTCATCTGAAATCTAGACACCATAAGGTTTGCAAAATTCTTACAGTACTTCGGATTTGTAGAACCAAAGATAATATCATCTACATAGATTTGAATTAAAATGATAACGCCTTTTTCCTTTTTGATAAACAAAGTGGTATCCACCGTTCCTTTAGAAAAACCAGACTTGACTAGAAAAGTGGAAAGGACATCATACCAGGCTCGAGGTGCTTGTTTCAGACCGTAGAGTGCTTTGTCGAGAATGTAAACATGATTCGGCTTCTCTTGATTGACAAAACCTTCTGGCTGAGAGACGTAGACTTCCTCCTTCAGAATTCCATTCAGGAATGCTGTCTTCACGTCCATTTGAAAGACCGTGAATTTCTTGTGGGCTGCGTAGGCTAGAAACATTCTAATTGCCTCTAATCCCGCCACAGGAGCATATGTCTCATCATTGTCGATTCCTTCCTCTTTTCTGTATCCTTTGGCTACTAGTCTTGCCTTGTTTCGGATAACGGTACCATCTTCGTCTTTCTTTATCTTGAAAACCCACTTCGTACCTATAATTGTTTTACCTTTAGGCTTTGGTACGAGTCTCCAAACTTGAAGTGCATCGAACTGATTCAACTCTTCTTGCATTGAGATCACCCATTATGGATCAGCAAGTGCCTCTGATACACGTGTTGGCTCGAACTTGCTCAGAAGGGAGTCATGCATGCACATGTTCATTGATGCTGGCCTAGTTTGCACCGGTTTTGATGGATCGCCAATAATCTGGCTTAGCAGGTGCTCTTTGGTCCATTTATTTTCATGAGGCAGTGGATTAGATGAATGTATGTCAGTTGTATCATCTACAAATCCACTTATACCTTCTTCTGTTTGTTCAGGAGGAATTATGATTTCAGTTGAAGGGGCAGGTTCAGAAGGCTCAGCAGGTACAACTTGATCTGGCTGTAGATTGATCTGAATAGTATCTCCTACTGTTTCAGCTACTTCTGTCTCTTTATCATTTGTCACTTCTTCAACTGTTGGAGTCGGCATTTGAATTGGAATCTCTTGTTGAATCGGGGCGTTGGATTCAATAGGAACATCTGAACTGGTTGGATGAGTAGTCGTTAAGTCTTCCATCCTGTCAACGACAACAAATTTCTTTACATTAGATCCGAGAAATTCATCATAAAACAATTCAAATAATAAATCTAAATCAGATAAATGGTTAGTAGAAGTTGATGCTTCATCTGATTTATTTTGTTGAGACGCAGGTTCTGGACTGAGTTGCCCAGAAGCTAGTACTCCGATTATAACGGGTTCTGAACGTTGTTGTTCGAAAGCCATTTCTTCATCAAATGAGACGTTGATGCTTTCAATCACCATCTTTGACTTCTTTAGATAAACACGGAATGCAGTTGATGTCGAGGAATAACCAATGAAGATTCCTTCGTCCGCCTTAGCACTGAACTTATTTAGACTCTCCCTATCGTTTAGAACGAAACACTTACATCCAAATATATAGAAATATTTTATTGTCGGTGTTCGGTTGTTGATTAAAGCATAAGGAGTCTTCTTGAATCTGCGATGTATCATGGAGCGATTCTGTGTATAACACGCGGTCGATACAGCTTCAACCCACAAAAATAGAGGTAAGTCTGATTCACTTAGCATAGTACGAGCAGCCTCGACTAGCGTACGATTTCTTCTTTTGACCACTCCATTTTGTTGAGGCGTACGAGCAACAGAGTATTGATGTGAAATCCCGACAGATTCGAGATATTTTGCAACTTTATTGTTCTTGAACTCTGTGCCGTTGTCTGTTCGTAGAAACTTGACCGGTTTCTGCAGATTCACCTGGGTCATCTTTAGGAATGTGATGAGAATATCAGGTGTCTCATCCTTTGAACGTAGAAACTTAACCCATGTGTATCGCGAGTAATCGTCCACGATCACGAGTATTTACTTCTTTCCGCCTAGACTCTGAGTTCGCATCGGACCGCATAAGTCCATATGCAATAACTCTAACGGAGCGCTTGTACTTGGTTCAGGCTTTGGTTTATGAGGTGCCCTCTTCATCTTACCCTTTTCACAAGCTGCACAAAGATGTTCTCTTTCATATTTAAGCTCTGGAAGTCCTTTGACGAGCTTTCCACTGACCAGATTGTTGATGTACCTGAAGTTGAGGTGAGAGAGTCTTTGATGCCATAACCAACTTTGTTGCATCGAGGCTTTCGTTAGTAGACAAACTTGCTTGTCAGTCTGGACATTTGATAAATTGATTGTGTAGAGGTCTGATTCTCGAGTACCGACCAAGAGTTCTTCGCCTTCTTCATTGCGAACTGAACATCTCTTGGCTTTGAAGTTGACCTCTAAGTCTTTGTCACAGAACTGGCCTATACTGAACAAGTTGTGTCGTAAGCCTTCTACATAGCTCACCTTCTTGATCGTGACATTGTCATGTTGTACATCACCATATCCCATGATTGAAGAAAATTGGTCGTTGTCGAACCTGACTGTTCCGCAATATTTGTCTTTAAAATTAGACAGTATCTCTTTTTGCCCTGTCATGTGCTTGGAACATCCGCTGTCCAAGAACCATGTATGACTAGTCTGCATAAGATAAATTACAAATTTAGATATTTATACGACAACATTGGAATATTCACTTTGATTATCGAAGTGCGGGTCTTGAACTGATTTGTTCAAAAGCCTATTTTGATATTGAAGAACGAGTCCTGATCTGTACATAATCAGAAGTCGAATTCTCTTCAAGCTTTGTGTGCCTGCAACACAGATTTAGCCTTAGGTACCCACTGGAATTTGGGTCCTGCTGTGTTAGCACAAGATTTTGGTACCCATTTCAAATTGGGTCCTCTTTTCTTTTGAAATGTATGTGAAGAATTAGTATGAGATGAATGCACATGGTAATTGCCAAACCAATCTCCAGAATCTTGACAAGAGATAGAAACATGTTTATCATAAATAGAAGACTTTCTAGCAGATAAAGATAACTGAAATAATTGCTTCATTGTATATTGTTTACGAGAAACAGCAAGTTTTGAGTTCAAAAGAGCAACATCAGCAATTAAGACATCTTTACTAGGCGAAGTCTTATTACAATTAACACTACTAAACGATAAAACGGTCTTGTCAAGCTTCCGTTTGGGTTGCCATTGAGAATTTACTTCTGGCCTTTGCTTGCTCAGATCTGAAACATGTGAAACTGGTGAGTTATACCTTTGAGCAACAAGCGATTGCTTCTTCTTCGGATTACCAGTAGTGTTCGGTTTCTGTGAATGCTGAGATATATTCTTACCTTTAGCAGTTTTAGCTTTCACAGAGACTGAGTTATCAACTTTCGTTGATTTTGCACTATTAACAGGCATACTGGTTTTTCTCAAAGATTTCTTAACAAAAGATGAATGGTTAGGAAGTTTTGCATTAAAATCAAATTGTTCAGAACAATCATCTAAACCATCGTTATAGTTCAGAAAATCAAATCCTTTATTTGATGAACCAAACATATCCTCAGAGTTTCAAGCCTTAGAAATTATAACATTTTTGAACACTGTTGAAAAAACCTTTTGTTCAATATTCATCAAAAATCTTTCTTCTGATAAAGAATTCTCGAGTTCAGAAATTTTACTTTCTAAAACGAGAGGAGGGACATATAGTTTACCTTGAATAGGCTTCGCCTCCATTTCTTTTCAGAATAACTTTGAAAGAAATCACTTGAAAGAGTTTTATTCTTTTGATATATTGGATTTTCATCATAACTATTATTCAATTTCGCATAATAAAATGGAAGATGAACTTTAGATGATTTCAAACGTTTTTCAGTTTCGTTGGCTTCATCCTCTTCCGACAGTTTAGTCCAGAAAGTTTTAAACTCAGGGATTCTTCGAGCTAGTTTCATACAAAGATGATCATAAAGTCCTGGCACTTCAGACATCCCTTTTTGTAGACAGTGAGGATTTTTATAACCGATTCCCCATCTCTCTATTTCATCTTTGGGTTTGTTTAGATGAATAGTCTGTTCAGTTTGACCCATTTTATATAACTTCTCTTCCAAACTTTTTAATTTTCCAAGTAAAGAAAAGTTTTCTTTGATACATGAAGAATGTAATTCTTTAAGCTCATATAAATCAATCCCACTTTTTAGCAGTTGAGACTTGAGTTCAGAATTCTCTTTTAGAATTATTGTCTTTTCCTTAGCGTTGGTGTCATTATCTTTATGTAAAACCTCAACCAATACTTTCTTCTCAGCAATTTCATTGCTAAGTTTCTGTATCAATTGGTTTTTGTCAGTTATGACACCATTTTCTTGCTTAAGATTAGATTCTAACTCTTTTTGTTTTAAACTCATGGCATGCATTTTATTCATGAAATCTGAATCTGATAAATTACATACCTCCTCGTCTTCATTATCTGAATCAGCTTCAGCTTCAGCATCTGATTCTATCTGTCCCATCAAACACATGTTGACGGCTTCATCTTTCTCTTCATCCTTTTCTTCATCATCTGAGTGATCAAGCCAGTATTCATCCTCAGCCATCAGTGCTTTGACAACCTCCTGTTGCTTTTCAAGAAGCATCTTGTTCTTGTAATAAACGGAGTTTCTGACTTTTGGCCTTTGGCAGTCTCTGACATAGTGACCTATTTTGCCATAGTTGTAGCACGTTGGTGGTTCTGTCTGACTGGATCCTTCAGCTTTGAACTTTATTTCTTCTGGTTTCCTCTCCTCTAATCTCTTCCCTTCAGAGTGATATCTTCTCTCTTCAGGCTTCCTTTCCTCTGTTCTTTTCCCTTCATATCTCTTTCCTTCATATCTGCTTCCTTCAACCCTTTCCTTGTGGATGTAGTTGTTCGGACCAGAAGAATATCTCTGACTGTTTGAACTTGGCTTCGTGTAGAACTTTTTCTGAAAAGCATTTGATAGCAGAATCATTGCTTGCTTCAGTTGTTCATTTTCCTCCATGTCAGAGTTTGCATAACCTTCATCTTCTTTTGATTCATACACAATTGTCTTGTTTTTCTTCTTCCTGACAACAAGAGCAACTGTGTCGTCAACTGTCTTTCCTTTGTGTCTCTTTTCTTCTAGAATTTCATCCACCTCTTCTTCATTTTGTCTGAGGGTTTCATACACCTCATGAAGTGGAATCTCATTCAGATCTTTGATCTGCTTCATCTGCCTAGCAAATCTTTTCCTTTCCGGTTGAATAATACTCAAGAATTTGACGTTCAACTCAATTTAAGATTTGTGGACTTTGTTCTTGCTAAGTTCGTTCAGCCAAGTCACAAACGTTTTTGCTAATGTTTCTCCCACCCTGCCTCAAAATTCTTCATAATTATTTAGGCAGTTGGAGATTTTCAGCTGATTTCCAACCTTCGAACCCAGCATCATCTTTTCAAGCTGATCCCACATTTCTTTGTCGGAGGCTTTGTAGCTGTCAATCTTTACATAGATTTCATTTGGAATTCCTTGTAGAATGTATGACTTAGCTAATCTATCGCCTTTAGCTCTTCTGAGATTATCATCTTCTAGCTCATGAAACTTAAGATCAACCTCAGTCGACACATTTCCAACCAAACGAGTCGTCTTAACTGGTTTCATAACCCCTTCTTCTATAGATTTCTTGATGAAATCACCCAGCTCATGTCTGTCAACAAAGTTCAGGAACCTATCTTTCCACTGTTCGTATTCTCCTTTAAAGAGAACTTGTGGCTTGGTGTCAGTTCCTATTGCAAGGGCTTCTCTGGATGTCATTTTGAAGAAAAAATCTAAGTTTGGATTGGAGCAAAGAGGTTTGCGTTTCAAGGTTTGCGTGAGTTCGTCCTGTACTTCGAAAATTGTCTAAAAACTTGTTCCTGAAACGATTAGCAATACCAAACTCTTCCCTTATGTCTAGAAACACTTCTAGAACTGTATGTGAGCACTCGATCTCAATAAAACACATTTTTTGAAGAAGAATTTGATCGTACAGTACCTTTTTCCACTCGACTGTTTTCTCACTTAAATCACAAAATGGAACTCGATTAAAGCTTAAAAGTGAAATCAAACAACAACAACTCGATCTAGCATGCTAATCGATCACAACCTGATCGATTTTAACACCTAAAACACTTAAACACTCGAAATCACTTTTTCAAATAGAACACAGAGTCGTTTTCTGAAAAACTTGATTTTGATCTTAATCAGGCTCTGATACCAATTGTCGGTCCACACAATGTTTATATCAAGTTCTTAGATTAACAACACATAAAGATTACCAACCTGTATTGATTGTAATAAAAGGTTACAAGGTTGAACGATTCAAGCTATTTGTGTTCTCTGCATTTTCTCTCTTTTACACCTTTTTGTGTGTGTTTGTATGTGATCTGCTCTTGTCTAATCTGAGAGTTGTTGAGATATCAGATAATATCTGTTCTACCTAACATACATAATATCTAGTTTAGATATTATGTAAAATAAACATAATATCTATTTTAGATATTATGTAAACTAACTAAACTAAATAACTAACTATAATAAACTAACCAAACTAATAACTAACTAACTAGATATTAACTTAACTATTACAATGACAAACAATTACATTGACATTTATTACAAACGACATAGACTTTAATATCGAGAGTCGACGTTTCGGCTTTAGCTTCAGATTGCGATCTTCAGTTTGGATGATCTTGAATCCAATGAGACTGTGTCTTAACAGTTTCATTATTCTTGTTAAGAATCAGATCCTGACAAGTGGTATCAGAGCCTAGTATTCTCAGAAAGCTTCATTCATCATGGACAACACAGTTGAATCAAACAGTACTCTTGTTTCAAAGGTTCCCATGCTCAAACCTGATGAGTTTGACATGTGGAAAATTAGGATCAAACAATACATCCTCCTTACAGACTTTTCTATGTGGGACATTGTTGAGAATGGTCCCTCTGCTGAAGGTAAAATTGGACAAGATGGAAGAAGACCACCTCCAAAAAATGATGCTGAGAAGAAAGTGAGACAATTGGAGATGAAAGCCTTAAGCACCCTGCTTTTGGCCATTCCTAATGAGTATCAACATCAGTTTCACCACTGCACTGATGCTCAGATTCTATGGAATGCTTTAGAGAAGAGATTTGTTGGCACCAAGAGCACTAAGAGGAATCAAAGGGATATTCTCAAGCAGCAATATGAAAATTTTACATCTTCAAAGAATGAGTCTATGACTCAAACTTTTGATAGATTCAATAAGTTAATTGGTGAGTTAGCTACTGTTGGAGTCCAGATGGAACAAGATGATGTCAACCGAAAGTTACTCAGATCTCTTGGGGATGAATGGACCATGTACACTATTTCATTCAGACATAATGACAAATTGGAAGAAAAGGAACTGGATGATCTGTACAATGATCTGAGAGTGTTTGAATATGAGGTGGAAGCAAAGAAGAAGACTACTGGATATGTTCATAATGCTGCACTCCTATCAGCATCAACTGATTCTACTGCTAACCCTGAATTAGTTAATACTGCTAATGGAGTAAATCAAGAAAAAGGCAATGAATCTGTTTTTGAAGCCTTTCTTTCCAGCCATGGTAACTCCTCTTTAATCAATGATGACTTGGAGCAACTTCATCCTGATGATCTTGAAGAGATGGATATTAAATGGCAGATGGCCCTGCTTTCTATGAGGGTGAAGAAGTTCATCAAGAGGACTGGGAGGAACAACTTCTCCCAAAGAAGAGAAGATGGAGCAGGCTTTGATAAGTCAAAGGTGGAGTGCTACAAGTGTCATATGAAGGGACACTTTTCCAGGGAATGCAGAAATGGAGTGTCTCACAACAATCACCAACAAGCTCAGACTGGAAGCTTCAACCAGAACAGAAACTCTGCTCAAGCTCTTGTTTCTCAACAAGGAATGGGGTTTGACTGGAGTGATCAAGCAGAACAGACCATTCAAAATCAAGCTCTCATGGCAGAGGTATCTGATCTTCAAACTGAGGTACTCTCTAATCTCTGTTCTCAAACTTGTATAGACACTGTCAAAAGGTATAGGGATCACAACCAGAGTATGAGTGATGACCTTAAGAGGTTAGAAAAGGATAGAAAAGACTATGTGAAAATTGTTGAGAGGTTTGAGGAACAAATTAAAGGGTTCCAAGCCAATGAACTTCAACACACATATGATACAAATTACTGGAAGTGGGAGAAAAATGAGCTAGAAATGCAACTGACAAAGTCTAGAGAGGAGAATGAAAAGTTGAGAGGAGAGCTAGCCAAGGTTAAGCTAGATGTGGAAAAGTTTTCATATGCTTCTAAATCCATGGATTCAATTCTAAAGGTCCAAATCCATGATAAGCTTAAACCAGGAATTGGGTACAATACCACACCACCACCATACAACAACAACTACATCCCTCCTAAATCAGACTTGCTAGAGACCAAGGATAGGAAGGACTTGCATGAGGGAGCAACTAAGATAGATCCTTTAGATAAAGTAGTTGTTGAGGACAAGACTGAGAAAGAAGCTGGTAAGAGTAAGGATAATACTGTGAGTGGTGAGATTCCTTTAGAAAATAACATTCTTACCAATGAGGGTGGTGGAAGGGATTGGGTCAAATCTGATGACGTAGAGATGACTGAGGGAAAGTCTAAAAAGGTCCATTACAAGCAGACTACAGTTGTGAATCCTGTTCTTTGCAAACAGTGTGCGGGTAATAAGTCTGAGCCCCTAAAACATGATAAAAGGAGGGGCAATCAAAGAAATTGGAATAATCAATGGGATCAGAAACAAGGAGTTGATCTGAGTAGAATCATCAGACCAAAACCTTGTTTCATATGTGGCAAAATGAACCATCTTGCCAAGCACTGTTATTTTAATCCTATTAACCAAAGGATAAATTTTCAAAGATCTGTGCAAAAACCCTTTGGTTATAGGAAGGATGAAAGGAACCATGTGGCTAAGAAACCTGTTAAATCTAAAAGCCACATGAAGAAAAAGACTGTAAAAGAGAGTGTCAAGATGTGGGTTCCCAAAAGCACTAAAACTGTTAGTACTGCTACCACAAATAGTGCTGCTGACAAAGGTAGTGCTTCCAGAAGCAATACTGCTGCTATCAATGTTAGTGCTGCTGAGAGTATTAGTACTTCTAAAACTAACATTGTTAGTACTTCATCAGATGTTAATACTGCTAACTCTGTTAGTGTTTCTAAAAAGGTTAGTACTGCTAAACCTGTTAGTGCTGCTAACTCTGTTAGTACTTCTAAAGTTAGTACTGCTCCTAGTGTTTGTGCTACTAGACCAATCATATTGACAAAGTACTCCAATAAAGAGTGCTCTGATTTTAAAAGCCTCATCAAAAAGGAATGTAAATACTTTGATGAGAAAGGGAGACCCAAGACCACTTTGGCTTGGGTTCCCGATCAATACTAATTGTTTAATCTTATGTGCAGGGCAATCAGCAGCTCAAGGGGAAGAACATCTGGCATGTTGATAGTGGTTGCTCTAGGCACATGACAGGGAACATGTCATGCCTCAAGAATTTCAAGAAAATTGATGGTGGGAATGTTGCCTTTGGTAATACTCCAGATGGAGGTAAGATAAGTGGTAAGGGGGATGTAACCAAAGGTAAAATGACCTTTGAAGATGTATTCTATGTTGAGCAGTTAAGGTACAACCTGTTAAGTGTATCACAGGTTTGTGACAAAAAGCATAGTATATTATTCACTGATTCAGAATGCATTATCCTTGCTCCTGGATTCAAGGTTGTTGATGAAAAGATGATACTACTAAGAACTCCTAGAAAGGATAATGTCTATTGTTTGGATATGGAAAATGTTTCAAATGATTCATCCCTAAACTGTCTTGTTTCGAAAGCCTCTTTGGATGAATCATCACTTTGGCACAGAAGGATGTGTCACATGAACTTTAAAATAATGAATAAACTTGTTAAAAACAACCTTGTAAGAGGTCTGCCTTCAAAAGTATTTTCATGTGATGATCATTGTGTTGCTTGTCTCAAAGGCAAACAACACAAAACTTCTCATAAGTCCAAAGAGTTGAACACAATTTCTTCTTCTCTTCAGTTGTTGCATATGGATCTGTTTGGTCCTACAAATGTCATGAGCATAGGTAAGAAATCATACTGCTTAGTTATTGTTGATGATTACTCTAGATTTACTTGGGTATATTTTCTAAGGACTAAGGATGAGACAAGTGGACTGATCAAATCCTTTATTCTAAGAATTGAAAACCAAACAAATCAAAAGGTAAAAGTCATTAGGTCAGATAATGGTACTGAATTTAAAAATCTTGACCTAAACACCTTTTGTGAGGAAAAAGGAATTGAGAGGCAATACAGTGCTCCTAGGACTCCACAACAAAATGGTGTTGCTGAGAGAAGGAATAGAACACTGATTGAGGCTGCTAGATCTCTGTTAGCTGATTCAAAACTTCCAATTACTTTCTGAGCTGAAGCAGTTAATACTGCTTGCTATGTCCAAAACAGAGTTCTAGTAGTCAAGCCTAAGAACAAGACACCATAAGAGCTTTTAAATAAAAGAAAACCATTTATTGGTTTTTTCAAACCTTTTGGGTGTCCTTGTACCATTCTCAATACCAAAATTCACTTAGGAAAGTTTGATAGCAAAGCAGATGATGGTTTTCTTGTTGGTTACTCATCTCAAAGTAAGGCCTACAGAGTGTTTAATTCTTCTTCTAGAATAATTGAGGAAAGTGACAATATCAAATGCAATGAGAACTCACCAAATCCTATTGGTTCACGTCCTCAGTGGTTATTTGACATTGATTCACTAACTAACTCTTTGGGTTTCAGTAGTGATGATCATGCAGGATCAGGAAGTAGAGGATCAGGGGATGAATAAGTACAAGATATTATTCCTCAGTCTGTGATCTTTCCCATACCTACAATGAACCCTGTTGAAATTTGTGAAACGGAGACTGTTACTGAACCAATTCAGAGTGAAGAAGAAAGAAGAGATGAGGAGAATCCAGAGCATGAAGAGCCAGAAGTAGCTGATGAGATCCCCTCAGTTGACTTAAATGACTCCAATTTAGATGTGGGAATTAATGAAGAACCTAGTCATCAGACAAGAACTCAGAAAAATCATCCTCCTGAGCTGGTAATAGGAGACATCACTTCTCCTATGATGACTAGGAATCAAAGCAGACTTCAAGATTTGCAGGTAGGGGTGTTAGCGAGTCGAGCTTTTAACGAGCTACTCGAGCTCGAGCTCGTTTAACTCGAGCTCGATCTTTATTATTGTCGAGCTCGAGTCGATCTCGAACACAAAATAAAACTCATTTAACTTATCGAGCCGAGCTTTATAACACCAATGTTCGACTCGGCTCGTTCGAGAACTCGATTCAACTTTACGAGTCGAGTCGAGCCGAGTCGATCCATTCGAGCATACCCTTTTTCGAGCCAAACATGCTCATATATTTATTAAGCATAAAATAAAAATATACAAATTATCGAGCTCAAGCCGATAAACGAGTTAATCGATCGCGAGTTCGAACCCATAAACGAGCTTTGAGCTCGAGCTCGATAACTCAAAATATATTCGAGCTCGAGCTCGAGCCCTACATTGAGAAGTTAATCGAGCTCGAGTCGAGCTCGAGCCCAGTATTAATTTTTTGATCTCGGCTCGATTAAACTTCTACTCGACTCGACTCGGCTCGTTTACACCCCTATTTGCAGGATCAGCAACATACAATACTCTCTTGCTTTCTATCTCAGATTGAGCCTAAGAAGGCTTATGATGCAATGAAAGATTCAAGTTGGATAGAAGTCATGCAAGAAGAGTTGCTACAGTTTAAATTGCAAGATGTTTGGGACTTGGTGGACCTTCCAGAAGGTCATAGAGCAATTGGCACCAAGTGGATTTTCAGAAATAAAAAGGATGAGAGAGGAATAGTAATCAGGAACAAAGCAAGGCTAGTGGAACAAGGGTACACTCAGGAACAAGGCATAGACTATGAGGAAGTCTTTGCTCCAGTTGCATGGGTAGAGGCAATTAGGCTGTTTCTAGCCTATGCGTCATATATGAAGTTCAAGGTATATCAGATGGATGTGAAGAGTGCCTTTCTATATGGAACAATTGATGAAGAAGTATACGTCTGTCAGCCCCCTGGATTTGAAAATCCATCATATCCTGACAGAGTATACAAACTTAAGAAAGCACTCTATGGTCTACATCAAGCCCCAAGAGCATGGTATGATACTCTGTCTACCTATCTCTTGGAAAATGGGTTTGAAAGGGGGATCATTGAAAAGACCCTTTTCATTAAAATAAGTAAGAAGGACACCCTACTTGTTCAGATCTATGTGGATGACATCATATTTGGATCCACAAAAGATCAGATGTGTAGAGACTTTGAAGAGTTGATGCACAAGAGCTTCAAAATGAGTTCAATGGGTGAACTCACTTTCTTCCTTGGGCTTCAAGTGAAACAGCAGAAAGATGGGATTTTCATAAGTCAATCAAAGTATGTGAAAGATATCCTAGATAAGTATGGTTTATCAGACTCAAATCCAGTAAGCACACCAATGGAAACACACAAACAGATCACTGCTGATATCGAGGGGGAGGATGTTGATGTCCATCTTTATAGATCAATGATTGGATCTTTCATGTATCTCACAACCTCAAGACCAGATATCATGTTTCCAGTGTGTGTGTGCGCTAGATTCCAAGTCAAGCCAAAGCAGTCACATCTTCAAGCAGTTAAGAGGATTTTCAGATACTTAAGAGGGCAACCTAGATTAGGTCTTTGGTATCCTTATGAATCTACTTTTGACTTGATTGCATATTCAGACAGTGACTTGGGTGGTGCTAATATGGATAGAAAGTCTACTTCAGGAGGATGTCAGCTTTTGGGTGCAAGACTGGTTTCTTGGCAGTGTAAGAAGCAAACCACAGTGTCCTTATCCACAACAGAAGCTGAGTACATTGCTGCTGCAAGTTGCTGCTCTCAGGTTCTATGGATTCAGAATGAAATGCTGGACTATGGGGTAACCTTTCTTCACACTCCAATCCTCATTGACAATAGCAGTGCTATTAGCATTGTTAACAATCCAGTCAAGCACTCCAAAACAAAGAACATTGAAATCAGGTATCACTTTATTAGAGACTGCAATGAAAAGAAGCTTATTCAAGTTGCTAAAGTTCATACTGATAACCAGTTTGCTGATCTATTCACTAAAGCTTTTGATGTGGGTAGATTCACTTTCTTGGTCACAAGTGTGGGCATGATCAACTCTGAATGAGCTCATGTTTAAAAAGTGTTTGTATACCTGTTATTTGTTTATTTTTTTGGTGCTACTAATCATCTTTCTCAGGAAGTTTTATTGCTTTGCTTAGACTAACACAAGCTTCAACAGTGTAAGTATCGTTAATGCTGCCAGTGCAGTTTTAATGCTGCCAGTGCAAAGTTACTACTGCAGGTTCATTATTACTACTGCTAGTCTGAGTTACTACTTCAGGTATGTGTTACTACTGCTAGTTAGTTAATACTGCTAGTTAGTTAATACTGCTAGTTGGTTACTACTGCTCTCAGTTAATACTGCGAGTGGGTCAGTACTGCTTTAACTGAAATTAGGGTTAATACTGCTTCTTTCCTGAATTCTATAAATACCCTCTTTGCCTGCCAAAAAGCTCACAACGACTCTTTGAATACTGTTCGTCTTCTCTCTAACCCTTTTCTCTCAAGCAACCAGTGTGTTTCAGTCAAGAATCCTCAAGCCAGATGGCATCCATGGCATTTATTGATGAACACAATGAGATCGCAATGCTTCAAAAGCCTAAGCAGGCTGCTGGATTCCATCAAATAGTTGATTTTCTCAATTCCAGTCATATGGCTCATGCTCTTACAGTGTCACCACAAATTTACATCGAGCACCAGAAGCAATTTTGGGCGAATGCCACCGCTGTTACTGAACACGGTGTGTAGTTTATCAAGGCAAGGGTGTGTAACAAACCCTTGATAGTCTCTGAAGAGGTCATTCTCATCAGTCTACGACTAGACGATGCCTCAGGTATTACCTCTATCTCTAATGAGGATTTGTTTTCCAATCTCACAAGAATGGGGTATGAAGGCCAACTGGGTGTTTTCAAATTTTTCAAAGCTAACTTTTCTCACCAATGGCGTTTCTTTGTTCATACTCTTATGCACTGTATTTCTCGAAAAACTACTGGATGGAGTCAGTTCAGTAGTACCATTGCTTATGCTTTGGTCTGCTTGTCCACTGCCAGAAAGTATAATTTCTCAGAAATGATTTTCAATGACCTTGTGTCAAACTTGGATAATAAAAAGAGTTTCTATATGTATCCAAGATTTGTCCAGGCAGTTATCACCTCTGAATTGACGGATATTCCTCAGTCTAATGCGGTATATGTACCTAAAATCCCCAAGGGCAAGGTCTTTTCAAATATGAAAAGATCTGCCAAGGACTCGGAAGGAGTTGACACCCCATTGTTCTCTACAATGATGGTGGTGTCCCACAACCAAGAAGGTATGGCATCAGGGTCAAGGCCCTCACTAGACCATCCCACTGATAGCCAAACCCATCCTTCAACCACTATATCACTCTCTCAGTCCCTTGTTCTTAAGCCAACCCCAGTTATATCCAAAACTTATACTAAGATAAAGGTACACAAGGCTCCTTCCCCTGTTGTGCCTCCTACAAACCCAGAACCTCAAAGCCCTCTAATAGAGCATTCTCCATTAGAGAATATCCATAAGGAAACCACTGGGGTGTCTCCCAACCCCAAGGAGGTGCTCACTAAGGAGATGCATGAGCATGTGGGTGAGAAGGCTGCCACTACTCCTGCTATCACAGAGGAGGCCAGTGGTAACATCACTAAGACCTTCCCCACGACAACTTTGAATGAGCAATCATTCAAAGGCCCCGGGTGCCCAGAAACCAAGGAAATAGGTGGTGCTTTAGTCTGGCTGGAGATCCCTATTAAACATTCCAATGATCCCTCAAAAGGGGGTAACACTCCTGGAGAAGGTGAGGATAGATATGACTACCAGGAATTGATTTTTGCCATGTCCAACATGGCAACTGAACTGGATTCTCACAAGAAGGTTGTAAATGAACTCAAGAAAGTCATCATCAACCAACAAGAAGAAATCAGCACCTTAAAGAAGTTGGTTAAGAAGGTGGTTCAAAGAAGGTCAAAGCAAAGATTTGAGCTCAGAAGAAGGAACCCAATGGATGATGCTCCCAAAAAGGGGGAGTCAGAAGCTGAGGTCAACATGGAGAATGCTAACAATAAGGGGGAGAAACATGGAGATGAGGGGGAGTTTGCTGGTGGTAGTGGGGATAAGGTACAAGCAGTAGAAACATAAATAGGGTTTGAAAAAGCAGCAGTTACAGATAAAGCAGTAGAAACAGAAACAGTGTTTGAAAAAGCAGCAGAAACAGTTAATGCTGCTGAAGCAAGCAAAGCAGCAAAAACAGTTAATGTTGCTGAAATAAATGAAGCAGCAGAAATTGTTCAAGAGATATTAACTGACATCCTTAGCAGCAATTTGGAAGAAATTGAGATAGCTGAAGCATTAATCAAGGCTAAACATGACACTCCTAAGGTCACTTCAAAGACCAAAGGAGTTATCATCAAAGACAATGCTGAGGTTATCAAGAAAGCTAGTGATGATAAGGTAGCAAGCAAGGAGAAAGGCAAAACCAAGATAGTGGAATCTGACCAACCACTTAAAAAGCAAAAGTTGGTTGAGTCAGATGAAGCTTTGGCTAAGAAAATTCAGGCAGAACTTGAGCAAGCAGAAAAAGATCAAGTGGAAAAAGGTAGGGAGATGGCAAGAGCTCTAGCTGCAGAGCTTAATGAAGCATATCAAAAGAGTTTGGCAACAGAGATGGCACAGAAGAAATCTGCAATTCTAAAGAAGCCTGTAATGATCAAAATGGGTGCAAAGAAGAGGCAACCTTCACAGACCTACTTTGGCACCCAAGAGAGAAAGAAGATGATCACTTTCCTCAAAGGTGCTGTGGGAGTAAAAAAGGAAATGTTCACAAAAATGTCATTTGATCAAATCAAAGGTTTGTATGTGTTGGGAACTGAAGATGTGACCAAGTCATTAATGCTGCTAGTTCAGAGTTAGTACTGCCAGAGGATCTCAAAGTTAATACTGCTAGGTATTACTACTTCTAGTAGAATTAATACTGCTAGTCAAAGTTAGTGCTGCTTGAACAAAGTTAGTACTGCTTAGCTAGTTAGTACTGCTAGTGGTTAGTGCTGCTTAGTAGTTAATACTGCCAAGACTCAGTTAATGCTTCCAAGGTGATTAATGCTGCTTCTGAGATAATTTGAAGATAATGTTGAAGAGATCGCGTTTGGAGATAAACATGGAAAGCTTGAAGATAATTATGAAGATTATTTTGAAGATCTTTTTATGTTTAGTAATTATCTTGTATTCTTCAATATATGTATAGATTTGTTTAGAATAGCTAAGTAATTTTTTGTGAGAATAATTCTGAGTTTTTGTTCCAGAGAGAGAATCAACCTCAAGGCATCGTTCCTAATTCTAGAGAAGTAGAATTCGTCTTGAAAGAGCCTGTTCTTCAAGATTGAGGTTGTGAGTGAAAAGCTTGTAACTTGAATCATTAAGTAAAGTTTGCAAGTTGTGATTCATACTGTTTTTCTGTTTATTGAATATTAAAGTGTTTTTCCGCAACTTCTTTAATATTGTTTCTGAGTGTTCATAATTCTTGTTGAGAATTCGATCCTGACAAGTGGTATCAGAGCCTGTTCTCTCAGAAACATTCATTCATTCATCATGGAAAACTTTGCAGAATCAAACAGTACTCTTGTCTCTAAGGTTCCAATGCTCAAACCCAATGAGTTTGACATGTGGAAGATCAGAATCAGGCAATACATTCTCCTCACTGACTACTCAATGTGGGATGTCATTGAGAATGACCCCTCTACTGAAGGTCAGATTGGACCAGATGGGAAAAGATCTCCACCAAAGACAGATGGTGAGAGGAAGATCAGGCAGACAGAGATGAAGGCCTTGAGCACTCTGCTCTTGGCCATCCCCAATGAATATCAGCATCAATTCTGCAACTGCACTGATGCTCAGATTCTCTGGAATGCTCTAGAGAAAAGATTTGCTGGAACTAAGAGCACCAAAAGAAATCAAAGGGATGTTCTGAAGCAGCAGTATGAGAACTTCACTTCTTCAAAGAATGAGTCTATGACTCAAACTTTTGACAGGTTCAACAAGCTTATTGGTGAACTGGCTACTGTTGGAGTGAAGATGGAGCAAGATGATATCAACAGGAAGTTCCTCAAGATCTCTTGGGGATGAATGGACTATGTACACTGTCTCATATAGACAGAGTGAAAATCTGGAAGAGAAGGAACTAGATGATCTGTATAATGATCTAAGAGTTTTTGAATCTGAGGTAGAAGTTAAGAAGAAGCCCATTGGGTATATTCATAATGCTGCACTTCTATCAGCATCTACTAATACTACTGCCAACCCTGAAGCAGTTAGTGCTGCTAGTGGAGTGAATTCAGAAAAAGGCACTGAAACTGTCTTTTAAGCCTTTTTGTCCAGTCACAGCAACAACTCCTTGATTAATGATGATCTGGAACAACTTCACCCTGATGATCTGGAGGAGAACGACATTAAATGGCAGATGGCCATGTTATCTATGAGGGTGAAGAAGTTTATTAAAAGAACTGGGAGGAACAACTTCTCTCAAATAAGAGAAGATGGAGCTGGTTTTGACAAGACAAAGGTGGAATGCTATAAGTGCCACATGAAGGGACACTTTGCTAGAGAGTGCAGAAGTGGTGTGCCAAATAACAACCACCAACAAGCTCAGAATGGAGGCTACAATCAAAACAAGAACTCTGCTCAAGCCCTTGTTTCTCAACAAGGAATGGGGTTTGACTGGAGTGACCAAGCTGAGGAAGCCATTCAGAATCAAGCTCTTATGGCAGAGGTGTCTGATCTCCCCTCTGAGGTAATTTCTAATCTTTGTACTCAGTCTTGCATAGACACTGTCAAAAGGTACAGGGATCACAACCAAAACATGTGTGATGACCTCAAAAGACTAGAAAAGGACAGAAGAGATTATGTGTTGATAGTTGAGAGGTTTGAAGAACAAATCAAAGGCTTCCAAGCCAATGAACTTCAACACTCTTATGACACAAACTACTGGAAGTGGGAAAAGAATGAGTTAGAGACCAAACAGTCTAAGTCCAAAGAAGAGAATGATAAGTTGAAAGAAGAACTAACTAAGGTTAAGCTTGATGTAGAAAAGTTTTCATATGCTTCAAAAGCAATGGATTCTCTTCTAAAGGCTCAGATTCATGATAAGATGAAGCCTGGTGTTGGATACAACAACACACCCCCTTCTTACAACAACAACTACATCCCTCCTACATCAGACTTGTTAGAGACCAAGGAGAAAAAGGACTTGTCTGAGGAAGCCTTTAAGATAGATCCTTTGGATGAGGTGGTTGTTGAGGATATGACTGTGAAAGAAGCCGGTGAGAATAGGAACAATGCTGTGAGTAAAGAGATACCCTTAGAAAACAACATTGTTACCAATGAGGGTGGTGGAGGATCTGGGTCAAGTCTAAAGAGATAGAAAAGACCAAAGGAAAGGCCAACAAGGTCCATTACAAATAGACCACTGTTGTGAATCCTGGCCCTTGTAAACAGTGTGCTTGCAATAAAACTGAGAGCCTAAATTCTGGTACAAAGAGAGGTAATCAAAGAAACTGGAATAATCAATGGGCTCAGAAACAAGGAGTTGATCTGAGTAAAATAATCAGACCAAAACCTTGTTTCATATGTGGCAAGTTGAATCATTTGGCTAAGCACTGTTTCTTTAACCCTATTAACCAAAAGATGAACTTTCAAAGATTTGTGCAAAAACCTGTTGGTTATAGGAAGGCTGGAAAGAAACATGTGGCTAAGAAATTTGTTGAAACCAAAGGCCACATGAAGAAAAAGGTTTTAAAAGAGAGTATTAAAATGTGGGTGCCTAGAAGAACTAAAACTGTTAGTACTGCTACATCAAATAGTACTGCTGACAGGGATAGTGCTGCCAGAAGCAATACTGTTGCTACCAGTGTTAGTACTGCTGAGAATATTAATGCTTCTAACACTGTTAGTACTTCTTCAAAGGTTACTACTGCTAACCCAGTTACTGCTGCTGACACAGTTACTACTTCTAATAAGGTTAGTACTGCTAAGCATTCAAGTGCTGCTAATGCAGTTAGTACTTCTAAAACCAGTACTGCTTCTAGCAAATGTGCATCCAAACCCATTATTGTGACAAAGTACTCCAGCAATGAGGAGTCAAAGTTTAAAAATCTTGTCAAGAAGGAATGTAAATATTTTGATGAGAAAGGGGTACCCAAGACCACTTTGGCTTGGGTTCCTAATCAATACTAACTGATTTATCTTATGTGCAGGGCAACCAATAGCTTAAGGGGAAGAGCATCTGGCATGTTGATAGTGGTTGCTCTAGGCACATGACAGGCAACATGTCATGCCTTCAGGATTTCAAGCATATCAATGGAGGACATGTTGCATTTGGAGACAATCTTGCAGGTGGAAAAATAAGTGGAAAAGATAATGTTACAAAAGGTAAGATGACATTTGAGGATGTCTACTATGTTGATCAGTTAAAGTACAACCTGTTAAGTGTATCACAGGTTTGTGACAAACAACATAGTATATTATTTACCAATACAAAATGTATGATCCTTGCTCCAGGATTCAAGGTAGTTGATGAAAGCATGATACTACTTAGAACTCCAAGAAAGGACAATGTTTATTGTCTCGATATGGATAATGTTTCAAGTGATTCATCCCTGAACTGTCTTGTTTCAAAAGCTTCTGTGGATGAATCATCTCTTTGGCACAGAAGGATGTGTCACATGAACTTCAAGACAATGAACAAACTTGTTAAAAACAACCTTGTAAGAGGTTTACCATCAAAAGTCTTTTCATGTGATGATCATTGTGTTGCTTGTCTTAAAGGCAAACAGCACAAAACTTCTCATAAGTCCAAAGAGTTAAATACAATTTCTTCATGTATTCCAGGTTTGTACAGGCAGTTATAACCAATGAATTGACGGATATACCTCACTTTGATGAGGTATATGTACCTAAACCCCCTAAAGGCAAGGTCTTCTTAAACATGAGAAGATCTGCTAGGGACTCGGAAGAAGTTGACACCCCATTGTTCTCAACAATGATGGTGGTGTCCCAACCACAAGAAGGTATGGCCTCAGGGTCAAGGCCCTCATTAGACCAACCCACTGAGAGCCAATCCCAACCTTCCCTCTCTCAAATTTTTCCTCAGTCCTTTGCTGCTAAACCCACTCCTATGATATCCAAGACTTATGTCAAGAGAAAGGTACACAAGGCTCCTTCCCTTGTTGTACCTACTATTAACCAAGAGCCTCAAAGCCCTCTATTGGAGCATTCTCCAATAGAGAATATCCAAAGGGAAACCACTAGGGTGTCTCCCAACCCTGAGGAGGTGCTCTCTAAGGAGATGAATGAGCATATGGGTGAGAAGGCTGCCACTACTTATGCTAGCACAGAGAAGGACAGTGGTAACATCTCTAAGACCTTCCCCATGGCAACTTTGGGTGAGAAATCAACCAAAGGACCCTGGCGCCAAGAAACCAACGGGGTAGTTGGTGCTTCTGCTAGGCAGAAGGCCACTACTAAAAGATCCAAGGATCCCTCAAGGATGGGCAAAACATCCAAAAAGGGTGAGGACAGAACTGAAACTGATGAATTGATGGCAAAAGGTTCCAATGATCCTTCAAGGGTGGGTAAAACACCTAAAGAAGGTGAGGATAGCTATACTTACTTGGAATTGATGGAAACAATAGCCAACATCAATGTTGATGTGGTTAATCAAGGAAAGAAAATCAAGGCATTGCAGCAAGTGGTCATCTCCCAACAAGAGCAGATTTCAAAACTCAAGCAATTGGTGGGAAAACTCATTACCAAGAAAAGAAGAAAGCAGTTTGTTCTAAGGAGGAGAGAGGGGGCAAACAAAAAGGAGGAGAAGAATGCTTCCAAAAAGGGGGAGAGTTCAAGCTCAGAAAAGATGGATCAACAGATTGAGGGGGAGAATGTTGAAGCAATGAGAGAGTTTGTTGAAGAGAGGGCTGAAGAAAAAGCTGAAGGTGTGATAGAAACAGAAATATTTGCTGAAGCAGCAGTAAATAAGGCTGAAGCAGCAGAAACAACACCAGCAGCAGTAACAACCCCAACAGTAGAAACTGTTACTACTGTTGAGCCAAAAAGAGCAGCAGAAACTGTTAGTGCTGCTGAAACTACACAAGCAGCAGTAACAGGGTTAACACCTGAAGAGATTGAAGTAGCAGAGATGCTTGTAAAAGCAAAGAATGACACTCCCAAAGCACAGGGAGTGGTCATAAATGAAGGGGGAGCAAAGAGAACAGAAAAGAAAGACATGGCTGCAGATGCAAAGAGAAAAGGGAAAGAAAAGATGATAGAATCTGATCAACCAACCAAAAAGCAAAAGATGGTTGAGTCAGATGAAGCATTAGCCAAGAAACTACAAGAAGAGATAAATCAAGCAGAGAAAGAGCAGGTTGAGAAAGACAGAGAGATAGCCAGAGCACTAGCTAATGAATTAAATGAAGCATTTCAGAAAGGTTTGGAAACAGAGAAAGCAAAGCAAAGGGCAATAAGCATGAGAAAGGCTATGATGGCTAGATCAAGTGTAAAGAAGAGAAGGTCTTCACAAACTTACCTTGCAACTCAGGAAAGAAACAAGATGATAACTTTCTTGAGGAGTGCAATTGGTGTGAAGAAAGAAATGTTTATAAAGATGAATTTTGATCAAGTCAAGGGCTTATATGAGAAAGAAATGGGAAAACTACAGAGTAATGAAAAGGCCAGAGTGGAGTTTGAAAGGAAAGCCAAGGAGAGGCATGATGTGAACATTAATCAACCCTTCCCTGAAAGTGAAGAGGGAACTCCAACAAAAGAAAAGGCAGAGATTATGGAAGAAGAGACTTTAGCTCAGAAGATCAAGAAAATAAAAAGAGTTAAGTCTATTGCTTCTAAAGGTCCTAGATCATAGGAAAGGAAAAAGGAAGAAAAGAAGAAGGAAGCTACTATAGGGAAAAGTCAAAGGATTCTGAAGAGAACCAAGATGATGGCCAAAAGAAAGAAAATTGACAAGAAGCCTAGAGTAGAAGAAGAGAAAAAGGTTGCTGAAGAAGAAGAGGCACCTAAGAATGAAGAAAAGAGAGATGAATCTCAGGAAGTACCACAGAGTTTAGATGTAAATATGTATATGGTGGTAATGGATAAAATTCCAAAGCCTATCACAGCTGAACCTGTTGGATTCAAACCTCCTGAAGTTATCCACTGGGATACTATGGAGGTGGATGGTAAGAAGTATATCAGGCTGAAAAGAAAGGATGAGAAGTATTATGTGTTTTCAACATGGAATAAAATTGTCAGAGAATGTTCAAGATCTGATTTAGAAGAGATGTTTGAAGTTGGTATGAAATTACATGCAGATCAGTTGAAAAGCTCCAGGGTTACCAATTATGAAGTTGGTTATGGAGTATTTGTGTATGTTATTCAATCTAGAAGCAGTAAAGCATATAATCAGAGATGTGTTTGAAGCTGTTAGAGGATGGACTTTTTATGAAAGGAGTGGAGTCTATGAATTGGCCATGGATACTTTTCACATGGAGTATTACTTGGTGGATAGGGTCTACAATCACACAAGTCTGAAGCTTCATGCCATGTTAAATAAGAAGCTAAGTTGTGCACCAAATTCAGAAATGGAAAAGTATCTAATTCAGAGAACTATCAATCAGAGTATGGGACTGGATCCTAACACTGGATTGAATCAATGAAAGTTTTGGAAGCATCTGAAGAACTTGACTTCTCTTTCTAAAAGTCAAGTTAGGGGGAGATTGTTGGGAACTGAAGATGTGACCAAGTCATTAATGCTGCTAGTTCAGAGTTAGTACTGCCAGAGGATCTCAAAGTTAATACTGCTAGGTATTACTACTTCTAGTAGAATTAATACTGCTAGTCAAAGTTAGTGCTGCTTGAACAAAGTTAGTACTGCTTAGCTAGTTAGTACTGCTAGTGGATAGTGCTGCTTAGTAGTTAATACTGCCAAGACTCAGTTAATGCTTCCAAGGTGATTAATGTTGCTTCTGAGATAATTTGAAGATACTGTTGAAGAGATCGCGTCTGGAGATAAACATGGAAAGCTTGAAGATAATTATGAAGATTATTTTGAAGATCTTTTTATGTTTAGTAATTATCTTTTATTCTTCAATATATGTATAGATTTGTTTAGAATAGCTAAGTAATTTTTTGTGAGAATAATTCTGAGTTTTTGTTCCAGAGAGAGAATCAACCTCAAGGCATCGTTCCTAATTCTAGAGAAGTAGAATTCGTCTTGAAAGAGCCTGTTCTTCAAGATTGAGGTTGTGAGTGAAAAGATTGTAACTTGAATCATTAAGTAAAGTTTGCAAGTTGTGATTCATACTGTTTTTCTGTTTATTGAATATTAAAGTGTTTTTCCGCAACTTCTTTAATATTGTTTCTGAGTGTTCATAATTCTTGTTGAGAATTCGATCCTGACAGTATGAGGCATAGATGACTAAGTTACAAGGAAATGACCAAGCAAGAGTTGAAGTGGAAAAGAAGATGAAAGAGAGGCATGACCTTCAAATACAAAAACCATTTCCTGATGATCATGAGACACCAAGGAAGGAAGCTACTTTAGGTGAAAGTTTGAGGACTTTGAAAAGAACAAAAATGATGGCAAGAAGAAAACCAGCTAAGAAACCTAGAGTGGATGAGGAAGAAGCTGAGAAAGAACAGAAGGTAGCTGAAGAAGAAGGGGCACCTAAGTCTGATGAACAGGAAGCTCAATCTCAGGAAGAACCATCCAGTACTTCTGATGTGAATATGTACATGGTGGTGATGGAAAAAGTGCCTGAGCCTATAACAACTGAACTGGTTGGTGTCAAGCCTCCTGAGATTATTCACTGGGATACCATGGAAGTAGATGGAACGGAGTATATCAAGAGGAAAGATGACAAGTTTGAAGTGTATTCTACTTAGGCCAAGATTGTAAGAGTATGCTCCAGATCTGATTTAGAGGAAATGTTTGAGGTGGGGATGAAATTATATGCTGATAAGCTGAAAACTCTAGGGATACAAATCACATTGAATACTTCTTAGTGGATAGAGTTTACAACCATAGCAGGCTAAAGCTGCATGCTATGTTGAAGAAAAAGCTTGGTTGTGCACCAGATTCTGCAATGGCAAGATACTTGATCCAGAGAACTCTTAATCAAAGTTTGGGGCTGAATCCTGATACAGGATTATGAGCAATGGAGTTTTGGGAGCATCTGAAGAACTTGACTTCTCTTCTCTAAAAGTCAAGTTAGGGGAGATTGTTGGGAACTGAAGATTTGTTTAAGTATGATTACTGCTGCCAGTACAACATGGTTATTACTGCTGAGCCAAATTACTACTGCTTGTAGAAATTAATACTGCTAAGCATAGTTACTACTGCTGGTGAAGATTAATACTGCTCAGAGTGTTAATGCTGCTATGACTTAATACTACTTATGTGATAATCTTGGTAAGCCGCGCAGATCAAGGTTTGAAGATAATCATGGAAGGTTGAAGATAATTATGGAAGAATATACTGAAGATCTTTTATGTTTTGTAATTATCTTTTATTTTCAGTATATGTATAGAATTATTCTGAATAGTTTGTTAGATGAGTATTCTAAGCTTTTGTTTTGAGAGAGAATTGACCTCAAGGTTTACAACCCTAGTTCTAGAGAAGTAGAATTCGTCTTGGTGAGCCTGTTCATCAAGATTGAGGTTTTGTGTGAAAGCTTGTAACTTTAATCATTCAATAAAGTTTACAAGTTGTGATTTCTACTTTACTGTTACATCGATATTTGAATATTAAAGTGTTTTTCCGCAACTTCTTTAATATTGTTTCTGAGTTTCATTATTCTTGTTAAGAATCAGATCCTGACAAATTCTAAGTTATGTCTAATTTTCTTAAGTGTGGGATTCGCATAATGCTTCCTTGCGAATCCTGAACACTTCCTTTGTTATTCCATTCCTAAGTCTAGGGATTCGCAACTTAGTGTTCTGCGAATCCTATACTTGGTGAATTTCAGAAAATGCTTTTCAATGTCAAATTTTTCAAAATGTTGTTTCTGACCTCTTGGACTTTGTCCAAACCTTTATGTCTCATCTTTCAGGTCAAATGGCAGCTAGCAATTCTCCGAATGTAAAAATGGATGAAAACTCTATCCATGAGGCTGAGCAGGAGCACTCCATTCCATCAAACAGAATAGTTGATCTTCCACCACCAAATGTCAATCCTGACATGTTACTCATCCTACCATCTGATATGCTGCCTCAGACCGCCAACAACCACAAGTTTGAGTTCAAGTTGAACATCCATCCTTTGGTGAATCTCATCCTTCAGAATCATCCTCTGAACAAAGCACTGTCTAATAGTGCGGATGTGCCAGAAATCTATGTTCAACAAGCATGGAAGACCATCCATCTCACTCACATCACTGTTGGACAAATCAGATGTCCAGTTCTCAGAGTCAAAGTTGACTTCTTCTCTGCTGACATTTCTCTTGAGTTGTTCAGAATATCCCTTCAATTACCAGAAGCAAATTCAATGGAGGGCAGAACAGAATTTGATGAATTACCCACTGAAGAAACTGCTCTTGCTAGAATTAGAGAAATGGGATATGTTGGTGACCTTAACAAAGTTAGCCAATTCAAGAAGAACAATTTGCCACCTTTCTACTATGCATTGTTCTCAGTCATCAACCGGTGCTTAACAGCGAAATCATATGGAACTGACAATGCAAGCAGCCATATACTGAAGCTTTTCTAGTCTATAGTGCATGACTTGCATATAGACTATGTTATAGTATTTTGGACTGAACTTCTTGAGAAGATTTCTGCCAAAAGCAACACTGTCAAAGTCCTCAACTATTTTCCATATCAGAGGTTCATGACTATCTTGGTCAAAAGTGTACTGAGAGGGAACAGGCAGATTCCCTGAAGAAGTTCTCATGAAATAGTTGTGATGCATAAAATGAAGTTCTTACTTAAGCAGAAGAAACAATTTGCTTACTCTATGCCCATTCCAGAAGCGTTAATAAGATATGTTGATCCAGAGGTTGAGTGCCTTCTAGAATATATAGAATCTATGGCACATCCAGAACCGGTTGTACCTACCTAAGGTTCATCCCCTAGGCGAGTGGAGTCTGAGAGGGTACCTGTAACTCAGGGAGTTCACGTACGGGGTGTGAAAAGAAAAGACACTGAGAGGGCAACCGGAGGCGGTCGGAGACCAAGACTTGAGACTTCAGGGTCACGGGTTCTTACCCCACCTCATGTGACACATGTAGTCAATGAAGGTCTAGTCTCTGAAGATGCCTTGGATCAACAACAACAACAACAACAACATATCTCTGAACAACATTCTATTGAAGAACAAGAAAAAGAAACACAAACTACTGAAGAAGTGCATTCTGTTACCAGTTCACCGGACAGAATCACTGAAAATATTGACTTGGGAAGAGAAGAAATAGATTCTGAGAAAACAATAATCGAACGAAGAGATGATGATGATGGAAATGATGCTGATGAATCAGATGAGAAGGATGATGACAACAACAATGATGATGGTGCTGGAATTCTAAATGCTGAGGATGATGACCATCTAGATGCCTTTGCAGATTTCCATAATATGGAAATAGACACCAATATTGTTGAACTTAATATTGCCACTACTGAAGCAGTCATTGATGATGTTTTTGGAGGAATAAGGAGAACTAAGGGAGACATAGTTGAAGATGAAAGTGAGAGCTTGAGAGAAAGGGAGAGAAAAGAAATAGAAGAGAGAAAGAGAGAGCGACCAACAACCCACTATTCCAGAAGATATGTTGATCACACACTTCAGTGCATTTGTTGCTTGAAGATGTAAACATGAGTAGATCACTCATGCACTCGCACGCCCAAACCAACCACTCTGATTCTTCTCAACAGGAATTAGTTTTATTTTTTCACGGGGATTCAACACACAATCTATCAATGTCTCATTCGGAGACATCTGATATTGAAAACAGAGATCAGTTTCCGCCGATCTTAATTTGTTTGAATGCACAAGTCCTAGAGCCAATTGTTAGACAAGCAATTTTTTTTAATAGGACACTTTTTGTAGGTTTTGATCTCAGTCGTCTTCGTGACCTGAGCGGAACATCCCGAGTAGATCCGCAATCCGAACTACGAGGGCCGGATGGAAATCCTGTCATAGCTAACTTCATGCCAGCTTTGAACACATGTCACACAGTGGAATCATCTACTGTTGTGCAAACGGGCAATCTAAGTGATCCCGGTGTCAGCTTACCTGACTTTGTGTCAAGGGAATATCTCGACAGCGCCCTAAAGGCTATTGAGAACAGGTGGTAGGAGAAATTTGATAAAGTTGAAAAGGAGCTGGGGGACATAAAAAGAATGTTAAAGGGGAAGCAAATTGCTGAACCTGAGCCTACAAGGAGAGAACCAGATTTACCTACCCCATCACCTCATACACAGAACCCTGTTGACTTATCCATCGATGAGCTGAATTAATTACTTCTCGCAAAACTTTTATCTGAAGCTCCGGATAACCAACAGGATGCAAACCTTTTTCCCTTCTGCACTCCCACCATCAACAACAACCAACACCAATATCTGTGAAACCAACAGATATAGGTAGAGCCCTAGAGAAAACTTTTCTGACGCAGATGTACTAATAGCTTTCACTCTTTTAAATCAATATTTTCAGTTATCTTGCCAAACCCAAGCAGTTGTTCAATTTAGAAGACATGATCATGATCGTGATCATGAGGGGGAGACAAGGAGAGAATAGTCTGCCTCTGGAAGCCAATTAGTTGTGGTGGAGAACGTTGTGCCAATAAGTACTGTACCTGGAAGAGAGAGATCTAGCTATCAAGGTGAAGGTACAAGTACTAGTCAAGAAGAAGGAGAGTCAAGAAACCTAGTTGTCTATGTTGTTAATGACAAGTCAAGGGTTGAAAAGCCTATGACTGCAACTTGTGAAGAAGTAATGGAGGCCATGGGAATCTTAGCTTGCAATTTTGTTGATGTAGATGAGCTAGATACTGACGAGCAAGCTGAAGCTAAATATGACATGTTTTGGAAAGTGAGAGAAGGAGAAAAGGAAATAGATTTTGGTCTTCAATGTGCAAGCCTTCCAGAGAACTCTGTCAATGCTGAAGAGTTTGTCAAAAATGCATCTGAAGCAGAAGTTCCTGGAAGTGTTCTAAATGAAAGTATCTTTGATGATATATTTGGTGAGGATTTTGGAACAAATGATCAAGATGATGAGCCATTACAGACTGCTGAGCCAGAGCATGTGAATGTGGCTGATCAAGAAGAAGATCCCTACATTCCAAATGCTATTCCAATAGTTTCTTCTGACAGAAACTGTGTTTTTCCTTCGACTAGTGAAACTTCTGCTCCTAAAGTTCAAAATGTTGCCTTGCCTCTGCCCAAGTCTGTAGAAAGGGTTTTCAGAAAAAATGTCTCAGATCCTACTGCTCCTATCTTAATTAACATGGAAAAATTGAGAAGATCTCTAAGTAAAGAAAGGAGGAGAATGGATAGAGAAGAGAAAAGAAGAAAGAGGGAAGCCAGTGAAAGAGAAGAGAAAGAGAAAGTTGAAAAAGAAAGAGCTGATGCTGAAGCTTTACTCTATATCAGAAACCCTGACAGTCCAAAAATTCTGAGTGCTACTGAAAGACCAAAGCTTGTGTTCGTAACGCCTATGGAAGCTGAATTTCTTGCAAAGAAACACCAGGATGCTGAAGAAGGTCCCTCTGTTCCAGTCAGAGTTGGATGTACTCCTTTTACAGGTTATGACGAACATGGCACATCTCTAGAATTTATCAAACTGATCATAAAGTCTCTCAGAGTTCCATTCCTTGAATAATCCATCAAGATTTTTGTGAAAGAGCTAATAAAGATTGATCCTTGCAAGCTATATGGAGTGATTGACAGACCTCTTGACTACCAACGAAATTATCTGAAGTTTGTTGAGAACTTTTCAAGAACAAAAGGTTATGCTAACAGACTTGGAATCCTTCAGATAAAAGAAGCCAGGATGAAGAACTACTTTGTTGTCTGGTATCCAGAGTTTGATGTTCAGAGGAGAGACCTACAGGAATCAACCTTCAGTGAAGCTGATTTTGAAAACCTGAACATAGCAGACCTAGAGTTCATTTATCATGAATTCAGAAGCAGAGCAGTCACACCTAAAGCTGTAGTGTTCGCACTTGAAGCAGTGAAAAGGTACATGAGGTGTCTGGTCAACAATTCCTACATTCTTGATTTTCAGTTGGTAGCAGAGACTAATCAGAACAGTATAAACCTGACTGCCCCCAACTTCAATCACTACTTGATGAGAGATTTAGAATTTTTCACGCCAGATGTAACTCCTGAACTTGGAGTTATATACATCAACACTGAAACTCACAAGAAGAAATTCATGCGAGCAAGTGAAGTAGCCAAATTCTTTGATGGAACTTTGAAGATGGTGCTGAGAGAGCTTGAAGAGAGGCATAAACATTCTGAATTGAAAAGAGTTGAAATGGGATATCACATGCCTAAATCTGATAGAATTGCTATGGAAAGAATGATTCAAGAAATCAGAGATAAGATTGAATTCAGAGAAGGCATAAGAAGGTTTGAAAGTTTTTTATCCATGAGGAGGACAAGTTTCAGAAGGTGGAACTGTTGATGATTACATCCTTGATTAAAAGGGGGAGATTGTTAGATCAGGTTTAATCAAGTTGTAATAGTTAGTCTCTTGTTATCTTTTGTTATGTATTTTGTTAAGTTTGACTTGTGTAGGTGTCAAGTTAATTGACCCTATATATAGTCCCTTGTTATTGCCTTTTTAGGTCAAGTTTTCCTTGTCATCTCATTAATAGTATTGTAGCCAGCCTTCTTTTGTGAGATATATGAATACAATATTTTTCCAATCAATGATTTTCTTCCTTTGATTCTTATTTGTTAATACTCTGATTATTATTGTTTGTGCTTGAATATGGAACAACACTCATACCAAGAGAGCTCGACGACTGTGAGAGGGCGGGGAGCTGCAAGGGCTCGTGGTCGGGGCCGAAATCAGGTCTTTGTGACTCACGAAACTTTTGCTGCAAAAATGGGAAAGCTTCAAGAGACCCTGCAAGCGCTGCTGGCTTATCAAGAGAAAACAACCTCGGGAAGCAGAGATAAGAGCGAGAGCAGAGAAGTTACAGAACTGTCAAGTCCACCGACAACTGAAGTGGGGGGTCATTCCCCATTGGTGACCTTGACGGCAACGAAGATGACTCCAAAGGGATGTAGTTACAAGGAGTGTGCAGGCTGCAAACATCATACTTACAAAGGGGAGTGTGACCCAGGTGATGAAATAGATTAAAGAGATGGAGTTGGTATTTGCTACCAGCAAGTGTGCCAAGGAAGACAAGGTGACTTACGCCTTATCCATGCTGAGCTCTGAAGCCACCTTGTGGTGGGATGCAGAAACTGGTGGATTAAGGGTGGTTGCAGCAGAGGGTATGTCATGGGGGACTTTCGTGGGAAAATTTAAGACACAATTATGCCCTCTGGCGGCAGTGAAGAAGTTACAAGAGGAATTTCTGGGGCTGGAACAAAAGGACATGTCTATAAGGAAGTACACCACTAAATTCATTGAGAAGTCTCGTTTTGCCAGATCATATATGCCATACGAGGAGAGTAGAGTGGAACGTTTTATTTTTGGGCTGAGGACCAGTTTGCGGGAGTGGGTCTCTGCAAGGGAACCAGCTACCTTTCAGGCTGTCGTGCATGCGACTGAAATGAAAAAGAAGGAAAAGAACCGCCAGATGACTGATAGAGTCGGCGACAAGAGAAAATGGGATGGGCCGACAAAAGATCCGAGAAAGGAAAAGAATTCCAGAACAAAGCTGAGAGGGGGTCGAGGGTTTGGAGAGAAGCCTTGCGGGAAGTGTCACCGGGTACATCGGGGAGAATGTGGATCGGGGGAAAGATCTTGTTTTCAGTGTGGAATGCCAGGGCACATGTCTAGGGATTGCCCGAACAAGAAAATTTGTTATCAGTGCGGATCGCCAGATCATCTTCGGTCAGATTGCCCGCAGGTCAAGCGGGGTGGACCAGTTCAAACTGGGGATCATGGGGGAGGAAAAAGGGAAGAAAAGAAGTGGGAGTCGGCTCAGGGAAGGCCTTTAATATGACGGTAACGAAGACGGAGGAGATTCCGGATGTAGTCGCAGGTACGTTTCTGGTAAACTCTACTTGTGCTAGAGTATTGTTTGACTCAGGAGCGATTTGCTCTTTTATATCCCCTGTGTTTGTTCAGAGTTTGGGATTAAAGCCTAAGCGTTTAGGGCTAATGTTTGAGGTAGAAACCGCCGATGCTAATCAAGTATCGATTATGGAGGTGTTTGAGGGATGTGTGATAGACATCGAAGGGAGTTTAGTACCAATGGTGCTATTCTCTATGGTGATGAGAGAGTTCGACGTGGTCCTTGGGATGTATTGGTTGGCTAGAAACGATGCTAGTATTGTCTGTAATAAGAAGATGATCCGTATGGTATTACCTGAAAAAGGGGTGGTAGTGATCTATGGGGATAGACGGGAGAGGGATTCTAGTTTAATTTCCATGATCAAAGCGAATAAGAGTTTGAGAAAAGGGTGTAGAGGATTCTTAGCGTATGTAGTAGATGCTAAGAAAGAGAAGGGTAGAATGGAGGAAGTTCGGGTAGTGAGCGAGTACCCGGAAGTATTTTCGGAGGATTTTACAGATCTACCTCCTGATCGTTAAGTCGAATTTCGGATCGAATTGGTGCCTGGTGCCGCTCCGATCGCGCGTACACCGTACGGATTAGCACCCTCAGATACGAAAGAAATGATGTCGCAATTGAAAGAATTTCTAGACAAGCGATTTATTAGGCCTAACACTTCTCCCTGGGGAGCGCCGGTCCTTTTTTGTGAAAAAGAAGGATGGATCTATGCGGATCTGCATAGATTACAGGGAGCTCAACAAGTTGACAATCAAGAATAAGTATCCAATTCCAAGAATATACGACTTATTCGATCAGCTTCAGGGAGCCAGTTTCTTCTCCAAGATCGATTTAAGGTCAGGATATCACCAACTCAAGGTGAAGGAAGAATATATACCGAAAATAGCCTTCCGTACAAGATATGGACATTACGAGTTCCTTGTAATGCCATTCGGGTTGACCAACGCTCCTGCAACTTTCATGGATATGATGAATAGGGTGTGTCAACCCTACTTAGACAAATTTGTGATCGTGTTCATCGACGACATCTTAGTGTACTCGAAGACCGAGGAGGAACATGAGGAGCATTTGCGAACAGTTTTGGAGTTATTGAGAAGAGAGAGACTTTACGCGAAATTCTCAAAATGCGAATTTTGGTTGCAAGAAGTGCAGTTCCTTGGGCATGTCGTATCCCAAGACGGAATCAAAGTGAATTTGGTGAAAGTGGAGGCAATTCGCGACTGGGAGGCACCGAAGACTCCGATAGAGGTCTGAAGTTTTTTAGGATTAGTAGGGTATTACCGGAAGTTTATTAGAGTCTCTCGAATAGCCACTCCGCTGAATTCGTTGACGAAAAATAATGCAACGTTCGTATGGACGGAAGCTCAGAGGGAAGCCTTTCAGTGACTTAAGGATATGTTGAGTAGAACTCCGATCTTGGCCCTGCCGGATGGCACGGAAGACTTCGTAGTATATAGTGATGCATCTAGACTGGGCTTAGGATGTGTTCTTATGCAGCGAGGGAAAGTAATTTCTTACGCATCACGTTAGTTGAAGGATCACGAATTGCGATACCCTACCCATGATTTAGAGCTGGCCACCATGGTCTTCGCGCTAAAAATTTGGAGTCACTACCTATATGGAACGCAATGTCAAATCTTCACGGATCACAAAATCCTTTGCCATCTGTTTGACCAGAAGGAGTTGAATATGCGCCAGCGAAGACGGATGGAGTTGCTAACTGATTATGACTCTAAGATCGAATATCACCCAGGAAAGGCTAACGTGGTAGAAGATGCTCTAAGTCGAAAGGAAAGAAGTGAAAACCTAATGATGGTAGCTTCGAGAGTTGAGGTGACACCAACTCTAGTGGAGGACATTAAAAGGTTCCAAGCGGAAGCCTTGAAGTCCGAGAATCTTAAAGCTGAGAGAGTAATAGGTCTTACAGGTTCGTTGGTAAAGGACAGTAGGGGACTGAAGCGCTACAGCGGGAGGATTTGGGTTCCGAAGTTTGGAGATTTAAGGATGGTCATACTAGCGGAAGCTCATAAGTCGAAGTATTCGATTCACCCGGGAGGGAACAAGATGTATGGAGATCTGAGGTTAAACTATTGGTGGCTCGGATTGAAGAAAAACATAGCTTATTACGTGGAAAGATGCCTAACATGTCTGTAAGTAAAAATGGAGCATCAACGACCGTACGGGAAACTCCAACCACTAGATATCCCTGTCTGGAAATGGGAACAAATCACGATGGATTTTGTGACTAAGTTTCGTAGAACTCCGAAAGATTACGACGCGATTTGGGTCATCGTGGATCGGCTTACCAAATCGGCGCATTTCTTGCCCATCAAGGAAACCTACTCCATGGAAAGACTCGTGAAGTTGTATATCGATGAGATTGTCATCCGCCATGGTGTGCCTTTATCGATTGTGTCTGGCCCAGATAGTTGATTCTCTTCAGCTTTTTGGAAGAGTTTCCAACGAGAGATGGGGTCGAAAATCAAGATGAGCATAGCGTATCACCCGCAAACCGACGGTCAGAGTGAGCGGACTATTCAGACCCTGGAGGATATGTTGAGGGCATGCGTCTTGGATTTCCAAGGTTCATGGGAAAACCACTTACCCTTAACTGAGTTTGCTTACAATAATAGCTATCATCCGAGTATCAAAGCTGCTCCTTATAAGATGCTTTATGGAAGGAAATGTCGAACTCCCTTGTGTTAGAATGAGGTGGGAGAGAGACAGTTGGCCGAACCAGAGTTAGTGAAGCTGAAGACAGATAAAATTGTTCAGGTACGAGAGAGATTGAAGGTGGCGCGTGACCGTCAAAAGAGTTACGCGGACAAATGCAGAAAGGACATAGAATTCCAAATTGGTGATAGAGTAATGTTGAAGGTATCACCTTGGAAAGGTGTAATCCACTTTAGGAAGAAAAGTAAGTTAAGCCCACGATTTATTGGGTCGTTTAAAATTATTGAACGTGTCGGAGCAGTGGCGTATAAGTTGGATTTACCCAAAGAGTTGAAGGGGATCCACAACACTTTCCATGTCTCAAACCTGAGAAAGTGTCTAGCTGATGTTGATATGGCTGTGCCTCTACAAGACATACGGGTGGATGAGAAGTTGAACTTCGCCGAAGAACCTGAGTCTATAGTGGATCGTAAGGTTAAACGACTAAGGACAAAGGGTATTAATCTAGTGAAAGTTCAATAGAAGTTCCACAAAGGGTGGGAAGCGACGTGGGAGTTAGAATCAGATATGATGTCCAAATACCCACACCTTTTTGCCAAGGAAATTTAGAGGACTAAATTCTTCTAGGGGGGGGGGGGAGTGTTGTAACACTCGTCAAATTTTTGGGTTATTTGTTAGTTATGAGGGAAAAATGGTGTAATTGTGGAAAATAAGTAAGTTGAGGAGCCATATTGGGAATGTAGTCATAAAAGGGTCTAAAACCCTAACCCTTCCTCATTTTGGACAACTTTAATGTGTGTGTGTGTATGTGCGGCGCAATGGGAGGAGAAGAGACCGGTTGAAGCTCCTGAGATTCAGAAATTTGGAAGGAAATCAGTGCATCTTGTAAGATTCATCTTCTAGAGGTAAGTATTTTAATCTAAAAACCTTGGAACTCTATCTTTGTCTTTTAGAGTTGCTTACGATTTGGTTTTGGGAGGATTGTGATGGTTCGAGACTGGAAACGATACTGGGTTGGTGGCCGGGGAGTTTAGTGAAATGGATTAGGGACTCGATTCAGTATCTGTAACCTTGTGTTTGTTATTTAATCAAATTAGGGGAGGATTATTAGGTGTGATTGATTTCTGATTAACGTCGAGGGTGTCTGCGAAGGGCTGCAAATGCCCTAGTTTATGCGGACCAGGGTCAACCGGTATCCCTTCGACCAGGGTGGCCCGGTGCCCCATCGACCGGGGTCGCCCGATATGTTGTTGACCGAGGTCGCCCGACAAGTTTGTGACCGGGGTCGCCCGACAGATTAGAGACCGGGGTCACCCGAGAGGTTAAAGACCGGGGTTCCCCGGGAATCCATCGACCGAGGCCTCCCGGGAGGTCAAAGACCGGGAGCACCCAAGGGGGTTTACGACAAGAGGCTGTGGTGCTAGTAGGATCGAGCCACATCTTCTTGATTTTACTCTTAGCCAAACCTTGATCTAGAAATCTCATGGGATTAGGAATGAGTAATATAATGGCTTTATTAAATTGGAATGTAGGAGTTCGATCTTTGCAAGGCCAGTGTTCGTGTGTGTGCCGAGTTCACCCCAACAGGTGAGTTCCCTTATTTTAAAACTATGTAAATATATCTTCGAACTGGAAATGGATTTATGTTACATTGCTTAATATGCTTATCGTTAATCTTTAATAAATCATATTCTTGGATATCGCTGTACGATGTTGCTATGTAAAGCCTTATTTACCTTTCACTTATGTAATCGAGATTTATTTTTGACGTGATATTTTGAATGAGTGTTGGCCATGGCTACATATAACCATTGGGGATGGTTGAACCGTGTGTTTGGAATCTGTTTCCCTACACACGGAAACGACATCGACAAGGGGGCGTATGGGGATCTACTGGGGGCCCCGAGGATGAGTAGTCCTTACGTTTGTGGACGAATTTCGGCGTGGATCTGGTCACTTCATGTGACTAAAAATTTGTGAGACTAATCTTGTTAATTGATTATGTAATGGACGAGGTTGGGAATTCACTAGACCTTCCGGTCTAATCCTCGTTTCAACTTTTCTTAAAACCCATTTTCAGGTAACAGGGTTGCTTCTGGATCTTCTAAAGGGAAGGAGAAATGTTAGGAGCTAGATTGCTGGAGTGCGGGCCTTAGTAGCGGCATAAACAAAACTAAAATTATATTGTTAGTTTCTCGGTTGTATTAGAGATGATGTTTGGATTATGTAAATTCTTCCTCCGAAGCTAATTAAGTCTTGGGTTGTTACATATTCCTAAAAAACTTTGGACTTATTGTTATCTATTAGTTTACCAGGGAATGAATTGATTTTTTCTAAGATGTGACTTTGAAGTTCTATTCCTTTACCATCAATTTTCATTCCTAAAAACTCTATTTGCTCTTGTAGTATCTTGGTTTTCTTCTCAGATAGGGCTAACCCATTTTTTTATATATAAATCTATAAATATATGTAGATGTTAAAATGTGATTCTATATCATTGGACAATATTAAAACAACATCAACATGTACAAAGACAAATTCATAATCTTTAAAAATATTGTCCATTTTTCGTTGGAATATCTGAGGGGCATTTTTTAATCCAAATGACATTACAAGCCATTGATACATTTTTATTTGATAGGTATCCCAATTCAACTAACTTATGTTGAAAGTCAAACTTCGATGAAGAAAGATTTATATAATCTCTCAAGGACAGATTTGAGATATGTAGATTTCTCTGGGATTTAACCCAGGATTAATTATTTACAAGGATCATCTTCTCAAGAAAAATCGAAGCAAAATCGGAGCTATAACGAAGAAGTTACGGCCAAAACAGTGAACGAGAAGAAAATCGGGCGAACAGTGCACTACATGACTTGTGTCATGACTTAGGGCCACCCGCATGACTTAGGAGAAGCGGGCGACTTATGCCGCGAATTAAGGTCGCGTGGTAAGTCGCAAAACGCCCTGTTGAGCATAAAACTCGATTTTCAGCCCCCTAAAACTTCATTTCTTCATAACTTCTTCATCCCAACTCCGATTTCAGTTATTCTTATTGCTATGAACTCATTTTTAAGATATTTTCAAGATTAGAACAAGTTAATGGAAGTCTATTGGAAGATCCAAGGGTATTTTGTGGTGGTAAGTTCCTCATTTCTCTCAATGTTAAGCTAGGGTTTGATGATTTTATCCTTTTTCCTTTCATCCATGAACTTGGGTGTGATTTTGATGACTTGTGTAGTGAAGGTGACCTTGTAGATGTGTTGGATCTAAAATCTAGGGATATTTCTTGGATATTCAAGCATTCATCAAAGGAGATTCATGTTTTGGGGGTAAAACCTAGATTTAGCCTAAATCTAGCAAGGTGAGTTCAAGTTGCTTTGTGAAAACTATGTACATGCCAAAATGAGTATTTTGAAGTAAAAATATGTTTTACTTGGTAATTGTCAATGTGTTGGGTATTTTGATAAGTTTTCATATTTGATAAACTTGGGTTATTTTAATCTCATAAAATGCCCATATTTGGGATTTTGATATCTTGACAAGTAATAGTGCGATTTATACATCTTTAGTGATTTTGTACAAATGAAGACTAATTCATGATATATGCATCTTTGTTTACTTGATTTCGTAAACCCATTTAGGAAATGATATGTCCCAATCCGTGTAGAGTTTTGGGTTAATCACATCTTTGAAGTATGTGTCTGCATAAACGTTGTTTAGATACGTTGTATTATTTGGGGAAACGTTATTTGTTGGTCAAATGGGCTTTGAGCATTTAAACTCGTTTTTTACTTAAAAGAGTCTCGTGGACATTTGTCCAAGTTTTATTGGCTTTTTGAAGAGCCCATGTTCGATATACATCTTAATACATTTTATTGCATATTTATGATAATTACATGCTTGAGTGCGTCGGTCATTCATGTGTAGTCATGTAATGTTAGAATGTGTTGCATTGGATCCATTGGCACGTAAGTCAGTCTTTATTTGATGGTCAACTGGGTATTACGGGGTTGGACTCCGGTACCCATGTTTTATGACCTTGACCTTTCAAGTGTACACTAAGAGGGATAAGTCCGGTTGTGCTATCATAATGATGGGCGTTTCATGATGAGCGTTTCATGATAGGTGTTTGGGACCTCCGCCATTCGGGGTAATGCCATGGTTGTATTCCTCGGATGTTGTCGGGCCTTTGGAGGTATTCATGATAATATTCACTAAGGTCAGCTGTCTCTTTTGGTGTAGCTTGAAGGGTGTCGTAGGGGCACTTGGGCTTGCGTGTCGTGAAGTGTCATAGGATTAACGTTGTATGAGTGGCATACTTTTGTGTTCCTCCACTCTCAATGGATACGGGTCTCCCTCGTCGTCGGCCAACATTATTTTGGATATTTAATTGTCCATGCTTTAATATTTGGATTTCATTTCATTTTATGGGGTAATTATTGCTTAGGGATGTTTGATGCATCTGATTATCAATAGCGAGGCCAGGAAATTGGGAAGCGTGGACCTAAGATGCCGAGAGCTGACCAAAATTGATGCAAGAAATTTATTTCTAAACTAAGTTTGCATCATTTGTTTCTCATGTTTCAAAGTATAAAGTGAGTTGGGTTATGAAGCCTTGGTAAGGCATTTAACACTCATCAGATTTTAAACTGTGAATTTCAGCATCCATGAAATCATTTTGTTGTACATGTGAAAATGTAAAAACCCATATTCCAAGCAATTCAAACAATCTAAATCAAGATTTGACAATTATGTTCTTAGAGAGAGAGAGTATGTAGAGAGAAATAATCAACTAGTCGTATATCTCACAATGTTGACAATTATAAGTCTTGACACCAAGATACAAACACACTAGACATTATATACCAAGATCACTTACAATGCAAACTACATGTTGACTTATCTAGACTATGACTAAGATTGACTTTACATAACTTTGACTTTTCCACATTAAATCTTAGATACTACAAAATACACTAACAATCTCCCCCTTTGTATTCAAGATTTAATAAAAATTTGACAATAGTATTCAACTCTTGATTCTTCAAACTTTATCTTTGATGCAATTAATAATCTTCACCTTTGTAGCTTTAACAATCTTTAAACTTTGATGCTTTGAAGAATCTTGAAAAGTCTTTAACAATGTCTTTCACAATGTCATCAAGTCTTGAACAAAACTTTAAAATTCTAGAAACTTTTGAACTTTAAGATAACTTTGAGGAATCTTTGAAAAATTTGCATCTTCATCTCTGTGATCTCTGAAATTGTCTTCGAAAAACAAACTTTCTCGAATCATCTTGATTTGTCTTTGAATCAACTCTATTTTCTTCAGAATATCTTTATGAAACTTCAGATATGTCTCCTTTATTTTCTTCAGAAGATCTCTTTCTTTCTGATGAGAATAATCTTTCTTTTTGCTTTCAAATTGAACTTTCAGAATTTCTCCCCCTTTTTGATGATTGTGAGTATCATGATCATCAGAACTTTTCAATTTCAAAACTGTCTTTGAAAATTAATCTCCCCTTTTTGTGATAAACTAACAATCTCCCCCTTTATAAAATGACAATCTTCGCTCTTTTGATCTGTGTATCCGTCAATTCAAAAATGTATATACCCAAATCTTTTCAAATCCAGATATAAAAAACGTTGTAACTCTGAATCAACAAATGATACAGTTAGTATGCCTGTAAGTAGCACGGAGCCACTTTGTACAACAAATGTACTTTGGAAAGGAGTTTTTGAGATGTTCACTCCCCCAGGGCTTCCATTCAATCATTGAAAAACCACAAAGGAATCTTCTATGAATGTTATGACAATAAAACTTATTCCTTGTGTGTACGTGAAAGTGTAGAAATGATTGAAGTTACTTAAGCTTTTTCAGGCTCAAAATGTGTAAACTGTTGAGATAGCAACAAGTATTACACGGAATCAATGTGCATGAAAGAAGTGCGAAGGTGGGGAAAACTTCCTTCTATTTCAATATCTAAATCTTCCGAGTGAAGACCAGATAGCAAATATGCTACGTCCCCCAAAAAAATGAAACATTTCTTTTTCGAGAAAGAAACGAGTGGTTGGTGGGGTAATTGCAAGAGTTGGCATGGGCTCACTGCCTTTTTCAATGATGGTCACCAAATAATGTGAACCAATTAGTAGATATGGATGCCCGACTCAGAAAGTGGTTAGGTCAGATTTTTGATATTCTTTTAACTCTGTTCTCACACCCTCTTTCTTTTGAACATTTAAACTCACTTCTAACCAAACTCTCATTTCCATTTTACCGCTCAACACAATGAGAAAAACTCAACCGGATGATTTATCTCCCCCACTCTTTGATTTAAGAAAAAAACCTCACCCCTCAATCACTCTAGGATTACTTCCTTGGTAGGAAACACTGGTTAGCGTGAATCCATGGAAGTTTTGTTTAAGCTCTCACATTGATCCAATGTAAGGCCTAAAAAGAATGGTTGCTCAACAATTTAACTTGAACAATTAAGCACATGATATCATTGTCATATACATGTATGCTCATCAAGAATATGAATGAAATTTGAGCATTTGAACTTTGAAAATCTCTCAAAACAATGAAATTGAATGAATGAAATGAAATCAAGAGAATTGTTTTGAGAATCTGACAATGTATTAATTAGATCAAATATCATAAGATATGAACGTGAAATGGTTGGGGTATCAAAGAACTTGACAGTTTGTTTATATGAACGAATATAAACAATTTAGCAATGAACGCTCAATGATTGAAATGATGATTGATGCTCAACAACAGTGAATTACAAACGGGAGTATAACCATCGGAAAATTGTTTCTTTTTGAGACATGGTAATAACAAAGTCAATATGAAGTATTGAACCGGTGTGTATGAATACTTGATAGTATGTAGACAAGAAAATACACAAGTATTGATCTTTGGACACACACGGTCAGTTAAACATTAAAGCTCCATAATGAAAAACATTTAAAGTCACACTTCCAAATTCATGAAATCTTTTGAGAATAGAGAAGTGGTTTGAACCTTTAAGAAAGCGTTTTTTCATGCTTGAAAGTTGTTCTTCTATCAGACAATCAGAGATCTAGATCAGAAGATACTTACATTTAAGCTCCCCCTCAAATCATGAAAAAATTATTTATATTCTGATAAGCTCCACCTGGATATTTCCTTATCTTTAAACATTAAAGACCGGGTCCTAGACTGTTTTATCTAGAAGTCATAGTCCTTTAACATTAAAGTGCGGGTCTTGAACTGAATTATTCAAGAGCCACAATTCTTTAAGGTACGAGTCCTAGACTGTTTTTTCTAGAAGTCAAAGTCCTTTAACTTTGAAGTCCGGGTCTTGAACTGAATTATTCAAGAGCCACAGTTATTTGAGGTACGAGTCATAGACTGTTTTGTCTAGAAGTCAAAGTCCTTTAACTTTGAAGTCCGGGTCTTGAACTGAATTATTCAAGAGCCACAGTTCTTTGAGGTACGAGTCTTAGACTGTTTTGTCTAGAAGTCAAAGTCCTTTAACTTTGAAGTCCGGGTCTTGAACTGAATTATTCAAGAGCCAATGTTCTTGTTTCCCCTTAAACCTTGGGTGCCTGCAACACATATTTAGCTTTTGGTACCCACTAGTATTTGGGTCCTGATGTGTTAGTTGCAGTTATTTTTGGGGTAACATAATATGAACCATACCAGTAATTGACAAAATTATAACTTACAAAGTCATTTGCACCACAGTAAGAACAACAAATTTTCTTTTGAGCAATCCTGATCAAATGATTAGTAGAATAAAACATATCAGGTTTACCAAAAGATTTACCTTTGTGAGAACTGTTCTTCTTGGCATTTGATGTGAATTTGAATGATTTGTCATTCTTCATCTCATCATCAAGAGAACTCTTCACTCTCCAGACCATCTGTCCTTTCTTTGAACGCTTTTCAAGAGATTTGACATAACAGCTCGTTGGACTATCAACAGACTTGTCATAAAGTAGATTAGATGGACGAATCTGATTTGATTTGACAATGTTTGGTTTGACACTATTCTTTTTGAAAACATTTTCATGAATAGAACTTGAAGCTGTTTTAAAAGAATAAACTGATTCAGTTGAATTGTCATAAGGTGATTGACTAATCACATCAGCTGAAATCTTCTCTGACAATTCAACATTTATAGATTTCAAGTCCTTTATCTTTTTAGATAAAATGTTTCTTTCATCAGAAAGTGTGTCAAACTTCTTCTTCAAATCAGTTCTAGCCATCTGTTCTTTCTGAATGTCTGAGGATAGAACAAATATTTTGGATGTGAGCTTAGGTATTTCAGATTCAAAATTTAAACGTTCTTGCTCAAAATATTTTTCTATGTTCTTGGTTTTCTCAGAAATTTCTTTGAAAATCCCAACATTTCTCTTTTCAGCATTTTTCTTTTCAACATCATAAGACTTTTTCCTTTCTTGAAAAGATTTTCTTTCTTTTTCAAGTAAGTCTTGCAATGTAGAAATCTGTTTGGGAAGTTCAATTACTTTATCCTCAAGAACTTTTCTCTCCTTTGCAAAAGTATCTCTTTCAGTAATAACAATCTTTTCAAACTCTGATACTTGCTTGGAGAGTTTAATACATCTTAGCTCAAGATCCTTTTTCTCTTGGATAAATTTCTTAGAGAAGTCAGAAAGCTTTTGAGTTGAATCTTTCTCAAGATTTGTTTTGTCTTTATCTGCTTGAAGACTTTTCATTAGTTCAACATTCTTTGTCTTCAAAGCAGATATCTTTTCTTCAAAAGCTTTAAACTTGATGTGAAGATCAACTGATTCAACTTTAAATTCTGATGTTTGTTGTTCAGTTGTCTTCAGCTTGCTTTGAAGATTTGTTATCTTTCTGTCTTTCAGTTTGATTTCTTTCTCAATAGTCACAATCATATCCTCTTTCCTTTTAATTTCTTTCTCTTTCTATTTAATTTCTTTCTCTCTTGCTCTGATGATACATGCACAATCAGATTTAGAATGATCAATACATTTAGCACATTCAGAAGTTTTATCAGAGTTTAACAACTTAGATTTAAACTCCTGAATCTGTTTTAGAAGAGCTGAATTTTGATCCTTCAGCTTATCACGTTCAACCTCTATTGTCGGTATCTCAGGCATGTACATGATGGCACAATCTCTCCCTGACAATACAAAAGACATCTTGATATCTGAAAAAAAATTTACTTGAAAATTATCGTTAACAGAAATCAGAAATTTTTTTATCACTATCAGAAGTATGTCCCCCTCCGCAGACTTAGCACTGGGGTCTCGCAGGACAAAGGATATAGACTTCGCACAAAAACAGTATCATGCGAGTTTTGTAAGTTTGCACAAGCCGTGTCATGTGTGTTTATACTTTGCGCAGACCAAAGGATACAAGAACTGCACTTCACGCAAGCAGGGACGTGCGAGTTTCTGGTTCGCGCTCACTGAAGCTTGCGCGTTCTTGACACTTCGCGCAAATTAGTCTACGCGTTCTAGACTTAGATTTTTTTTGAAATTTTACTTCGCGCTAAATGTAAACTCGCAACCCAACTTCTCGGAGAACCTCTTCGCGCACGCCAAAGAGTTTGAACAGTAGAAACTCGCACATAGGGTTATGCGCGTTTCTACTTCTCGTACGTCATAGCTTGCGAGTTCTTCATGTTTTTGCGAGTTTCTGCCTTATGCGTGTTCTTCCTTTGCGTGTTTTATGGATCTTGTGTGTTCTTTACTTGTTCGAACAAAACTTGACTTTTCAACATGAAATCGATCTAATCTTTTACTAATCAGTCTGAAACTTCATAGGAATCTTCTAGAGCATATCTCGAATCAATTATAACCAATTGATTTCAGATTAAAACAACAAAAGAATACAATTTCGATCTATTGACAGTTCGTTTACATTTTCGAACTTGAATCCAACTAAAATCCAAAAATCACACTTAGACAATGTGAATTAGGTAACACGATACAATCGAAAAATATTCTAGATATGAAATAGAGTATTAAAACACCAATTTCAGATCCAAAACACTACTCTAGCCCAAAATTCGAATCTCCACAGTTCGTTTTCGAGTTCTTCAAAATCGGCCCAAAAATCTTCAAATCAATCAAGATTTCTGAATTTCTGTCTACTCTGATACCAATTGAAAATGTAAAAACCCAGATTCCAAGAAATTCAAACAATCTAAATCAAGATTTGACAATTATGTTCTTAGAGAGAGAGTATGTAGAGAGAGAAAATCAACTAGTTGTATATCTCACAATGTTGACAATTACAAGTCTTGACACCAAGATACAAACATACTAGACATTATATACCAAGATCACTTACAATGCAAACTACATGTTGACTTATCTAGACTATGACTTAGATTGACTTTACATAACTTTGACTTTCTACATTAAATCTTGGATACAACAAAATACACTAACAACGTGGTTGCAAATTCTCATTGAAAATCTCTTCATCCTAGTTCTGGTCTAATGCTATTTTTTTTAGGATATTGTAATATATGTGTCTTAATGTTATTTGGGGTATTGGGAAAGTAACTGGGAAATTTTAACCTTGACATTGGATCTCTTCCACGTATGTTAAGGTTTTAAAGAAGAAGCTATTCCCACGTTTTTGCGTTCGAAGTTCCTGTTTAACGTTTTCGTCTCATGCGGGTTTTGCACATGTCTCTTCGCAACCGTGAGGGACGTCTTGAGATTTTGTTACTAATTGTTATTCCGTATGTTATTTTTGGAAGCTTCAATATTGTGCGATTTCTCTTAGTTTATATGAGTACATCTCGTTGCACGTTAATTAAAAATTTAAATTAATTCATATTGTTGGCGTGAGTAAATGTACGTAAGATTTATACAGTCTTGTGTTGAGCTTTTGTCTTGAACATGCTTCCGTCGTCGATTTTACTATTATAAGTTTTCACAATGCATTAAATGGATTATCGGTATACATGTCATTGTAGCCACTATTTTTAGACAAGGTCATTTCATTGTATGGCCTAAAGTTTGGAAAATTGATTTAAATTTATTGTACGTTGACCAATCGAATGCATATTTTGTCTTGCTAAGTTTTGAGAAACGGACTCAGCATACGGGTCTTATTGGAAATTTTATTCCATATCCTTATGTAGTCAAATGATAAATTTTGGGAACTCGATTACGTAAATTATCTCTTGGGAGTTTTATTCAAACGCCTCATTATAAACTATTTTGATACGCAAAATTATTTCCCCATTTGTGGCGTATATTGATGCAAGCTAGGACCATAGTGGTCCATTTGAAAAACTTGTTGTATATCCTTATTACTGTCATTATTAACGTAAGTAATGGTTAAAGGCTTTTGAAATGGTTTTATATGTGTGGTGTTTGTTGCCACTTTGTACACCTACCGGGTAAACGGTAGTGGATTTTTATTCATATGATTAATGGTTATAAAGCTTGTGCGTTTAGAAGTTTTATAAAATTTCAATTTGGCATAGCAGTTTGAAAAACCTTGAACTCAATAGAGTTATAGATGCAAACCCTCTTGTGATAGAGGTCGTGATCAAGGAGTCATCGGAGATTGAAATATCAGAAGACCTGACTTCTAGTTAGTTTTGAATTTTGGGTTTCGGTTTTATGAATTGGTGCACGCATAAATAATTGAAGTATTAGTTTTATATATTCTCCCAGTTATTTAAGTGGTGATCTTTCTGTTTCGGTAAATCTTCGGGTTAAAGTCTTGTGTGGTTGTTTGCATATGGGTGGATTTGAATCAATGAGTTGTTGTTAAACATCATGTTATGTGTTGGTGGTGTACCATCTTAAAGAACCTTCGCGAATAAAGGAAATATTGTGGTTCGCTTGTTAGAGGCGTAAGATTTGAATTTTAGTGACATGTTAGGTGTCAACTTTGATTTGACAATGAAAATCTGGAATGAAATACTTGACGATACACCCACGTTGCAGTATAGTCATTTTGAGGATAGGCGTCGACACCCTATTTTGAGGCCAATAACCGTTGTGGTGCTTTGGTGCACTCTCGATAGATCCAGTGTGTTAACAATTTAAATGGTAACCTTAAGGAGATTAGATGTTGGTATTTGGGGATCGATCTTTGATGTTTCTGTAATTGGCAAGACTTTCGCTGATTTGGCAATCGATGCTTGAGTGCATAATGGGAGTCGTGTAACTTTGGAGTTTGGGATAAGCGACTATCTGTGGAGTGTGATGGTACGTTTCTGGGTGAATTGTTAGACCAATGCTTTGATTAAGGGAAGTTTGAGAACCCTTACAGATGTTGCGCCTTGGGAAAACAAATTTATCGTTGTTTTGGATCAGATCAAACTAGTGTTAAGAATTTCGTCAAGGAAGGGACAATGAAATCTTTTATGGTACTGTTTATTGGAGACAATTAGTGAGAATCTCGAGGTGGACCTTAAGTGAGAATCGTTTATTGAGGAGGCCTTGAATGGTCGAGATTATAATTATCACTTCTGTAACAGCAGCAGATGATCAACTCATCAGTTATATATGGATTCCTTCACCACTCGGGTAAAGTCGACCTATTGTGGATACCTGGAATTGAAAAGAGTATGGTCAAGCTACGGTTGAATTGTTTATGCAATGTTGTTGTGTTCGTGTAGGCAAGAAAGGAGTGGAACGTAATTCGATGAAGGATGATTAGAAGTATTTAAGGATGAAGTCCGCTTCGAGGTATCCCTAGTGGGAATTGTTGGTTAAGGTCGTGAGCTATTCTTGAGGTGATAAGTGCAACCGAAGGTTGGGAGGCAACTGAGATCCTAATAATAGGAAAATGACTTAATAAAGATTCGATGTTCACACCATCATCAGTGGGGTAAGTCGAACTTTAAGCTCAGGTGCGTGGCGACTTGTTACAAAGAACACAACGACAACCTCAACTGGGAAGTGATCGGGTTCGTATATGAGGTAAGGTTTCGTAAAGGAATTCCTTTTGGATAGGGAATCATTTGATCTTTCTAAGTGCGATGTTGGGTGCTTGGTTGGTGCCAGATTTCGAGGACAAAATCTGTTTTAAGGTTGGGAAGATTGTAACGCCCCGATTTCGAAAAGTATCATTTCAAGCTAATATAGAAATCAGTAATTTTAAAGGAAAATAAGATATAGGATTTTGGTCTTGAATCCTAGATTTTATAGTCTTGGTGGATGAAGGATTCAATTATGAGTCCAACGGTTCTTTCCAGAGCAAAATTGGAGCTATAACGAAGAAGTTAAGGCCAAAATAGCGAACGAGAAGAAAACTGGGCGAACAGTGTACTACGCGACTTGTGCCATGACTTAGGGCCACCCGTGCAACTTAGGGGAAGCGGGCGACTTATGCCGCGACTTAAGGTCGCGTGGTAAGTCGCGAAACGCCCTGTAGAGCATAAAACTCGATTTTCAGCCCCCTAAAACTTCGTTTCTTCATAACTTCTTCATCCCAACTCCGATTTCAGTGATTATTCTTTCTATGAACTCGTTTTTAAGATCTTTTCAAGATTATAACAAGTTAATGGAAGTCTATTGGAAGATCCAAGGGTATTTTATGGTGGTAAGTTCCTCATCTATCTCAATGTTAAACTAGGGTTTGATGATTTTATCCTTTTTCCTTTCATCCTTCAACTTGGGTGTGATTTTGGTGACTTGTGTAGTGAAGGTGACCTTGTAGATGTGTTGGATCTAATATCTAGGGAGATTTCTTGGAGATTCAAGCCTTCATCAAAGGAGATTCAAGTTTTGGGGGTAAAACCTAGATTTAGCCTAAATCTAGCAAGGTGAGTTCAAGTTGTTTTGTGAAAACTATGTACATGCCAAAATGAGTATTTTAAAGTAAAAATATGTTTTACTTGGTAATTGTCAATGTGTTGGGTATTTTGATAAGTTTTCATATTTGATAAACTTGGGTTGTTTTAATATCATAAAATGGCCATATTTGGGATTTTGATATCTTGATAAGTAATAGTGTGATTTATACATCTTTAGTGATTTTGTACAAATGAAGACTAATTCACGATATATGCATCTTAGTGTACTTGATTTCATAAACCCATTTGGGAAATGATATGTCCCAATCCGTGTAGAGTTTTGGGTTAATCACATCTTTGAAGAATGTGTTTGCATAAACATTGTTTAGATACATTGTATTATTTGGGGAAACGTTATTTGTTGGTCAAATGGGCTTTGAGCATTTAAACTCGGTTTTGACTTAAAAGAGTCTCGTGGACATTTGTTCCAGTTTTATTGGCTCTTTGAAGAGCCCATGTTCGATATACATCTTAATGCATTTTATTGCATATTTATGATAATTACATGCTCGAGTGCGTCGGTCATTCATGTGTAGTCATGTAATGTTAGACTGTGTTGCATTAGATCCATATGCACGTAAGTTAGTCTTTATTTGATGGTCAACTGGGTATTACGAAGTTGGACTCCGGGACCCATGTTTTATGACCTTGACCTTTCAAGTGTACACTAGGAGGGCTGAGTCCGATTGTGCTATCATGATGAGCGTTTTATGATGGGCGTTTGGGACCTCCGCCATTCGGGGTAATGCCATGGTTGTAGTCCTCGGATGTTGTCGGGCCTTTGGCGGTATTGATGATAATATTCGCTAAGGTCAGTTGTCTCTTTTGGTGTAGCTTGAAGGGTGTCGTAGGGGCACGTGGGCTTGCGTGTCGTGAAGTGTCATACGACTAACATTGTATGAGTGACATACTTTTGTGTTCCTCCACTCTCAATGGATACGAGTCTCCCCCGTTGTCGGCCAGCAGTATTTTGGATATTTAATTGTCCATGCTTTAATATTTGGATTTCATCCCATTTTATGGTCGCGTGAGTATTGAATCTTAGTCACATGTTTTCAATGGCATACTATATTATATGGGTTGTCTTCACATGATTTTTATGAGTTGAGTATTATGCCTCACCCGTGTTTTGGGTGTTTCGGGATATAAAGTTTTATCTGCGTTTTATTATTGGGAGTCCGTTTTCTATTCACGTTTGATTGAGTTTTGGGCGGCATCATTTTATAAATAATGTTTTGTATTGGGACATTCGTCCTTAAAACGTATGTTATTGGAAAACGAATCGTTTTCATAGTTGAGTTGAATCATTTTGAAAGATCATGATTAAAACTGCATTCTTCCCTTTAACTAAATATTTATTCATGTTGAAAACTCTTGAACTCACTAGGCGTTATACTAACCTTTTTATTTGTTGGCATGTGCATCAGGTTTCAGTTGGGGGTTTGGTCCTAGCAGTGCTATGAAGAGATGAGCCTTAGCTTTACACAAGGGTAAGTAGTTGGTGAAGTCTTCTGCCGTTTGGAGATAGTGTTTGCTATTGGGTTTTACTAGCACTCGTTCTTATTATAGACTATATGCATGGAGTGAAAGGTGTGTATTGAGGTTAAACCTTAAATTGTGATTGTAGATGAATCAATTATCGATGTATATAGAAAATTTTAAAATAGTTGCTATTATCAGATTTGAGGGTGTTACACTGTAAACGTGCCAGAACAATATCTACAAATACTTTCTCCAATTTTCTAGTTGAAACAACAGGTAACTTCTTTGTAGTTCCTTCAGCAACACTCAGCACAACCTAGTTTCGTTTCCTACGTTAGGTGTAGAGAAGAAAAATAAGGATTTGGTTGGAGGGTTTATTTATGTAATCAAAAACTAGGTACCACTATATATGAAGAACTTAGAAGATATAAGGAAAAGTAGGAAGATTTTATTTCATTATCAGAAACATAATACAAAAGTTGGTGGAGGTAGGATCGATGATATGTTCCTCCTTCTTCCTATCCTTTATAATACCATTAACTCTTATCTATTTCTCCTTAGTGATCCATCCTCAACGTTTTCTTCTTCTAATTAGAATCGCCGCCTCTTTCCATTGGTTCGTGTGGAAGGCTTTCATCTTAGGGACTTGGACACCACAAGTCCTTGTCTCCTCTTCATGCATCAACATTTATATCATGGGTGGCTAAGAGCCACGTTTTTCCTTTATGGTGTGGGTCCCACAACTTTGTAAAACTTTTCTTTTATCTAATGGTATTTATCTCATTCAGTATCAGAAGCAAAATGGACACATGTATCTTCTTCTGTCTCTTTCTCCTTGTTTGGGGAACATGAAGAACATCTTCCTTTTGTATGTCCTCTGAATTGACATATCTGATGTTGGCCTGTAGATTGGATTTGATAATCCCTTTATCTAGTAAATCAATATTTGTTTTCAAATAATTCTATGTCGATCTTAGTGTTGTCTTGCCGGAGAAATCATTGCTGACGAATAAATCTTATTTCCGTCATAAGTGCGAAATCCTCTTTTGAAGGATGCTTCCATTCCTTGTAGGATTATCCTTATCCCAAGAGATCATCTATAATGAATATCGTTTTCGCAAAACTTTTGAAAATTTGCTTTTTTATTTGTTATCGAAATAGAAAAAGGCTACAGATTTTGCGAGTTGTATAAAATGAAAAGCCGAATATCTTTTTTCTTCATAAAAATATGGCCCTACAGATACATTTTTTTTGGACCAGAGTATCTTTTGGAGTAATTGTAGGATTATTTAAATAACAATCTTTAACTCCTAACACTATCCAGTGTGGTAAATCTGAAATTTCTGGAAAATCAGGACAAGTAAGATATATCGAGTTTATGGAACCAAAATCGTACCAATGTCTTATTTCTTGAGAAGATGATCCTTGTAAATAATTAATTCTGGGGTAAATCCCAGAAAAATCTACATGTCTCAAATTTGTCCTTAAGAGATTATGTAAATAATTAATTTAATGGTAGTATTAACTTGAGCATTGTCATTACCACCATCATCTTTCTTATGATTGTTCTTTAGATTGTTGTGAATGACCCTTTTGTTCTCCTTCTTCAACTTTCTGTAGAACCATATAGTATGCCCTTTTCTACCACAACAGTAGCACTCAAAATCAACAGACTTTTCTTTCGAATTTGCTCGATGATTACCTCTATTACTCAGACCTCTACTCTGAATTCTCCCCCATCTTTCTGTGACCAAGACATCTGATTGAGAAAAGGAAGCCTGCGACTTTCTTCTCATCTCTTCATTTAAAATACTGCCTTCAGCCAATTCTATGAAAATAACACCATCAGGTGCGAAGTTGGACAATGATGTCCTAAAAGTCTCCCACGAATCCGGTAGAGTACCAAGGATCCATAAGCCTTGGATTTCATCTTCAAACTTGATACCTATTCCTACAAGCTAGCTGATTAATAGTTCCCTGAAATGCATTCTAATGATCAATGATAGTGATAGGAGTTCCATCATGGTACTTAAGTTAGATCATATTTTTAATCAAAAACAACTTATTATTTCTAGTTTTTCGAGCATGTAACTGCTCGAGCTTGTTCCACAAAGTACGAGAATGAGTCTCCCCACTAATATGGTTCAAAACATTATCATCTATCAATTGTCGAATATACCCACAAACCTGTCTATGCAAAATATTCCATTCTGCATCTGTTTTATTCTAAAGTTTGTTGGTTGAAAAAACAAACAAATAAGAATATTTTACATAAAGAAGGTCTATCTTTTCCTTCCAAACATGATATATAGAACCATTTAGTCTTATCATCCTACTTGTATTTGCTTCCATTGTTCAAACAAGTCAACCCAATAACAATAACCAAAAGCTCTGATACCACTCTGATAGGAAAAATGCGTCACGGCGGTAATAATAAATGCAGAATAAACCTTCTTTGGACAAACCTTTCCCGACTTATATGAACCTTTAAGGATGCAAACAAATAGGGTATACTAAATTCAATGATAATCAACTACCAAAGAAAAAAAAATAAGCAACAATCAAGCACACAGGAATTTTAGCGTGGAAACCTCTTAAGGCGAGAGTAAAACCACGGGACCCTTAGGCCGCTTAAAGTCAACCACCACCCATAACAATACAAAAGTCTTATCTAGATAAAACTAGAGGCACACCACAATCATCATACTCTTGGAACAAATCATCAAGAAGTATGGAATCAAACTAAAAGGAAAATAGGAAGAAACATCACCCATAAAATAGCAAAATGTAGAACAGAAGGGTGACTTTCGAATCTTCACCGTTCATAATGTAGATAAAGACATCGTGAAGCTACTTTCCAAAAATCACGACGATCCGACGGTTCAAACTCTTGTAATAGACGAAACGGTGTGGTTGCACTTGCGTAAAAAGTGCAGTCAACTTTTCTCTCTTTTCTCTCACTTTTGTATTTATGGACTCTCTTTTCTTCTTGTTATAAAACCCTAGGATACAAGGAAATATATATCTTGTATCGCACAACTATTGTTGGGCTATTTTAACTATTCCTCATGGGCAAAAAGTAATCAAAACATACAACCCAACAGGGTTTCACATCATAAACGACATGACAAGATCTTAGATGTCGTTGCTAAGGTTTTATTACCGTAAAAATTGGTAGAGGTGGCTCTGGTACTGAGTGCAACAGTGACAATAGCCTTAGGTACATATAGGAATTTGTTTACCGATATTTCTTCCACATATGACAGACGTTGCCGTTATCGAGAATATAAGTTAGGAAGGAAGGATTATGTTGTATTCAAGATTGATTCACTAGATACCTATTATTTTTTTCAATCTGGTTTGTAACCTAGAAATAACGTAGGCTGAATTTGGGATTTGACTTGAGAAAAAAACTTGGTGCAAGTATTTTGATTCTTTTTTTAGGTTCACTATGAATATGGCTAAGAAAATAAAATTATTTTTGTAGTTGTATTCACATGGACACAAAAAAAAAGGAATAATGATAGAGATCATTTTGTACATATTTATATTTATCATTTACCTTCAAAATATGTTATTATAATACCTATTTAATCTTTCTTTTTATATAGTGTCTACATATTTATCATTAGTGCATTAAGTTAAAGAAAAAGAAAAAAAAACAAACTTTTTTATTGTTAGTAGGTGCTACGTAGTGTGTGTGTGTGTGTAATTGATAAAAAACCAAAAGACATTTAATATGGACCCTTTTGTTTTGTTGGCAGCCCCCAAAAGTCAAAAAGAAAGAAGAAAGAAGAAGCCCATGAGAGCAAATGTAGCCCAAACAAGAAAAAGAAAAGAAGCAACCCACATCTCATCTTCACACATTCAACGAGCAACTTTCAGCTCAGCAAACTCACGCCCAAACTGTCGGTAGCCACTGCCATGTTCGATTTCCAATCGCGCGACTTCTCCGGTGAGTTAAACTCACGCCCAAACTGCCGGTAGCTACTGTCCCATCGCTTAAAAATCAGTCCGGGCGATTTTCCCGCCTCCAAGTCGTGACGCGCCTAAAAAACGTGGTCTTCACACATTCTCTTTTTAGCGGTTTCTGAAACAAGTAAAGAGGGGGTCGATTGGAACCGGTCGATTACTCTCTTTCTCTCTCGAGTTCGATTTTGAGAAAAGAGGGGAAGAAATAAGGCGATTGGGAGAATCATTCAAGTGAAGTTCATCAATTTCATAATTAGGTCAATTTCTTTTGAATTTCTGTTAATTTTCGATTTCAATTAGCCATGTGTGGCTAATTCCTTTAAGAATTCAACTTTGGGTTATCTAGTATTTGCAATTTCTATTTCATGTAGTTATTTGAGATGATGCAACTCAATCTTATTTTGATTATTCACCCAATTTCTAAGTTTATGGTTTATAAAATTAGTTTTTATACATTCTTATCAATCGTATGGGAATTGATTATAGTTAAATTCGTTTTCTAAACCCATAATTGTTTAGTAAATTATTGTTGGTGACAAACAACAAAGTGGGTTTTGTCAAAGAATCCTACTTCTTGTTGTGAAATTGGATGAAACGGAAAAATTGATTAGCCGAGCATATGTGTTAATTTATCCAGACTCGGGTTCCATCAAATTTTCATGCTAGTATCAGTTAAGTCTTCAAGAGCTTGTTTGAGGCTAATTGCATATTAAGGTTTGATAGGAGAGCTTGTTCCTCTCAAATGCTATGTATCTTGGGATTTGTTGTTAGAGCTTTTTAACAATTAGAACCGGGTTAATCAAAGTAGGTGCGAGAGCCATTTACAGCGTCAATGATAACATCTCATGAATAGAATTGCATTCGTTATCCAAAGTTGAATTACTTTCAATTCGATTGTTTAAGTTCGTTTTTAAATTTCTTATGTTTAATTCTCGCACAAAAAAACCCACCTTTCTACTAGTTACTTTTAAGTAAACAAACCTTGTACTTGTTTATTTGGCATAGAAGAGGTTAGAACGAGTCTCTGTGGATTCGAACCGACTTACTGCTATTACAATTTTGGTTGTAAATGACCACTAGTTGGAATTTATTATTTGGTGGACTCGACATCCGTCAAATTTTTGGCGTCGTTCCGAGGACTCGGTGCATTTAATTGTTTACGCCAAGATCTTCTCGTGCAGGTTCACCTTTGTCACTTGATTTAGAAATCGAACGGACCGCGAAGCGACTGAGGAAACAAACCAAGCTTTTAAAGTTGTCCTTCTTTCAACCATATATGAGATGAAGATAAAGAATTATACCTTTGAATTCAGTCTTACATCTCATGAAGTCAAGCTTAAAGTCATAAAGATATGATCTTGTAAGCATTTCTCAAACTGCAAAAGTCTTAGAGTCATAGTCAAAGCAACTTTATTCACAGAAATTAAATTGACATAAAGCAGTAAACAATTAAAGTACGAGTTCTGATCTGAAGTAATTAGAAGTCATTGCCTTTTACTCCCCCTGAAATTATGCATCAGAAAAATATCAGTGTAAAAGATATGCATTAACTCCTCCTCAAATGTAGATCGCCATATATGTCGGATGCATAAAATTTCAGACAAATATGTACTCCCCCTTGAATGTTGATCTTCTCATATATGATCTAGGAGTACAATATCATTCGGCTTAGGAGTAAAGTCTTTTGATCATTGAAGTGCGAGTCCTAAACTGTTGTGTTTAGAAGTCATGCTTCGTTGAAGTACGGGTCCTAAGCTGATTTACTTAGAAGCCTTAGTTCTCTTACTCCCCCTTGACAGAAGGTGCTTGCAATACAGATTCATCCTTTTTCTTTGGTATCCATTTGTATTTAGATCCAACTGTGTTAGCACATGATTTTGGTACCCATTCAAACTTGGGTCCGCTTTTCCTTTGAAAACCATAGGAAGAATTAGAACGATGAGAATATACAAAATATGTGCCAAACCAATCATCAGAATATTTATGAGAATTAAAATCATTTATATCATAGTTGGAAAACTTTCTAGCAGATAAAGATAACTGGAATAATTATTGTCTTGAATATTTCTTGTGAGAATCAACAAGTTTTGGTTTAGAAATAGCAACATCCACAATTATATCATCTTTACTAGGAGTATTCTTATTATAATCAGCACTAGAAAACGATGTAACATTCTCATTTTTCTTCTGCTTTGGTTGCCATTCAGACTTAACTCCATGCATTTTCTTTCTCAGATCTGAAACATTTGAATCTTTGGCTTACCAGTGTTGATCTGTTTCTGTGAATGCCCAAATTTCTTCTTTTTACCTTTGGCAAATTTCTTTTTCACAGGAACTGATTTATCAACTTTCGTTGATGTTTCACCTTTTACGTACACACTTGGTAATCCAAAAGAATTAACAACAAAAGATGAATGATCAGGAAGTTTAGAATTAAAATCAAATTGAGCAATACATTCATCCAAAACACCTTCAGAGTTTAAGAAATCAAGCTCATTGTCAAGAAAACCAGACCTATCATCATATTTTAAAGCCTTGGAAGATTTAGAAAAATCAGAATATTTAAACACAGTAGAAAAAATAGTTTGTTCTAAGTATTCTCTAGTTCAGAAATTTTACATTCCAAAACGAGAGGAGGAACATAAAGCTTACCTTCGATGGGCTTAGCCTCCATTTCTTTTACAGAATAACTATCAAAATAGTCATTTGAAAGAGATTTTGATTTATCAGAAATATAAGTATTATTCAACCTCTCATAACGAAACGGAAGTTGAACTTTAGTTGTGTTCTTTCTTTTAGCATATTCCTTGGATTTATCCTCTTCAGACAGACTAGTACAGAAAACTTTGAGTTCAGGGTATTGAGGTGCCAGTTTCATAAATCCAAAATCATAAAGAGCAGGCGCTTTAGATATACCCTTTTTGAGGTGGTGTGGGTTCTTGTAACCAAGTCCCCAACACTCAGGATTCTCTTTAGGTTTGTTTAGATGAATGGTTTGTTCAGTTTGACCCAAAGTATATAATTTTCCTTCCAATGCATTCACTTTTTCAAGTAAAGATCTGTTTTCTTTTGAAAGCGAAAAATGCATTTTAGTAAGCTCTTTTAAATCAAACTCACACAGTCTATATTTTGATTTTGTCTCAGCTAACTCTTTAAGAATGAGAGTCTTTTCTTTAGCGCTGGTATCAATATTTTTATGTAAAGTCTCAATCAATATTTTATTCTCAGCAATATTCTCGCTAAGTTTCTGTATTGATTGGTTTTTGTCTTTATTGATACCTCTTTCACGCTTAAGCTTTGACTCTAACTTTTGAAGTCTAATCATCATGACATTTATTTGACTTATAAAATCAGATTCAGTCATGTCACATACCTTATCAATTTCTTCTTCAGCTGACTCAACTTCATCTTCTGCTTCATTCACCATCCTTCTCATTAAGCACAGGTGTGCTATCTCTTCCTTCTGTTCTGTCTCAACCTCTTCGTCTAAGTGATCAAGCCAAAATTCATCCTCTGCCATCAATGCTTTTCCAGCCTCTTGTTGCTTGGCTAGAAGCATCTTGTTCTTGTAATATTTAGAGTTTTGAACCTTTGGCTTGCTGCAGTTTTTAGCAAAATGCCCCAGTTTGCCACAGTTGTAGCATTTAGTTGGCTCTTGCTGCTTTGCCTCTTCAGCTCTAATCTTTCTTTCCTCTGGTTTCTTCTCTTCCATTCTCTTTCCTTCAAGTCTCTATTTGTGCTCATAGTTCTTAGACCCATAAGAGTATCTTTGACTGTTTGAGCTTGGCTTTTTGTATAACTTTTTCTGAAAAGCTTTTGTCAGCATCATCATAGCCTTCTTCAAACTTTCACAGTCATCTGAATCAGAGTTATCGTCACTCTTTGCCTCTTCTGATTCAGAAACTATTACTTTCTTTTTCTTCTTAAGGCTTACACTCTTTTGTTTCACAACCAAAGCAACCGGATCAACAACTACCTTCTCAACCTTTTTCTTTTGACCCAAAATCTCATCAACCTCTTCTTCATTCTGTCTAAGAGTTTCATAGACTTCATGGAGTGGTATGTCATTCAAGTCCTTCATTTGCTTCATTTGCCTAGAAAATCTCTTCCACTCAGGCTGCAAGATACTAAGGAACTTGACATTAAGCTCAACTTGTGACTTATTCACTTTGTTCTTGCTGAGTTCGTTCAACAAAGTCACAAATCGGTTATAAGTAGCCTCCAGTGATTCACCCTTCTTAGCCTTGAACTCTTCATAGTTATTGAGGCAAATGGATATTTTGAGCTGGTTCCCAACTTTTGATCCTAGCATCATTTTCTCCAGTTGATCCCACATTTGCTTTCCAGTAGCATTGTAGCTGTCAATCTTGATATATATCTCTTTTGGTATGCCTTGAAGAATGAAAGACTTTGCCAATTTATCAGCTCTTGATCTATCTTTCTCCTCATCAGTGAATTCATTAAATGTAAGTTCATATTCTATCTACTTAGTTCCAACAGTACGAGTCGATTTTGGAATTGGCATAACTCCTTGCTCCAAAGATATCTTGATAAGTTCACCCAATGCATGTATGTTTATGAAATCCATGAACCTATCTTTCCATTGTTCATACTCTCCCTTGAAGAGTACTGGTGGCTTTGTATCAGTTCCAATGGCGAGAGCTTCTCTGGAAGTCATCCTGATTTGAAAAGATATGAAAATAAGAAACTTGAAATTGATCGTTAGTCCAGATAAAATCAAATGAATGCAAATTAATACTGAAGAAATAAGAAATGAAAAATAAGGGAAACTGGTGCAAAAAGACAGAATGCGCTAAGGACAGAAATGCGCCAAGGGTTGTGGCGCAAAAGAGATTTTGCGCTAAGAGATGTTGGCGCAAAAGACTACTCGCGCAAAAAGGAGCTGGCGCAAAAGACAACTCGCGCTAAGAGGAGCTGGTGCAAAAGAGACTTGGGCTGTGAAGTTGGCGCGAAATCCAGATATGCGCTAAAGGCAATGGCGCGAAAAATTCTTTGCGCTAATTGAAGATGGCGCAAAATACAACTTTGTGAACCCTGAAAGTGCAAAAGAATCTTTGTGCTATGCACTTGAAACACTTGAATCTGGCGCAAACTCGAGAAGATACTTCGAAATTGATCTGATCTGCACAAAAACCTATCTAGACTTCGAATTACAACTCTAAATTTTGACAATAAGATCGCCTAATCATCTAGAACAGAATACAAGCAAATAATTTCGAAAACAAACACTCTAAGTGAGATTCGATCAATGGAACAGTGCTCTTGAACTCGTAAAAAAAACAAACAATCATCAAAAAGACGATCGATTATAGTGCAATACTCGATTGAACCAGTATAATCGCAATCTTATACTGAAAACAACCTCAAACCAAATGATTTCAACCCGAAAAACACATAAACACTCAAAAATCAAATCTGGATATCGAAGAACAGTGTTCGGCCAATATATTCTTTTGATTTCAATCTGGTTAAGCTCTAATACCAATTAATTGTCCCTATAAAATCAGTTTCTTATAACATAAACATATAATATCACAAACAAGAGATTAGCAAACCTGATTTGATTTCTCAAACAAAAGATTACAAATCTTTCTTGAATGTATTTTCTCTCTCTAAGCTCTCTCTCTCTCTCTAGAATAGAGTTGGCGGCTGAATATTCTAATCTTGCCCCCCTTGCACACCAACAACCCTAGCACCCTATATACCTCAAAATACCTATTTAGGGAAAAGACAAAATACCAAAAATACAAGGAAATTACTTTAACTATTTATTACAAAGGACCTAGACTATTTGTTGAGAATGACTTTTCAGCATAGACTTCTTGAAACTTTCTTCTTCAAACTTGATGATCTTGAATCCAATAAATCTGTGATCTAACAGTTTTATTATTGCCGCTAATAAATGTTTGTTTTCACTAGGCTTTAGCCTAACACTTCTTCTTAAATGTTATGTATGGCAGGTCATCTTAGCGGCGGGGATATTCGGGATTGAGCGGACGGCCAAGTGGTCGAGAGTGGTCATTTTTGGAAAGTTAGTCTGACGTGAATTATTTTGATGGATACCATTTCGGAAGGATAACGATACGCGACTGTAATCTAAAATAGTGCAATTAAGATTAATAGGTTGTCGATTTATATCTTTTAATTCATTTGGGTTTGTAAGCACCATACTATTTCCCCTATTTTAGGGTGATACGTTTTAATTATAAGATGTCATTTCCACATATATTCATGTTTAAATTGACCCCTATTTTTAGGGTGTTACAGTTTATATGATCTTACTAACCTGGTGAAACAACTTCTAGTAGGAAAATAACAGGTGAAAGCTTGCGGGATATGTTTAGCGACAGACCATCCAACCGATGTTTGCCCACAACTTTAAGAAGATGTGTTGGTGACAACCGAAGATGTGAATGCTATACGAGGTTTTCAAGGTCAACCACAACAACAAAGGTATTTCAACAACTACTTTGGCAACAAAAGACCCCCTCAATTTTAGAATTTTGTGCAAATCCACGACAACCATTTCAACAAAGAGCACCCTTCAATCCAAATCAAGCTACTTCTAGTGGCCCAGGTATGTCTCTTAAGGATATTGTAAAAACTTTAGCTACTTACACTCTTCAATTCCAACAGAAAATGGAAGCCAAGTTGAGCTTTTTAGATGACGTCAAAAGAGGCCAAGGCATCCACCCATGTGGTATCGGGTACGTTTCTTCTAAACTTCGTACCTACACATGTACTATTTGACTTGGGTGCCAACTTCTCTTTCATATCCAATGAATTTTGTCAAAAGCTTGACATGCCCACTAGTAGTTTAGAAGATGCTTTAGTGGTGGAAATAGTGAATGGTAGTCAAGTAGTGATTCGTGATGTCTTGAATAATTGCACTCTTGTGATCGAAGGGAAAATATTTTCTATTGATTTGATGCCTATGTCGATCGGCGGGTTCGACGTTGTGGTCGGGATGGACTGGCTAGCGGAGAACCAAGCTGATATCATGTGCTCTAAGAAATTGATATGACTACCCATTTCGGATGGTGAGACGGTAGTAATATATGGTGAAAGAAGGAAGGGAGACGTAGCGATTATGTCTATGGCTAAATCACGAAAGTGCCAAACGAAAGGATGTTTATCCTTCTTGGCGTACGCAACAAATACCAAACTTGAGAAGAGAAAACTTGAAGACGTTAGGGTGGTGCGCAAGTTTTCCGATGTTTTTCCGGATGACTTGCTCGGTTTACCACCCGATCTCCAAGTGGAGTTCCGGATTGACCTTGTTCCGGGGGCGAGTCCGATTGCTCGAGCCCCTTATCGGTTAGCTCCCTCCAAGATGCAAGAAATGATGACTCAACTACAAGACATTCTTGAGAAATTTTCATGAGACCAAGCTCGTCACCTTGGGGAGCTCCGGTATTGTTTGTTAAGATGAAAGATGGCACCATGCGGATGTTTATCGACTATAGGGAGTTGAACAAGATGATGATGAAGATAAAGTAATCACTTCCGAGGATTGATGACTTGTTCGACCAACTTCAAGAGGCGGGTTGCTTTTCATTGATCGATCTACGCTCGGGGTATCACCAAGTGAGAGTGAAAGAGGGCGACATCCCGAAGACTGCGTTTAGGACGCGTTATGACCACTATGAATTTCTAGTAATGTCGTTCGACCTAACTAACACACCGGCGGTATTCATGGACTTGATGAACCGGGTGTGCAGACTATTCCTTGATAGGTCGGTAATAGTGTTCATTGACGATATTCTCATATACTCCAAGGATGAGGCGAATCACGAGCAACATCTCCGAGAGGTTATGGAAGTACTAAGGCGGGAAAAGTAATAAGCAAAGTTTTCAAAGTGTGACTTCCGGCTTCGAGAAGTACAGTTTTTGGGATATAAAGTCACCATGGAAGGAGTCATGATGAACTGAGAATCTCCCAAGAGTCCGTCGGAAATCCGAAGCTTTCCAGGATTAGCGGGATATTACCGGAGATTCATTCAAGATTTTTACAAGATAGCTTCATCATTGACGACCCTGACCCGGAAGAACGTGAAGTTCTTGTGGACCGAGAGTTAAGAGAAAGCGTTTCAAACTCTACAAAGGAAGTTTTGTGAAGCTCCAATCTTATCTCTACCCGAAGGATTGGAAGATTTCGTGTTATATAGTGATGCTTTAAAGATGGGTCTGGGATGTGTTTTAATGCAAAGGGGCAAGGTGATCGACTATGCGTCAAGGCAACTCAGGGTGCATGAAATTAACTATCCCACCCATGATTTGGAACTGGCGGCGGTGATGTTCGCCTTGAAATTGTGGTGATATTACCTTTACGGCACGAAGTGCACACTTTATACGAACCACAAGAGTTTTAAACACATATTCGATCAGAAGGAATTGAATATGAGGCAAAGGAGGTGGTTGGAACTACTAAAGGATTATGACTGCAAGTTGCTCTACCACCTGGGTAAGGCAAACGAAGTAGCCGATACTTTGAGTCGGGACTATGGGGGAAGTTCTCGGGCCACCTTTTCAATAATTGAGTTGGTGCCAACACTCGTCGAATGAATCCAATCGTCGCAAGTCGAAGCTTTATTAGAGGAGAACCTCAAGGAAGAAGTCATGACAAAGCAACATTTACTTTTGACGAAGGATAGTTGGGGAGTAAAATTGTTCAACAGGCGAGTTTGGGTGCCCAAAGTCGGGGACAATCGGGAGTTCCTTCTCGAAGATGCCCATAAGTTAAAGTATTCTATCCATCCGAGAAGCACGAAAATGTACAGAGACTTGAAGTATCACTATTGGTGGCCGGTTATGAAACTTGATGTGGCACGTTATGTGGAACATTGCGTGACTTGTTTGCAAGTGAAGGTCGAGCACCAATGACCTTATGGGAGTTTACAGTCTTTGGAGATTCTGGAATGGAAATCGGAGCATATCACCATGGACTTCATGACAAAACTTCCGAAGACCCTAAGGGGTCATGATACAATTTGGGTGATGGTGGACTGTTTGACCAAAAGTGTCCATTTCTTGTCCATGCGAGAAACTTTTCCTATGGACAAGCTAGCAAAGCTGTATATTGATGAAGTGATATCTCGTCATGGTGTACCATTGTCCATCGTCTCGGACCGTGATAGTCGGTTCACCTCACATTTTTGGGACGACTTACAAAAAGAATTCGGTACGCGTGTGAAGTTGAGTACGGACTACCATCCCTAAACCGATGGCCAAACCGATAGATCGATTCAGATGCTCGAAGACATTTTGAGATCTTGCGTGATCGACTTCGAGGGTAGTTGGGACTCGCACCTACCTTTGGTGGAGTTTGCGTACAACAATAGCTACCACTCGAGCATTGGAATGGCACCTTTTGAAGCATTATATGGATGGAAGTGCCGAACTCTCGTATGTTGGCTTGAAGCGGGGGAGAAACAATTTGTCGGGCCCGAAATCGTTCAAGAAACAGTGGACAAGGTTAAAAGCATTCGTGAGCGTTTGAAGGCGGCTCAAGATCGACAAAAATGCTACACCTACTTCAAGTGGGAGACCGTGTAATGCTAAAAGTGTCCCCTTGGAAGGGGATAATCCGGTTTGGAAAGCATGGAAAGTTGAGTCCCTATTTCCTTGGGCCATTCTCGGTGATTAAGCGCATGGGACTCTAAGCCTACCAATTAGAACTCCCTCCGAAAATGAGTGGAGTTCACATCACATTCAACGTTTGTTATCTCCATAAGTGTCTAGCAAAAGAGGAAAGTGTCATCCCATTCTCGGATATTAGGGTGGACGAAGGGAACCGTTGTGTTGAGGAAACCCACGCTATTTTGAAGAGAAAGACGAAGAAGCTCCATCATAAAGAAGTCACAATGGTCAAAGTTCAATGGATGCACCATCGCGGTGCCAACATGACTTGGGACGCCGAAGAAGACATGAAGCGGATATATCCTCACCTATTCACCTAGCGAAGATTTCGAGGACGAAATCGATTTGAAGTTGGGGAGGATTGTAACACCCGGAATTTTGGGTACCTTTTATTTAGCCTTATTCCTCGATTTGATAAGCAATCATGTGATGGTTTATTAATCTTGCAAAGTGGGAAACCTTAGGTTATTGAGGGGTGGGTTGGACTCCTTAACCATGCATCGGTAGCGTTTGGAAAGAAGAAACTCCAAATTTGAGGGTCGGTCCCTCACCGACGATTATGCCCGCGATTGTGACACCTTGTCACTCTCGCAGGGCATAACCGCGGAAAATGTACCAATAGGGGAAGGCTTGGCGACAATGCCAGACGATTGTGACACTCGGTCACTCTCGCCGGTCAAAGTCGCGGGAAGTGTATCGTAGGCATGAGGAGTCGGGCGACAGTGCCAAGCGACAATGACACTATCAAGGTCGTGATGAACAATCGCCGATGGGCCCCCATACATTTATTACTCCCAACTCAACTTTTTATCCATTTTCTCATTTTGGGGAAGAAAAAGGTAGGGTTTCACCTCTCTTCATTCATTGCTACTAGGAGGATTTCTCATGTGCATTAATGGGTTTGGTTTAGGTTGGTGGCATCATTTTAAGGAACTCAAGTGATTAAGGAGTCAAAGTTCATCTTCCCTTTTCTCTAAAGTTCCTCCATCTCTTACCTTATCTATAAATATAACCTACTAAGGTGAGTTTACTCGTTTTAAACTTCACATATCTTCAAATCCTCACATCTTAATAACTTTTACATATCTTCCAATTTTTGTGTGAAGATCCAATGGTTTAACCTAAAACCTAGTTTTGGGGATTTTAGGGTTTGGTTTCAATAAATAAGTTTTGAAGGAAGTTGGAATGAGATTCATGGATATTGATGTTTTTCACTACATTATTGTTGCTCCTTTGTGTTGATGGGGTTTGGTGAACATAAATCGAATTTTGAGGTTTTGAAAACATATAACATTTTGGATTGAAGTTGCAAAATGTTTTTATTGTTATATGCAAAACCACTACTTATAAAGTCACGATGTTAAAAGATTTCTTTATTTGATGGTTGGAAAGATCAAGGCACCAATGTTATACGGTCATTGTGGGTATACCTTGATGCCAATTTATTATACATGGATGAGTGTTGGTATATGTTATTGAGTTTTGGTTTTGGTTTTAGTGTAATGTATCCATAAACACGGTAGTCTTGATGTCTTGAGATTGGACATTGAGTCACTAGTTTGGCACGGAATAGGCATCGAGTCACCATGGTAAGTAAGGTGTGGACCTATATGGCTGGGCAGCGTCCCATAGGCAGTAAGATGTAATTCCTTGGTGCATAAATTCCCGTTTTGGAACTTTCCGAGAATAGCCCTAGAGGGGTTGACTTGGTGTTTTCTTGAGCAGTAGACTTAGAGGAGTTGAGCTCATAAAGGTGATTGTTGTTGGATTAAATGTGGCATAATTGTGGATGATTTTCTTACTTGATTTATTTGGTTTCCAGTTATCAAAATAACACACATTCTAAATGGTTTTATTATTGCCGCTAATAAATGTTTGTTCTCACTAGGATTTAGCCTAACACTTCTTCTTAAATGTCTTGTGTGGCAGGTCATCTTAGCCGTGGGGTTTTCGGGATTGAGCGGACTACCAAGTGGTCGAGAGTGTTCATTTTTGGAGTAGTCTGGCATGAATTATTTTGTTGGATACCATTTTGGAAGGATAACGACACCCGACTGTAATCTAAAATAGTGCAATTTAGATTAATAGGTTGTCGATTTATATATTTTAATTCATTTGGTTTTGTAAATGCCATACTATTTCCCCTATTTTAGGGTGACGCAATTTATTTATAAGATGTCCTTTCCACAATTATTCAGTTTTAAATTGACCCCTATTTTTAGGGTATTACTGTTTATATGATCTTACTAACCTGGTGAAACAACTTGTAGTAGGAAAAGAACAGGTGAAAGCTTGTGGGATATGTTTAGTGACAGGCCATCCAACCGATGTGTGCCCATAACTTCAAAAAGATGTGTTGGTGACGGGCGAAGATGTGAATGCTATAGGAGGTTTTCAAGGTCAGCCACAAGAACATATGTATTTCAACAACTTTGGCAACCAAAGACCCCCTCAATTTCAGAATTTTGTGAAAAGGTTGCCACAACAACCATTTCAGCAAAGAGCACCCTTCAATCCAAATCAAGCTACTTCTAGTGGCCCAGGTATGTCTCTTGAGGATATTGTAAAAACTTTAGTTGCTAACACTCTTCAATTCCAACAGAAAACAGAATCGAATATTCAAAAATTGGGAGCTCAAATGACACAACTTGCTACTTTCGTGAGTCGATTGGAATCTCAAGGAAAATTGCCTTCCCAATCGGAAATGAACCCGAAACAAAATGTAAGTGCAATTGTCTTGAGGAATGGAAAAGAGCTATAAGAACCAAAGTTGGCAAAGAGTATAGAAGTGGAGAAATAAAAGAGGTAAGTCCAAAACCAGTTCAAAGTGAGAAACTACCAGAATCCACTGTTGATGTAAGTGAAAAAGCAAAGGTAATTCCACTACCCTTTCCTACACGTTTACAAATGTCTAGCAGGGCTAGAGAAGAAAAAGAAATTTTAGAAACTTTTAGGAAAGTTGAGGTGAATATCCCTCTTTTAGATGCAATCAAGCAAGTCGATCGTTACGCTAAGTTTTTGAATGAATTGTGCACCAATAAAAGAAAACTTAGAGGTAACAAGACGATCAATATGAGTGAAAATGTATCGATCGTGCTTCAAAAGAAGCTACCCCCAAAGTGCAAAGATCCTGGTGTTTTCACCATTCCTTCCAAATTGGGTAATGTTATGGTCAATAGGGTTGTGCTTGATTTGGGTGCATCTATCAATGTGATGCTATACTCTATCTTTAAGACTTTAAATGTAGACCCCTTACAAGAAACCGGGGTGGTCATTCAATTGGCCGATAGATCCGTGGTACACCCTAAAGAGGTATTAGAAGAATTATTGGTTCAAGTGAATGAGCTTGTTTTCCCCGCTGATTTTTATATCAATGATATGGAGGAGGATTCTCATCCTAAATCCACACACATTTTGTTAGGGAGGCCCTTTCTGAAAACTTCAAAAACAAAGATAGATGTTCACAATGTCACACTTTCTATGAAATTCGATGGTAATACCATTCATTTTAATATCTATGAAGCCATGCATTTTCCAAGTGATGTATCCTCTCTTTGTGCCATTGATATTATTGAACCTATTTCTCAAGAGTTGTTTGAGCTAACAGATTTTGATGCTTTAGACATAGCGTTGAGTATGTCTTTAGTTGAAGCCGGAGTGACTAAACTCATGAAGATGATTGAGCTCGGACCCGAGTTTCATGAGCTAGTAGCTTTTATGGATCAAAAAAAGACTGCAAGGTATGATATTGCTCAAGTTCTTTACCACCATCTAACAAAAATCTACTTCCTTCTATTTTACAGGCCAAAACTAGAGCTAAAGAAACTTCCCGATCATCTCAAGTATGCATATTTAGAAGAACGAGAGATGCTAACGATGATCATTTCAAGTAGCCTAGACACATTAGATGAGAAGAAGCTTATATCCGTGCTCAAACGATATAAAGAAGCCATTGGGTGGACGATAGCCGACATAAATGGTTTGAGTCCATCAACTTGCATGCATAAGATATTGATGGAGGATGATTTCAAGCCCTTTCGTGAGGCTCAAAGGCGGTTGAATCTACCCATGATGGAGGTGATAAATAAAGAGATTCAAAAGTTACTAGATCCAGATATGATATTTGCTATTTCTGATAGCAAATGGGTGAGCCTGGTGAAAGTTGTTCAAAAGAAAGTTGGAGTGATGGTAGTAGAGAATGTCGAGGGAGTGATGGTTCCAACGAGAGTACAAAGTGGTTGGAGAGTATGCATCGATTACCGGCGGTTAAACGCCTCAACCCGAAAGGATCACTTCCCTCTACCTTTTATCCATCAGATGCTCGAAAGACTGGCAGGTAAGTCTCATTATTGATGTTTAGATGGTTTTTCTCGTTTTCATCAAATTCCGATTGCACCGGAAGACCAACAGAAAACCACATTTACATGTCATTTTGGCACTTTTGCTTATCGCCGAATGCCCTTTGGCCTATGTAATGCACCAACTACTTTTCAGCGGTGTATAATGAGTATTTTTTTTGAGTTTATTGAAAATATCATTAAAGTTTTTATGGACGATTTTACAGTCTATGGAAACTCCTTTGATGACTGTTTAGAAAATCTCACTAAAATCCTTCAAACATGCATAGAGACCAACTTGGTTTTGAATTATGAAAAATGTCACTTTATGGTAAACCAAGGGCTGATTTTAGGACATATTATTACAAGTAAGGGGATTGAAGTAGATAAATCCAAAATAGATGTGATTAAAAGCTTACCCTACCCCACTTCGGTGAGGGAAGTCTGGTCATTTTTGGGTCATGCAGGTTTCTATAGGCGATTCATCAAGGATTTCTCACGCATTACCCAACCGATGTGCATTCTACTCAAAAGGATGTGGAGTTCAAGTTTGATGAGAAGTTCAAGGAAGCTTTCAATAGGCTTAAAGAGATGCTTACATCAGTCCCAATCATGAAACCACCCAATTGGGGACTTCCTTTTGAGATTATGTGTGATGCAAGAAATTATGCTATTGGAGTGGTACTCGGGCAAAGGGTTGGAAGGAACCCACATGCTATTTATTATGCCTTGAGAACCCTCGATAGCATGCAAGCAAACTACTCCACCACGGAGAAGGAATTGCCTGTTGTTGTCTTTCTTTTGGAAAAATTTCGTCAATATCTCTTGGGTACTAAAGTTATCATTTTTATCGATCATGCGGCGTTGCGGTATTTCATGACGAAGAAGGATGCCAAGCCAAGGCTCATCCGATGGATTTTGTTGCTCCAAGAATTCAACTTAGAGATTAGAGACAAAAGTGGAGCATAAAATTTAGTGTCGGATTACTTAAGTCGAATAGTTTCCAATGAAGAGCCGTTACCACTAGAGGATAAGTTCCCGGATGAGCATCTCTTTGAAGTGAAGATCGCGATTTCTGGGTATGCCGACATAGTCAACTACTTAGTCACCGGGACCACACCTAAGGAGCTACCAAGATCGAATATAGACAAGATAAAGAGTGATTCCAAATATTACATGTGGGATGATCCTTATTTGTGGAAGCAAGGATTCGATCAAATCATCAAGTGATGTGTAAGTGATAATGAGGTAACTTCTATTTTAGAATTCTGTCATTCTCATGCATGTGGTGGCCACTTGGGCCCAACAAGGACAGCACGTAAAGTTCTTGAGAGTGGCCTCTTTTGGCCACATATTCATCAAGACGCATGTATGTTTATTAAAGCTTGTCCTCGTTGTCAACACACCGGAAATCTTAGCCGAAGGGATCAAATGCCTATGACTCCCATTTATGCTTGCGAGATTTTTGACATTTGGGGCATTGATTTCATGGTCCCTTTTCCATCTTATTTTGGGTTTTATTACATCTTACTTGTTGTCGATTACGTCTTTAAATGGGTAGAGGCGAAAGCGACAAGGACTGACAGTGCTAAAGATGTTTCAGATTTTGTGAATGATAAGATTTTTTGCAGATTTGGAGTTCCAAAGGTGGTGATAAGCGATAGGGGCACCCATTTTGTCAATGGAGTGATGGAGGATTTGTTCAAAAAATATGGTGTAAAGCACCGAATATCCACTACCTACCATCCACAAACAAATGGTCAATCGGAGGTGTCAAATCGGGAGATAAAGCAAATCCTAGAAAAAACGGTAAATCCGAGTAGGAAAGATTAGAGCTTGAGGCTCAATGATGCATTATGGGCCTACCGGACCGCATACAAATCCCCGATAGGTATGTCCCCTTTTCGTTTAGTTTATGGGAAATGTGTGTCCCACAATGTGTATAGATCAATATTATATCAAACAATTTCCAATTGAAACACTTTTATTAATCACAATATTCAAAATCACAATACACTTTGGTTCTCTCACACTACTAACTCCTCTCTCTCTCTCTATGTACTTCTTATGAGATTCACGCACAACATTAAAACCATATCCCTATTTATACAAACACTAGAAACGCGCATGGTGCTAAACACGCACACCATTAAAAACACGCACAACACTAAGAAAGACAAAAATACAATTTTGACTTTGACTTTTATTACAATAAACTTTGACTTTCACTAAGAGTTGACTTTCCAGCATTTGACTTCTTGAACTTTGACCTTCTGTCTTCATGATCTTGTATCCAACATGTTTCTGATCTAACAATCTCCCCCTTTGGATTCAAGATCATCTTCAAAAAGATTTAGCAAATCAATCTCCCCCTTTTCATATCAATCTGGAAAATCTCTTCCTTTTTGTAACAAATTTCTTCTTTAAGCACAAACATTGTAATCTCCCCTTTCTTTGATTGTATTCTTCCCAAGTATGTCTTTGACAAAAAAATATTAATAGTCTTCCCCAAATATGGTAGAAACAATCTTCAATAATCTCCCCAAAACTATCTCAAAACTCTTTCAGACTACAGAAAGAAATTATCTTCAGAATTAGCTCGGATTGCTTTAGCAAAGTATCTTCAAAGAAAATTTCAGTGAAAATAGCACATCTTTCAGAAATCTTTAACTTTGCATCCTTCTTTCACAATTATCCTTTGATCTTCAAACAATTCTCTAACATTGAAATTTCTGACACCAACATTTCTTTAATTCATCTCCCCCTTTTGATGAATAGAGCATTGATATCATCAAAACTTCCTCCAAGAAATGTATGTATCAATTCTGACCACTGATCTTTTGGGCTGAGCCTCTGATTCACCAGCGATCCAAAATAAAGTATTCATCTAGATCTTTTCAAATCCAGACAAACTATTCGTGTAACACCTGAATCAACAAATGAATCAGTTAATATGCCTGTCAGTAACACTAAGTCACTGTGTGTAACGGATACACATAGAAAAGGAGCTTTGGTGATGTTCACTCCCCCAGGGCTTCCATCCAATCATCGAAACACCACAAAAGAAATTTCTATGAATGTTATGACAAGAAAACAAATTCCTTGTGTGTTCGTGCAAGTGTAGAAAGAAGTAAGCATATGATGATTGCTTTTATAAAAAGGCTCAACATTGTGTAAACCACTGAGACAACATTAGATAAACACAGACTCAATGTGCATGATTGAAGTGCGAAGGTGGGGCAGACTTCCTTTATTTTCAATATCCAGATTTTCCAAATGAAAATCAGATAGATAATGTGTTGCATCCCCAGAAAAATATGAAACATTTTCTTTTTAAGAAGAAAATGAGTGGCTGGTGGGGTTTTGTCAAGAGTTGGCATGGGCTAGTTGCCTATTTCAATAATGTTCACCAAAGAATTGTGAAACATTAATAATGTGGCTGCCCGGCTCAGAAAGTTGTTGGTGCAGAGTCTGATATTCTTTTACTCTGTTCTCTCACCCTCTTTCTTTTTAATCATTTGAGCTCACTGCTAACCAACCTCTCTTTTCCATTTTACCTCAACGCACAACCCACACTCATTTCTTTTTGACTCCTCACACTCAATCACTATGGATTAACTTCTTGGGTAGGAGACACTGGTAATCGTGAATCCATAGAAGTTTTCATTTAAGTCCTAGCACAAAGAACCCATATTTTCCTATGAAATATATGTTGCTCAAAATGGTTTATCTTGAACAGTTAAAGCTAAAATACAAGTCAGATATATGTATGCTCAGAAATGTAATCATGAAGATTTGAGCATTTTTAAACATTGAAGATATTTCAAACAAGTAAATTGAATGAATAGTCATGAATGCAAGAGACTTGTTTGAAAATATGATATTGTATGAAAATGATCAGAATCAAATGATATAGCAATCAAAGCTTATGGTCAAGAATAATGGACATCGTCTATACGAAACAAAATATAGAAATTCTTGAAAGAACGTTTCAAAATGAATTAACGCTCAAAATTCATTTAAGTGCAAGCGGGGTGTCTTACCATCAAAAAATATGTTTCAAATTTGAAACATGGTAAGAACATTTTAAACAAGAAATCAAACCGCTGTGTGTGAATACATGAAAGTATATAGAAAAGACAATACAAAAGTATTTATCTTTGGAAACACACGGTCTGTAAAACATTGAAACTCAAATAAAATGAAAACATTTAAAATCACACTTCCAATTCATGAAATCTATTTAAGAGTCGGAAAGTGGTTTGAACATTTAAGAATAGGTTTTCTATGATTGAAAGTTTTCCTTCTTTCAACCATATACGAGATTAAGATAAGAAAGTTAACCTTTATCGTTCAGTCTTAAATCTCATGAAGTCAAGCTTAAAGTCATAATGATATGATCTTGATAGCATCCTCTCAATCTGCAAAAGTCTCAAAGTCTGTCAAAGCAACTTTATTCACAAATTTATTGAAAAGTAAACAACAGAAAGCAGTAAAACATTGAGTGAACGAGTTCTGATCTGAAGTGATCAGAAATCATGTCCTAACTCCTTTTGTTGTACACATATACTCCCCCTAAATTCATGCATCTAAAAAAAATTTGGCAGTTAAATAAATGCAAAAATTCTATAAACTCCCCCTCAAAATAATGTTGATCATTTTAACATCTTGTCTCACTCCCCTAAGATCATGAACAAAAATGTTAAAGTACAGATATTCTTTCAGAATTAATGATAAAGAAATGATGAAAAATTACAATAAAATAAACTTTAATAGTAATCTCTGATTAGACCTTGAGATTTAGCATACCAAGATTAGATACAAGAAAATTGAATATCTTTTCATCTAAAGGTTTGGTAAACAAATCTGCAAGCTGATAATCAGTTTTTACAAAGTAAAGTTCTATTGTACCTTTTTCTACATTATCTTTAATAAAATGATACCTGACATCAATGTGCTTTGTTTTAGTATGTTGTACAGGATTAGCTGATATTGCGATAGCGCTCTTCGAGTCAAAATAAATCGGCATTTTGTCAAATTTGAATCCATAGTCTCGCAGTTGTGTCCTCATCCACAAGACCTGAGAGCAGCAAGTGGCAGCAGCTACATACTCTGCTTCAGCTGTCGAGGTGGAAACACAAAGTTGTTTCTTTGACGCCCAGCTAACGAGCTTGTCTCCAAGAAATTGAATATGACCCGATGTGCTCTTCCTGTCTAACATACATTCAACATGATCTGCGTCTGAATAAGCTGTTAGTTCAAAACCAGTATCTTTAGGATACCACAGACCAAGATCTGCAGTCCCCTTCAGATATCTAAATGTGCGCTTGACAGCAGACATATGGGATTCTTTAGGAGCAGCCTGATATCTTGCACATAAACATGTTGAGAACATAATATCTGGCCTACTTGAAATAAGATACATTAAAGAACCTATCATTCCTCTATAAGTCCTAACATCAACAGCTTTTCCCAAAGGATCAGTGCTAATCTTAGTACCTGGTGCCATTGGGGTTCCAATTGGTTTGCAATTTTCCATTTTGAACTTCCGAAGAATATCAAAAATGTACTTTGCTTGGTTTATAAAAATCCCCGTTGAAAATTGTTTTACTTGTAATCCGAGAAAGAAGTTCATCTCTCCCATCATACTCATTTGAAATCTTGACACCATTAGATTTGAAAAGTTCTTACAGTATTTAAGATTTGTAGAACAAAATATTATATCATCAACATATATTTGAATAAGAATGATATCAGCTTTTTCCTTTTTAATGAATAAAGTGGTATCGACTTTACCTTTTGAAAAACCCGACTTGACCAAGAATTTTGATAATACCTCATACCAGGCTCGAGGCGCTTGTTTTAACCCATAAAGTGCTTTATCCAAGATGTAGACATGATCTGGTTTATCTGGATTCACAAAGCCTTCTGGTTGCGATACGTAGACTTCCTCCTTAAGAATATCGTTCAGAAAGGCAGTCTTCACGCCCATTTGATAGACTGTGAAGTTTATGTGAGCAGTGTAGGCTAGAAACATGCGGATTGCTTCTATACGTGCCACTGGAGCATAAGTCTCGTCGTAATCTATGCCTTCCTCTTGCCGGTAACCTTTGGCAACAAGTCTGCTTTGTTTCGAATGACAATACCATCTTCATCCTTCTTGTTTTTAAATACCCATTTTGTACCAATGATGGATTTTCCTTCAGGTCTCGGTACAAGTCTCCATACTTTCAAGGCTTCAAACTAGTTTAACTCTTCTTGCATAGCTGACACCTAATTCGAATCAACTAGAGATTCTGATACTCGAGTAGGCTCTATCTTGCTGAGGAATGAGTCATGCAGACATTGATTTAAAGTTGCTGACCTAGTTTGCACCGGTTTGTTTAGATCTCCAAAGATTTGGTGAAGAGGGTGCTCTTTGGTCCAGCGATGTTCATGAGGAAGTGGAATAGATGAAGATTGATCAGGGTTGTCATCTAAGAATCCACTATCAGCTTTTTCAGGTTGTACAATATGAGGGAGGGATTCAGTTGAAGTAATAGGTGCAGAAGTTTCAGTAGGTACAATGTTTTTAGTCTGTTGATCAGTCCTTATAGTACACCCTACTGATTCAGCAACTTCTGGCTCTTCGTTAGTAGTTACAACTTAAACTATCGGAGTAGGCATATGAACTGGAATTTCTTGCTGAATCGGGGAATCGGATTCAGTGGAAACATCTGATACGGTTGGATGATTAGTCGTTGAATCTTCCATCCTGTCAACCACAACAGGTTTAGTCACGTTAGATCCAATAAATTCATCATAAAACAGTTCAAATAAAATATCTAAATCAGATAAATGAGTAGTAGACGATGATGCAACATCTGATTTATTCACTGTAGGAACAGGTTCTGGATTGATCTGTCCAGAAGCTGGCACTCCGGTTATCACGGGTTCTGAACTAACTTGTTCAAAAGCCATCTCCTCGTCAAATGTGACATTTACGCTCTCGATAACAGTCTTCGACTTCTTTAAATACACTCGATATGCATCAGATGTAGAAGAATATCCAATAAAGATGCCCTCGTCTGCCTTAGCACTGAACTTGTTCAGACTCTCTCTGTCGTTTAGCACAAAACACTTACACCCAAATATATGAAAATATTTGATGGTTGGTGTTCGGTTGTTGATCAAAGCATACGGAGTCTTTTGAAATCTGCGGTGTATCATGGAACGGTTTTGAGTGTAACACGCAGTCGAAACAGCTTATGCCCACAGAAACAGAGGTAAGTCTGATTGGCTGAGCATAGTGCGAGCGGCCTCGACTAGCATTCGATTTCGCCTTTCGACTACTTCATTCTGTTATGGCGTACGAGCAGCAGAGTATTGATGTGATATCCCGACCGATTCGAGATACTCTTCAACAGTTATGTTTTTGAACTCTGTGCCGTTATCAGTTATGAGAAGTTTGACTGATTTCTGCAGATTCACGTGGGTCGTTTTCAGAAATGTTATGAGTACTTCGGGCGTCTCATCTTTTGATCGTAGAAATTTGACCCATGTGAATCACGAATAGTCGTCCATGATAACTAGAACATATTTCTTTCCGCCTAAGCTTTGAGTTCGCATCGGACCATAAAGATCCATATGCAAAAATTTGAGTGGAGAACTGGTACTAGGTTCAGGCTTCGGTTTATGTGGATCTCTCTTCATCTTCCCTTTTTCACACGCTGCACATAGATGTTCCTTTTCGTATCTCAGCTCAGGAAGACCTTTCACCAATCTAACTTTGACCAATTTGTTGATATAACGAAAATTCAGGTGTGACAGCCGTCGGTGCCAAAGCCAACTTTGCTGCATCGAAGCTTTTGTCAGTAAGCAAACTTGATTGTCAGTCTGGACCTTTGAAAGATTGATGGTGTAGAGGTTGGACTTTCGAGTGCCGACTAAGTGTTCTTTGCCATCTTCAGTACGCACCGAGCAACTCTTAGCTTTGAAGTTTACCTCTAATTCAAATGTGTATAGATAAGATTATATCAAACAATTTCCAATTCAAACACTTTTATTAATCACAATATTCAAAATCACAATACACTTTGGTTCTCTCACACTACTAACTCCTCTCTCTCTCTATGTACTTCTTATGAGATTCACGCACAACATTAAAACCATATCCCTATTTATACAAACACTAGAAACGTGCATGGTGCTAAACACGCACACCATTAAAAACGCGCACAACACTAAGAAAGAGAAAAATACAATTTTGACTTTGACTTTTATTACAAGAAACTTTGACTTTCACTAAGAGTTGACTTTCCAGCATTTGACTGCTTGAACTTTGACCTTCTGTCTTCATGATCTTGTATCCAACATGTTTATGCTCTAACAGGAAAGCTTATCATCTTCACGTTGAGTTGGAACATAAGGCTTTTGGGCCGTGAAAAATGTCAACTTGGACATTGATAAAGTCGGTACTCACCGGAAACTCCAACTTCAAGAATTGGAAGAGATACGCAATGATGCATACGAGAGTAGTCATTTATATAAAGAAAAGACCAAAAATTTTCATAACAAAATGTCTTCCCGCAAGACATTTATTTTATGTCAAAAGGTCTTACTTTTTCACTCTAGTCTCAAATTGTTTCCCGGAAAACTTAGGTCCCGGTGGGTGGGACCATTTGTTGTTACTAATTTGTTTGGTCATGGTGCAATAGCGATTAAAAGTGAGAAAATGAGAAAAGTGTTCAAGGTTAATGGTCATCCTTTAAAACCATTCTATGAAGGTTTCAAACCTCTTGACGTAGAGATTTCAAGGTGGAGGTGTCGGAGGGAGGAGCACCTTAGACATCAAGGAGTCTAGCCAAAGATGTTAAAGAAAGGCGATGCATGGGAGGCAACCCATGGATTTCCATTTATTTGCTTTTTATCGTTTTTTTTTCTTCGTATTTGCCAAAGTTCATTAGATTCTCCTCTTTAACTCTTGTACTTTCCTTGGTTATTCTCAGGTTTCACCCCGGAATTTAGAGCTAAAAAGACGCATCTACCTTCACGGATCCATACATTAGAGGACTATTCAACAAATCAGAGGAGTTTACTGTTTCCCCTCATTTTTTGATTGCTTTGAATGTCCTTTAGTTTATCGAGTACATTGAGGACAATGTATGGTCTAAGTGTGGGGGTGGGATGTAAATTTTGAGTTTGCATGATTTGGGTAGATAAATGTTTTTAGGGGTAATTTTTTGCAAATTTTGTGCTTAAATGTGAATTTTTGTCCGTTTTGAAAATGTGTTATGGTTTAAACTGTTGATGATGATGAGTTTGGATACATGTATAGCATGACTGAATTTGATTGATAGCACTTGGAGTCAACTATTGGTAGTATAACGGTTAAAGTTAGGGGTTGTTTACCAACAATAGCTAATAAGCGCTGTCTGTAATAAGAGGCATGACTAGAATAAGTGGATCTGTCCAAAATAAGTGCTGACTAGAAAATGAGTGTTTACCAAATATTCTGGATTTGGTGCTAACTGACAAAAAAAGACCATTATAACCCTATACTTGGTGAAATGCTAAATACACTACAACTATTTACCAAATATTATGTTTGGATGATTGTTGAATGGATAAAAATTGCAAAATTCATAATTGAAATATATCTAGACAAGAAAATAAATTGAATTTCAACAATTTGTGTACACATTTTAATTATATAATAACAATATACTATATAATAATATACTAATATAACATTAAAATATAATAATATAATATTAAAATAATATGTATTATATTACAATATATATTTTATTTGAAGTAATTTTTAACTATAAATTATTATTTACCAAATACCTTTTTATAAAATAATATTTACTATATTAATATTACTCTGCAAATTAATGCACAATTTTTGAATGAGTTTAATTATAATCGTGTAAATCCTTTTTTTCATAGAATATTATTATACATTGAAAAACCCATCATCACGCCGCCAACCTACTTTTACTCTCCCCAAGTTCAGAAACCCTGTTTTTCTTAACTTTCTCCAGTCGTCTTCCTTTGTTGTCATCCTCAACTTGTTATTGTGCCATTGCCACCGCCAGCTGAACTGGCTCCCCATGTGGAGGACGAAGATGAGGAGGAATTCAAAGCAAAAGAAGTGGAGGTACAGTTTCCTATGCACAAGGTACAGATCTTGCAATATTTTCTTCATTAGTAAAAACGTGGGAGTAACGCAAACCCGTAAGGCACAACGCAAATGAGAACCAAAGTGAAAGAAGGATAGAGAGACCAAGAGAGTATCAGAGAGCTTCCAGTAAGTTTTTAGTTATAGAATATTGTGTTGATTATAATAAATTAATAATGGAAATACTGGGTAATGGAGGATAAAAAAGGAAAAACTTATAATGACATTCTCTGACCATGGTAAGAGAGGGGAGGATTGCTGAACGAATTTAATCTGGTAAGAGGGTCGGTCAGAGCCTCTTTCGACGATATGCTACTAGTAAACACATCATCACTTATTGTGATAAGAGCTTCTTATTCAATAAGAGCCTATAAGAAGCAAGTAAACAGCCCCTTAGACTCTTGCTAATCTCTTGAACAACTTTAACACCGTGAGACTTTGAGCCTATTAGATTAAACACTTGATATTAGTCTCAATTTCAGTTCTTGTGTGATTACGTCGTACCTAGTCATGTGCTTCTAGAACTTGATTTGTCTCTCCTTAAGATTATATGATATTTACATGCAAATAAATATGATAAAGACCATCGTTTGTTCATTATGTTAACGTGTTAGCCTTAAGCCTACCATTTATGTTATTACTACCCTTTTTGCACACCATAAAGACCATCGTTTGTTCTTGATGCGAGGTTTCCCTGTCCATAGGAACCTCAACGTTTCTCGCCCTGCGAGTGACCCGAGTCTTGGCTTTTCCTCGATTCTCGGCATTGGTCCCCTCGACTTGGGTCGTAGCCTTTAGTGGTCCTTCCCAGTCCATGCCCACGACCACGACCCCTTCCTCGGGTTGTCGACTGTTCAGTGGGACACCTCAGAATCTCAACACGAACCTCATTCACCGGCAGATTCTCCCCCATCGGCATTGCCATACTCCGCAAAGCTCGCTCAGACATAACGACAGCTGAAACAACACATGAATAAACTTTAGTTTAACAAACCCATATGGAACAAGGTTTGTAGGCATGTACATGTACCTGTAAGTTTGCGATTACATTGGCCATATGTAATCCCAAATTCACCTTATATGTTAGTCCCTATCTCTCATTACATACACCCCTATAGTGCTTGTTGGGAACTGAAAGAATTGCTTAAGTACAGTTAATGCTGCTAGCACAACTTGGTTACTACTTCTGAAGTTAATGCTGCTGATACAGGTTAATGCTGCTAATCAAGATTAATACTGCTAGATGAAGTTACTACTTCTAAGCAATTTTAGTACTGCTAGTAGTTAGTACTGCTGAACTTAATACTGCTCAAAGTATTAATGCTGCTGAAGACTTAATGTTGCTTAAGAGATAATCAAGATTCATGCAGATCAAGACTGAAGATAATCATGGAAGGCTTGGAGATAAAGATGGAAGATTATTCTGAAGATCTTTTATTATTTGTAATTATCTTTTATCTTCAGTATAAATATAGAATAATTTGTAACTTTAGAAGAGTGAATTAATTCTGAGTTTTTGTTAGAGAGAATCAACCTCAAGGTTTATAATCCTAGTTCTAGAGAAGTAGAATTCGTATTGGTGAGTCTGTTCATCAATATTGAGGTTGAGTGTTGAATCTTGTAGCTTTACAATCTTTCAATAAAAGTTTACAAGTTGTTATTCTGATTCACTATTTCATTGATCTTTGAATATTAAAGTGTTATTCCGCAAACTTCTTTAATATTGTTTCTGGGTGTTTATTCTTGTTAAGAATTCAGATCCTGACAAGTGGTATCAGAGCAAGTATTCTCAGAAATCTTATTCATCATGGAAAACACAGTTGAATCAAACAGTACTCTGGTCTCAAAGGTTCCAATGCTCAGATCTAATGAATTTGACATGTGGAAGATTAGAATCAAGCAATACATTCTCCTCACAGATTACTCCATGTGGGACATCATTGAGAATGGCCCATCTGATGCAGGAAAGATTGGTGAAGATGGAAAAAGAACCCCACCAAAGACGGATGCAGAAAGAAAGACAAGGCAGACAGAGATGAAAGCCTTGAGCACACTACTCTTGGCCATTCCCAATGAGTATCAACACCAATTTTGTAATTGAACTGATGCACAGATGCTTTGGAATGCTCTAGAAAAGAGATTCTCTGGTACCAAAAGTACCAAGAGAAATCAGAAGGCAATTTTGAAGCAACAGTATGAAAACTTTATGTCAACTAAGAATGAGTCAATGACTCAAACTTTTGACAGGTTTAACAAGCTAATTGGTGAACTAGCCACTATGGGAGTACAGATTGATCAAGATGATGTAAACAGAAAGTTCTTAAGGTCCCTTAGAGATGAATGGACCATGTACACTGTTTCATTCAGACAGAATGAACAATTGGAAGAGAAAGAACTTGATGATCTGTACAATGATCTTAGAGTATTTGAAGCTGAGGTAGAGGCAAAGAAGAAACCTTCTGGATATATTCATAATGCTGCACTCCTATTAGCATCAATTGATTCTACTGCCAACCCTGAATCAGTTAATGCTGCTAATGGAGCAAATCAAGAGAAAGGCATTGAATCTGTGTTTGAAGCCTTTCTTTCCAGCCATGGAAACTCCTCTTTAATCAATGATGATTTGGAACAACTTCATCCTGATGATCTTGAAGAGATGGATATTAAATGGCAGATGGCCATGATTTCCATGAGGGTGAAGAAGTTCATCAAGAGAACTGGGAGGAACAACTTCTCCCAAAGAAGAGAAGATGGAGCAGGCTTTGATAAATCAAAGGTTGAATGCTATAAATGTCATCTGAAGGGACACTTTGCCAGGGAATGCAGAAGTGGAGTGTCTCACAACAACAACCACCAACAAGCACAGTCTGGAAACCTCAATCATAACAGAAACTCTGCTCAAGCCCTTGTTTCTCAACAAGGAATGGGGTTTGACTGGAGTGATCAAGCAGAAGAGGCTATCCAAAATCAAGCTCTTATGGCAGAAGGTACAGGGATCACAACCAGAAGATGAGTGATGACCTTAAGAGGTTAGCAAAAGATATAAAAGACTATGTGAGAATTGTTGAGAGGTTTGAGGAACAAATTAAAGGTTTTCAAGCCAATGAACTTCAACACTCATATGATACCAATTACTGAAAGTGGGAGAAAAAGGATCTAGAACTCCAACTGACCAAATCTAAAGAAGAGAGTGAAAAGTTGAGAGAGGAGCTAACCAGGGTTAAGCTTGATGTGGAAAAGTTTTCCAATGCTTCTAAAGCAATGGACTCTTTACTACAAACTCAGATTCATGACAAATTGAGAAGAGGAATTGGGTATAATACCACACCACCACCATACAACAACAACTACATTCCTCCTACCTCAGATTTGCTAGAAACCAAAGATAGGAAGGACTTGCCTGAGGGAGCCACTGAGATAGATCCCTTAGATGAGGTATTTGTTGAGGATAAGACTGAGAAAGAGGTTGGTAAGAGTAAGGAGAACAATGTGAGTGGTGAGATTCCCCTAGAGAATCACATCATTACCAATGAGGGGTGTGGAAAGATTTGGGTTAAATCAAAGGACATAGAGAAGACAGAGGGAAAGTCTGGTAAGGTCCATTACAAACAGACCACAGTTGTGAATCCAGTTCCTTGCAAACAGTGTGCATGCAAGAAATCTGAGCCCCTAAAACATGATAAAAAGAGGGGAAATCAAAGAAACTGGAATAATCAGTGGGCACAAAAACAAGGGGTTGATTTGAGTAAAATCAATAGACCAAAACCTTGTTTTATCTGTGGCAAATTGAATCATCTTGCCAAATACTGTTATTTCAATCCTATAAACCAAAGGATGAATTTTCAAAGATCTATGCAAAAACCCTTGGGTTATAGGAAGATTGAAAGGAACCATGTGGCTAAGAAATCTGTTAAATCTAAAAGTCACATGAAGAAAAAGACTGTTAAAGAAAATGTCAATATGTGGGTTCCTAAAAGCACTAAAACTGTTAGTACTGCTACCCCAAATAGTACTGCTGACAATGATAGTGCTGCTAGAAGCAATACTACTGCTACCAATGTTAGTGCTGCCAAGAGTATTGGTACTGCTAAAACTAACATGGTTAGTACTTCCTCAAATGTTAATACTGCTAACTCTGTTAGTGCTTCTAACAAGGTTAGTACTGCTAAACCTGTTAGTGCTGCTAACTCTGTTAGTACTTCTAAAGTTAGTACTGCTCCTAGTGTTTGTGCTACTAGACCAATCATATTGACAACGTACTCCAATAAAGAGTGCTCTGATTTTAAAAACCTCATCAAAAAGGAATGTAAATACTTTGATGAGAAAGGGAGACCCAATACCACTTTGGCTTGGGTTCCAAATCAATACTAATTGTTTAATCTTATGTGCAGGGCAACCAGCAGCTCAAGGGGAAGAGCATCTGGCATGTTGATAGTGGTTGCTCTAGGCACATGACAGGGAACATGTCATGCCTCAAGAATTTCAAGAAAATTGATGGTGGGCATGTTGCCTTTGGTAATACTCCAGATGGAGGTAAGATAAGTGGTAAGGGGGATGTAACCAAAGGTAAAATGACCTTTGAAGATGTATTCTATGTTGAGCAGTTAAGGTACAACTTGTTAAGTGTATCACAAGTTTGTGACAAACAACATAGTATATTATTTACTGATTCTGAATGCATTATTCTTGCTCCTGGATTCAAGGTAGTTGATGAAAAGATGATACTACTAAGAACTCCCAGAAAGGATAATGTATATTGCTTAGATATGGAAAGTGTTTCAACTGATTCATCCCTAAACTGTCTTGTTTCAAAAGCTTCTTTGGATGAATCATCACTTTGGCACAGAAGGATGTGTCACATGAACTTTAAAACAATGAATAAACTTGTTAAAAACAACCTTGTAAGAGGTTTACCTTCCAAAGTCTTTTCATGTGATGATCATTGTGTTGCCTGTCTTAAAGGCAAAAAACATAAAACTTCTCATAAGTCCAAAGAGTTGAACACAATCTCAAATTCTCTTCAGTTGTTGCATATGGATCTGTTTGGTCCTACAAATGTTATGAGTATAGGTAAGAAATCATACTGCCTAGTTATTGTTGATGATTACCCTAGATTTACTTGGGTATATTTTCTAAGGACTAAGGATGAGACAAATGGACTGATCAAATCCTTTATTCTAAGAACTGAAAACCAAACAAATCAAAAGGTAAAAGTCATTAGTTCAGACAATGGTACTGAATTTAAAAATCATGACCTAAACACCTTTTGTGAGGAAAAAGGAATTGAGAGGCAATACAGTGCTCCTAGGACTCCAAAACAAAATGGTGTTGCTGAGAGAAGGAATAGGACACTGATTGAGGCTGCTAGATCTCTGTTAGCAGATTCCAAACTACCAATTACTTTCTGGGCCGAAGCAGTTAATACTGTTTGCTATTTCCAAAACAGGGTTCTAGTAGTCAAGCCTAAAAACAAGACACCATATGAGCTTTTAAATAAAAGAAAACCATTTATTGGATTTTTCAAACCTTTTGGGTGTCCCTGTACCATTCTCAATACCAAAACTCGCTTAGGAAAGTTTGATAGCAAGGAAGATGATGGTTTTCTTGTTGGTTACTCATCTCAGAGTAAGGCTTACAGAGAACACACCAAATTCTATTGGGTCTGGTCTTCAGTGGTTATTTGACATTAATTCACTAACTAACTCTTTGGATTTCAGTAGTGATTATCATGCAGGTTCAGGAAGTGGAGGATCAGGGGATGAACAAGTACAAGACATTATTCCTCAGTCTGTGATATTTCTCATACCTACATTAGAGCCTGTTGATGTCTGTGCAAAGGAAATTATGACTGAACTGATTCAGAGTGAAGAAGAAGGAAGAGATGAGGAGAATCAAGTGCATGAAGAGCCAGAAGCAGCTGATGAGATCCCCTCGGCTGACTTAAATGATTCCAATCTTGATGTGGGAATCAATTAAGAACCTAGTCATCAGACTAGAACTCAAAAGAACCATCCTCCAGAGCTGGTCATAGGAGACATCTCTTCTCCTATGATAACAAGGAATCAAAGCAAACTTGAAGAGCTGCAGGATCAGCAACACACAGTACTCTCTTGCTTTCTATCTCAGATTGAGCCTAAGAAGGTTTATGATGCAATGAAAGATTCCAGTTGGGTAGAAGCTATGCAAGAAGAATTACTGCAGTTCAAATTGCAAGAAGTTTGGGACTTGGTGGACCTTTCAAAAGGTCATACAGCCATTGGCACTAAGTGGATTTTCAGGAATAAAAAGGATGAGAGAGGAATTGTGATCAGGAACAAAGCAAGGCTTGTGGCACAAGGGTACACTCAAGAAGAAGGCATAGATTATGAAGAAGTGTTTGCTCTAGTGGCAAGGGTAGAGGCAATTAGGCTATTTATAGCCTATGCCTCATACATGAAGTTCAAGGTATACCAAATGGATGTGAAAAGTGCCTTTCTTTATGGTACAATTGATGAAGAAGTATATGTCTGTCAGCCCCCTGGATTTGAAAATCCATCATATCCAGACAGAGTATACAAACTGAAGAAAGCACTTTATGGTCTTCATCAAGCCCCAAGAGCATGGTATGATACACTGTCTATCTATCTCTTGGAGAATGGGTTTGAAAGAGGAATAATTGACAAGACCCTCTTCATTAAAAGAAGTAAGAAGGACATCCTACTTGTTCAGATTTATGTGGATGATATCATCTTTGGATCCACAAAAGATCAGATGTGTAGAGACTTTGAAAAGTTGATGCACAAGAGCTTTAAAATGAGTTCAATGGGTGAACTTACCTTCTTTCTTGGGCTTCAAGTGAAACAGAAGAAAGATGGGATCTTCATAAGTCAATCTATATATGTGAAAGACATCCTGGATAAGTATGGTTTAACAGACTCAAAGCCAGCAAGCACACCTATGGAGACTCATAAAAAGATCACTACTGATCTTGAGGGGGAGGATGTTGATGTCCATCTATATAGATCAATGATTGGATCTCTCATGTATCTTACAGCCTCAAGACCAGACATCATGTTTCCAGTGTGTTTGTGTGCCAGATTCCAAGTCAAGCCAAAGCAATCACATCTTCAAGTTGTTAAAAGGATTTTCAGATACTTAAGAGGGCAACCTAGATTAGGTCTTTGGTATCCTTATGAATCCAACTTTGACTTGATTGCTTATTCAGATAGTGACTTGGGAGGTGCTAACATGGACAGAAAGTCTACTTTAGGTGGATGTCAACTTTTGGGTGCAAGACTAGTATCTTGGCAGTGTAAGAAGCAAACCACAGTGTCCTTATCAACAACAGAAGTTGAGTATATTGTTGCTGCAAGTTGCTGCTCTCAAGTTCTATGGATTCAGAATCAGATGCTGGACTATGGGGTAACCTTTCTTCACACTCCAATCTTCATTGATAATAGCAGTGCTATAAGCATTGTTAACAATCCAGTCAAGCACTCCAAAACAAAGCACATTGAGATCAGGTATCACTTTATTAGAGATTGTAATGAAAAGAAGCTAATTCAAGTTGCTAAAGTTCATACTGACAACCAGTTTGCTGATCTATTCACTAAATCCTTTGATGTGGGTAGATTCACTTTCTTGGTCACAAGTGTGGGCATGATCAACTCGGAATGAGCTCGTCTTAAAAAGTGTTTTCATACCTGTTATTGGTTTATTCTTTGGTGCTACTAATATCTTTCTCAGGAAGTTATTACCTTGCTCAGAGTACCTCAAGCTTCAAAAAGTGTAAGTATAGTTAATGCTGCCAGTGCAGTTTTAATATTGCCAGTGCTCAGTTAATACTGCTAGTTAGTTAATACTGCTAGTGGTTAATACTGCTCTCAGTTAATACTGCTAGTGGTTAATACTGCTAGTTAGTTAATACTGCTAGTTGTTAATACTGCTTATGTCCCGAATCGTATAAATACCCTTTTTGCCCGCCTAAAAGTTCATAAAGACTCTTTGATTTCTATTCATCTGCTCTCTAATCCTTTTTCTCTCAAAGCTCCTAGTAAAGTTCAGGCAAGCACATTCAAGCTCAATGGCATCCATGGCATTCATTGATGAGCACAACGAAATCTCTATGCTTCAAAAGCCGAAGCAAGCTGCTGGATTCCACCAGATTGTGGACTTTCTCAAGTCCAGCCACATTGCCCATGCTCTTACAGTGTCGCCAACAATCTACATAGAGCATCAAAGACAATTTTGGGCGAATGCCACTGTAGTCACAGAAAATGGTGTGCAGATAATCAAGACAAGGGTGTGTGACAAACCCTTGTCAGTTTCTGAAGAGGTGATTCGCATCTGTCTACGTCTAGACGATGCTGCAAGTATTACCTCTATTCCTAATGAGGACTTGTTCTCTAACCTTTCAAGAATGGGGTATGGAGGCCAATTGGGTGGTTTCAAATTCTCAAAAGCTAAATTTTATACCCAATGGCGTTTTCTTGTTCATACCCTGATGCACTGTATTTCCAAAAAGACTATTGGATGGAGTGAGTTCAGCAGTACCATTGCTTATGCTTTGGTCTGCTTGGCCACTGCCAGAAAGTACAATTTTTCTAAAATGATTTTCAATGATCTTGTATCAAACTTAGGAAGCAAAAAGAGTTTTTATATGTACCCAAGATTTGTACAGGTAGTTATAACCCATGAATTGACGGATATGCCTCACTTTGATGAGGTATATGTACCCAAAATCCCCAAAGGTAAGGTCTTTTCAAATATGAAGAGATCTCCATTGGACTCGGAAGGAGTTGACACCCCATTGTTCTCTACAATGATGGTGGTGTCCCACAATGAAGAAGGTATGGCTTCAGGGTCAAGGCCCTCATTAGACCATCCCACTGAAAGCCTATCCCAACCTTCAATCACCATATCAATCCCTCAGTCCCTTGTTCAAAAACCAACTTCACCAATAACCAATACATACATCAGGAAAAAGGTAAAGAAGGCTCCTTCCCTTCTTGTACCTTCACCCACAGAGCCTTTAAGCCCTCTAATGGAAAATTCTCCATTAAAGAATATCTACAGGGAAACCACAGGGGTGTCTCCCAACCCCAAAGAGGTGCTCAATGAGGAGATGAATGAGCATATGGGTGCAAAGGTTGCCACTACTCCTGCTAGCACAGAGGAGGTCAGTGGTAACATCAATAAGACCTTCCCCATGGCAACTTTGGGTGAGCAATCATCCAAAGGTCCCAGGTGCCAAGAAACCATGGGGGTAGCAAGTGCTTCTGCTAGGCAGAAGACCTCTACTACAAAAAGATCCCATGATCCTTCAAAAGAGGGTCACACTCCTGGAGAAGGTGAGGACAGATATGACTATCTTGAATTGATGGAAACAATGGGCAACATCAACATGGATGTAATCAAGCATGGAAAAGACATAGAAGAGCTGAAACTGATAATTTTGTCTCAACAAGTACAAATTACAAACCTGAAGAAAATGGTGAAGAGATTGGTCCAGAAAAAGAAGAAGAAACAGTTTGTGCTCAGAAGAAGGAAACCAATGACTGATGCTCCCAAAAAGGGGGAGTCAGAAGCTGATGAAAACATGGAAGATGCTAAAGACAAGGGGGAGAAAGTTGATTTTGAGGGGGATCAAGAAACTAAAACAGAGTTTGTACAAGCAGCAGAAATATCAAGCATAGCAGCAGTAAAAGAGCAAGCAGTAGAAAAAGAATCAGATTTTGTACAAGCAGCAGTAACAGTTAATGCTGTTGAATCAAGCAAAGCAGTAGAAACTGTTAATACTGCTGAATTGAATGAAGCAGTAGAAACTGTTAATACTGCTGAATTGAATGAAGCAGTAGAAATGGTTCAAGAAGTATTAATTGATCTTCAAAGCAAAAATTTGGAAGAACTTGATATAGCTGAAGCCTTAATCAAAGCTAAACATGATACTCCCAAGGTCACCTCAAAGGCCAAAGGAGTTGTCATCAAAGAAAGGGTGAGGCTATCAAGAAAGCAAGTGTTGAGAAGGTAGCATGCAAAGACAAAGGCAAAGCTAAAATGGTGGAATCTGATCAACCAATCAAAAAGCAAAAGTTGGTTGAGTCAGATGAAGCATTGGCCAAGAAGATTCAGGCTGATCTTGAGCAAGAAGAAAAGGTTCAAGTGGAAAAAGACAGGGAGATGGCTAAGGCTCTAGCTGCAGAGTTAAATGAAGCTTATCAACAAAGTTTGGCAACTGAAATCGCACAGAAGAAAGTTGCAACTCTGAAGAAGTCTGTGTTGGTCAAAACGGCTGCTAAGAAGAGACAACCCTCAAAGACCTTCTTTGGTACTCAAGAGAGAAAGAAGATGATTACTTTTCTCAAAGGTGCTGTAGGAGTCAGAAAGGAGATGTTCTCAAAGATGTCTTTTGAACAGATTAAAGAGTTGTATGATTCAGAGATGCTAAAGCTTCAAGGGAATGAAAAAGCCATAGTTGAAATGAAAAAGAGAATGAAAGAAAGTAATGATTTTCTGATAGAAAAACCTTTCCCTGATGAGCAAGAAACACCAAAGAAAGAAGCCACACTAGGTGAAAGTCTGAGGACTTTAAAAAGAACTAAGATGATGGCAAGAAGAAAATCAACCAAGAAGCCTAGAGTGAATAAAGAAGAAGCTGAGAAGGTTGCTGAAGAAGAAGGGGCACCTAAGGCAATTGAACAGAAAGAACCATCAAGTACTGATGATGTGAATCTGTACATGGTAGTGATGGACAAAGTGCCTGAACCTATTACAGTTGAACCTGTTGGTGTTAAGCCTCCTGAGGTCATTCTCTGGGATACAATGAAGGTTGATGGCAAAGAGTATATCAAGCTCAAAAGAAAAGATGAGAAGTATGAAGTGCATAATACTTGGGCCAAGATTGTCAGAACATGTTCCAGGTCTGATCTAGAGGAGATGTTTGAAATAGGAATGAAGTTGTATGTTGATCAATTGAAAGCTTCAGAGATTTCAATCACAAAACTTGTGATGGAGTATCTTTGTATGTTGTTTAAGCCTGAAGAAGTGAAGGACATCATGAGAAATGTGTTTCAAAAAGTCACTAACTGGACTCTATATGAAACTAGTGGAGTATATGCTTTGACTATGGATTCAAATCACATAGAATACTTTCTAGTGGATAGAGTGTACAACCACAGTAGATTGAAGCTGCATGCAATGTTGAAAAAAAAGCTTAGATGTGTTCCAGATTCAGAAATGGCAAAGTACTTGATACAGAGGATTATCAATCAGAGTTTGGGGTTGAATCCAAATACAGGTGTATGAGCTATGAAGTTTTGGGAGCATCTTAAAGACCATCTGAAGAACTTGACTTCTCTTCCTAAAAGTCAAGTTAGGGGGAGATTGTTGGGAACTGAAAGAATTGCTTAAGTACAGTTAATGCTGCTAGCACAACTTGGTTACTACTTCTGAAGTTAATGCTGCTGATACAGGTTAATGCTGCTAATCAAGATTAATACTGCTAGATGAAGTTACTACTTCTAAGCAATTTTAGTACTGCTAGTAGTTAGTACTGCTGAACTTAATACTGCTCAAAGTATTAATGTTGCTGAAGACTTAATGTTGCTTAAGAGATAATCAAGATTCGTGCAGATCAAGACTGAAGATAATCATGGAAGGCTTGGAGATAAAGATGGAAGATTATTCTGAAGATCTTTTATTATTTGTAATTATCTTTTATCTTCAGTATAAATATAGAATAATTTGTAACTTTAGAAGAGTGAATTAATTCTGAGTTTTTGTTAGAGAGAATCAACCTCAAGGTTTATAATCCTAGTTCTAGAGAAATAGAATTCGTATTGGTGAGCCTGTTCATCAATATTGAGGTTGAGTGTTGAATCTTGTAGCTTTACAATCTTTCAATAAAAGTTTACAAGTTGTTATTCTGATTCATTGTTTCATTGATCTTTGAATATTAAAGTGTTATTCCGCAAACTTCTTTAATATTGTTTCTGAGTGTTTATTCTTATTATGAATTCAGATCCTGACAGTGCTAACCCTACGACGTCCTATTTCTCGGTTGTGTCCTGCCTACAGTTTAAGTTTAGGTCCAAACGATCACCTAAATCTCTTAAACTATGGCTCTAATACCAATTTGTAACAACCCAAAAACGATAGATACAAAGTAGCATAAATCCAATCCCTCAAACGGGTCCCGATACAAACATGCAAAAAGAAATATCATTACAAACGAGGTAGTCAAAGTCTATCACAACCGAGAATCTAAACAAGAGTAGATACACCGCATCTAAGGCCAAAACACTTCCATCCCGCTAGCACTTAACACTTCTCTTTCCCTCTCGAGGAACCGCCAACCGACTCCTTACCTGAAAAGGGGGTTTTAAGAAAAAGAAAGCGAGGGTTAGATCGAAAGGTCTAGTGAATTCCCGACCTCGGCTCGGTAAAAGTAATTTTGTGCGATGATCAAAAATACCGATATAAACACATCAATTTGGCATCACTAGTAGAAACATTTCAAATAATCTCGCGTCTGTGCACTCGGGGTCCCCTAGTAGATCCCCATCCGGCCCCTTCGTAGATATCGTCGCCCATATACATAGTAAACAGATTCCAAGCATACGGACCAACCATCCCCGATGGTAAAAGAAATAGCCATGGCAAACAACCCAAACAGTTACAGTGCAAGTTCATCATAATTACGAAATATAAAAGTGTAATCATAGGATTAACAACAAATTTAATGATCAAAGGCTTCAACGTAACATATGTATATAAAAGACCAATAAGGAGTTTAATCTTGAACGCTACTTTCAGTTTAGAACTTTAAAAATAAGGGAACTCACTGGTTGGTTGGAACTTCGTGCACACGAACACTAGTCCCAGATAGGTCGAACTCCTACATTTCAATTTAATGTCGTAATTACAAAGTATTCCCGGTAAAGTCCTATGAGTTTCTTTGCTCACAAACCGATCGACAATCGGTAAGCTTCCATTGAAAAATTTAAAGGAAATGGGCCATATCCCAGGACGGTCACGGCAGACCCCGGGCGTCCTGGGTAGCATACACCCCAGGCGACCCGGATCGATGGTACACCAAGCGGCCTCGGTCGAAGGAGCACCGGGCGACCCCGACTGAAGGAGCACCGGGCGCCCTGGTCGATGGAACTCTGGGAGGTCCCGACCCAAGGAGAAACTCTCGATATCGAGGGTGGGGGTGCACCCCTTATTACGGTGATACTACGCGATAAACAGCGACCGATGGGGATTATACTAAATAATCAGACCCTAAATCCATTTTCACCTTTAATCCCAAAACACCCAACCCAAGCGATTCCAGATTGAATAATATTCTTAACTTCTAGACTATTGCCCAACCAAAGATCCTAAATGACAAAGAAAAGAGTTTCAAAACTCTTAACAAGGGTTAGATGATTACCTCTTGAAGAAGAATCCCACCAGATGGCACCTTGATTTAACTAGAACAGATTTCTCTCCAAAGGACTTCAATCAGTTCCCCTTCCTCTTTCTCTTGCGCCGCTCACACTGAAAATATTCCAAATGAGGAAACAACTTAGTGTTTTAGGTCTTTATTGACTACATTTTCAATGAGGTCCTCCAACTTTCTTATTTTCCATTTTTTTTACACCACTAGGGGGTTTGAATCTCATTTGTAACATTTTCTTAGTTTTTAGCTTTTAATTTTAGATTTATTATATTTCTAAAAAACTTTGCGCATAAAGACTCAAGCACAGGATATAAAGACCATTGATGATTTTATAAAAGTATTCATAGCTTTGATTTTTATAGTAAAATGATACTAACACTTGAAAAGGTTTCCAAGTCCGGCTGACCGTGGATCTTCAAACTGATTAGTTTTATTGATTTTTTTTGTTGGAGGAGTGAAAGAGACTTTCAAAATGGTAGGGAAAGAGAAGAAATAAAAATAGTGGTGGATCTTAAAAATCAATGGGTTTGTTGACAATTTTTGTTTTTTCTTATTTTCTACGCATAACGAATAAAATAAAAATCAACCAAGAGCCCATGCTACAAGTTGTGATGATACATATTTGATCATTCTTTATTGTTAATTCTGCTCCTCCTGCTTTTGATGTAATGTTTTGAGATATTTGTTGTCTCCATATAGTTTATCGGCTACAATTTGCACATTAATCCTTCTGAATGTTTTTTGTGATTTGTCACTTTTTTACAGTTTGGTTTTTTTTAGTTTGTGATCATGTAAATTGAATATTGCAAAATGAATGTTATAGCCTTATAGGTGATTCTCATAATGAACCGGGGGAGTATTGGTAGCCTATAAGGTAGGTGGTAACTGTTAATTCTAGTTTCGGGGTAACGCTCAATGGCATTGTAGGGAAAGCATAGGCGGACCTCATTTTTTTCAAGTGGTGGCACAACATAACTATTGTGATATAAAATAGAATAAAAATTAGTAGTAGGAAGCTTCGCTGGGTTGGCTAATTCATTGATGGGTTGTGGTTGATTCATGTGATGCCGATGTTAAAGTTAGAGAGCTGCTTATTTTAATAAAATATGACAAAGAAGTGAAAAAAATCAATAACGTATCCAACAAAAACAAAAAAAAAACACTTGTACTTAAATAAGGGAAATGATGATTAATTAAAATTAATGAAAGGAAATGAAGGGTTAATAACATAAACAAATGGAAATAAATGATTGATTAACATAATTTTTTTTTGAAAGGCACAATATTATTAACCAAGAAATACCATTACAATGAGGAGCTCCAAGAAGAGCCTACTGTCGAAGCCCAACTACAGAATGGTTTGCCAGAGGTAAACCACTTATCCCACTCTCCCCTAGGGAGTACCCCCTTATTGCCCAGCAACAATTACATTAACCTTTCACTCAACTCTATACATCAGTTTTCAGAACCCAATCCTACCCCAGAAACAACCCATGTACCTGTATCGATTTTCCAACCCCCTGCAATCCATTCGATCCCCGTCTCGTTTAGCAGTCTGAACTCGAAATTTTCTTCCACCTTTCTTAATCGATTCACAACTCCTACTTTATTATAGCGCCTCACTTGGGTTAGATAGCCACTCCGTCGAACCGATCTTCTGTCCTTTCATCTTGTTTGTGATCCATTCGAAGCACCGTCGTTGCATTTCGAAAAAGCAATCCACCATATTACTTTTCTCATTCTTGTGAACCACTTGATTATGGTGTGACCATACTAGATATAAGACGCTCCAAATTGTTACCTGCCATAATTTAGGTTGCGAAACCGTACCTGTCACTGAAAAATTAGTTTCCAATAGTTCTTGCAGCGAATTGATGTTTTCTTCCTCATGGTTCCACCATCTAAAGACCTTTTTCCAGAACCTCCCTACACTTTATTAGTGCGTGGTCTATCGATTCCGGCTCTAACCCACATCTTGGACAAAGCAACGATTCTAAATCCACTCCCATTTTATCAATAATTAACTGGCATGGCAATCTCCCTTGCTTGGGTTTCCAAAGAAAGATGCAAACCTTCTTTGGTACTATCTTGGACCAACTAGTTTCCTCATAACTGTCCCCAAGACCCGCCCACTCTTTCCTCAGTCAACTTCTTCAATCCTTGGACCGAAAATTCCCCATACCCTCCCTCTACCCATTTTACTTTGTCCTGAACTTTGTTCTTCGGTTCCCACCCCTCCTTGAGACACTCCAATTCACCCCTCTCTACCCCTCGGCTCTCTCCTCCAACTCCATTTCCAAATCCATCTACCTTCTACCCACTCCCCCTTGTCGGCTATCGACCCTTCTTTATTTATTTCAAGACGGAAAAGTCTCTTGAATCTCTCACCTAACTTCTCGGTCCCAATCCATCTATCCACTCAAAAAGCCGTTTCATCACCCCTTCCCACTTCTACTCCAAACGACGAGGCAAAATTTATACCTATCTTCTCTAGTTTCTGTCCTACCTTGATTATGTTGCACCATATCGCCCGACCTCCCCTCCCCACATTACTCATCTTCTTTCCTAGACCCCCTCCCTCCCATATATGCTCTTTATTACCTTTACCCATAATGCCTCCTTCTCCACTCCGAACCTCCACCACCATTTTCCCAATAGTCCCCAATTACACGATTGCAGACTTCCTACGTTTATACCTCCTCTCTTGAGATTCATCACCACCCGGTCCTATTTCACCCAAGCTACCCCTCTCTTAGCTTCCGGTCCCTTTCCCCCTCCCCAAAAAAATTGAGCTCTCATCCTCTCTAACTCACTAATCACTCCTTTCGGGGCCCTAAAAAGTGAGAAAAAATATAAAGTGATACTACCCAATACCGACTTTACCAACGTAAGTCTACCACCGTAAGAAATCAATTTTAGCTTCCAATTAGCTAGCTTATTTTGAACTTTCTTTATTGCATCCTTCCAACTATCGATCTTGCTCATGTTACACCCAACCGGAAGACCAAGGTAGGAGAATGGTAATTCTCCATAACCACATCCCAAACCTCTTAACCAATCTTGAATCTCATCTAGGCTAACTCCCAACCCAAATAGCTTGATTTTTCCGATATTTATCTTTAGCCCTGAAACCTCGTAAAAACACTCAAGGATTTTCATAAGATTTCTGAGATTTTTTGCATCCCACTTACTGAAGAATATGACATCCTCGACATATTGTATATGTGTCGACTCTACTTGGTCTTTACCAATCTTCAACCCTTCAAACACGTCATTTTCTTTTGCTTCAAGCATCATTACATTTAGCCCTTCGACCGCCACTAGAAAAAGAAACGGAGCTAGTGGATCTTCTTGTCTAAGCCCTTTCTCCATTTTGAACTCTTTTGTAGGTGACCCATTTACCAATATCGACACAGTTGCGGACTCTAAGCACGACTTGATCCAATTGCACCATTTTTTTCCGAACCATCAAAGAAATCATCCTAAGAAGGAACGACCACTCCACATTGTCATACACCTTTTCAAAATCCACGTTGAAAATTAGACCCTTCTTTTTTGACTTTCTAATGAACTCCACCGCTTCGTTTATCACCAAAACCCCATCTAAAATGTACCTACCTTTTATAAAGGTCCCTTGTGATTCCCCAACTATTTTTCACATAATCCTCTTCATCCTTTCCGCCAATACTTTTGCAAGAGTTTTATAAAACGCCCCGATCAAGCTAATCGGCTTATAACTATTTAGTCCCGTCGGGTTTTCATTTTTTCGAATGAGTGATGAATGAGGCGTTACACCCTCCACTTATCTTTTCTTCTTCCCAAAATCGATCAAGGGCCCTTAGTAGATCGGCCTTTATAATACTCCAATATTTTTTGATAATGGTAAAGGAGATTCCTTCCGGCCCCGGAGATTTGTTACTTCCACATGCTTTAATCGCTTCCCATACTTCTTCCCTAAATGGTTGATCAAGCATCTCCACTTCCTCTATCGACATCTTATTTATTTTATTGCTTTGCAGTTTCAGTCCATTCCTTTTCCTCGAAGAGAATTTTCTTTTAGAGAAATCCCACACAAATTCTTTTACTTCTTTTGGATCTTCTGACCACTCCCCTTGAATGCTCATTCCACGGATGCCATTTTTGCGTTCCCTCTTTCTTATTACCGCATGAAAAAAAATTAAATTTTCATCTCCCTCTTCCATCCATTTAATCTTTGCCTTTTGACTATCAATTTCTCTTTTCTTTTTTTCCGCCTCTAGCCATTTTCTCCTTGTTTCTACCCATTTCTCCCTATCCCTTTCATCCAAGGATCTCACCCCGGCTTCACTTTCCAACTTCAATGCCTCCTTTTTATTTTCTTCCAATTCCATATTTAGACTCTTGAATTTTTCGCACTTCTCTTTTTTAACAAATTTTTGACGTTTTTTTAATTTGTCTCTAAAAATACAATCCATTTTACTTGAATTGACCTCCTTGCACCATTCCCTTCTAATCTCCTCCTCCACCTCTTCCCCGCAAAGCCAAGTGTCGAATATTTTGAACGGCTTCAGACCATAGTCAAGTTTTGCCTCTCTTAACATAATTGGGCAATGGTCCGACCATTTACTTTCCAAAGCCTTGACCCCCAAGTTCCTCTACACCTCACAGAACTCATGTGTCACTAGAAATATATCCAACTTACTATACTTTGACCCGTCATCAATGACCCGCATAAATTTTTTTCCTTCCAACACAATTTCCACCAATCGACTTCTTCTTATGAAATCGTTAAATTCCTCCGACCATTTATCGTTTGTGATCGAATTTAATCTCTCGTGATTCCCCTTACTTCGTTGAAATTGCCATACACACACCATTTTACCTCCTCTTTGTTGCATAGGCTTTCTACTTTCTTCCATACTTCAATTTTTTCTTTAAACTCCCTTGGACCGTACACGTTAACAAAACCGTGCCAACCATCTATCCCTCTCCACTTATCAATTGACACTAATATATTCCTTTCGATGATGACAAATTCACATGAAAATACTTTCTTATCCCGAATTAAAAATAGACCCCCTGAGCTACCTACGGCTTCCAACTGTATGAAATCTTCGTCGTCAGCCTCCCACAGCTTAGCCATCTGAACCTCGTTCCATTTTTTCTGTTTTGTTTCTTGGATACCTATCATCTCTACTCTCTCTTTAGAACATATCTCCCTAATCCATTTTTTCTTCCCGTCCGAACCCAAACCCCTCACGTTAATTGATACAATCTTCATTCAATTTAATGGAAGTCGAACCTTAACAAACTCTTACCATTATTGAGATCAGCGGCCCACACCTTGATCCTCTGCACCGTGTGCCTCATCCCAAATCAACCCCACCTTTAATTCCTCCATATTTCCATTCCTATCGGTGTTACTTACCTCATTTGAAGTCGGCACTTGCTCTTCTGAGTCCACTCGCACTCCTCTTACTTTCTTGACCTTTGCCCCTTTAGTCGATTTTGCTCGCCTCTTCCCTTCTCTTTGCGATATTCCCCTTGCTTTTTGTTTTAGCATGTGAAAGCTCATCCTTCTCCTGCCCAATCCCATCGGCTCGCCCTTTTTAGGTTTTGCGATTTCCCCCTCCTTTCCTCTATCTTCTCGTGCGACCTCCTTCTCCTTCAATTGTTGTTTTGAACGATTGGATTGAGTATAGATTGCTACCTCCCTTTGAATCGAATCCCCCTCTGGCTTCTGTTTGGAGTAAGTCTCATTCAATTTACTTTTATTTGGGACAACCATACATTTGTTGTTTATATTGAGATTGGGCTTCACATTGCAAGGCCATTTTCCCCTCTTATTGTATCCAATCCAGATAAGTCCCCTTCTTTTCCTCGGGCCTTATTATTACTTGACACCTTTCTTAAAACATAAATATGCCCATGGGCATCAACGAATTCATTTGGGTCGAGTCCTCACTCGTTGGACTTCAGCGAACACCTTAGGGCCAAATCTAACTCTCTTAGGTTTTCATTTCTTTGACCCACCGACACCCCATTCATATTAGGCGGTTGTTTCCCACATTGCCTCTTTCCTTGAAACTTTGAGATATTTCAATGTTCGCCTTCTCGTCTCCTCCAAACTGTTTTTCCGGTGCCGACTAGTTTGTTCCGGCCCGATTCCGACCGGAGATGCTTCATAGGATTTCCCATTAACGTTACATTCTGTATCTTTTGACTTCAATTTTACTTTATTACCCGTTTTCTTCAAATCCTCCTCAGCCACTACATGATTTTGGAGTACGCTATCTTCCACTACCCAATCTTCCTTTTCGCTCTCCTCCGATAACCACTCCGTTTCGCTGGAATCTCCGATTCCGGTTTCTCTCTCTCCCATTGTCGGAATTGCCATCGTCCCGATATCTTCCTCTACCACTCTCACTTGATAGAAGAGGTTACCCACTTTTACACTACAAAGTTCATCAATTTTGGACCGTATAGACGTCTCAACCAAGATCTTTGCATACTCCAAACTATTACTATCGTCTCAATCGCAATTTACTCCTTTTAGGGAGTATCCCCAATTATTCACGATATCGAAGAAATTTTCCGATTTCCATGCATGCAACGGAACCCATAAACCCTCAACCACGTAGTCCTTTCCGAAGAACATAAGCCTTCCGACCATCTCATGAGGTTTTTTATCCAGTAATGCAACCCATGCAGCTTATTCCTTAGTATGTTTGACATTGTTTTTTCGTTTTCGAATTTAATTTAGACGTTCCTTCCCCCTAGATATTTTAAAGAGCACTCTGCTAAATTCTCTGATTTTCATACTCGTTGTACTACCTCTATGTTATCAATCGATGATACCTTTCCGACTACATAATAGGACAATCGTTCTCTTGCTTCTTTATCAATCTGCCACGACCCGAGCACTTCTTTGAGTACCGTTTTGTTTTCCTCTTCCTCCCGGTCCCTTTTTCCAGCCTTCTCTTTTGCGACTTCACAGTAAGTTCTCTTATCCACCTTGCCTTCTGACTTTGATCCGCTATTGAGAACACCCTCTAACATTCTCGGTTTTCTAATTACATCTCCCTTCCTCTCTTTTCCTATATTCTTCGTTGCCAAAAAATACCTTAACTTATACGACCCTATCCATGTTTCATTAAGTTCCCTTTCCATCGTCCTAGCATTATTAACATTTTTGAACCGCACGAAACCGAATCTCTTCCCACTCCTCGTCTGACTTCTTTCCATGTATACATCCCCGACATTCCCATAGAATTTGAAATCTCTCCACAAATGGGGGACCTCCCATTGATCCGGGAAGTTAAAGAATAAATACGACGTCATCTTCCGGTCGTTGAACCTACTTTGATATAGCCTAGTACTGGATATCGCTTTGACAGTGTTCTCGCTTCTTCCTACCCCGTTTCTCTCTCGACTGTTCTGACCTTCTCTCCCGACTCTTCCTACTCTCACCCACTCGCTTTTTTTTTCACACTCTCCGGCCGAGCTCCGACCCCTCGCCCTCACTCTCTCTCTCATCTCTCTGCAAAAAATACTTTGATATTTAATTATTAAATTCTTTTTTTATTATTAATTAACATAATTTGCAATAAAACAATTCTCATTATGGTTTATATTTTTATATATAAATATATGTACTTAAAGTAAAATGGTTTAAGAGATGGAGAAAGTAAAATGCTTATAGGAAGTTGGATGGTTTAAATATTGAAAGTTAAATAAAGTTGTGCCAAAATTACCAAAGTAGTCTCCTTGCAATAAAAAAATACATTTTCATGGAGGGACATTAAAGTCTTTAATATATTTAACATTTAAAAAAAATCAAAAAAAAAATCACAAAATTTCTAGCTAAGAATCCTACTCTAATCTAAAGTGTTGTTCGGTTCGTTTTCTATTAAGAACTGAATGGATATAGTTGTCTGTATTGATAAAGTTATTTGTATGTTAACAAATAAGTTGTTGTTCGATTGTTATACTGAATAAACAGTTTGAATGTCACAAATGACCATTTTACCCTTATTCTTTATTTTTTTCTAAATAAAACAACTGTTTGATAAAAATGTTGAATAAATGACTTAGAATTATGATAAAATATCAATTTTAAATATTTTTTTAAATAAAAACAACTTAATTTAACATTAATAATATGAATCTTGTTAAAGGAAAAACGAAACGAAACGAATAACAATAGAATAGAGAGAGGGAATCTATAATTCTCATTAATCAAAAGCCCTTTAAATAAGGATGAGTTACAAGTAGATAGCTATAAGAGATATCAGTTCTAATCTATCTCTAATATGTTTATCAGTATCTATATCTCTATCTCTATCGTCACATCCTTTAGACGATGGCACACTTATCCTACAACACTCCCCCTTGTGCCGAGTTAAAGGAGTGGTGGTGCAAAGTTGTTGCCTCGTTAAAACCTTACGCCAAAATAAAACCCAGTGGGAAAAAATAAAAATATGACGAAGGAAAGAGTACAACGCACCAGTTTCCTTTGCAATACATAGACTTTTCCTTCAGTCTAGTTTTCTCTTAGATTCGTACTTTAATCATGAGAGTTAGGAAAGCATGATGGTATATAAACAGTTGTCTCACTAAAACCTTACACCAAGGAACAAAATCCAATGGGAAACATAAAACCTTGGTTGAAGGAAAGAGCACAACATACCAATATCACAAATATAGTAGGCTCACCCTTTTGTCTACTACTCCCCCTGATTCGTGCATTAATCAAGGGAGTTTGAAAAACATTTGCATTTACTTTCTACATGTTTCCCAATATATGGTTTTAGGTAATGACTTGGTAAAATATGTCACAATCTTTTGACACCTTACTTGATTCACTTAAATCTAAAGGAGATTCTTTTATTGCTGATTGTATAGAAACTTAAACAGAATATGCTTTGTGTTATTACCCTTGATGTATCTTATGTTCATTTCTTCGATACATGATGCATTATTTCCATATATGCAAGTAGGATACTGGTTGTAACCAAAATTACTAGTTCCTCTAATATATATAATGATAGTCCTTAATCATATACATTATTTAATTATCTTATGGAGAGTAATATTCTTGGAATAGTTCAAGGAGGTAGTTACAAGTGTTTGCTTAGCTTACTTTCAAGCAATCTGGGTGTTCACTGTGGTAATTCCTTATCCAGTCGAACAACCTTTGTATGGATTAGGCAGATACCTAATATCAGCAAAGACATACCAAGACATTGTTTTGTGTTTTTCTATAAGAGCTAGTACTTTTGCTACTTACATTTTAAGTAGGTATTGAAGTTCCATTATCAATCTCATTTTTATTTCTATAAGGAAAGTATAAGCCCATGTCAATGGTTCCAATGACGTTGTGTTGGCGCTGAGCTAAATCTAGCTAACAAGTTCACTGAGAAATATAATATATGGTCAAGTGTATTATGCTAAGTACGATAATGCGCATATTGTACTTAGATAGGGAATTCTAACTCCCAGCATTTTTCGTCATCATCCTTTAGACGAAATGGATCTTTCCTTATATCCGACACTTCGACCGATCATGAGAGTGCGAACTGGATGCGTTTTGTCCATATTAAATTGCCTGATTATTTTCTGGACATATGCAATCGGTGAATTAATATTTCACAAACTCGGTGTCCTAGCTCAAATATCTAGACAAAACCAAGTCTTTTCAAGATCTTTCCTCTCAAAATCATATTTCAAGTAGCTTATGGTTCCTCTTATTTCATCAAGAATGCCTATTATGTTAATAACATTGACATATAGAGTTACTTTGAAAATCTAGAACTTGTTTTCCATAATAAATACGCAAGGGAATAGTTCATCGTTCTTATATATCCTTTCCCAATCAAGTATTCCATTAGGCGGGTATACCCCATCCGCTTAGATTGTTTTAATCTATAAAGTGGGCGTTTCAATTTTATTGCAAACGCATTTCGTGGTTTAAAGTTACTTGATTTTGGTAATGTAATATCATCAAGCACTTTTATATATCTCTAAATCTAGATCCCCGTAGAGATATGTGGTAACCACATTTATGAGTTTCATTTCCAGTCCTTCGGAAACTACTAGGCTAACAAATTATTCGGATGTCATAACATCCATCATGAGAGAGTAAGTCTCCTCGTGGTCAATCCAGGGCATTGTAAGAAACCTTGCGCCAAAGAAGAGCCTTGCATATTAGGACTTCATTAATTCTCGTTACGCTTTCTGACAAAGACTCAGTTATGTCCTACGGGCTTTACACTTGGTAGGTTAGCACTACCTGACCAAATACCTGATCCTTTGTCAAAGAATATAATTCTTTCTGGATTTTTTCTTTACATTTAGGCCAATATTCTCTTTGTTGATATTATTCAACTGAGCCTGGTTTGATATCGTCGTGCTCGATCATCTTATGAGCCATCGTATATGCGAATAAATCATCAATGATTATATATGATCTGTCCATCGACTCATATGTACTCTTATAGTTCATTTGAGATTAATATTCATCTCTAGAATCAATATTAACTTTGGAGCGTCCTCCAGTGATGATTCATGGACATAATTATAATTAGAGACAATCTCATGAGAGTTTTGTGTATTGATGATAAATGGATGTGCCTAACTATTCTCTTCCTTTATAATAGTATCCATCGAACCAAGTAGCTTTCACCACTTCCATTTGGTAGCTATGACCTCAACCACACCTCCACTATGTGTGACCGAAATGCACTTTCCAATAGTGATGTGCCCCTGTTGGGGACTTTTTAACCTTGCGAGTATATTTGCAGCTCGTATATGTGATCTTGTCACTTTTGGAATAACATTAAATGTATCAGGTATCGAGTATGATTCGTTTGACTTCAACATTACGTTGTGAAGTTTTGGGGATCAAAATGAGACAGAGTGGGAATATTCAATGACACTTCCCGTCGTTCCCATGGAGAATCCTTTTTCCTATCTCCCCCTAACGACGGGAAGACTGTCTCATGAAAGTGACAACCCGCAAATCTAGCGGTAAAGAGATCACAAGTCAAATATTCTAATTAGCAGATAATTGTTGGGGATTCATATCCAACATATACCAAATCGTCTTTAAGGACCTATTTCGATGCGCTGTGGGGGCGCAATTGGCACGTATAATCAAACATGCGTAAATGTAAAATATCAGGCTTATATCCAGTTACCAACTAGTACGCATGAGGCTGGTTAGCAAGCAGTGGGTCTAAAAACGAAAAAAAAACTGCATATAATAATTGTATAACCCCAGGTAGATGTGGGTAAATTGGTGTGCATTACTAATACCCTAGATGTCATCATATTCTTTTGATAACAACTTCTATGAGACCATTTTATATATACACATGGGGTATAGGAAACTCTACATTGATCCTAATACATATGCAATTAACATCAAATCCTTATGATGTAAATTCTCCAGCATTCCAAGTCATGTAGACTTGATGAAATAATCAGGGTGGTGAGCCCTTAAACGTATAGCTAGTGCTAGGAGTGCAATATTTCATGTGGACAATAATACGACATGCGTTCATCGTGTCGAAACCAGAACATAAAGTACTTTAATGGCCCACATTCTAGATGTTTATGTCCATAAATATCACCTTGTATTCGTTGTAACAATGGAATATGTTTGTATTATGTCCTTAGCTTTAGGATAGTCTCATTCCTGTCTTGGCTAAGGATAAAGGTATACAAAACTTTTAGGTATTCGAGAAGGCATATTATGATGGTGGTGTTGCTTATTATGTTGCAGAAGTCAACAGTTGCATTTGCCTCATTTTTCCATTCACTCGAAAGAGAATGTGTCTATGTGTATTTGACAATACGCGGATCACTATGTCATAACCATGGTGTCGTCATGTCGAAATATATATGTATCATTTCCCCAAAGTTCTTTATTGGTGACAAAAAAACGTTTCGATGACCCAATAATCTACTAGTTTGACACATTTGTTCCATGATATATGTTTCCTTTCATATTCATTGAAATTTATGTATATATGCTCATTTCCATTTGATACGAATATCTTTACAAGGTTTCTATTAATCTTGTACCAGCAAGAAAGTGACAGTCCATCGTCTAAGTAATTTGGTTGGATGTATTATAAAATAAGTATTTGTCTACCATTTTAGATTGTGTGGAAAATGTCCTACAAAAAAATCAAGTTCTCCTCGATACATTCCTATACGGAACGGAGAATATTGAAAGTTCTATATTTGTTTTGGTGTATTTCTTTACATCTATAATGGTTACATATTCGGTTTTACTTAGGCAAAAGAAATTAATTAAATACTATACAATAAATTTCAATGAAACCTATGCTTTATCATTCTTAGATTAATATGATATAGTTCATTTTCAACTTGTTCCCTTTTCGACAGAAGCACTCTTTAGTGCATTTCTTATCTGACTGTCCATTATCACCTGGGGCAGTAGTTGTATCTCTACTCCAGATGTTGAAAAAGCATTCTCGACTCTTACCAAGACCCTAACCCGTTCTAGGGTTTCGTCCACTGATAACTCTCAAATCTTGAGAGTTAATTCCTCTCTTTTCGTATTCATTTTACCACATTTTCACCCATTTTGTCCCTTATTTCCTTCAATTGTCTTAATTGTTCAAACATGGTGATGAAGTCTCAAGATTGCAAAAATTTCGGTTTTACTAACTTTTGTGCAGAACGTGGCCACCTTGTCACCACGTTGGGACGGTGGCTGAAAATTTATGGATAAGTTTTAGCCAATTCTGGAAAGATTGCATTGTGAAGAAAAGTAAAGAACTTTCTGCTCTTTCACAAGAATAATCAAGGAAGAAGACAAAAGGTGTAAGTCAAAGGAAGGTTTAATACTCTTCCTTAAAGCTACTTTTTATGTTTGGTCACATCAACACTCTTTCTTCATTGGGCTATAAATTGAGGCTTGGAGGCACCATTTCAAGATCATCACTTCCAGGAGCATTCAATACTATCTGGAGCTTAGCATTTAGTTCTCTCTTTGAAGTTGTAGTGTAGTTGCATTTAATTCTTGTAATTTAAATTATTGTATCAGTTGTCACCACGTTGGCGACAGCCTATAAGTTTTATTTATGTCATTTATGTTCATGTATTTTCTTTATCTCATGTCTTTTATTTTTATTATGAGCTAAACACCCTTTGGGTGTGGGTATGAGACAAGGCTAAGACTAGTAGGCAACACTTGGATGTTGCCATCTTTGCTAACTCTTAGACTTGGTCGCTCGAGTTGGGACTTCAACTCAACGTGAACAAGTCGATCACTTGTTAGTGTTAATATTAGATCTTAGACCTCGAGAGGAGCGGATCCGAAATACGGCTTGAGTGATGCAAAGAAGATTTGAGAAAGTCTTTTATAACCACGTAGAGATACGGGTTTTTGCATGACTTTAACTAAGGTTCAAAATGTCGGTCGATATAGGTGTCACAAAGAGATTTGGGCTTCTATATTCATACTGGTGGAACTGAAATCCTTAGAGGTTTATTTAGTTAAGTTGGCAAGTCTTGAGTTGGCGAAAGTGGTGACCTTGTGGGTGCAACGTGGCCACATTTCGAGGAAAATCACTTTCGAGAGAAAGGGATTTTTAAGGATATTGTGTGTCATTTTGTTTCTGACCATATTGTTACTACATCAGTCTTAGTTAATGCTTGTACCCACATCCTACCTTTTATCTTGTTAATCCCTTTTAATCGTTGTTTAGTTTGCTTAAAACTCACAAATATTGATATTGTTCTCAAAACTCAAGCAAGCACTAGAAGTTCATGAAAAGTACTCTGATTCTGTGGAAACGATCTCGGTACGCTACCACTTTATTACTTAATAGCGATCATAGTGTCAAATGTGCACTTGCACCGCCACCAAGTTTTTGGCGCCATTTCCGGGGACTAGCGCGGTTTTAAATCCTAAGATATTGACTTTCATTAGAGCCTGAGTTGTTTGTTTCTTTTTTTTTTTTTCCGTGTTGTATGCCAAGGCTACAACACGGTGAACTTGTACCTCTTGACCCCGAAATTGAAAGAACCATTAAAAGACGAAGAAGAGGTCGGCAAAATCAAAACATGGCTGGAAATGGTGGAGATCCTCCACCACCACCTAATGAAACAATCATAAGAATTGCCGACGATAAAGAACGGGGAATACGAGACTATGCAACACCCGAATTTGATCAATTAAAATCGGGTATTCTTAGGCCCAACATTGCGGCACAAACTTTTGAACTAAAACCGGTAATGTTTTAAATGATCCAAGCAATGGGTCAATTTGGAGGCTTACCGTCGGAAGATCCGCACTCACATTTAAAAATCATTTTTAGAAATGACGGATCATTTTCGCATTCAAGGTGTTACGGTAGAAGCCTTACGGCTTACGCTCTTCTCTTACACATTGAGAGATAGGGCCAAAGTTTGGCTAAATTCTTAACCTCCTCACTCCATTGATAGTTGGACAAGTTTGGCCGAAAAATTTCTAAAAAAATATTTTCCTCCAACTAGAAATGTGAAGTTTAGGAATGAAATTTTGATGTTTCGACAAGAGGAGGATGAAGCGGTTTCGGATGCATGGGAGAGATTAAAAGGCTTAATTAGAAAATGTTCTCATCATGGAATCCCTCATTGCATCCAATTAGAGACATTTTATAATGGTCTAACTAATTCCGCTAAAATTATTATTGATGCTACGGCCGGTGGCGCTTTCACCTCTAAAACTTATAACGAAGAATATGACATTTTGGAGAAAGTGGCCAACAATAACACCGATTGGTCAAACCCTCGTGTTCTCACTCCTAAAAACGCATCGGGTGTTCATGAAATTGATGTCATCACCGCCTTAAATGCACAAATTGTAGCTTTAACTAACTTGGTAAAAAATAACATGAATTTAAATGGAGAAAAGAACCAAGTCCACGCTATAAATGAATCTTGTGTGTTTTGTGGTGAGAATCATGCTTTTGAATGTTGTCCCGGTAATCCGGCTTAGGTCAATTATGTAGGAAACCATTCTAGGAATAGCCCATTTTCTCCAACTTACAACCCAAATTGGAGAAATCACCCGAACTTCTCATGGTCGGGAAATCAAGGACTTCAACCCCCCGGGGTTCATCAAGTTCCAAACCGACCACCAAATCCCCTAGGATTTCAACAAGGACCGTCTCATACATACCAAAATGGGCAATCCTCACAACCGTATGCACCGAGACAACAAAATGCATCGGAGAGTAATAGTTCGCTTGAATCTTTACTCAAAGGTTTTATAAACCAAACCAATGCAACTTTGAGAGGTTTTGAGACTCAATTGGGGCAATTTGTCGCTGAATTGAAGGGAAGACAAATGAGCACGTTACCTAGTGACACCAAAACCCCTAAGGTTAATCTCAAGGAGCACATTAAGGTCGTGATGATAAGGAGTGAGACAAGCACATCTAAACCTAACGATGAAGTCTTAATCGATACCATTGTGCAAGACGAGACCACACATGTTTTTGACAAGGAAAATTTTCCGCCACTTTTTCCATCCAACGTGGATGGAAAGTGCCCACCTTCGGGACAGAATGCAGCAAGTCCTTCACCTCCTGTTTTTCCATCAGCACAACCTCGCCAAAGTGGTGAGACAGTGCCCACCTCACAGCACAAAAAGGCAAGTCCTAGGCAACCGGATCTAGACTTAAGAGACCTCCTTTTTCCTGGTAGGATGAAGAATGAAAATGTCGATAATCATTTCAAAAAGTTTTTGGACATTTTTAAACAACTTCATATTAACATACCTTTGGTAGAAGCTCTCGAGCAAATGCCAAGCTATGTTAAATTTTTGAAAGACATCCTTAACAAAAAGAAAAGGTTGAGTGAATTTGAAACGGTAGCTTTGACAAAAGAGAATAGTTCCCTCCTCACTTGCAAAATTCCACCTAAGCTAAAGGACCCGGGTAGTTTCATCATCCCTTGTTCAATAGGAGGTAAGGAAGTTGGTCATGCCTTGTGTGACTTAGGAGCAAGCATAAATCTCATGCCGTTGTCCATCTTCAAGAAGTTAGGAATAGGAGAAGTTCGACCCACCACCGTGACCTTACAATTAGCAGATAGATCTTTGGCACATCCCAAGGGAAAGATTGAGGATATTTTGGTCCAAGTTGACAAATTCATTTTCCCGGCCGACTTTTTAGTTTTAGACTATGAAGTCGATAAGAACGTCCCCATCATTTTAGGACGACCATTTCTTGCCATGGGTAGAACTTTCATCGACGTCCAAAAGGGTGAGTTAACTATGAGGGTAAATGACCAACAAGTGGCATTTAGTGTTTTCAAGTCTCTTAAATTCCATGATGAATTGGAAGATTGTTCGGCCATAAATTTGTTGAGTGAGGATCTAGGTGTAGATATTGAAATGTGTGGTGAGAAGTTTGGAGAAGAAAGCGAAAATGAGCTTCAGTTTGAGAGTCCAAAGAAAATCCAACCACCAATAAGAGGGAAACCATGTTTGAAAGAAATGAGATTGAGCCACCATAAACAAAAGAAAAAACATTTTTTGTTCAATGGTGTGTCATCACCTTCCAAAACCTCTCGTTGAAGTTCCATCGAGAAGGCTAGAAATAGCCTTTTAATAAAATGTTTTTTTTTCAGTCCTTTTTAGTATTAACCGTTTCAATTTTTGTTGCAAAAAAAACTTGGAAATTTTCGAGTATTGCAAAGTGGCCACTTTGTTGCCACGTTCGGGACTGAGCTGTTAAAAGAGTCTGTGATATTTAATTTTCAGATTTGTTTTCAAAAAATGTATGCATGGATGGAAAAACTTCATTTTGTCCACTAGCCCTCCCATGCAACTCTCAAAAGTCACAACTTAGTCCTTGTCGTCTTTTATCCTTTGTGTATTTTTAAGTACTTTGTCCTTTATTTTTTTACTTTATTTTTGTTTCTTGTGTAGGTGTTTTTTCAGAATTGGTCCAAAGATCTGGCGATTAAAAAGGTTCTCTTAAAAAAACAAAAAAATTGGTTTTCCAAGAAAGGTGGCAAGCCTTTTCAAATCTGAAAAAAAAAAAAAAAAAAGAGCCCCATTGTTGTCCCATCACCTTGCCTCAACCCTTTAACCATCATACCTCTCCAAACCTCGTCATCTTTTTACCCATCACTTTTTTCAAAACCTATCATTACCTCTTACAACCCCCTTAGCTCCCCCTCTCTCTCTCAACAGTTACCACCATCACCTTTAAAAAAAAAGGGATTTGGTTCCCAAGAATCCCAAAAAAAAAATTATCATCCTATCTTTTTAGCCATCATCACCCTCTCTAATCCCATCAACCCCTTTATCTTTCTTTTTACTCATCAACCCTTTTTCCCACACTTCTATTTTATTTTTCAAATGTAACTTGAAGCCAAAAAAAAAGGTTTGCACCCGTTTCTGAATACCCGGAGGAGTCACCGACAGTCGGCGGTGGAAGCTTCGACCTCCACACCATCGATTTCCGCCGCCGGTTTCTACCATAATCACCATCGCCCCTTCATCTACCGTTCTGCTTCTGCATGCGACCACGGTGTCTGAGGCTGGCCCTTCTGTTGAGGTCGGTAAGCCGTGAACATTCTTGGTTCGTCATCACTTATGTTTGAACTTTTCGTTGGTTATTTCTTTTGGGTTTTGTGGTATTTCTTTGTTCTAACTCGTACTTTATGGGTTGTGCACTTGTGCTAATCATCGTACTCTTGGATGCTTCATATTTGAAGGTTTCTTGTTTCTTGTATTTTTCGCTCGTTGTTCATCTATTTTGCAGGACCGCTTACTGGATTGATACCATTTTTTTGACTTTAAAATGATTTAGGCCTTTATTTCGTTTTTTTAGCCCAAACATTTTTCCACTTGAAACCTAGCCTAACATATTCTCACTATCAACATGTTTTGCATTTTTTCAATGGGGACATTGAAGGTTTCTGTTTGGGGGGTGGGGGGATGTTGCAAAAACAGAAACAGTTTTTTTCTGATAACCCAAAGCCAAAGTGTCACCACTTTGGCAACAAGCACAAAAATGAAAGATAAATCCAAATGGGATCAGTCAAAAGTCAAATGGTTAAGACAATACAAAGAATAAACAGTCAAATACCAAAGAAAATTGGAGTCATGCAAGAAGACAAGTTTGGGGGTTATTTCGAGAAATTTAAATTGAAAACCCAAACACAGAATCCCAAAACAAGCCCTATTGATTAAGGTCAAATTTATGGGATGCATGAAAGGAGGCGGTACCTTTTTCGAACAAAAATGCTTCACTCAAATCAAGAAACGTCAAAAAATTCGGTATGAGTTTTCCATTCCCAAGAAAGTAGTCAACCCTTCTTGGTCATTATTCGAGTTCTTTTCTTTCTTTCTTTTTCTTTTTTTACTTGAGGACAAGTAATTACTCAAGTTTGGGGGTGTGATAACTCTCAAATCTTGAGAGTTAATTCCTCTCTTTTCGTATTCATTTTACCACATTTTCACACATTTTGTCCCGTATCTCCTTCAATTGGTCTTAATTGTTCAAACATGGTGATGAAGTCTCAAGATTGCAAAAATTTCGGTTTTACTAACTTTTGTACAGAACGTGGCCACCTTGTCACCACGTTGGGACAGTGGCTGAAAATTTATGGATAAGTTTTAGCCAATTCTGGAAAGATTGCATTGTGAAGAAAAGTAAAGAACTTTCTCCTCTTTCACAAGAATAATCAAGGAAGAAGACAAAAGGTGTAAGTCAAAGGAAGGTTCAATACTCTTCCTTAAAGCTACTTTTTATGTTTGGTCTCATCAACACTCTTTCTTCCTTGGGCTATAAATTGAGGCTTGGAGGCACCATTTCAAGATCATCACTTCCAGGAGCATTCAATACTATCTGGAGCTTAGCATTTAGTTTTCTCTTTGAAGTTTTAGTGTAGTTGCATTTAATTCTTGTAATTTAAATTATTGTATCAGTTGTCGCCACGTTGTCACCACGTTGGCGACAGCCATGAAGGTTTATTTATGTCATTTATGTTCATGTATTCTCTTTCTCTCATGTCTTTTATTTTTATTATGAGCTAAACACCCCTTTGGGTGTGGGTATGAGCCAAGGCTAAGACTAGTAGGCAAAACTTGGGTGTTGCCATCTTTGCTAACTCTTAGACTTGGTCGCTCGAGTCAGGACTTCAACTCAACGCGGACAAGCCGATCACTTGTTAGTGTTAATATTAGATCTTAGACCTCGAGAGGGGCAGATCCGAAATACGGCTTAAGTGATGCAAAGAATATTTGAGAAAGTCTTTTATAACCACGTAGAGATACGGGTTTTTGCATGACTTTAACTAAGGTTCAAAATGTCGGTCGATATAGGTGTCACAAAGAGATTTGGGCTTCTATATCCATACTGGTGGAACTGAAATCCTTAGAGGTTTACTTAGTTAAGTCGGCAAGTCTTGAGTTGGCGAAAGTGGTGACCTTGTGGGTGCAACGTGGCCACGTTCCGAGGAAAATCACTTTCGAGATAAAGGGTTTTTTAAGGATATTGTGTGTCATTTTGTTTCTGAACATATTGTTACTACATCAGTCTTAGTTAATGCTTGTGCCCACATCCTACCTTTTATCTTGTTAATCCCTTTTAATCGTTGTTTAGTTTGCTTAAAACTCACAAATATTGATATTGTTCTCAAAACTCAAGCAAGCACTAGAATTTCATGAAAAGTTCTCTAATTCTTAGTTGACTAGTCCCTGTGGAAACGATCTCGGTACTCTACCACTTTATTACTTAATAGTGATCATAGTGTCCGATGTGCACTTGCACCGCCACTGTGGCAACATAGTGGCCACGTTGTGGACCTATACGATTTTCCGCTACCATCCACATAGTGCATAAATGTTACATGTGTGAAATTGTTTTTAACTCTATGTTCTTTGGAGTTGTTTCCACCTTTAACGCTTTCATTATTGATCTCGAGAATTTTCTTTGTCTCGACATATGTGGTGTTGTTATTCGAAAGAACCTTGTTATGTCTCTAAACCACTTGCAGTAGGTTGATGAGTTTGTCTAAAGGTTACATTCCAACTTATATTAGTTCTTTAATTTTTTTTATATATGAAAGGTGGAAATAATGTTAAGAATCATGTCATCTTCTGTGAGTTCCTTGCCACAGAGATTGAGACGCGTTTTGGATATAACATTTCTTTGTTGAAATCAGTTACCTTTTTGTAATCGAGTAAGTGGGTTTCATTCCACTGTACGATTAGTTCGGGAAGTACATATTCATGAGTACTCCCGATTATCCCTTTCGGGACATCCCACATTTCTTTGGGGGTTTCTAGTAAAGGTATTCCTATGAAACTTAGGATTTATATGTCGTCTCAAAACATGAGGGTATTTGTTTGTACCTTTTCAAAAGGTTAGTTTTAGAGTCAATTGGGAGTTGATGAACTTTAGGTATTTTCTTGTATATTTTCAAAAGGAGGTTTATATACTCATTTATGATACTCGGATTCTTTTGAGTTTACGACGTTGATTTTGGGATGAGTTGTTCCAACCATTTACATATATAAAGGATAATATATGATTTTCTTTTTTATAAGGAAATGGATTTTGGTTATGAAATTTCATTATCATAACAATATTGGATTTTTGTATGCTTTAATTTTATTGATAATATTTCATCAATATTTCAATTTGCGAAAAAGAAATCACTCAATCTATTGGATTTCTAGGTAGTAGGGGAATCACATGGATTTCTTAAATCCCTACAAACCTTAGGGTTGTTTACACCCGTTTGACAAAATTCAGTCGATATTTTGTGATTCATTTCATTTAAATATAACATTATTAATTATAGAGATTTGGGATGAGACCAAAAAAGACTATGAGTTTGGCATATGAAGTCAATTTTAATATTTTAATACCTTAATAGTATTTTTGGAGGTTTTGGTAAAGACCAAAATATATGAGATTAGAAGTGTAACTTCAAAAAATTAATTATATAGTTGAAAATTATGAGTAGGAACTCACAATTAAAATAAACATTTGAATGATATTTTAACATTCATGCTATTTTGGAGCTTTTGGTAAAATAATAAAAGTTATGAGGGTTAAAAGTGTAACTTCCAAAAAGTAATTATAAGATAATGAATTATAATGATGACAAAAATTTAAATATTAACATAAATAAATAACTAGTGTTGGGCCCGTCCATTGCACGGGAGGATAAATTTTTTGTTGGAATATTGAACCGAGTTAAAATGAAACGTAATATCTGTTAACAGTTAATGAAATACAATGTGAAAAACGAATGTATTTTCATAAGTGGTTAACTTGCATATATTCTTAATCGTTTGTTGTTATGACTTTGTGCAATAATATTGGTAATAGTTTTGTATTATATTATTTAAAACTCAAACGACATGTCTCACAACATATTTATCTGACTATTAACTTCAAGACCTCATAGTATTAGTCGATAAAAATAAAGATATGTATATATATCTTATTCCCCTACTTCGAAAAATATGATTGTGAGTTTTGAAAAATATAAACAAATTCTCAGTAAATAAAATAAAATATAAAAAGGTAGTTTTTCAAATAAACAAAAATATAGTGGAATACCTTTTGTTCAGTTGCAGGTTCCGCCATTGACACCCGACCGTTCGTCTTCTTCTTGTACTCGGATGATACATAGAGAAGCTATATATATTTATAGTGAATGTAGAGAATATTTTAAAATCTTTTATTTTTAGTTTTGATTTTACATTTAAATGTAAATATATTAAAAATATGGAAGAATATTTTTATATTTACATCGTTTCTATTTTATTTTCTTTACACTTGGTTAATTTGGAAAGTATTGCGGAATATTTTTATTTTAAGGAATACGATAATTTATTAGTGTATCTCGTTATTTTTTATTTTTAACTTATATCAATCTTTTTTTTTTCTTCTTTTAATGCTCGTGAAAAAAAATACGTGTAGATTTTATAAAATAAAATAGATTTTATATTAGCAAAAAAAATACGGAAGAAAAAAGAGTTTATATTACATCTCATTATGTAAAAAGATTTTATAAAATAAAATATGGAAAAAGATTTTATAAAATAAAATATGGAAAAAGATTTTATAAAATAAAATATGGAAAAATCATTATGATATGTAATATAAAAAAATATGAAAGAAAACAAAAATTATATTACATCTCATTAATATAGATTTAAATGTAAAATCTACATTTAAAATAGATTATGGTAATATAAAATCTATTTTATAAAATCATCCACCAAAAAAACAAATAGTTATATTAATAAATGAGTATTCATTCCACAAATAGATGATTATGTGAGATAATGTGCTTGGAAAGGTTGTACCAAATCATTAAGAAATTGTAAATTAAGTAATTGGCTTTAATTAGTTGTAACTTGTGCTTAAAATATTGTAATTAAAAGTTTTTTATGTCATTTTTATAATATAGTATAAATATAGATTAATCAATTGATATTGTAAACTAATTGGATAAACATTAATAAATAATAATATTAGTTTAAACTATATATACTATCATATCCATAAAAACTATCATACTCACATGAAATTAAAATATGTTGAATCAAAATTAATGTAACATAACAACCTAATAATAAATAAATAAATTTTGATGAAACAAACAATTTTTATATTTTTTTTATATTCAAACATCAATAACAAATAAATTTTGATGAAACAAACAATTTTTATATTTTTTTTATATTCAAACATCAATAACAATTCTAATTAATACATAATAAAAAGATTTATAAGAATAAATCTCAAAATAATTAAATAACGTTGATAAATATATATAAGACAAATTATAAGTAAAACTTTAATTAATTATAGTTTGTTAAAACTAAATACTTAAAGTCCATTTTTTTATATGAACCATTTTTTTAGCCTGAGTAAGTATGTAATATAGTGAATAAATTAATAATAATTTGAGAAAAATAAATGATGTTTTAATTTTATATAAAAAAAATTAAGTTGGACAACCACATAATTAATAATAAAAGACGTATGGGATTCAAGTCCTTCTCAAAGTGGAAAAACAAAGCACAACAAACATATAAAATTTTCAAAACAGAAAGTTAGCCGAGATAGATTTATGGTTCATGACATGAATATTACGCCACATAAATATTATATGTGGGTAAGAATTCTTACTTGGATTGTGGCATCGACGGAGGGATAGATTTATGAAGCTGTAAACCCGAAATTTGATAGAACTGACCGATTGAGCTTACGTGCTGATAACATGTTAAAGGAAAAACGAAACGAATAACAATAGAATAGAGAGAGGGAATCTATAATTCTCATTAATTAAAAGCCCTTAGGGATGAGTTACAAAGTAGATAGCTATGAGAGATATCAGTTCTAATCTAGCTCTAATATGTTTATCAGTATCTATATCTATATCTCTATCGTCACATCCTTTAGACGATGACACACTTATCCTACAACAAATCCAATATTATAATCAAAAATAATTTTAAAAACCAGTTACATAATTACAAATATAGCAAATAATTTAAAAACAAATAAATTTTAGGTTAATTTCTTTTTTTATTTATATTAAAAAAATTTAGTGACCCACTTTCTCTTTCCCATGAAACCCTTCGTGCAGCCCCTTCCCCTTTTTTACTCTCTCTTGCAGACATTAACGAAGGAAACAGGTTTTCTCAAAATTTACAAATGACTATTTCAACTGGGTTAACAAGATCGTCTGGCGACGGGAAGAAGGAGAAGGCAAGTAGCTTTTACAGATCTATATTTTTTTAGCAAGTGGAGCGTGTTTCACAAAAGGGTAAGGATGGAAAAAAACCAGCTTAATGTATATGACTCTACCTTCTTGGCTAACCGAATCAGCCATTTTCTGAACCATTAAGCCACTTTCGAACAACAAGTTATGGCTGACCGAATAAGCTATACATGTTATACTGCCCATTAAGTCATTACCAAACGGGCCCTACGAGAGTGCCACATTACTACTTCTTGGTATTCCTTTAATATATCCTATACAATATTTAATTGGGTTGCAAATTATAACACCCCTAAATATATACATCATCATAATTATAATAGCATAACTTCCTATACAAAGTAAGACTAATGCAATAAATAGGAATATAAAAACAAAAAGAAAACATTAAAATGAACACAACAAGACTCTCCATCCAACATTGTAACTCTCCTTCCCATGCGATCGGCATCAAGTCGCTTGGTATTGGTACATAAAAAAACATCCATGTTTTTCCAGTCAATCCACGCTATAGTCCTGCTATTCCCATTACAACTAACAATTGTCGTGATGTTCCAAGCTTGATAGATTAAGTTTAAGCTAGTCCACTTGTTCAGCTTTATCATCCAAAAGTCTTTGGATGTCCAATCATCAAATAGTTTACCCATATGAGAAGTGAGTTTTATCTATCTAAAAAAATCTATTTTTGAAGTACAAAAATTGAACTAATTCACGATCCAACTAAAAAAACACAAAATTGATGGGAAAAGTATTTCAAAGTTCATCAAGCAACAAAACCCAATTCGTGAAATCTTAAAAAAAATGTAGAAAATCAAGATTAGACGGTTGATTTGCTATTAAAGGATGTCGTTGTTTTTTGCAATGTGAAACTTGCAAATGTGCCACATCTCTTGTATTGAAGTCTATATATAAACACTCCGTCTCATTTAAGTTTGGTAGTTCAGTAACTATTCATGAAAAAAAGAGACACTTCGGTTAGAAAGTTTGTCGACTAACATGTTGGGGAAATTTTCAAAATAAGTTAGAGTCTAAAATATTTTGGGTTAAGTCTTAGGAAGATGAGAAAGTCTCATTTTGGTACTTTTCACTTTGTCCCACATAGGTGGAAGAGTGAAAAATAAGTGGGTATATAAATGGGACCAATTTCCATTTATTAATTTAATAGATTGGAAAATGGTGGGGGCTCCACAAGGGTACAACGCACCCTTACGCACGCGCGACCGTGGGCGTGGGCGCAATGTGGCGCTTTGATGGCACACTTTGCACTTCGCACACACGCATCACCGTGAGTCGCGGTCCGTGAATAAGTATTTCCAACAGTTGCGATGGTTGGGTTCAGAAGGTACCTATTCGTGAACCAACACCATGGTTCGGCCTAAGAGGTGTCCTGGACATATGCGACGGTTCGTGCATAGAGCAGACCGTCGTGAAAGCTATGGATGGCACCTATTGGAATATATGCGACGATTCAAACCGTCGCGAATAGTGACTATTAACTTTGGTGGTGGTTGTTGGAACAATTGCGACCGTTCAAAGCGTCATGAAAGGTGACTGCGGTCATGACTCTTCAAAGGGTTGTGACATTCCTCTCTATATATATATCCATCTCTAGACACCAAAAGTATTAACTTTTTCATATATCGGATTGCTAGAAATTGTGTTAGAAACACAATTTTCTAGTTTCTCGAAATCCTTGAAACTCAATAGTTTAACCGGGATTATCCCCACTTGTGCGGTGTTGATAATCAATCTACATACATTGCTTCATTGTATCTTGAGAAGCAATTCGCCAAATCCCAAAGCACCTACGGTGGGGGCGAAATTGCTTTAAGGATAAAGAGATCACTCGCCTTGAAGCAATAAGTAGTAGATTTCTTCTTTTAGCCAATTTATTCCTTAGTTTTAGAAACCCAAAAATAACATAACATAACATAAGCTCGGCAGTCGATTGTGTAATTCACCAAATTCTTATTAATATCTAGAAAAACTTGTGGTTTGCATAACCCAAATTAAAAAGAAAATAAAGAAAACTTAATTCAAAATCACGGGGAAAACTTTTCCTACAACCTATCAAGATAAAAAAAATGAACATTAAGGTTTACCCAAAATTCATTCTACAATAGCATAATTGAAACTTGAATTTCTAAGTCCCTTAGTAGCACCGGTGTTGGGAATGATGTTGAATGAAGCAACTCTTCCACCTCTCCAGTCGATGGCAAATGATCCATCAACAGTCTTTTGAAATGCATCAAACATCACATCCCAACCTACTATTTCTCCAGCTTAACCACATTCTGTAATTGCCTTTTAATGTTCCATTTCTTTTAACATTATGTAATGCAAAATAGAAATGTCAAAATGATAATAGTTACATCAAAATGTAAACCAACACCACAAAAAATTGGAAAACTTCAACATTTCAGTACCCAAAGATTCACATATCAAATTTCATTGGTATCACATTATCCAAATGGGTAATTTGATTGGTAGCATAAATAAACATCATATCACTCCAATTTCAACCTTCAATTACTTTTCCTTTGCAATAGAACAAACATATAATGGCATTCTTGGAAAAATTTTACACATCAAGAGGAATAGATTGAGAGATGGTAGATCAAGAGCAAGGAGGAAGTGGTGCCAGAACAAATGAATAGTTATAGGCCAAATGTAAATGGTTTAGATAGATAGTCAGAAGATTAGAGATTAAACTAACTGTATGAAAATTTACTAAAATGAAACACACATTTTTCAACCATCAGGGAGAAGTGCCATGAATCGCTACCATGTAAAGTTGGACATGTTTTAACCATGAACCTGTATTGATTTTCCATGTTGTTAAATGGACAACCATTACATTCTTTCCCAACATCCTTAACAAATATATTGCAGGTAAAATAGCAAAATCATGCTTCAAGATCAGCATGTTTCACTCTCTTTGCCTAAGAAAGTAGGATTTTTCTGGCTTGACACTTGATCAAAACAAATTACAAACTCACAAACTTGAGAAAAAATTAAGAGCTTAAGATCACATATTCGAGAGTCACATTCTTTTACGTATCTCCATTGCAAATTGAAAGTCCAAGATCTCTAAATCTTTAGAGAGAGAAAGTAGAGAGAGAAAGTATATACGCTCAAAGTAATCAGATGTAATAAACTGTGAGTGCCAAAGTTACAAAACAAAGGAACTAAGGGGACTTAAATACCCCTAGCCTTTACAATACAGAAATGAACATTAAGCACGGTATAGGCTAGAAAATAAATACAATGATTACTACAAAATTAGACTTAACAATCTCCCCCTTAGTAATCATTTGCGTCGTGGTCTTCAAAAACAATCTTCAAAAACAGCATAGACCAACTAGGCGACTTTGGAGAATCACTGACGCTCTTCTCTTTGACGAAGTCTATTCAAACCAACTAAAACTTCCAGTCGTCTTAGAGTTGAGCGGAGATTCAATCTCTCTTGAATTGAATCTAAAGTCTTCTGGAGAAGTCGGATTTCATCATTATCAACCAGGAATGCATTTTCTCTTGTTTCCAAAAATCTTCTTTTAGCCTCCTTCAGATGTTGCTCCAACTGATGTTTAATCACCTTTAAAGTTCCATCAGAATAATGTGCAATTTCTTCAAATTTGAGAAAGCATTTTTCATTTGACCCATTCTTGTACACCACTCCATATGGATCTTCAACTATGGTGAGAAGATGATAAGACTCTAAGTTTGGTAAGCTTTGGTTAGGCTTCAGAAGATTTACAACTGGTTGGAAGCTTTCAACGGCCATCTGGAAATCAAAAACTCTGAAGAATCGAATTTGCCTTCGAATGAATCTTTTGATGACGAACAAAGCTTGTGAAACATCCTGTGTTCTATGATATAGATTCCTGAAATGGTCATACAAGAATTCAATGTCATTTATAGAAAGGTCAACAAAGTCTGCCTCTGAGAATTTATACCGCCTGCAGTCTCTTCTTTCAACTTCAAAGTCAGGATACCAGATATTCACAAACTTGTTGATTGTGACACTGATGACTCGAACAATCAAGTGTTGAGAAGACACGGTATTATTCCTTTTGCGCTGGCACATAATGAACATTAAGTATTCATATTGATAGGCATTTGACTCTTTCTCTACTCCAAGGATTGCATAGATGTTAATCGGCTTTCTTCTAGAGACAAAGATGTTTCTCTGAGTGTCTTCTAGAAAGGTTGATCTTTGCCTTGATGCCAAATATCTACGTTGCAAATTTCTTTGTCTTTGATGTCTAGATAAAGCTGGTCCTTCTTCTAGAATAGATGGTGGAATTACAGGATCAGAAGGTGGAATACCAGCTTCTGCTCTTGACGACTGACCAACTTCAAATGATCTTGAAGGAATAGTGGTAGTCGGAGCTGAACTAGCAACAGGAGTAGATGTGGCTTTAGCTGATTCAGGAACCTCATCATGAGCAGGAAGATCACTGTATAACAAATCTGCTTCTTCTTCATCTTTTGCATCCATGAACACTGAGTCATCTTCTGTATCTAATATGATAATGATATCATCACATTCTTCTTCATTGACTTGACATATCTTTTAAAATCTGACATCTTCATCATCATCAGAATTAATCTCTATGAAATTAGCAAAGAATGTCCTCATGTCATTTGCAGCTTCAGATTCTTCAACTTCATGAACATTTGCAGAAACATCTGGATCCATATAAACAACAATTTGCATATTATTGTTAATATTACTCTCAGAAATATTCAGTTCATTGCGCAAGGAAGACAGATCAGCATTTTCAATCATAACATTCACTAAATCCTGAATGTTGCAGTCTTGAACAGTTTCACCACTCTTTCCTTTATCACCAGCCACTTCTTCTTGAATATCTTCTCTAGCTTTAGAAGATCCTTCAACTCTCGGTCTCTTTGCCATCTCCCCCCTCATGGCCTTGATGATCAGGATCATCTTGGTCATGTCGGCGCTTAAGAGACGGGTCGGCCTCAGTTCTGCAACTTTGTTCATGAAAATCAAGCCTTGAAGATAAATCAGAGAAGGCTTGAGACATAAAAGATTTGAGATTAGAAAAACTTGATCGAACTTCTGATCTGAATGCATGAAACTCATCAGATAAAGCAGTAATCCGGTCAGATTCAGAAGAAGGAACTGGAGGCGGCGTAGGTTGGAAGTTCTGTAGCAAAGAAATAAGATCTTAATCCTGATGTTGTGGCGGTGACATAGACATTAGACGCGCATATAGTAGATCAGTCAACTCAGAAATAGGAAGTTCATGAAGAGAAGACCTTGAAGATGTACCAGAAGGAGCAGACATAGAAAGTCCCGCAGACATAGAAACCACCGAAGGAAACGGAAGAGAAACAATCGGAGAAGTAGTTGAAGTCACAGCAGAAGAAGGTTCACGAAGAACTACCCCAGTTGGTCGTCTGAAAGGAATCTCTGGAGGAATCACTGAAGTATCAATTTCAGGCATTTTGCCTTTGAAGAAAGTCTTCAACTTCATAATTTGAGCTTCCTTTTCTGCATCCATTCTCTCTGATAACTGACGAATGACATCATTCAAAGTAGAGAATTTGTCGGTAGAAACCCGAGCTTGATCAGAAGTAAGCTCTACAGCTGAAACTGTTGTAGACTGAATGGCCGCAAGCGAAGTTGCTGGAGCTTGACTTTGTACCGAAGTTGAGGCTTGATCAAATGTTGTATCTAATTCATCTACTTGAAGACAAGCAACAGAAGGATTAACAGGAACAGAATCATCTTCAGAAACAACTTCTGTTGAAACAACCACTTCCGGTGACCTAACCTTCCTTTCATAAACCTTAAGACTTGGTTTATCACTATCATCATCATCATCATTATCAGATGCATCTTCACCATCTTTATCACCAGAAAGAGCAGTATCAGCAGCAGAATCATCTTCATCTTCAAAATCAAAAGCAGTAGCATCAGAAGCTTCAGTACCAATATCAGCAATAACAGATCCAATTTGTTGAGATGCAACAGCTTCCTCAACTTCTTGTGCGGCAGATACTTCAACCTCCTGATTAACAGCTATATCAACTTCAGTTTCAGCAATTGTTTCAATTTCTTGATCAACAGCTGCTTCAACTTCAACTTCATGTTCAGCAACAACTTGAGTGTCATGAGAAGGCTCATCCTGTGCAGCTTCCATAAACTCATTCACCATGCAATATTCTACGACATTCTCATCTATAACATCAGCGTAGTTGGCAATAAGAGCATACGGAATGGTCATAGAATAGTTGAAAGACCTCTTCTGCTTCTGAATATAAGTCATTTCGGTGTCTGGAACCTGAGGCCAAGATAACATGCGAGGAATGGCTGAATTGCTGCGGAGCATGCTTCGAACAATAAGTTTCAGAAATCTAAAGAACGGAATGAACTTCCATTTCTTGTTGGTGAACTTGTCATGTACCACCTCCGAGAGTTCGGTCCAAAAATAAAAGTGTAGTCGACATGCAAGTCATAGACGACTGCATGGAACAATCGGAGATACATTAGACTTGCACTGTCTGTGCCAGAATGCTTCGATGTCAGGCACCTGATGATAACTGAGAAAAGTGCATACCATACTGGAGGTAGATTAGACTTGTCAAAGTCTGTAACTTTGTTTAGTTGACTAACATATCCAAGCTGTTTGATTCCCTCAAATACTTCCTCTTCTGATGGAAAACTGTCATAGGTATTACGACCTGGTCTGGAGTTCGGCTCTGGAAGCTCCAGTATCAATCTCAGTCGCTTGTAGGAAAGGAAAGATTCAAATTGATCGATTTGAAGATCAAAGTGATGCGGACGAGCCATTTCATTCTTTGTTATAGAATGCCAAGCCTATTGAATGTAGACCTCCGGAACTTCAGCAACAGAAGACAGAGCTTGAGCAATTGGATGTCCTCGAAGAATAGATCGAATAACCGGATGGATCTTTATTATATAAAAGTCCACAAAATAGTTGTTCGGCTTGTAAGGCATATACATGATGGTTGGGAACACATCATTTGGTGTACGACGAGAAGCAGAAAGATCGGCCCCAACAGAAGGGTGAGACGGCATGGGAGTCTCATGAGAAGCTCGATCAGACAGATCATCGAGAATGACATTCTCATCTTGAATCATTGGATCTGTATTTGTTTTAGAAGACATAATAGACCTGGAAAACAAAATGAAAAAGAATTAGACAAAAATGAAAAAAAAATCAAGATCAGAAAGATTAGGAGAGGGAGTAGAAGAATCCTGGTTATCTGGTGAAAGAGCAGGTTCTGAACTGATTTGTTCAGAAACTGAATTGCCAGTAAAAGTGGGTTCTGAGCCTGAGTGACTAGAAACCAAGTCAGCAGCTTCGTCAAATTTTACATTAACACTCTCTATAACCTTTCTTGCAGAGAACAGAAAAACTCTATAAGCAGCAGAGTTTGAAGAATAACCCAAGAATACACCCTCGTCTGCCTTTGGACTAAACTTGTTGAGATTCTCCCTGTCATTCAAAACGTAGCATTTACACCCGAATGACTTGAAATACTTGATGTTCGGTTTGATCCCGTTCATAAGTTCATACGGTGTTTTGTTAAAACGACGATGCAGAATTGATATGTTCTGTGTATGACAGGCAGTTGACACTGCTTTAGCCCAGTAAGACAAAGGTAGACCTGAATAAGCGAGCATTGATCTAGCGGACTCAACGAGCGTTCTGTTTCTTCTTTCAACAACGTCGTTCTGTTGCGGAGTACGTGCAACAGAAAATTGTTGTTGTATGCCTTGAGATTCATAGAATGCCTGAAGAGTACTGTTTTTGAATTCAGTGCCATTGTCAGATCTTACCACTTTCACTTGCTTCTGCTTATTTGTCTGAGTTGTCTTGATGAGATTGATGAGTACTTCAGGAGTCTCGTCTATTGACTTCAGAAATTTTACCCATGTATATCTGGAGTAATCATCAACAATCACCAAAACATATTTCTTATGTCCTAAACTCTTCGTCTTCATCGGACCACACAAGTCAACATGCAAAAGGTCAAGAATAGCCGAAGTGCAGTGTTCAGGCTTAGGCTTGTGAAGAGCTTTCTTCATTTTTCCTTTCTCACAATCTTGGCATAGATGATCTTTCTGGAAATGGAGAACTGGAAGACCTCTCACTGAATCATTCTTGACCAGGCGATCCATATACTTGAAGTTAAGATGAGCCAGTCGACGATGCCAAATCCAACTTTCATTGATAGAGGCTTTGGATAGAAAACACATATCTGATGAGATCTTAACTTTGGAAAGATCAATTGTATACAAATTAGATCTTCTCTTTCCAACCATTAAGTCTTTTCCACTATCGTTCTTTACAACAACCCTTTTTGATTTGAAGCTGACTTTAAGATCTTTATCGCAGAATTGGCCGATGCTGAACAAGTTGTGACTTAGACCCTCGACATAGATTACTCTTCTAACAGTTATGTTTCCTTGAACTAGATCACCATAACCAAGAATCAGAGTTGTCTCATAGTTGCCAAATTTCACACGACCGCAACATTTATCTTTAAAATTAGACAGAAGTGATTTGTTGCCAGTCATATGTTTTGAACATCCCGAGTCCAGATACCATAATTGACTTAGCTGCACACATAGAAACTACACCTTTTTAGGTACCCATATTCTTATGGGTCCCTTGTTAGATTTATGTCTTTTATTTTTCACAAGTTTATTTTTCATGCAAAAATGAAAGCAATTATCCATAGAAGATAAAACACAATCATCAGAATCAGAACTAGAAGAAGCATATGAGATATTCTTTGATATTTCAATTATTTGCTGAAAAGAATATTTTGGGTTTTTATTACATGAAGCAAATGTATCAGTATCACAAAGAGTGTCTACACATTTAACTCCTAACAATTTAGATTCTGGTGATTGCTGTTTAATCTTCCAAATCTGCCTTGGTGACTTCCTCACAATCCGATCTGAAGAAGAAAAATCAGAAACATTAGAACTTTCAGATAAGACAGTATCATGTTTCTTTGACTTCTTTGATCTTCTTCTTTTACGCTTCTTTTTATAAAATTGAGCATTTAGCAGTAAAGAATCATCAATAATTGAATCAGAAGAAGAAACTTTATCAAAGAAATCAGTCTTAGCATTTGACATTGAAGAACTAGCCTCAGAGTGAAAATTTTCAAAATTGCACAAGTCTGGAGGAGGTTTGGGCTTCTCATTGGAGGCGCAAACTGAGCTTTGCGCGTCCAACTGTATGCGCAAACTATCAGTTTGCGTTTCCAACGTGGAACGCAAATGGCCATTATTTTGCAAAACTTTAGCATTTTCCTTAGAATCTTTTGACAATCCAGAAGAAATTTTATCTTTAAAACTTGTTTTCATTATAAAAAGAAATAAATCGTTTTCTAAACAAGTTTGAAGATTTTGTTCTTCCAATATATCTTCAAGATCAACAATCTTACCTTCTAACACTAACGTGGGAATGTATTTCTTAGTATCATAAGACACCGGAGATACATTTTCCTTATCAGTGTTAGTAAAAATATCAACAAAATCTGTTGAAAATGAAGATTTATTAGAAGATTTGACATCTAAAATATTTTTAGATTTTCTAGATTTCTTAGATTTATCAGGAAAATACTTTGCATTTTCAGAGGTGTGAACAAATGGCATTTCCATCCTCTTGTTTTTTATTCTTTTCACATTTTCTTCTTCCAAAATTTGTTTCTCAGTTGTCCAAAAGAATTTAAACTGAGGAGCATATCTTGCAAGAGTAAAATGATCATATTTGTATAAAGTAGGAACTTCATTTTTAGCATGATTTAAAAAATGCGGGTTTTCAAAACCAAGTCCCCACTTTTCTTTTATGGCTTCTTCACTCCTTGGTTTATTCATGTAAATGGTTTGCTCAGACTGTTCTCTTTTATACAATTTCCTTTCTAAAACAATTATTTTGTCAGAAAGAATTTTATTTAAAGAAGTCAGTTCAGTCAACGAATCACGATAAGTCTGATTTGAATTTTCTAACTCGACCAACTGCTTATTAAATTTCTCTTTTGTGTCAATTAAAATTGACTTTTCATCTTTTAAAGAAATTTGCAGTTTTTCGATTAAATCAGACTTTTCTTGATTTTTAAACTTTTCAGAAACGAACTTTGAGCGCAATTCATGCAAAGTAGTGATAAAAACATTCATTTGAGATAAAAAAAAATTATAGTTAAACTCTGATATTACCTCAGAACCATCAGATGAGGTATCCTCTTCCTCATCATCAGATTTGTCATCACCTATAAAGCACATAGCCGCAGTTTCCTCATTTTCAGCCTCGTTGTCCGAACGATCCAACCAGTATTCTTCTTCGGCCAACAGGATGGTTCCACTTTCCTTCTTTTCATCTAGAGTCAACTTCTTTCGGTAAAAAGCAGCATCCTTTACCACTTTGACTCTACAATCCTTAACCATATGTCCAGGCTTCCCACAGTTAAAACAATTCATCACCTTTTTGTCATCTTTCTTTTGGTCAACTACCTTAGCCGGTTCATACTTTGGAATGTATGTCTTTGAAGGAGCACCAGGTTCTATCTTCTTAGAACCAGAAGTAAACCGCAGGTTGTTCGACCCAGATCTGTGTTTGAACTGTTTCTTGTAATGCTGAGTCAAAAGAATCATGGCCTTTTCGAGCGCTTCGCCATGATCATCTGTAGATCCATCATAAGCTGATTCGGTCAAAGCTTGCTCAGTCAGTTGGCTAGCTATAAGAACAATGGGATCTACTGACAGAGGCTTGTTCTTCTTATCCATTTTCGTCTTCTTCTCCATTACCATAGATTCATCTGTCATCAAGATTTCGTATAACTCCTGAATTGGCATGGTTGAGATTCTGACATCGTTTCTCATTCTGTGGCATGACTTGTTCCACTCAGGTTGTAAAGCGTTCAGAAACTTCAAGTTAGCCTCCAACTCAGTTTTGGTAACTTTAATCTTGTAGAGATCATTGATAACAGCCCAGAATCGATCAAAAACATTTTTCAAACTTTCCCCATCCTTGGCCTTGAACTTTTCAAAGTTGTTCATGTACCTGGTCTGTCGTAACTGAGTAGACATTGCAGTACCAAGCATAATCTTCTCAAGTTGTGTCCACATCAGCATTGGGTTATGTTTGAAGCAATCGATTATGTTATAGATGGAGTTGGGAAGAGCAAGGATCAGATTTGACTTAGCCTGACTGTCTGCTTGATATCTTAAGAGCTCTTCAGCTTCATAATCTCTTAAAGCTTTTTCAACTGTTGTAGATGGAGTAGTAGCAGTAGCTGGGATCACTTTCATTGGCCTCTCCATAGGACCCTCATTCAGAGATTTCATCATATTTTCCCCATTCGGTTACCTTTCAATAAAGTTGATAAACCGATCCTGCCATTGTTCGAATTCGTTCTCATTGATGAGAACTGGTGGACGAGTATCAGACCCCAAAGACATCATGAGGTCATTTTCGTAGATTTGTGCTTGCAAAGACATCTTGTGAAAAAATCAGAAAATTTAGAAAATTTTCCAAGTATGGGAGACGCGCAAACTATAGGTTTGCGTTTCAAGAGAGAATCGCGAACTGAACTTTGCGTTTGCTTAGAGAAACGCAAGATGAAGCTTTACGTGAGAAGAATTTGTGGGTGAGATGAGAAGAGCAAAGTAAGCTTTGCGTTTGGTGAGAGAAGCGCAAAGAAGACTTTGTGTTTACTGAGTGATACGCAAACTGAGGTTTGCGTATGAAGCTAGAACCGCAAACTTGAAATCCTTTCTTTCTTGATACGCAAGAGAAGCTTTGCGTTTCAAACTAGATCCGAAAACCTGAAAAATTCACTAACATCCAAATTAGACCACAATGAACCTTATGCAAAGTATAAGAATGAAACGCAAAGTAGCATGAATGAAGCGCAAACTACTATGAATGAGGCGCAAACTTAAAAAAAAACACAATTTACGTAAGATCAACTACAACTTTGAAATTTAACCAAGAAAATCACATACTGATTCTCGAAAACACAATTCTAACAACTTTTAATAACCAAAATTGATTAAAATCAACAAATTCACAAATTTGACAAAGAACAGAACGTGAACCGTATTTTTCCAGAAAATACAAGATCTGCAAATTGATGATCCAAACAAGATTTTTATGCGAAACACAAAGAAGCAAATATGATCGATTAGCAATAACGAATCAATTAAATCCAATATCAAATCAAATTGACCAATATCCTGTCCAAATTTGATGAAGAAGCAAGAAAACGAGATTTTCTTGAAAAATCAAGAAAATCGATCGAGTTTTCTACTTCAATTCACAAATCCAGATTCTAAATCACAAATCTCTCAATCCTCTCAAGATTCATATTGCTCTGATACCAATTGAAAGTCCAAGATCTCTAAATCTTTAGAGAGAGAAAGTAGAGAGAGAAAGTATATACGCTCAAAGTAATCAGATGTAATAAACTGTGAGTGCCAAAGTTACAAAACAAAGGAACTAAGGGGACTTAAATACCCCTAGCCTTTACAATACAGAAATGAACATTAAGCACAGTATAGGCTAGAAAATAAATACAATGATTACTACAAAATTAGACTTAATACAAACTAATTATTGTATTTGTTACAATACAAACTAAAGCCATGTTGCAAATGGTGAAAGATAACGTATATGAGAAAGGACGAGAAGTTGAGTAATTTTTTTCAACTAAAATAGAAGGAAGATAAAAATTTTCCATACCATGCCAAATTGCTAATGTGTACACAACCTTAAACTTGCTCTCAAGTAGAAACTGTGTCGTGGACGTGAATAATCTGAAAATACAAGTTTGAACAATTGAAAATCTAACAAACAATGAGAGCATCGACAAAATAAAAGTAAATTGCACTTATATGGTTTACTGTTTACGTTAAAAACAAAATAAAAGGAAATTGCAACAATCACTAAACTTACAAGGGGATAACTGAAATTAAGGCATCAAACAATGAATTTGGATCTATCGAGTATCTCAAGAGGGAGTGTGGTCAAAGAATAAAGCTATAGTAAATATTAAGTAAAAAATAGTAAAACTTGAGGAATAGACTTGTGGCTAAATTAGAGCATGGTGCTAAAATCAGAACCAAATTAATAGTTGGCATCTAGAATCCACATCACCAATGAAATCACAATGATAGAAATTGACGAGCGAAAACATAACTCAAGCCAAACCAAAGAAGATAATTAAGTTCGTGAAACAAAGAAAGTTCGAACTTTCTTGATTTCACATTGCAAGATGCAAAATCATTGATCAATAATTGCTCATTGGATCATCAAATATACATTCTTTTCAAGAAATAGTAGTAACTTGAGTAAGAGATCAAATGAATTAACGAGACTCATATCCATCTTTAAGATTTCCTTCCATGAACTACTCCAATAGTTTTGTAAGTCGTTGAGAAAGAACCATGAGCCTGATGAGATTGGAAAGATTTTAGGCTAATCTTAAATCCTGGAAAGACATGTGTGGGTAGGGCAAAAAAGATGGACCCAAATCGAGTGGGGAAGATGTAAGGGTCGATGAATGAAATTAAAAAAATTAAAAATCTCAAAAATCTCAAAAAAAATGAGGACATCGATTTGATACCGGAGGAAAGCTTAATGGGATTAGTATTCCTGAATGATGCTTCGGTTTAACAAATATGTCGAACGCCCTCTCAAAAATGAACCTGAAGAACGAATGAACGATGTTAATGAACATATTGAGAGATTGTGAGGAATATTAAGAGACAGAGAGAAGGTGAAGAAGTGAAACGAAGGCTAGCAGTGGAGATGGATGGTTTGAAGGTTAAATGTAAATGGCTAACATTAATGTCAAATTACTTAAAACACCTTGCTCATAATGAAACTTTTATTCTTTATAAAGGGATGAAGAAGTCTTTTAATATATTATTTATTAAGAAAAATCAAAAAAATAAGAAAATCCCTAGCAACTAGTCCTGCACTATCAAGACACCACATCATTCCCTATAGGTTTTGCTTTTAGATAGATATACATTATACATATTTACATATAATACCATGTAATTATCATAATTACGTTTCAAAACATATTTTTCATAATTATCCTCCAAGAATAACTACATCCATAATCAACTTGATTTAGGCGCTGTTTGTTTACCTCTTAATAGTTTCATTAAGAAGCAACCTCTGAATCGCAAAGAGGTGAATCTTGTTTGACAAAAAAAAAAGTCTACCTCTTAATGGTTCTAAAACCCTCTGAATGATTTTGTATCATGGGTCTCCCTAAACCATTCAGCATCCTGATTTCATTCTGAATAATTACCAAAAAACCATATTTTATTTTACACTATATCACAAGAGCCTCTTAATCATTCTGCACCAAACCATTCAGCAACTGCCAGCTCCTTAATCTTTTCTACAAATTGAAGCAAACATATTCTTTGAGTGCGACCCTATAGGTTTACATATTCCCTAGCAATATCCTTATGTGACACGTGTCGTGGGCATATAATAACTTATATATATACATATACATATACACATGGAGCGAATTAAACCCCCTATTGGCATCCGACAAATTTCCCTCCTCCCTCGGCTCTAGTCTCTATCTCTGACCTCCACCCCTCAAACCCCCCATCTTAAACAAACAAACAAGTCATAAAGACCCCTACTGAATCCCATCCCTTCTTGAACTTTGTCTCGTCGAAGACCCTTCCTCCCATATCTAGAAAACACTGAACATTTTATTCCCACTTTTTGAGACGAATCCCCTCCCTCGCCCTTTTTTGGTAAAACCCCTCCATCTTCCCTTTTCGGTGAACCACTAACCCCACTCTTTATCTCTTCTCCTCCCCCACCATATTCGCTCACTTTTCAACCAGAATCCCATCACTACCACTAGCCTTCCTACCATTGACCTAAACAACCCACTATCCTCGACCGTTAGGGAGACTAAAAAGAGAAACAACAAGCAAGCAGAGGCGAGCGATCAGTCAGCAGCAAGTTAGCGGACGCAAGCGATCCACTCAAAAAGGCGATATATATTATCTAACTCAGAGCAGAGAGTGCTTCCCGCATGGGGAGCACGAACGAAAAGGATTTAGCTGTGGAGAAGATGAAGAGGGGTGGTGGTGGTTCTCTTGTTTCAAAGGGAAGAGGGTAAGGATGGAGGTAATATATATTTCTGATTTAATTAAATGAGAAAATAAGGAAAAGACTGGCAAATGACCAAAATGCCCCTAATTTAACGAGGCTCTTTAACTATTGTCAGTCTCAAGACCATAACGTTACTAAAATGCAAACTCTACGAGTATTTTGGAACAAAAAAAACTATAGGGACCAATTCCAAGACAACCTTCAAACCACAAGGACCAAATCCATAATTTACTATAAAATAAATTAATAAAATCAAAAGTTCATCAAAAAATTATACCTCATTACAATGTCATTGCAAATTGAATAATGAGGGTACAAAGAGATTTTAGGGATATAAGACTGCATTAAGAGGCTAATAAAACATGAACTTACTTTTTGTCCAATAAAAGGATGATAAGAGGTTTTAAGTTCTTATTGTAGAAAAAAACGCTTTTTATGCAGTGAGATATAAGTGGTAAATAAGAAAAAAAGCAACAAATAAAAGATTATCCAAAATCTGTTGAAAGATAAGTGTGTCATCATCAAAAGGATATGACGACAATGATAAAGTTAGAGATAGAGATAAAGATAGAGATGGAGATAGACATATTAGAGTTAGGTGCTGTTTGGTTCGTTTTCTGTTAAGGCTTGTATGGATATAGTTGTCTGTATGGTACAAGATAAATTGTTGTTTCGTTGTTGTGCTGAATAAACGTTTTGAATGTTAGAAATGACCATTTTACCCCCAATCTATATTTTTGTCTCAATAAAATAACTGTTTATTAAAAATGTTAAATAAATGACTTTGAATGATAAAAAATATGTCAATTAAAATTTACGTTTTAAATAAAACATTAAAAACTATTTCTTTAATAAAAAAATACATCCACACTGGATACATTAAACCTTTTGCAATTTGAAGTCTTCTAAGGTCAATTGGAAAGGCTCCAGATACCAAACAAACCTTTTTCCTTGTCTTTTTTCCCTCGTGTCCGATTTTAGTATATGGTGCTTGTTTTTTTTTTTTTTTTTTTGGAGAGGGTATCCCAGACCACATTGGGTCCAGACTAATCCCTGACAATATGGGCCGAAGCCCAACTGCTAAAGCATGCAGCCCGGGGTCGAAGCCCCCGTACCTCCAGGATGCGTCCCCCAGGGTTCGAACATAAGACCGCTACTAGCTAGTCCACATGCCTTACCACTAGGCTAACACCCTTTTGGTCATATGGTGCTTGTTCTTGGGTAGTTTCATGAATATAATTCCATGGTGGGTTTCGTTTTTGTTCTCCTTTTCCTTTCATAGCTTTATTTTCTCCATTAATCAGCATGTTGGATTCGATTTTAGGTTTTTGACCTAATTTCGATTTTGGGGGTTTTGACTAAAATCGCTCATGTGTTTGATTATGTTATCTAGGTTGTGTTTGGATTGTTGTTTGGTGATCGATTTTGCTTCTCCAAACCTCACTTTTGATTGATTTGATCTGTTGCTAGCTACTTTGATCGAATAAGTTGAAGAGGGAAAAAGTGAACTGGGTTTTTTCAGTTGTTTTACAAAAGGGCAAAAATGTAAAAAAAGTGGCTGATTGCGTATGAATTAACTTCTGGGGCTAAGCGAATAAGCTCATATTTGGCCCATTAAGTCACTTCCGAACACCTATGTATGGCTTACCGAATAAGCCATACATATCATACAGTCTATTAAGCCGTTACCAAACAACCCTTTAGACTATAATTATGTATCCCATAGTCATCTCTTTGTAACTTGTTCCTATTTAAAGGGCTTATGATTAATGAAAATATACAATTTCTCGATTCTCTCTATATTGGTTGTTCTACAACACGTTAGCAGCATGTTGTTCGTTGCCTACCTTCATCAATCATCGCCTACCAACACGTTGTTTGTGCCTACCTTCGTCAATCATTGCCTACAAGGGGATGTATCGAGGAGAACTTGAGTGCTAAGTTGACTGTGGGACCACTCACACAATACTAATAAATAGACTACTATTTGTTGAAATAACTGATTATAAATCATCAATGACTACAATGATTTGATCATCCAACTTAATACTTGGTCGAGGAAAGGCCAATTTCGAGTTGCCTAATGGCACTAAAATGACAATCATAGAAGCACTCTATGCTCCTAAAGATAAACAAACCTTGTTAAGTTTCAAAGATATATGTTGTTGTTATATTGAAACACATTGTGAGAATAGAAATCAATATATGTACATCACCTCTAATGAATATGGAAGGAAATGTATATTAGAGAAATCATTGTGTCAAAATAGTGGGTTATATCTTACCACAATTCGGGTTATTGAATCATATTATGTCATGAATACTGGAATTTGGAACAATGACATATATAAGCTTTGGCATGACCGCCTGGGCACCCTGGTCGTGATATGATGATACGTGTACTGAAAAAATATACACATAGACATCCTTTCTTTTGAATCAAAGGTAAGACGAAGCAATTACATGAATATATCAAATTCTTCTAAAGCAAAATAAGCAACACCATCATCATAATATGCCTCCTTCAATACCCCGAACTTTTGCAAAGCCTACTCCTTAGCTAAAACAGGATCGAGACCATCCTATGCTAAAGACACAAAGCAAAACATTCATTTTTTTACAATGTATACAAGGTGATATTTATGGACCTATACATCCAGAATGCGGGTCATTAAAGTATTTTATGGTTTTGGTTGACGCTTCAACACCATGGACGCATGTCGCACTACTGTCCACACTAAACGCTGCATTTGCAAAACTCCTAGTACAGATTATACGTTTGAGGGCTCACAACTCTAATTATCCTATCAAGTCTATACAACTTGATATTGGTGAATAATTTATATCACAAACATTTGATGATTGTTGCATGTCTATTGGGATCGATGTGGAGCATCCCGTACCGCATGTGCATACACAATATGGTCTCATTGAAGCTACCATCAAAAGGATACAGATGATAGTCAGGGCATTGTTATGCGGCTTAATTTACCCACTTGTGCCTGGGGTTATGCAATATTACATGCAACTTTACTTATTCTCTTTAGAGTTAAGCCACTACTAGCCAACCATTTTATGCGTACCTATTGGTAATTGGATATGAGTCTGATCTATCACATTTATGCATATTTGGTTATGCAGTATATGTGCCAATTGCACCCCCACAATGCACAAAAATGGGTTCTCAAAGACGATTAAGTATATATGTTGGATATAAATCCCCAACAATTATCCGTTATTTAGAACCCTTGACAGGTGATCTATTTACCACAAGATTGCGGATTGTGTAACACCCTCAAATATGAGGATAACAACTTATTAAAAATTTTCTAAGTACAACAATAATTACTTCGACTACAAACACAATTTAAGAATTAACCTCAATACACACATTCATCCTATACATACAATCTATGGAAAGGACGGGTGTTACTAAACCCGAATAACGATTACTATCTCCAACCTGCGGAAGACTTCACCAACTACTCACTCTTGCATAAAGCTAAGGCTCAACTCCTTATAGCACTTGCTAGAACAGACCCCCGACGGGAACTAATGCACATGCCGACAAATCAAAAGGTTAGGCTTAACGCCTAGTGAGCTCAAGAGTTTTAACATGAATAAATATATCTTTTAAATAAAGGGATCCAAATTAAAGCAAGATCTTTTGAAATAATATACTTCTAAATGAAACGACATGTTTTCTCATAATATGCACCATTAAAGACAATGTTCTCAACACACATTTCTTATAAAACGATGCAACCCGTAACTCACCCAAATCGAGATCATAGTTCGACACTCAAATTTGTGAAAATGTAGATAATACTTAATATCCCAAAAGAACCAAAACGCGGGTGGAACATCATACTTGACCCTTAAATAACGGAAAACCAACCATATAAATATGATACGCCATTAAAACATGGAACTGAAACTTAATACTCACGCGACCATAAAATGGAATTAAATCCAAATATTAAAGCATGGACAATTAGATATCCAAAATACAGCGGCCGACAACAGGGGATACCCGTATCCGTTGAGAGCGGAAGAACACAAAGTATGCCACTCCTACAACGTTCATCGCATGACACCTAACGACATAAAAGCCCAAGTGTCCCTACGAATCCTTGACAAGTTTCACCCAAAGAGACGAGGTACCTTGATGCCAAAAAGGACACCCGAAAGGCCAGGCACACCCGGGGACTACAACTGAGGAAATTCCCCGACGGCGGAGGTCTAGGCACACACCCACACAGTGGCACCCAAGACTACATCCTCTTAGTGCCTACTTGTCAAGTTTTGGTCATAAAACATGAGTCCCGGAGTCCAACCCCGTACCACCCATTTGACCATCAAATAAGACTGACTTGCATGCCTATGGATCCAATGCAACATAGTCTAAAAATACACGACTACACATGAATGACAAAAGCACTCAAGCTGTAATGATTATAAATATGCAATAAAATGCATTAAGATGTAAATCATAAATTGGACTCTACATCGAGCCATTAAAACCGGACAAATGTCCTCAAGACTCTTTTAAGCCAACACCGAGCTAAAATGCTCAAAATCCATTCGACCAACAATTACCGGTCCCCCAAATAATGAAATGTTTTTAAACAACGTTTACGAAGATACATACCTCAAAGACGAGCTTAACCCAAAACTCAACACTTAATGGGATCAAAGGTTTTCCAAAAGATTTATGAATGCAAATACACCAACATACATATAACATAGAATAGACGTCATTTGTACAAAATCATCAAAGATGCATAAATCATAAAATAGATCTTACTTGTACAAAATCACCAAGAATACGTAAATCATGCTATTTAGTTGTTGAAATGTTCAAAAACCAATATAAGCATTTTAAGAGTGTTAGTGTATTTATTGTATCCAAGATTTAAATAAGAAAAGTCAAATCTTGTAAAGTCAAATAGTCAAGTCTTGTTTAGTCAATATGAGAGTTTAGGCTTATGAGAGAACCTTTGTAAGCCTTTGAGAGAAGTTTCTTGTATAGTGTTGTGAGAGAAGTATCATAGTATCTTCAGAGAAGTTGCTTGGGGTATAAATACCCTTGTGTGTGTTGTAATCATGTAACACTAGTAAGAGCTTTAATTGTAATATTCTGTTTTAGAGAAATACATATTTACTTTCTCTCTCTACTCTCTCTCTCTCTCTCTAGTTCTTAAACATTGTCAAATCTTGTTTTAGATTGAGAATTGCTTGATTGTGATTGGGAATACAATTTCAATTGGTATCAGAGAAAACCAAACAGATTCATAAAGATCAGATTGGATAAATTTGAGAATTTTTTGTTTTTACGAACTCGTTTTTTTTTAAATTCACTGTTTGATCACAATTTTCATTGACTTGTTGAAATTAGTGTGTAAAAATGGATTAATGTCAATCGATTTGTGATTCTATACACTTTGTATTCACACAATTTTAGAATTTAATCACTGTATCGTTTGAATTTTGAGTTTTTGCAGATTTTCTTGAAAACACGAACACAGAGTCTGTATGTTGATCAATGCACTGTAATTTCAAGTTTTCTAGATAGATTTATTGGTTAGAAAAGTGTTCTAATATGCATATCGAGTATATTGGTGAAACTTCAAGAATTAATTTGCAGGATTGAATCGATTTGAATCGAATTCGTGATCATAACTGTCAAAACGCGCAAGAAAACCCAAGAATGCGCAAGATCTGCGAAACGCGCAAGTGTCATGCTGAAGAACGCGCAAGCCAAAGGATTTTATTTTTGGCCAGAAACGCGCAAATAGTGGCTTGCGAGTTTCAAAAACACGCAAGACAAAGCTTGCAAGTTTTGGTCGAGTAGTTCAAGTTATCTGCGAGTTCTTGACAAACGTGCTAACAGAGATCTGCGAGTTTCCCAGAAACGCGCAAGAAGTGACTTGCGAGTTTTAGAAACGCGCTAGAAGAGGCTTGCGAGTTTGAAATATTAGAAAAATATTCTAAGTATTGAAACGCGCTAATAACGTCTAGCGAGTTCTGAGTTTCTCGCTAACAACATCTAGTGAGTTTTGTGAGTTTCGCGCTAACAATGACTAGCGGGTTTCTACTTTCGCGCTAACAATGTCTAGCGAGTTTTGTGTTTCGCGCTACCAGCGTCTAGCGAGTTTCTAGTTTCGCGCTAACAACTGCTGGCGAGTTTCTAAGTGAACAGTTCTTAGCGAGTTCAGTACTTAGCGAGTTTAAGTGACTTGCGAGTTTCAAAGATAGAAAAAAAATTCTGAATTTTTTTTTAGATTATTTTTTTGATCTAAGTTTGACTTTTAGTCAAATCTTCTGAACTGTTTGGGAACGATCTTTCATATTCAAGCTAATCATTCAAGATGCCAAAGACTGATGAGAAGGGAAATACTGTTCTATCAGCAAGAGATATGGCAGTCTTGTACATGCCTGAGATACCTGTTATAGAGGCTGAACGAGACAAATTGAGAATTCAGAATGCAACCTTTATCAAACAAATTCAGGAGTTTAAATCAAAATTGTCAAATTTTGATAAATCTTCTGACTGTGTAAAGTGTGCTAATCATGCTAAATCTGAGTATGCAGGTATCATCAACGCAAGAGAGAAGGAAATTAGAGAAAAAGAGACACAAATTAAAGATGGAGAGAAAATGATTAAAATAAAAGAATATGTCATTCAGTCTCTTGAGAGAGCAATCAAGGTTAAAGAGTTTATAATTGCGAAACTTCAAAGCCAACTAAAGACGACTGAACAGAAATCATCAGATTGCAAGATGAATCAGTCAAGCTTCAAAACAAGTTTAAGGCTTTTGAAGATCAGATATCTGCTCTGGAGAAGAATAATACTGAACTGAAAACAAGCCTCCAAGCAGATAAAGATAGATCAAATGTGAAGACATCTAATACTCAACAGATGTCTAATTTTTCTAAGAGAACTTTACAAGAGAAAAAGGATTTGGAGCTTAGATGTCTTAAACTTTCCAAGAAAGTGTCTGATTTTGAAAAGATTCTAATTACTGAAAGAGACACATTTGCTAAGGAAAGAAAAGTTCTTGAAAATAAAATTTCTGAATTTCCCAAACAGATCTCTATTCTACAAGACTTACTCGAGAAAGAAAGAAAAGCTTTTCAAGAAAACAAAAAGTCTTTGGAGATTGAAAAGAAGAAATATGAAAAGAGAAATGTTGGGATCTTCAATGAAATTTCTGATAAAACCAAGAACTTACAAAAAGATTTTGAGCTTGAGCGTTTACATTTTGAATCTGAAATATCGAAGCTCACATCCAAAATAACTGCTCTATCATCAGATGTGCAAAAAGAACAGAAGGCCAAATCTGATTTGAAACAGAAGTTTGACACAATTATTGCTGAAAGAAACATTTTGACTAGAAAAATACAAGACTTGGAAGCTGCAAATGTCAATTTATCAGAAAAGATTACAGCTGATGTGATTGATCAATCACCTGTTGATAATTCAATAGAATCAGTCTGTTCTTTCAAAACAGCTTCAAGTTCTATTCATGACAAAAATGTTTTCAAAATGAAAAATGTCAAAACAAACACAGTCAAATCAAGTCAGATCAGACCATCTAATCTGTTTTATGAAAAATCTGTTGATGGTTCAATAAATTTTTATGTTAAATCTCTTGGAAAGAATTCGAAGAAAAATTAGATGGTTTGGAGAGTGAAGAGTTCTTCAGATAATGAGAAGATGAAGGACAAAGCATTCAATTCCACATCCAAAGCCAAAAAGAATATAACACATAAAGGTAATTCTTTTGGTAATTATGATATGTTTTACTCGACTAATCATTTGATCAGGATTGCTCAGAAGAAAATATGTTGTTCTTACTGTGGAGAGAATGACTTCGTTCAGAAAGAATTTGCTCATAACTGGTACGGTTCTTATAGAATAACTTCTCAGAATTCTGATTTTAAAAGATATAAATCTAATGAGAAGTGGATTCCTAAATCTAACATACCAGGACCCAAATACCAGTGGGTACCAAAACCTGTCAAATCTGTTTTGCAGGTACCACCGGTCTAGGGGGAGCATAGAACAATGGCTCTTGAATAATTCAGTTCAAGACCCGGACTTCAAAGTTAAAAGACTTTGACTTCTGAGTAAATCAACTCAGGACTCGGACTTCAAAGTCATGATGTTTGACTTCTAGACAAAACACTCTAGGACTCGTTCTTCAAAGTTCAAAGAACATAGGCTTTTGAACAAAACAGTTCAAAACCCGAACTTTAATGTAAAGGATTGTGGCTTCTGATCACATGACAGATCAGGACCCGTTCTTCAATGTTCATATAAGGATATTTTGCTAATATCCAGGGAGAGCTTAATAGACCTAAATCATTCTACCATGATTTGAGGGGGAACCTAAAAGGTAAATATCTTCTAATCTAGATCTCTGATTGTTTGAAAGAAGAACAAATTTCAAGCATGAAAAACATTTTTTTAAATGTTCAAACCACTTCTCTATTCTCAAAAGATTTTATGAATTTGGAAGTGTGACTTTGTAACACCCCGAGTTTCGTTAGACCATTTTGGAATAAGAAGCAAAGTCAGTGGCCGGCGCGAGTCACGGGGCGACTTAGCCCGCGCCATAACCCGTGCGGTGCACTGCTTGTTTGTGTTTTCTAGTAGGCGGCGCGAGTATCGGCGCGAGTGTACCCGCGTCATAACACACGCGGTGCGCTAATTGGTTGCGAGTTCCAATGGGTGGCGCGAGTCACGGCGCGACCTAGCCCGCGCCATAACCCGCGCGGTGGCTTGGTGGTTTAAAAGAGATATTCCTGGAAATATCTCATTTGGTTTTGTAATCTCAATATCTCTATCTCTTTTCTCTCTCTCTCTTTCTTCAATCTGTCTTGTGTTGCTTGTATTAAGTGTATCTAGCAAGGGTTCGATATAGAAAGCTTCGTCTTCTCTCGGTGGTCGATATCTAGTTTTCGGGTTTTTGTCTAAAACCTATTGGGTGAGTTCCTACTACCTTTTTCTAAACTTTATACATGTCAAAACTTACATTTTGAACTTCTATATATCTCCATGGTTTCAGATCTAAGTTTACTACATTTTGATGTAACTTGAGTTTTGGGAGATTTTAGGGTTTCCGATCATTTTCGACTAAAATGATGGGTTCCATCTTATTTGAAGTAAAAGGAGGTTTTACTTGCACATTTATGTGGATTATTTGAAAGAATGTATATAAACTCATTTTATGATTTTCATTCTTACCAACAGTTAAACTTGAAGGAAAGCATTTTGTTTATAAAATGTTTTTATACCATATGACTATCTATGGTGGGTCACATATGTTATTGTGACAAATATGTACCATTACTAGTGGATCCCTAGGTTTTGAGTCGACTTTTATTATTGGGATGTCTATTCCCCTTTCTGTAGCTATGGATACATATGATCCTCGGGGGCCATTTGGTATGGTTATGTGAGACCGGTTACTAGCTAAGGGTCATGATGTAGTCGTAGTGAACGAGTATGACTGGTTTCCTCGAGGGCCCTCCCTCACATCTTAGTACGGACCTTGTTGTTCGTGGCCAGGGATTCCATGTATTTAGCTCACAACTCGGATTGTGGCCTACTTTTGTGTTCCGACGCAATCCTTGGTAAATCGGGTTTCCCCGGTCATCGCAAGATGAATTTTCGGACCGATCAGTCCTTATGTGGAAAAGATTTCAGTTGTAAACCAAAACTTATTGAAAAGATTTCCTTTTAATACAATTGTTTATATCTCTTGAAATTATAAACTGTATGTTCTCACTAGGCTTTAAGCCTAACACTTTTTCTCAAATGATAAGTATAGCAGGTTCCCATTAGCGGTGGGTTGCCAAGGGCTTGAGTGACGAGCTTGGTCTCGGGGATTTTTGAGATGACTAATATTGATGTTAGGCAATTGTTTAAGTCCCATTCTTTTGGCGATATTGGTTTAACAACTGATGTAATCTAGATAGGTTATGTTTAGATTAGTTTGTTGAAGAATTTCCATATCCGTATTCAGGTTTTGTAAAGGTTAAGTACATTTCCCCTTTTTGGGAGGTTTATACCAAGTGTTGATGTTTATTTGTCCAGTTTCCGCGTTTCAAATTCACTCTGGTTTTTAGGGTGTTACATGTTGGTATCAGAGCTCTAGTTTAAGTGATCTAGGCATGAATGTAAGATGTCTAGACTTAGACTGAGTATGTTAAGCATTGATTCGTGAGCTTGGGTAGAATTTCTAAGATTGGTTGGTCTTAGAGTCGACGGAAATTATAATTATCGAACGTTGTAGCGATGGTATTAAGAACCTTTATGTATTGTATGTTCATAATTTCACTTAGCTAATGTTATTATGAGAATATTTATACGTGATTGTGCTTAAGGTACCGTTACTATGACAATTGGTAATGTGGTATTCGTTGTTCCGTGTTTATTCTGTTGATCTATCTCTTATTCTATTCGTGCTTGTGTGGCAACCATTACTTAGGTATGGTGAACACACGTGGTCGTCCATCGGGCGGCAAAGATCTTCGCAATGTTAGTTCGCGTGAGCTGAATCCTGTGGTTAGAGTGTCAGCAATTGTTCCTCCGGGCATGCCACCGATATTTACTGGGGAAGTGGAGCTGGGGCCAAGAATAGATTTGGCATCTACCAGCCCCGTTGTTCATGTGGCAAACCCTCAAGCTGATATGATGGCCAACGTCATGCAAATGGTGATGTCAGCCATGGAGAAACAGCAAGAGGTTTTTCAGAAGATGTTGGAGGATCGGGACACGAGCCTCAGGAGGCATGAGGCAGTGGAGGAGAATGTGTTGGTTGGCTCTGGGGGCACCGGAAACAGGATCAGATCTGAGGAGCATAGAATGGTCGGTGCTCCGAAAAGTGGGAAGAGTTGTTCCTACAAATCTTTTCTGGGTTGCGGACCACCAGAGTTCTCTGGTTCTGAAGACCCAGTGGCGTGTGTTAAGTGGATCCGAGCGGTCGAGCAGGCTTTCGGTTCATCCAAGTGTGGTGATGACCAGAGGGTAAGATTCAGTACTCAACTGCTCAGGGATACGACACTAACGTGGTGAAATGTTATCCAGTCCACTCTCTCTCCTACTGTTTTGGCCCAACTGACTTGGGGCGATTTCAAGGTAAAATTGTTGGAAGAATACTGCAATGAGAGGGCTATAGATCGGATCGAGGCAGAGTTTCGAGCGCTGGAGAAAGGGAATTTGACGGTGAGAGAGTATACCCGTCAATTCATGGAAAAGATGGGGTTAGTGGGGCATGTGGCCTCAACTGAGAAGGAGAATATTAAGGCCTATCTGAAGGGTCTACCTTCGGGCATGATGACTATGGTCCAAAACTCGAAGGCTTCTAACCTTCGGGAGACTATTGAAGAGGCACAGTTTATGGAGGAGGTTTACGCGAGAGGTAAACCGGAGAAGGCTGTAGCAGTTGTTGAGAAGAGGAAGTGGGAAAGCAGTTTAGTACCTCCCAAGAGAACCCGACCTTTTGTCGGAAACCAAAGCTTCAGCGGCTATCAAGAAGTTAGGTGGTGCCAGAAGTGCAGAACCAAGCACCACGGTAACTGTGACACCACTCCTCAATCTTGCTACAAGTGTGGTAAGTCAGATCACATCACTCGAGACTGTCCGATCAAAGGGCTTGTATGTTATCAGTGCAAGACACCGGGGCACATGAAGAGAGATTGCCGGAAGCTCATATCGGGTAGCGCGCCGGTGAAGAAAAAGAATCCACCTAGGGTTCCGGGTCGAGCGTTTCAGATGACGGCCGATGAGGCCAAGGCATCAGCTGATGTGGTATCGGGTACATTTCTTATAAACTCAGTACCTACTCATGTTTTATTCGATACGGGTCCCAGTTTCTCTTTTATAGCTGAGTTGTTCCGTCCAAAGATTGTTATGCCCACTACTAGTCTTGAGGATGCGTTAGTGGGTTGAGATAGCAGATGGTAGTCAAGTTCTGATCCGCGATGTTCTGAAGAAGTGTACTCTTGGAATCGAAGGGAGAGATCTCCCTATTGATTTGTTGCTGATGTTAATCGGGGTTTTTGATGTTGTGGTCGGCATGGATTGATTAGGGAACAATCATGCCGATTTTGTATGTTCCAAGAAATTAATTCGACTTCCCAATCCCAGTAGTGAAGTTGTTGTGATTTATGGTGAGAAGAGGAAGGGAGATGTGGCAATAATCACCATGACTAAAGCACACAAGTGTTTTGTGAAAGGATGCTCGTCTTTCCTAGCCTACGTGATCGACGCCAAGCTAGAGAGGTTAAAGCTTGAAGATGTGAAGATTGTGCGTGAGTTTCCAGACGTCTTTCCGGACGACTTGCTCGGGTTACCACCCGATCGTCAAGTGGAGTTTCGGATTGATCTCGTACCGGGAGCGGCTCCTGTTGCTAGAGCCCCTTATCGGTTAGCGCCAACGGAGATGCAAGAGATGATGGCACAGCTCCAAGAGCTTTTGGAGAAGGGTTTCGTAAGACCGAGATCGTCGCCTTGGGGAGCTCCGGTCTTGTTTGTTAAGAAGAAGGATGGCACAATGAGAATGTGCATCGATTATCGTGAGTTGAACAAAGCTACAGTGAAGAACAAGTATCCGCTTCCAAGAATTGACGACTTGTTCGATCAACTCCAAGGAGCGGGGTGTTTTTCCAAGATCGACTTACGTTCGGGTTACCACCAAGTGAAGGTAAGAGAAGAATACGTTCCGAAGATGGCTTTTAGAACGCGTTACAACCATTATGAGTTTCTTGTAATGCCTTTTGGCCTAACGAACGCACCAGCGGTATTTATGGATTTGATGAATAGGGTGTGCCGACCTTTCCTTGACAAGTTGGTCATCGTATTCATTGATGATATACTCGTGTACTCTAAGAGCGAGTTAGAGCACGAGCAACGCCTACGCGAAGTTCTCGATGTGTTGAGAAAAGAAAGATTGTACGCCAAGTTTTCCAAGTGTGACTTTTGGATTGATGAAGTGCAATTCTTGGGTCATGTTGTCACTCGAGATGGAGTGAAAGTGGATCCCTCCAAGATTGAAGCTATGATGAATTGGGAGCCTCCCAAGAGTTCGTCAGAAATCCGCAGTTTCTTGGGTTTGGCGGGATACTACCAAAGATTTATTCAAGACTTTTCGAAGATCGCTTCTTCCTTGACAGTTTTAACTCGGAAGAATGTGAAGTTTGATTGGACCGAAACGCAAGAGAAGGCGTTCCATATTCTGCAAAAGAAGTTGTGCGAAGCTCCAATCTTATCATTGCCTGAAGGGTCGGAAGACTTCGTGGTCTATAGCGACGCTTCGAAGATGGGGTTGGGATGTGTGTTGATGCAAAGAGGCAAGGTAATCGCTTACGCCTCGGGGAAACTTAAAATACACGAGAAGAACTATCCTACCCACGACTTGGAGTTAGCAGCGGTGGTGTTCGCCTTAAAGCTTTGGCGACATTACCTCTATGGCACAAAATGTACGCTCTACACAGATCATAAGAGTTTGAAGTACGTCTTTGATCAAAAAGAGTTGAACATGAGGCAAAGGAGGTGGCTTGAGTTGCTCAAGGATTACGATTGTGAATTGCGTTACCATCCTGGTAAGGCTAACGTTGTAGCCGATGCGTTAAGTCGGAAGGACTATAGCGGAAGTATTCGGGCTACACTTTCGAGAATCGAGTTAGTGTCTAGTCTTGTTGAGAAGATCAAGACATCGCAGGTTGAAGCTTTGTTGGAAGAAAATCTCAAGAAGGAAGTCATGACGAAATAGCGTTTTCTCTTAACGGAAGATAGTCATGGGGTAAAACTGTTCAGCGGTCGTGTGTGGGTGCCCAAAGTTGGGGGTAATCGTGATCTATTGCTTGAGGATGCTCACAAGTCCAAGTATTCCATTCATTCGGGAAGTACAAAGATGTACAGGGACTTGAAGTTGCATTATTGGTGGCCAGTAATAAAGCTTGATGTGGCACGTTATGTGGAGCGTTGTGTGACGTGCTCACAAGTTAAGGTTGAACATCAACGTCCGTATGGGAGTCTTCAGTCCTTAGAGATTCCCGAGTGGAAGTAGGAACATATTACCATGGACTTCGTGACGAAGTTGCCTAAAACTCTTCGAGGTCACGATACCATTTGGGTAATAGTCGATAGATTGACAAAAAGCGCTCACTTCTTGGCTATGCGTGAGACTTTACCGATGGACAGGTTAGCAAAACTTTACATCGATGAAGTGGTCTCGAGGCATGGAATACCCTTGTCAATCGTGTCGGATTGCGACAGTCGGTTCACTTCGAACTTTTGGGATGGGTTTCAAAAAGAGCTTAGTACGCGAGTTAAGTTGAGTACGGCTTACCATCCACAAACCGACGGGCAAAGCGAGAGAACTATCCAAACTTTGGAAGACATGTTGAGGTCTTGTGTCATTGATTTCGGGGGTAGTTGGGACTCTCACCTACCTTTGGTGGAGTTTGCTTATAACAATAGCTACCACTCGAGTATTGGAATGGCACCATTTGAGGCGTTGTACGGGCGGAAGTGCCGAACTCCCGTGTGTTGGCTTGAAGCGGGAGAGAAGCAATTCGCCGGACCTGAAATCGTGCAAGAGATGGCCGATAAGGTCAAATGCATTCGTGAAAGGTTGAAAGCGGCACAAGATCGGCAGAAGAGCTATGCCGATAAGAAGAGGTGACCGATGGAGTTTCAGATGGGCGACCGTGTGTTGCTTAAGGTATCTCCTTAGAAGGGCATTATCAGGTTCGGAAAACGTGGGAAGCTGAGTCCCCGTTTCCTTAGACCTTTCAAAGTGCTTAAGCGAGTGGGTTTACAAGCCTACCAATTAGAACTGCCACCAGAGTTGAGCAGAATCCACAACACGTTCCATATTTGTTACCTTCGGAAGTGTTTGGCAGAGGAAGAAATCGTCATTCCCCTCTCAGAGTTAAGAGTGGACGAGGGTAACCGTTGTGTAGAAGAGGCTGACGATATCTTAGAGAGAAAGTCTAAGAAGTTGCGTCATAAAGAGGTCACTATGCTCAAGGTGCAGTGGAAGCATCATCGGGGAGCCAACGTGACGTGGGAAGCTGAGGAGGATATGAAGCGAAGATATCCTCGTCTTTTCGAGTAGATGAGATTTCGGGGACGAAATCATTCCCAAGTTGGGGAGGATTGTAACACCCCAAGTTTCGTTAGACCATTTTGGAAGAAGAAGCAAAGTCAGTGGTCGGCGCGAGTCACGGTGCGACTTACCCCGCACCATAACCCGCGCGGTACGCTGATTGGTTGCAAGTTCCAATGGGTGGCACGAGTCACGGCGTGACCTAGCCCGCGCCATAACCCGCGCGGTGGCTGGGTGGTTTAAAAGAGATATTCCTGGAAATATCTCATTTGGTTTTGTAATCTCAATATCTCTATCTCTTTTCTCTCTCTCTCTCTTTCTTCAATCTGTCTTGTGTTGCTTGTATTAAGTGTATCTAGCAAGGGTTCAGTATATAAAGCTTCGTCTTCTCTCGGTGGTCGATATCTAGTTTTCGGATTTTCGTCTAAAACCTATTGGGTGAGTTCCTACTACCTTTTTCTAAACTTTATACATGTCAAAACTTACATTTTGAACTTCTATATATCTCCATGGTTTCAGATCTAAGTTTACTACATTTTGATGTAACTTGAGTTTTGGGAGATTTTAGGGTTCCCGATCATTTTCGACTAAAATGATGGGTTCCATCTTATTTGAAGTAAAAGGAGGTTTTACTTGCACATTTATGTGGATTATTTGAAAGAATGTATATAAACTCATTTTATGATTTTCATTCTTACCAGCAGTTAAACTTGAAGGAAAGCATTTTGTTTATAAAATGTTTTTATACAATATGACTATCTATGGTGGGTCACATATGTTATTGTGACAAGTCTGTACCATTACTAGTGGATCCCTAGGTTTTGAGTCGGCTTTTATTATTGGGATGTCTATTCCCCTTTCTGTAGCTATGGATGCATATGATCCTCGGGGGCCATTTGGTACGGTTATGTGAGACCGGTTACTAGCTAAGGGTCATGATGTAGTCGTAGTGAACGAGTATGACTGGTTTCCTCGAGGGCCCTCCCTCACATCTTAGTACGGACCTTGTTGTTCGTGGCCAGGGATTCCATGTATTTAGCTCACAACTCGGATTGTGGCCTACTTTTGTGTTCCGACGCAATCCTTGGTAAATCGGGTTTCCCCCGTCATCGCAAGATGAATTTTCGGACCGATCAGTCCTTATGTGGAAAAGATTTCAATTGTAAACCAAAACTTATTGAAAATATTTCCTTTTAATACAATTGTTTATATCTCTCGGAATTATAAATTGTATGTTCTCACTAGGCTTTAAGCCTAACACTTTTTCTCAAATGATATGTATAACAGGTTCCCATTAGCGGTGGGTTGCCAAGGGCTTGAGCGACGATCTTGGTCTCGGGGATTTTTGAGATGACTAGTATTGATGTTGGGCAATTGTTTAAGTCCCATTCTTTTGGCGATATTGGTTTAACAACTGATGTAATCTAGATAGGTTATGTTTAGATTAGTTTGTTGTTGAATTTCCATATCCGTATTCAGGTTTTGTAAAGGTTAAGTACATTTCCCCTTTTTGGGAGGTTTATACCAAGTGTTGATGTTTATTTGTCCAGTTTTCGCGTTTCAAATTCACTCTGGTTTTTAGGGTGTTACAGACTTTTAAATGTTTTTCATTATTGAGCTTTAATGTTTAACTGACCGTGTGCTTCCAAAGATCAATACTTGTGTATTATCTTGTCTATATACTGTAAAGTATTCACACACATCGGTTAAGTACTTCATTTTAATTTATTATTACCATGTCTCATAACGAACAAATTTTTCGATGGTAATACTCCCGTTTGCTTTCAAATGTTGTTGAGCATCAATCATCATTTCTAATCTTGTGCTTTCATTGCTAAATTGTTTATATTTGTTCATATAAACAAACCATCCAATTCTTTGATACCCTAACCATTTCATTTTGATCTGATTGATACATTGTCAGATTCTCAAAACAATTCTCTTGATTTCATTTCATTCATTCAATATCTTTGTTTTGAGGATCTTCATTGTTCAAATGCTCAAATTTCATTCATATTTTTAAATGAGCATACATTCTGACACTGTTATCATTTTGTGAGCAACCATTCTTTTTAGGATTTACATGGGATTCATGTGTGAGCTTAAATAGAACTTCCCTGGATTCACGTAAACCTGTGTTTCCTACCCTGGAAGTTATCCTTGAGGGGTGAGGGGTCAAAATCAAAGAGTGGGGGAGATAACTTATCCGGTTGAGTTTTTCTCATTGTGTGGAGCGGTAAAATGGAAAAGAGAGTTTGGTTAGAAGTGAGCTTTAATGTTAAAAAGAAAGAGGGTGTGAGAACAGAGTTAAAAGAATATCAAAACTCTGCACCAACTTCTTTCTGAGTCGGGCAGCCACATCTACTGATTGGTTCACATTCTTTGGTGACCATCATTGAAACAGGCAGTGAGCCTATGCCAACTCTTGCAATTACCCCACCAACCACTCATTTCTTTCTCGAAAAAGAAATGTTTCATTTTTATTGGGGACGCAGCACATTTGCTATCTGGTCTTCACTCGGAAGATTTAGATATTGAAAAAGAAGGAAGTTTGCCCCACCTTCGCACCTCTTTCATGCACATTGAGTCCGTGTAATACTTGTTGTTGTCTCAACAGTTTACACAATTTGAGCCTGAAAAAGCTTAAGTAGCTTCAATCATTTATACACCTTCACGTACACACAAGGAATATGTTTTCTTGTCATAACATTCATAGAAAATTCCTTTGTGGTTTTTCGATGATTGAATGGAAGCCCTGGGGGAGTGAACTTCACTAAAGCTCCTTTCCAATGTACATCCGTTGTACAAAGTGGCTCCGTGCTACTTACAGGCATACTAATTGTTTCATCTGTTGATTCAGGGTTACAACGTTTATTATATCTGAATTTGCAAAGATTTATATATATAAATTTCATGAATTGACGGATACACAGATCAAAGGGCGGAGAATGTCAAACTTACCATAAAAAGGGGAGATTGTTAGTTTCTTACAAAGGGGAAGATCAAAGACAGTGCTGAAATTGAAGTTGTTTTGATGATCATGATGTTCACAATCATCAAAAAGGGGGAGAGATTCACAAAGTTCAAATTCAAATCAATTTCAAAGTCCTGAAGAAAGTTCAAAGTCAAGACTTGTGGAGAATTTTTGAAAGTTCAAATCAGATGAAAATAAATCATTCTCAAAAGATTCTGAAGACAAGTCCAAATGATTTGAGAAAGTTTGTTTTCTGAAGACTGATCAGAGATTGCAGAGATGAAGATACATATTTATCAAAGATTCCACAAAGTTTCAAAGAGTTTCAAAGTTTCATTCAAGACTTCTTGACTTTCCAAAGATACAAAGTGCAAAAGACTTTTCAAGATTCTTCAAAGACTGAAAGACTAAAGATTGTTAAAGCTTCAAAGTCCAAGACTGTCAGAGACAAAAGTTGAAGAATCAAGCGCTGAAGACTAGTGTCAAATTTTTTTTAAATCTTGAATACAAAGGGGGAGATTGTTAGTGTATTAATTGTATCCAAGATTTAAATAAGAAAAGTCAAATCTTGTAAAGTCAAATAGTCAAGTCTTGTTTAGTCAATATGAGAGTTTAGGCTTATGAGAGAACCTTTGTAAGCCTTTGAGAGAAGTTTCTTGTATAGTGTTGTGAGAGAAGTATCATAGTATCTTGAGAGAAGTTGCTTGGGGTATAAATACCCTTGTGTGTGTTGTAATCATGTAACACTAGTAAGAGCTTTCATTGTTATAACAAGATTTACTTTCTTTCTCTACTCTCTCTCTAGTTCTTAAACATTGTCAAATCTTGTTTTAGATTGAGAATTGTTTGATTGTGATTGGGAATACAATTTCAAAGAGGTTAACACAACCGAAGTTTACTAAATATGAATACTTATCAAAATACTCCCTCTTTGACATATAACCAAGTAAAATATATTTTTGCTTCAAAATACACAAAACTTATCAGCAGTTAACCATTTCATGTAAAACACAAAACACTTTAAAATAAACATTTTGGCATGTACACTGTTTTCACAAATCAACTTGAATTCACCTCGCTAGATTTAGGCTAAATCTAGATTTCACCCCGCTTTGAGCTTTCTTGAAGAAACTTGAATCCTCAAGACAAAACCTAAATCCATAAATTTCCAACCATAAATATACATGTTCAACCACATAGAATTGTTTCCCCAAACATTTTACATGAAGATCTCATCTTACCTAAAAACCCTAATTTTCCATAGTTGAAGAGAAGGGAAGATTACCTTTACCAAGACTTGAATCCATCAACAGTACACTTCTAGGTCACCAATACGCCATCAAACTTAGATTCTTCAAAAAGGATGGAAGAGGGTTTGATGAAACCCTAAAACTTAGAAATTCTTGAAATGAGATGAGATGAAGAGCTTCACACCTTGCTTCCAAATCCTCACTAAAATGTGAAGGATCTCTTTACATACCATGGAAATGCACCTTAAAGGCTCTAAAATCTGACTTTTAGGGTGAGGGGTCGATTCTTGGGAAAGAAGAGTAAAGTGGGTGAAGTAACAAGTGAAAAAGGCTGAAAATTCGAGATTTAAAACAGTCTGATGCCGACCGCAATTGTGTCCGGCGACTGTGACAGTGGGCACTGTCGCGAGGGCACTATCGCTTGGAATGTACCGTGGGCACTCCCCCACCAGCGACTGTGCCCCGCGATAGTGCCCACTGTCACTGTCGTGGGCACTGTCGCCCGAAGCTTTCTGAACCCGAAATTTGACCTTTTTCTCATCTGAAGGTTCCCGATCCGTTAGGCGTCTCCGTGAAGCATTAACCCACTATTATCTACTGACGAAGACTTGTTAAGGTTTAAGATAACATTTTGTTTATCTTGATAAAATCCCGGGTGTTACAGATTGTCACTTTGATGAGACAATCTTCCTGTCATTAGGGGGAGAGTGGAGAAAATTTTCCAAGGGAACGACAAGAATTGTCATGGAATGTTCTCACTTTGATCCCTGCACCTGAGGTGATTTTTAGAACACGAAAACAATTTTAAGAAGCAAGAAGTAAAACTAGGAACCAAGTTTCAAATAGTAAATTACACAGAGTGTAAGTTTACAATTGCAACACAATGCAATTAAAACTAAACCGCTTGTATTAATTCCAAAAAGTTGAACAAAAGTAAGGATTTCGGTTTAAGAAACTTTCAAAAGACAAGTAACAAAATAACAATGAGAATACTAGGGTTTGCAAATTACACAAGTGTAAGATATCCTTTAACCTAACAACTTGCAACCTATTTATAATAAAATAAGAAACTTAGCCACCAAGTGGTCAAAAATGCAAGTAAAGCACAATGGGCCAAGCCCTCATCTTCAAAACTTCAAGGTGTAGTTCGGCCCAAAAGTGGCCCAAAAGCAAACCCCATCAGCAGGTCTATAGTATCCTGCAACTTCATCACCTTGACAACATCAATGCCAATCCGGATCATACAGGAATGGACCAAAATTAACCAAAATAGCATTAAAGCTTGAATTAACTAGGAATTTACCACCACTTATACTAAGCTCAAAAGGTGCAAAATAAGATAATTAAACGACTCAAGAAGCTAATTTGGGCAAATAAATATCTAAAAAGGTAACAAAATGTTTTTCTTGCTTTTGCAATGCTTTGCCTCTTACCACAAGCTCACTTTTCCACTCAATGGCACAATTTTGTTGCCATTACTCATATTGAGGCAAAAAGTTTGGACACTTTTGGTATCTTTTGGCTCTTGGTGTCTTTGACATTTTTTTCATGCAAAGAGAATAAAGTTATGCTCTTTGATTTGCCTTTTTGGGTGCTTTGCATGAATTTCTCTATGGTTTAGCACAAATGAGATTTGGTTTGTGATGAGTGCCTTTTGTATGTGTTTGTGATGCACGATTAGGTGTGGTTTTGTATGCTTTTAAGGTAGATTGTACTCCCCCCCCCCCAAACTTGAGGGATACAATGCCTTTATTAGATCAAAAAGAAAATCGCCAAGGAATTTGGCCGAATGTATATGGGTGTAAGCTCAAGAAGAAATTAGCTTAATGATGATCCAACTTAGCAAGTTAGCAAGTGGTTGGTGAGTTTATGATGGAAAAAAATATCTTAAGTGCAATCTACATGAGATTATTATGGCTATGAACTCAATTGCAAAAGGTATGAATCATTTGTGATCATAAGTGGTTGGTGTATGCATATGGTAGTGGTGAAAAACAATCTCAAAAAATCAGTTCCCAAACTATTAGAAAGTTAAAAATAATAAGATAAAAGACATTTATACTAAACACTAGCCTAAGTACATAACTTAAACAAGAGATTATGGAGAATGATAGAACCTATCCTACTCAGATTGAGTAGGCGATGAGGCTTCATCATGTTAGAAAATGGTCGTAGGGAAAGATGGCATCTCATCTAGTGATCTGAGGTTCTCTTCTAGCATTTCTTTTCTCCAAATTCTATCTCTGTTTTGCTCATATTTCATCCAAATATCTCTCTCTTCCTTCATCATCTTCAAACTGTTATGCAAGGCATGGATCTGGTTTTCTAGCCTTGTGGTTTTCCTTTTAAAGCTCCTCTTTATCAACCTAACTTGCTCCATCAAACATGTTTTAATTTTTGCATCAGTCCCACCATTCTTTTCTGTGTTCCCAGTGACATTTGAGATAAGATGGTTGTTCCTAAATAACCTTTATAGGTTCTTCCTATCCATAACCATTTTTTCTTTGGGGAAGGTGTCAGTGGGAAGAGTGATAGCACCGCCCTTTGCCATTAGATTATGGATGATAGCATGGTATAAAAGTATGTATTTGACCTGTCTATGCAACTTTTGATGTTTCTACACATTAGCCTACGCACATTAATAGGATGCCCTTCCAAGATGTCGTACAAGAGGAACACTCTCTCCATACACAAATTAGTATCATGTGTAGAGGGATGTAAGGTATGCCTAATGAAATAAAACCAAATGTTTGCCTCTGGTTTTAAGCAATTGGTCTTAAGAGTTATATTCCTTCCCTTAAAAGTCCATGTAGAACCCTCATGTGATTTTCTACCCAGAATGGTCTCAAGTTCCTCATCACTAACACCTGCCATAAGCCTTATCAAATTCTGAGATGGTAAGGGGGGTCCAAGTTCAACAATCTGTTGATGTTAGCAGCATCATAGGAGATTGGCTTTTCTCTCACCATGATCTCAGTGTTATCAGTATGGCCACTTCAGAGTAAAAGTCTCTTACCCATTCTAGGTTGTAGGAGTCATGCACAATGCATAATTTTTTCCATCCTAATTGATCTATCACAGTGGTGATTTCAGGATAGAAGGAGATGGTGTATGCCTGGAAACCTTTGGGAGTCTGTCTGAATTTATCAGCAAAGAAACCATACTTCTTTAGTGCTAAAATACAGTTAAACAATTCATCATGAGTAGGGAAACCCCTCTTAGCAGTAGCAACACCACTTATCATCAATGCTGAAAACCCTTCTCATGAGATTGTCTCTGATCACAGTTACGTTTATGAATCATTACTAGAGGATGCTCCGAAGTCAATATTGATTCCAGAGAACAAAGAAATCTCAATGAATCATGAGAATGCACATGACTTGATGGAAAGATCATCCATACTCATTGATGATATATTTGCATATATTGTTTCTCATAAGATCATAGAGCACGATGACATCGAACCACACTCATTTGAAGAATGTCAACAAAAAACAGACTGGCCTAAATGGAAAGAAACAATCCAGGCAGAACTAAATTCCTTGGCAAAGAGACAGGTATTTGTGTGGTAGTGCTTACCCCACCAAGTGTAAAGCCTGTAGGACATAAATGGGTCTTTGTCAGAAAGCTTAATGAGAATAATGAAGTCATATGATATAAGGCTCGCCTTGTGGCGTAAGGTTTATCACAACACCATGGGATTGACTATGAGGAGATATACTCCCTAGTAATGGACGTAATAACATTCCACTGTCTAATTAGCCTAGTAGTTTCTGAAGGACTGGAAATGCATCTTATGTGGATAATGCATATCTCTATGAGGATATAGATTCAGAGATATACATGAAAGTGCCTAATGGCCTTCCACTACCTGGTTCAAGTAAACCACGAAATGCATTTACAATTAAACTAAAACATTCACTCAGCGAATTAAAACAATCTAGACGGATGTGGTATACCTGTCTGAGTAAATACTTGATTGGGAAGGGATATAAGAATGATGAATTGTTCCCTTACTTTTTTATAAATAAGACAAGTTCTGGATTTTCAAGCATAGTTATGTAGGTTGATGATATGAATATAATAGGTACTCTTGGTGAAATAGTAGATACTCAAGCTATTTGAAATATGAGTTTGAGATGAAAAATCTTGGGAAAACTCGGTTTTCTCTAGGTATAGAACTAGAACACCGAGCTTGTGGAATCCTTATCCACCAATCCGCTTATACCCAGAAAATGCTCAGGCGATTTAATATGGATAAAACGCATTCGGCTAGCACTCCCATGATCGATAGAAGTTTGGATATAAGGAAAGATAAATTTCGTCCAAAGGATGATGAAGAAGAGGTGTTGGGAGCTTAAATTACCTATCTAAGGGGATGTTTGGCAGTTGCTGAATGGTTTGGTGCATAATGATTAAGTGGTCGAAATGATTAAGAGACTCTTATAATATAGTAGAAAATGGAATATGGTTGTTTGGTAATTGTTCATGATGAAACTAGGGCTCTGAATGGATAAGGGAGACTCGCGATACAAAATCATTCAGAGGGTTTTAAAACCATTAAGAGGCAGACTTTTTTTTGCCAAACAAGATTCGCCTCTTAACGATTCAGAGGTTGCCTCTTAATGGAACTATTAAGAGGTAAACAAACAGTCCCTAAGTGCAATAGCTCGATTAGATATCAGGTGACGGATAAGAACCCCGAAATCTGACCGAATGTGCTTCAGGTGGATATGGTATCGGGTGGTCGGGTCGCGGGTGAGTTTGGGTCGGGCCTTCGGGTGGTCAGGTATTAGGCTTTGTTGGGCTTTTTTTTTCTTTTGGGCCTTTTTTTCCAGATTTTCTTATTTTTACCCATTTCCAAATTTAATGTTTCTAATTTAATATTTCTAATTATATAATTATATATCTATCATTCTATTGAATCAATTAATCACAACTTCACAATAAGTATAAAAATAAACATTTAAACTAAACGAAATTGCGAAAGTGCAAAACCTATAAAAATAAATAACAAAATAACTATTTCATTTTACAAATAAACCAAAGTACCATTGTACCAAACCCATACTCCAAAATTCCTAACATCAAACCAAAGTCGATACCAATTACCAAATACCAAGTACCAAGCGTAACAAATCAAACCAAATTCCAACCAAACCAAGTTAACCAACAAGTGAACAAACATACCAAGTGCAATAAAATGACGAATGTTCCGATTTCCGTGTTCCAAGTTTCCAACCAAACTAAGTTTAACCAACAAACAATCAAACATACCAATTTAGCTTACCATCCACGTCTAATGTTCCAACCAACGTTCCAACTTGAACTTCCAACCAAACGTCCAACTTACCTTCGTTCTTCAATTCTTCATTTGAATCCTATAAATTAAAAGTAACAAATCATGAATCAACTTCAAATCATGTAAAATTAAAAGCAACAAATTAAAATTTAAAGTGTCTTTCTCAATAATAATGAATCAACTTCAAATTCCCAAAAATTATCTGAAGCTTGTGTACTAGGACTATCTTCACCACGGGCAGAAGAAGTTCCAATTCTTAAATTATCCATTTTTGCACGTAATTATAATTTATAAATGATAACTCATAAACTAATGTCATAATTATAATTTATAAATGATAACTCATAAACTAATGTCGTACTCGTACCTTTCTCAAACTTCTTAAGGTCCTCCAAATTTTCTTCCACTGCAAGTAGTTCAATGGGGCTCCTTAACCAATCTTGTGTAAAAAGCAAGTGCTTCAACTATTATAGGAGTTAGAGAACTCCTAAAATTATCCAACACCCTACCACTTGTACTAAACGTCGATTCAAATGCGACTGTAGAAATGGGTACGACGAGGACATCTCTCGCAACTTTTGAAAGAATAGGAAACCGTGCACTATTCATTTTCCACCACATCAGCAAATCAAAGTCATTGTCATTATCATCTACAATGGCCTCACCTAGATATACATCAAGCTCACTCCTTCTACTATCTAAGACCCCACTTTCAAGTTTTTGCTTCTTTAATAAACTTTAAACTTAGATTGTGACCTTCCAAGAGGGGGGGGGAGACCTTTTCCCGATTGCGACTGGGATTCGGATCGAGATTGAGATTGAGAAAGTTCAGAATATTCTTGCACATAATCTTCAAACAAGGTAGTGAGTTGAGACTTTACCTTCCTAAAACATGCTTCACCTATTTCTTCACCAAACAACTGACCGAACTGGGATGACATGTACTCAACTTTATCTTTTGGATCAAAAATGTTGGCAAAGAAAATTACCAAGTTCATCTTCTTCTGATCACCCCAATATTTATCAAACTTCTCCTTCATTTTTTTGGCCCTCTATTTATAGAAAATTCAAGAGAAGTAGAGAACTATATCAATGTAAATATGTAATATAAATAAACTAATAAAGTAAGCCAAATTGAGATTGAGTTGTACCTTTTCAGTTAAATTCGGAGAATGAATCATCTTCTTAAGCGAGAACCCTAAATCACATATCCCTGTTAAGTAAGAATTAGAAGTGATATAAAAAGAGCCTGAGATTCTTACCGTCATCTCATAAAAGGTCTTCAAAAGGGTTACTAAGCTCTCTAAATACACCCAATCATAATTCCCAAGCACAAAATCACCCAAAATCTATCTTGAACGATTTATCATGTCCGTCATAAGCTTCAAACACGTATCTATAAGAAATGGCATTCCTGAGCATCATGTAAGTTGAGTTCCATCTAATAGGAACATCAAGACAAAGAGAACTTTTTTCTTCCACCCCAAGCAAAGTAGCAAGTTCTCTAAACTTTGACAATCTAGCCGGAGAGCCCCTTACCCACCTAACAGTATCCCTAAGCTTCTTAACCGCCGAATCATCCATCTTCAACCCATATTGGACAACCAAGTATTGAGCTCTAATAGATGAACCCCCCCAAGATACTAGCTTGTTTTCAAGAACCCAAGGGCAACATTGTTACTAGATGCATTGTCTACTGTGATGGTAGAAATGTTTTTATGCCCCACTCAACCAAACATACCTCTAAATCTTTGGATATTGAAACCCCCTTGTGTGATTGGATTGGCACAAAAGATATTATCTTTTTGTTCAGTTTCCATTGGACATCAATATAATGTGCAACTATGCACATATAATTGATCCGTTGCACGGATGTCCAAGTGTCGGTGGTTAAGCTAACACGTTGTGAGTGTTCCTTAAAAAACTTTTTAAGGCTATTCCACTCTTTATAATACATAGCAAATATGTCTCTATTAACCATCCATCTAGACGGTATTTTAAACATAGGACATGCTTCTTGCACCCATTGTCTAAACCCCCTACCCTCTACAAACTTGAAAGGTAGTTCATCTATGATGATTATCTTAGCAGTTGCTTTCCTAACATTCTCTTGATTAAAATCCCAATTAGTTAAAACATTTTCATTGCTTTCAGACTTCGAACCGAATGCCAACATGGATTGTCTAGTTTCTTTCAACTGTGGGTTTTTAAGGCATGAAAGCGAGTGATTCTTTAACGAGGACGTGCCATGCTTTTTTCGGGTCGACCACATATGTTTTCCCATAATATTCACACTTCCCTTTGACCAAATTACCTTCCGGGCTTAATTTTTTTTTTTCAAAATGATCCCATACATGTGATCTTGTTTCAGTAGCTTTACGCTTCTTTGGTTCAGGCGGTGCACTACTATCAGCTTGAGATTGAGACATATGTGAAGTGTGAACTATAATGTAATGTGTAAATTGTAATCACTAATCAATAATCAACTAACAAATAACAATAGCATAATCATAATGTGAACTAATCAACTAACAAATGATCAATTCCAAATTTCAATCCAAGAGACAGTAACTTACTATCCAAAATACACAGACATCCAAAATTACAATAGTTACCTTAGAAAATAGGGAGTCAAAAATGTTAGCCTGTTACTGCTTAGAGACAGTAACTTACTGTCCTATGTTAGTCTGTTACTACCTAGAGAAAACAGGGAGATATGCAAGATTAATGGATTTGAGATAACTGTCAAGGCTAAAGTTATTATGAATGCATGGGCAATCAACAGAGATCCCAAGTATTGGGATGACCCTGAAAGTTTTCATCTAGAGAGATTCGAAAACAACACTATGGATTACAGAGGGCTAGACTTTAAATATACACCTTATCCTGATTCCAACAATTTATAAGTTTATTCACAAATGTAACATACATGAGGCTGTCTAATTGCCTTTTATCCTAGTTAATGTAACTTCTGCTATTTGCATTGTTGGACATATGTGTGAGGTTGTAATACTTGATCAAGTAGCAGAATCATGAATAAAAGCAACTAAACTACTCTGTAAAGATTGTCATGGACGATGAAGGTACCATATTGACACTTGAAAGTTAACTGTAATACGGTTATAGAATAAGTACAATGCCATAAAGAAGATGAGTAGCAATAGAGTCATTTAAATCCAAAACAACAAGTATATTTCAATAGAGATCCTCTTATGCCCTAAGGTCGATAAAGGTTTACATTTATCTGACTATTAGTAGAGGTCTAGAAGGAGACTGGGATAGTGAACTTACTTACTTAGAAAAAGAAATCACTAGTCAGTAGAGGGAGAGCCTGAGATGGACTGTGTTGGTGGGACTGTAGGAGTGGGAGGGCGCAGTGGCTCATGGGTAGAGTCGTGCACCGGACGCCGGTGGCCGAAAATGCGCCGGTAAATGGTGGTTCACTGGTTTGGAGCGACAACAGTCAACAGAGGTCACTGGTTAGGGAGAGGTCGAGGGTCGAGAAGTGAGAACTGAGAAATTAGGTTTAGACTTTAGATATTAGAGGTATTTAGGCATTTATATTTACCATTTATAGAACATATTTTAAAAAAAATAATTAAGTTCGGGTTTTCAGGCAGATCGAGTGGGGGATTTGGATACCCACCCCGATCCGTTCTATCCGGAAAAGATTTCGGGTTCGGGGGTTCGGGGGGGGGGGGCTTCTTCGGGTTATTCGGGTGATCGGGTCGGGCGGGTTTTGCTCACCCTTAGCAATAGGCATGTACTCGAACCGATATTGCATTCTCAGTGAACTTGTTAGCTAGATTTAGCTCAGCACCAACGCAACGTCATTGGGATGGTATCAAGAATATCTTTGGATACCTAAAAGGAACCATCGACATGAGCTTATTCTTTCCCTATATAAAAATTGGGTTATAATAAATGTTAAAGGTATTAGCAAAAGAAAGTGATATCCCCTATAGTGAAACCCCAAGTGATATATTAGTAGGCTTTGCTGATGCTTGGTGTAAGAGCCCACATTGGTTGTGGAGGGAAACGAAGGTTTCCTTATAAGGGACTTGATACCTCATCTATCAGACACGTTTTAAAACCATGAGTCCAGGTGTATGGACAAAGCGGACAATATTTGGTACGGTTAACCTAGGATGTTACAGATGGCATCAGAGTAGGGAGCTAGACTAGTGTGCCAGCGGGGACGTTGGGCTTCCAAGGGGGGGGTGAATTGTAAGATCCCACATTAGTTGGGGAGGGGAACGAAGGTTGCCTTATAAGGGACTTGATACCTCCTCTATCAGACGCATTTTAAAACTGTGAGTCCATGTGTGTGGACAAAGCAGACATTATCTGGTACGGTTATCCTGGGATGTTACACTGGGTATCTCTCTGACCCACACAAAGGTTGTTGCCAAAAAGGATATGTTTTTACAATTGGGAACACGATGATTTCTTGGAAATTTACCAAGCAAAACCCTTGTAGCTACCTCCTCGAACCATTCAAAGATTATTGCTTTACGTGAGGCGATTCGAGAGTGTAAAACATTGGAATGCGGTGACTTTCCAAACTCCCTTGATTAACGTACGCATCAGAGGGAGTAGTAGACAAAAGGGGAAGTCTACTATATATGTGATATTGGTATGTTGTGCTATTTCCTTCACCCAAGGTTTTATTTTTCTTATTGGGTTTTGTTCTTTGGTGTAAGGTTTTAGTGAGACAACAACTTATATACCATCTTGTTTTCTTAACTCCCATGATTGATGTACAAATATGAGGGAAAACTAGACTAAAGGAATAGTCTATAAACGGGTGCATTGTACTCTTTCCTTCCTCCTATTTTTTTCCATTGAGTTTTTATTTTGACGTAAGGTTTTAACGAGGCAATGATATTGCACCATTATTCCTTTGACTCCACACAAGGGAAGTGTTGAAGGATAAGTGTGCCATTGTCAAAAGGATATGACGATAATGATAGAGATAGAGATAGACATATTAGAGTTAGGGCTGTTTACTTTGACTTAATCGGCTTATTCGCACAACTATAAAATGGTGTTTACTTGCGACTTATTCACAAAGCCTATGGCTTATTCGCATAGTAGGATATGGTGTGTTGTCCCTATTAAGCCAAAGAAAAAGACACCAATATCTCTCCTTCATAAAACACGCATCTTCCCTGAATTTGTTCAAAACCCTACCTGCCTTCACAAGACACGCGTCTTCCCTGCTTTTAGTCAAAACCCTAGCTGGACAATTTCCAAGTTTTTCTTCTTCTTCACGTGAATGGTTGAGATCCCACCATCTTCTTCACCTGATTTGTTACCTGCCTTCATAAAATAGCAATGGTATTTGGACGATTTATGAAGCGAAGATGCACCATCTTCTTCTTCGACGATTTCCATGGCCGATTTTGTTCCAGCAGAGCTCCATTGAGTTTTGTAGACGACAGGTGCCTTCTCCCTGTCCATGGACGATTTTGTTATTCGACAATTTCCATGGATAGTTTCCATCGTGATTTCGTCATCTTCTCCATTTATCGTTGGATTTTTGTTTGATTTCGTCTTCTTCTTCGATTTTCGTTGGACGATTTCCATGGTTTTCTGTCTTATTCGATTTAGGATACACCAGGTCGGTTGATTTTAAAAACCGTGTAAACAAAAATTGGGTTGATTACTTGATTTTGATTGAACTGATATGATGAACAATGGTTTTTTGGTATAATTGGTATGATAAACAAAAATTGGGTTGATTTTGATTTTAAATTGGGTTGGTTTTGATTTTGATTTTAATTTTGATTGAAATGATATGATAAACAAAAATTGATTCAAACATGTTTAGGAAAAAGCAAACAACCGGAAACATCACATGTTTTCTTTGAGGGATAGATCGGTCATTTATGCCATTCAGATCGTTTATTCAGATAAAAAGATAAACAACAACATATTTTTACCCAGACAGGCAAATTTATCCGGACAGACATATTTATCCTTACAAGACTTAATATAAAATTTGGTAAACAACCCCTTAGACTAGAATTATGTATCTCATGATTATCTCTTTGTAACATGTCCCTATTTAAAGAGTTTATGATTAATGAAAATACCACAGTTTTCTCGATTATCTTTATATTGGTTGTTTTACAAAAAAACTCAAGATTTGTAATAAATTTTTTGCTTCAACAAATTTTCCAAATTTGAAAAACTCTCAAAAACTGATTGCCATAAAAGGAAAATAAAGTTTTATTTTATGACCACCAATTCAAAACCACAAAATTATATATTTAGAATTAAAAATAATATTTTATTAATATAATTAATATCGTAAATTATCATCATCAAAATAAAAATAAACTATTCTAATTGATTTTATATGTTTTTGACCATTTTAAAATTTAATTGTTTATTTTAAGAAATTTTGAAAAATATTTCGATTATTGCTCTAAAATATAAAATCACCCCCACGTAACAGAACTCCGGATTAACAAAGGAAAAGCGACGGGAGGATGTTCGGCACGTGACAGTGAAGTAAAAGGGTTCCCAAACCAATTAAAATAGAGGAAACAGTAAAAGAACACGTAGGGAGTGAGATATGGAGAGCGCTATGCCGTCGTCTTCGGCGCCGCCGTACTCCGGAGGCGCCGGCGGGAAATTCAGGAAGCCTCCACCTGTTTCACGGAGGCGGCCGTCTACTCCTTACGACCGTCCGTCACTGACTACTGGTAATAAGAAATCGGACGATTCTCAAGACGGTGGCGGTGGTTGGTTAACGAAGCTCGTTGTGAATCCTGCTCGTCGTCTCATTGTTGGTGGTGCCACCAGAATACTGCCATCGTTTTTCTCCAAATCAGATTCTTCCTCTGCTGATGAATATGAGGACGATCCGCCTGGTGATCAAGGTGAGTCGTAGAGACGATGCCACGCACACACATCAATGAAAAGGTTTTGGTTTTGAAGTGAATTAGGGTTTTGTTTCTGCTTGATAAATACAATACGTTTAGATTACGTTTGTAGGTTATAATGAGGTGGCATGATTTTATAGCAAGTTCTTTTAATGAAATCCATAGATAGCAACCGGTGTATGGATTTAAATTCTTTACTTATTTTGTAGCAAACACTTTGTTTTATGCGTTGTAGCATCAAAGAATACTCTCTCTGTTCCGTGATTTAACCAATTGATCATGTGTAACTGGTACATATTCTTTGCTTGAGCTAAAAAACATATGTTTGTTCTTTATCAATTTGTTCATGGTTGTCTTGGTGTCAAGAAGATATTGGAAGGGAAATGGAGGATTATAATTTCGTTAATTTATGGTAAACAAAGGGTGGATCGATAACCAAATGAAATATGTTATAAAAGGAAGCTTGAATTTTGATGTGTAATAATGATAGTGACCGACTGTTCTGTGATTTATACAATCATAGCTGATAGATTAAGCGATGGATGCATTAACCAGCATACACAGAACAAGGTCGGCATGGCTTAAGATATTTGTGGATTACATTGCTGAATAGACGAGGTTATCATCACTGTTAATGTGACATAAGCTTCTTAATGAAGGGCCTGTATAAGCAAATTCTGATTATTACGTGAAACACAACTGTGTATGAAGTATGAACACCTAATGAATGATTGATTTCATACTTTATTATGGCTGGTGTGCGGATATTAGGAATGATGCTAGCTTGATTGTGGTTGGGTAACATAGTGAACTTTTCCAAGGATTAACAAATGTAGTTTATCAACTTCTTTTGGACAGACAAACAAACTCACATACTCATGTCTCCAAAGAGACTTAAACTCACAACCTTAGCTTTCTAGAGGTTCTATTGGGCAAAAATCGTCTTGGTTACTGCTAAATTTAGTGGACCTTCATTGTATAGGGTCAATCCAACAGTTTTGCTTAGGGTGCAATTGACATCAACATATTTGGGGTTTTGAATTGAGTGATAAGAAGTATGCATGGGTGAAACTAGGGACATGAATTGACTAGATATTGGGTCATCTATAAGACAATGGAAGTTGCTATGTTTTGTTTTTTTAGTCAGCCAAGGAAAAGGGGCTTCAAACCCAAGACTTTTAGCTGATTATCAATTTGTCACTTAGGGGTAGGCTGCATACCATTAAAGCGAAACACCTGATGGTCACAACTCACAAGCTACTATCAAAGCAGATAATATGAGAGGAACACCTGAGTTGGTTTGGTCATTATATGGTGTAAACAAATAAAAGCATCTGAAGTCTGAAGAGTGAAGCTATCATTCAATGGAGGTAAAGGAAAAACTTGGACGAGACATATCTTGTAGAACTAGAGAAGAAAAGGCATGGTCTTTTTTTGAATTCTTGATGAATACAAAAAAGAATTCATGTTAGGATTTCTACCATGGAGAAGTATAAGTTTGGATGGTTGAGTAAAATTCAATTAACTTTGAAGAATACGAGTTTTAAGAACTTGTAGGAGCATATATAAATATAGGGAGCATTTTCTGGGTTATATGGATACAGTGAAGTTGGAAATACATCTATCAGTTTTCTTTTGCTTACTGAGAATCTGAGATACAAGTTTAGAAAACATAGGAATAAAGAATAGGATGGCCTCTAATGGAAGTAACTCTGTGATGGTGGGAGCCACTTCGTTTATGAACATTGGAAAACTCTTCTATTCAACTTCTTAAGAACGTCTTGGAAAGGCAACTGAATTGGACTGGGTATATTTTGAAAACTCAAGACTGGGTCATTGTGCATGTGCCATTTATCATTAATATGTCAACTGAAAGTACGGTGATGCTTGTTCTTGATTCCTCTTAATTATATTTTTTATTTTCCATTTGCTAATACACACTGTTTTTTATTGGACAGATGATCAAGATATAGAGGCAACTGTAAATGCATGCAGTGATGCTAAACATACTTCGGAGGCAAGTTCTATTTTCTGTTTGAGTTGGGACATCTACAATGTAAACATTCATGTGGAACATTTCAAATTTTATAAAATGTAATCAATTCAATGCCCTTGAATCAGTGCCCCTAGTCTTAGATAAATGGAACGTGTTATGGTCCCTAAATTTTACAATATTTTTCTAGATCAGTGCGAGCAAAGATTTACAGATATTCTACTTGACCCTGTCATATGTGCTTTCTTGGATATTTTTGCACCCTTATCCTTGTATTTGCTCCCTCTGTCAGTTACTGTAACATTTGACCATAGACACAATTGATAGAAGAGGTTGCCTCACTCTTGCAAAATATCTTCTAAACACGAATTACAGTAAATGTTGTGGATCAAAATGGATTACTAACTACTTTTTCATGATGACAATGGGGTAAAGTAGGTATTTTAACTTGATATATTTTCCAAAAGAGGAAATGCTGCATTTCCTATGGGTCATCTCAAAAAGGAAATATTGCAATTCTTATAGCACAAAAGGGAGTAGCAACATTGTGAGTTATTTGTGTCAGTTTATCATTCTTACTTGTTCGCTAGCCATCCCCTCCAATTTTCGTCCAATTTTGTTTAAATCGCAAAGGTCTATCATTATTCTTGACTGATGTTTGGATATTTTTGTCAAAACGAATTAAGAATGCTAGTACTAATTTAAAATATATGATTTGGTTGTTTGGACTATATAGTTTAATGACAAAAAAATTGAGTGTCAGAATATTTGTTTCTAAAACAGAAAGGAGTTTGAGTGGATACTCATTTCTTTTACTTCATTTTAATATTTCATGCTGTTGAACAAGCCTTGCATCCCTTCCTGGATGGTCTATATACGAGGAGCTCTCCCCCTTTATGGTAGGCTTCACCTCCTCAAGAGACATTCTAGTCCCAAGAATGTTCTAGCTTCTTCTACAAAACCAAAGACCACATTTAAGTATAAAGGATATTTTAAAAGGATAAAGGTACAAGAGAGTCTTGGAAAACTTTGCGAGACACGAGACATCCCTAGAACTTTCAAGGGGAATTGGGTCCATACAAGATATATGCACTAAATTAGGGCCATACAAGATACTGATTAGCAGATGGAAACAGATGTTTCATTGTAGCCATCTTTGAGGAGATGAATTTTTGGAATGCCAGGTCCTGCTTAACAGGCCACGTGTCGAAAGCTCGAGCGTTGACTTGACTTCAAATTTCTATAATTGTGGCGCACATGATGCACCAATTTTATATTTACCATTAGATTGAAAGCATATGCCTTTGTTGCACCAGGTCTCAACCCTCACATTAATAAAAGATTGTAGCATAACTTTTGAAAAGCTCTGTATAGTTATTAACTGGCCCTCTTCCATTTGGCGTGCGATTGTGTATGTTTCCCACCCATACCCATTTTGGTGGATCCTCACTCCTGATTTAATTTGTACTATGCCTTGCCAATTGAACAAATCCGCATAATCAGGACTCACTCAGAGGGGTTTTTCCAATTCACTATCTTTCTACCATGTAGAAGATCAAAAACCTGTGGATAAAGGATGATAAGGAAGTTACAAACACTAGGGGTTAAGGAAGCATTGGTGAATAAAATTTTAGCAGTTAGTTCACTTGTTAGAAGGGATTCATAATTCTTTTGTTACAATTTTTGCTGTATTTCATACCCCTCTCTCTCTCTAGCCATGTCTCTACATTCAGTGTTGTGTTCTGATCTTGCTATTTGAAGCTAGTATAACAGTTTTGTAATTGATTATTTTGGTAATAGTTGTTTGTAATATTGGTGTTTTTATGATCGTCTTCTGTTTCATATACTTCTTTGTCCCGACTCTTGACAGAAGCTTACATATATATATGACATTATCATAGTTTCCACCATCTTTGTCATGCTAATTTATTTACTGTATGAACTTTATTCATTTTTATGTTTTACCCTGTTGATATATGTTAGAAGGTAAATACTTAAAAGGTGTTTCTTGGAAGGAAGTCAAGCACTTTGGGTTAAATTTTTATCGAAGGATGGTTGTATGTTTGTATGCCTGGGTAATTGTTTACCATTACCTCTGAACAACAAGTGTATGCCATTATGTTTATGCAGCTTGGAGTATCCAGGTGGAGTGGAGATGCAGGTCCTAGTAATGAAATGAATAAACTGAAGGAGAGCTCAGAACATAATGATGCCAGACTAGATAAATCGAAGAACTCAATTGGTGATCTTGGTTTAGATAAAATTGAGAACATGCTGAAAGGGAAACAATTTTCTCGGTAAAGTGTTATGTTGAGTTGACCTTCTGTACAAAGTTTCCAACTCTGCAGGATCTTTTGTATGGACTTCATTTTATCTTCTAAATGTTGAATTATAATGCAGGGATGAAAGCAATCGTCTGATGGAGATATTGAATTCTAGACTGGTTGATGTTTCTAGTGCTGAGGGGGAGAAGAAGGCACCAGATGTGATTTCTCAGGGGCAAGCTAAAAAGGGCAGGCTGGATGGTGAAATCCCTTCTACATTAACTATGGGGAAGCAATATGATTTGGAGAGGGCTGTATTAGAAACCCCAATGCGTCGTTTGCAATCAAATGTGAGCACAAATGTTACCATCGCCTGTTTTCTGTGGGTGTCTGCAATGACTTGTTCTGCACATCAGCTTATGCAAAAGATTATGAATCTAGCTAGCTTGATATGCACCTCCTTGACCATCTTTGCAGGACGTTAGATATTTATGTTACCTTGCTGTAGATTTTGATGATTCATTAGGAATTCAGAAGATGCATTCCAAATTACTTTCTGCTTATGAATTAATTCTATTTCCTACAAGAAATCTTGAACAAATAGTAGCTGCTTATTTGCATCGAATTGATGGAAACATGAAATGAATGCAGCAAAGGTCCAGCTCAACAGTTTTATGCATCCTATACACGAACAATTATAAAATAGGTGTGGTTGTATACTTGGATGAAATTTGAAATTTCTGTGTTTTTTATTCTTGCATTCATTGCTCTTGTATGTGGATTCTGGCTTGCTGGACGACCTTAGGCTGTGCACATAAACTTATTTCATCTGCTTTCTTTTTTTAGATCTGTTTGGATGTGAAAGAGAAAAAGAAAGACGTAATTTTCTTTAGCTGACTTTTATGTATAAATTATAATTCATACTTCAAGCTGTACAAAAGTGTTACCACACATGACTTACTGTTAGGTAGTTACTAAATTTGTTATTTGCTTTTTGGTGAAGCTCAAAATCTTGTTTGTGGGTCGCATACCCTGTGGATATTTTAAAGAGTCATCTCATATATTATAGAACATGAAGATCTCTAGATTGTTTTTTGTGTAGCCCCAATTATACAAACGCACATACCAGGTCTGTTGAAGTTGTTCAAGTATATGATTTTTCATATTGGTTTAACCTTGTGGTCTTGCGTTTGGTTCATGGTCGTATTTTTGGTTCTCCATATTTTTTCATTTTAATATTTTTTGCCGACTTTTTTTCCTCCTTATATAATTATTTTATTTACTATAATATGTTTGAAAGAAATATAGACAATGGTGGCACTGGTGAAGCAGGTGAAATTAATGCTTTTTTTTTGGCATTTGCTGTATTGTTAGTGTAATATTTCTTCATTGCAGATGCGAGAGGAAGTTGCTGCTTCACCAATAGATATTGCTAGAGCTTATATGGGAAGTCGAACACCAGAACTAGGCTTTAACACTTACAGTACCATATCAAAAGATGGAAGGGAACAGCAACCTAGCAATCTGTTTCCTTCAAAACCACACATCCTCACACCTTCATCGAAGTCATCTACTTGTTGGCCGGGTGCCATGGTACAAGACCAGCGTGGTTTTCTAACCCCACAGAGTCAAAGAGGCAGATATGGGCTTCATAATTTTCCACGAACACCATATTCAAGAACGGTCTATTCAAGGACCAAGCCGGAAGTATGTTCATAGTTCTTCTGACCTTAAACAAAGATAGATTGGACTTCGTAATTTAATTTGTCTATCCTTTTATTTTCAGCTGAACCAGTTGAAAGCTGATACCAGGTCTTCTAATATTCCTCTGACCACATTCCAACAGTCGAGGACTCCTAATTATCGGCAGGTACTTCCCCTGCTAGATGCTTCACATATTTGTCTCCCTTGATATTAGTTATTGCTTCCTACTGTCACAGCTCTAGTGTTTTGAATAATAACTACGGTACGCAGTTGCCACATGCACGCCAACTTGGCGCATCAGAAGAGTCGGGAACATCCTAGAAGCCATTGAAATTGTATTCTAGGACTCTCTTTGGAAGCCATGTAGTAGTGCCTAGAAGTTTCTATGCCCATATCTTAACTTAAAGGGGGAGGGTTCTTCACTTGTAATAATCCAGTGAGAAAGTAATATTCAAGTATTGAGATAAGCTAATAAAATACGAGTGTTCCTGTCATCTCTTTTGAGTGTTCTCCATATTGATCTAGTGTTCTCTTATTGAGGCTCTATTATCACAAGTAAGCATGAATTGTTGATGCTAAGGCTGTATGAAGCTTGGGAAAAGTATGTCCACGACACTAAGGTTTCAGTTTCGAAGTTTTTTCAAGTTATAAGAATGATAGGATTTCTTATAATCTATGCTGTTACAGCGGTCAAAATACAAAATAGCGGTTATAGCGGTTCATATAATATTTCTTAGAATTATATATGTATATATATATTAAATAATATATGTATGCATACATAAACATATCATGTGCATTAATTAAAAATATAATTATAACATCAAAATATCAACTTAAACAAGTTTTACAAAACAAAATAGGAAAAGTGTTCATAAACGAGCTAATCGCAACTTCGCTAGCAATAGGTTCATCATCCAAGTCAAAATAAAAGCCCAAAAAAAGGAAAAAATAACAACATAGTTCAAAAGAGGGCCAAGCTAGAATATCGGTATTGCGGTCCGCAATTTCACCTCAAATATCGGTCAATTGCCCCGCTATTAACGGAACCACATTTTTCACCGATATTTGACCACCGCTATTTTGCTTTAGTCCGATATCCGCTATTGCACCACTATTGCTCCGCAATTAACAGCATAGCTGATAATGTATTTGTTGGTGTGCGATCTTAACAATATACCTGATACTCGGAGAAAGCAATCGTCTTTTAGGCATTGAGTACATGGCCATGTACTTGAGCTGTTCAGTAGGTGTCATATTACTCTTATCGAGTTCAAGGCATAGAAAACCATAGAAACCTGGTTATAAATTTTCCCCATGAAATTCAAAAAAGCAGTACAAAACTAAGATCTGCAGATGGAAGTGAATAAACCTTGAGAGCGGAACCATTCAAGGGCTGTTAGAGAATCTTGTGCGACACTATCTTGAAGTACAAATAAGCAGTTGCTGAACTTAGAGGTAAAATCAAAAACCCGATTGAACTCTTATAAAGCAAAGGTTTTATAATCTTTTTCTTTAAAGGAACAGACTACCACTGACTCAAACTAATCTATTTTACACATTAAAGGGTATTGTGTAAAATTATGAGCTTACGTTCCCTTCCTCTCTAATTTGGGAACACGAAAGCAGTTAAAATATGACACTTTCTTTTCTGGTCTTTTCAATTTGAGAACACTGAAAAATTTATTATTATTTATTTTCTTTTCAGTCCTTTCTCCGAACTCGAGAATGCAATGTAAATGATCTAGATTATGATCACTAGCTTCTTACTCGATAAGATTCAATTTAGATACATCTTTATTTTGTTTTTGCTTACGACCGAAGTTCCAGGCTATGTTGCAAGGATATGGGTCTGGGCTGCATGGATACCCGGATTCAACAGTTCTAGAAAGTTAAGGCTGTGCACGTGCTTTTTATACACACATTTAACGAGTCTAAAAACGGACATATAAAAGAAAAAAAGTTATCTTCATAATCCATACACTAAATGATTAAAAAATCAAAAGTACACTAGTGTTGGGACGGAGGTGGTTCATATAGTAAAACAAAAGTTCAATGAAAATCAATGTAAAGGTTTTCGAGTAGATTTGGGAGTAGCTCAGATAAGTTGAGAGAGGGGAGATCGCAGTGGTTTCACCATGGTTGCAGGAGAAAGATGTCGGCACCGGTAAGGAGGGTGGAGAGCATTAAGGTCAAGGGTAATGAAGAACCATAAGACTGAATTACCTGGGATGCCTAATAAAGAGGATGGGCATGTCGAAGAGGACGTGGGAGGGGCAATTGGGACCGGACATGGCGGCTTTAGGCATTTCGGAAGACATGACCTCATATAGGTGTTGGTGGAGACTCTTGAGTAGGGTAGTAGATTGTGTGCAAGTGTGCAAGGACTACTTGTTTTTGGGGGTGGGGGTGGGGGTGGAGAGGTAGAGCGTAGGTGGGGTAGCAAAGCTCTAGGATGGTCAACTTTCTGGTAAACCACCGCTGCGTTTCACTTACAAAAGGAGGGGTATATAATTTGGGTCCTGCTCTTGGGCCTGGGCTTGGGCCGGGTTGAGTTTATTTTTGTTATTTTACTGCTTTCAATAATCGGGCGGGAATTGCCTTTTTTTAGGGGAGCGTATTCTGTTAGAAGGGGATTCTGATTTGTTTTGTAAATTGAGCTTAGCTCTCGGGAGAGACCATGGCCTCTCGAATGCCATTGGAGTGATTTTGTTCCCTGATATTTCAATAAAATTCCACCAGTTTGCCCTAGTGTATACCAAATTGGTATCAGAGCAAGTGATTCCTGAAGATGACTCGCAGTACGACTTCGAGGATAGAGGATCTGGAGAGGAATGTCGGGTCGATTCAGCAAGCGTTGCAAATAGTGCTGGAGCAGATGCAAAAAATTTCGAAGTAACAGGACGAGGTAGCTAGTAAGTTGAATTCAATTCCGTCATCTGAGAATGCAGAATCATCGGGATCTAATGGAAGGAAGAAGGATACCGATGGTTATGATCCGAATCGATTTTTGGCCGTGAAAGGAAGAAAACTCGAGATTCCAGCGTTCGATGGGACAGATCCTGACGGGTGGATTCTTAGAGCGGAACGTTACTTCTCACTGAATCGTTTGAGTACCGAAGAGCAAATCGATGTGTCCTTCATCGCCTTTGAAGGCGATGCTCTCAAATGGTTTCAGTGGGAGCACAAGCGGCTACCGATCACTAGATGGGAGGAATTGAAGCGTATGATGTTGCGCCAATTTAGATCGTTGGCAACGGGATCATTGTGTGAGCAGTTTCTGGCCATTCGACAAGAAGGAACCATTGACGAGTACCGGCGAAAATTCGTGGAGCTTGCTGCTCCGTTGGAAGGCATACAATAGGAAGTATTTTTAAGTCAGTTTATAAATGGCCTAGAAAATTCTATGAAGGCAGAGATACACCTCATGAATCCTATGTCTCTCAGCGATGCAATGGAATTGGCGTCGGAGGTCGAGATAAGGAACCGATTGGTGGGAAAGGATCGAGGTCTGTATTCGAGCAGGAAAACTTCCAGCACAAGTTCGGAGGTTCGTGGTTCGAATTTCTCCTCTGCAGCCTTTTCTGTCGCGTCGGCAAAAACCGTGAGTGAGTTTAGAAGATTGTCGGATCAGGAGGTACAACAGAAACGTGCTTTAGGGCTTTGCTACCGGTGCGACGAGAAATATTCACCGGGACATAAGTGTAAGAAGGAGTTAAGTGTTTTATTAGTTCAGGAGGATACAACAGAAGAGGGGATACCTGTGGTGGATGAGAAATCGTTAAACACGGTCGATGTGGTAGAATTGGGACAGAAGGTTGAGGTACACCTTAGTTCTGTTGTAGGATTGACTAATCCTAAAACGATGAGGATGGAGGGATTAATCGGAGATCAGAAGGTCGTGGTTCTCATAGATAGTGGAGCTACTCATAACTTCATCTCAAAGGAAGTTGTGAGTAAGCTGGGTTTGGAAGTAGAGAAGACCAAGGAGTACACCATTACGATGGGGACGGGAAAAACCGTGCAAGGAGAAGGTGTTTGCCGACATGTTACGTTGTTGATACAGGGATTAAATGTGGTGGAGGAATTTTTGCCCATTCAATTGGGCAACAGTGACGTGATTCTGGGAATGCAGTGGCTCGAATCTCTGGGCGCCACTTATACGAATTGGAAACAACAACACATGAAGTTCACTTTGGGAGGAAGTCCGGTATCGCTGAAAGGGGATCCCTCGTTGGGCCGATCGATGGTGTCACTCAAAGCTATGGGCAAGGAGATTCAATTTGAGGGACACGGGGTGTTAGTGGAGTTGGGTTCGTGTATAGTCGACGAGGGGTTTGACAAAAGGGATGATGGGGTTTTTGAGCCAATACTCGAGGAGTATGACCGAGTTTTCCATATGCCGTCGGGATTACCCCCGGTTCGTGGTAGGGAACACGGGATCATAATGAAAGAAGGGGAGACCCCGGTGAATGTTAGACCCTACCGATACCCGCACTATCAAAAGGACGAGATCGAGAAACTGGTAAAGGAGATGCTGATGGCAGGGGTTATACGGCCGAGTTCGAGTCCGTTTTCCAGCCCGATTTTGTTGGTCAAGAAAAAGGACGGGAGCTAGAGGTTCTGTATAGATTATCGGGCTCTAAATAAGGCCACCGTGATTGATAAATTCCCTATTCCCGTCATCGATGAGTTACTCGACGAATTGCATGGTGCTCGAGTGTTTTCCAAGCTCGACTTGAAGTCAGGATACCACCAGATCAGAATGAAAGAAGGAGACATCCAAAAAACCGCTTTCCGTACTCACGAAGGACATTACGAATTCCTCGTAATGCCCTTCGGATTGGTAAATGCTCCAGCCACCTTTCAAAGGGACTGATGAACAAGGTGTTTCACGATGTATTGCGGAAGTTTGTATTAGTATTTTTTGACGATATACTAATATATAGTAAATCGCTGGAAGAGCATTCAGAACATCTTAGAACTGTCCTAGCAATTCTAGATCAGCATCAGCTTTACGCCAATAAGAAGAAGTGTGAATTTGGCAAGTTAAAGCTAGGATACTTGGGGCATGTGATTTCAGGAGACGGAGTGGAAGTCGATAGAACCAAAATCAAAGTTGTGGTTGATTGGAAAGTTCCAACGACAGTTTCTGAGTTACGAGGGTTTTTGGGTTTGTCTGGATACTATAGGAAGTTCATTAAAGGATATGGGTCGGTGGCTGGACCACTCACTGATTTGCTAAAAAAAAATCAGTTTCAGTGGTCAACTACCGCCCAAGCTGCGTTCGAGGAACTCAAACGATTGTTGTCAACATCCCCGGTCTTGAAACTTCCAGATTTTACCTCAGATTTTGTCATAGAAACTGATGCCTCAGGCTACGGGTTGGGGGCTGTTTTAATGCAAAATGGGCAACCAATTGCTTATTACAGCCAAGCTTTGGGGTTGAAAGCCAGGCAAAAATCAGTATACGAAAAAGAATTAATGGCTATTGTTTTTGCCATTCGCAAATGGAGACCTTATCTGTTGGGCAGGCCTTTTACAGTGCATAGTGATCAGAAAAGTTTGCGATTTCTGCTGGAACAGAGGGTAGTCGAACCAGAATACCAGAAATGGGTAAGCAAGTTGCTCGGATACAATTTTTCAATTGTCTACAAACCAGGGAACGACAACCGAGCTGCTGATGCTCTGTCTAGAAGGAAAGATATTGTGGAATGTTCGATCATGGGGGGGCCGCAATGGAGACAATGGGACAGTCTCAAGATGGAATTGGAAGCTGATGAGTTGTTGAGAAAAATAAAGGCGGATTTGTTAGTCGATTCTACGGCCCATAAAGGGTTTGAGCTACGGCAAGACCTGCTATTGTATAAGAATCGCTTGGTGCTGTCCAGAAAATCCAAATTCATACCCCTAATTTTCGATGAATTTCACGGTTCTCCTATTGGGGGTCATGGCGGGGAGGATCGTTCTTACCAACGGATAGCTGCCGAGGTTTTCTGGGTGGGAATGCGAAAGGATATTTGTGACATGGTCAAACAATGTGAAACATGTCAACGAAACAAGAATTTAACGGGGTCTCCAGCGGGTCTGCTCCAACCTTTAAATCTGCCTTCTACCGTGTGGGAAGAATTATCGATGGATTTCATCGAGGGGTTACCAAAATCGAATGGAATGAATTCGATTTTGGTGGTGGTCGACCGTTTCAGTAAATACGCCCACTTCATCGGTCTAAAACATCCTTTTGACGCCAAATCCATAGCCGAGGTGTTCGTAAAAGAAATCATTCGTCTCCATGGCGTTCCCCAATCAATCGTTTCTGATCGCGATAAAATATTTCTCAGTGGCTTTTGGAAGGAATTGTTTAAGCTACAGGGTTCTAAACTACAGTATAGCATGGCTTACCATCCTCAGTCCGACGGGCAAACTGAGGTGGTCAATAAGTGTTTAGAACAGTATCTGCGATGTTGGGTTTCGGGACAACCGAAGCAATGGAGTAAATGGTTGGCGTGGGCCGAGTTATCCTACAATACAGCGTATCATTCGTCACTCAAGTGCAGTCCTTTTAAAGTTTTATACGGCCGAGACCCCCCTCCCTTGCTGCGTTATAGACCAACGTCTTCTCCTTTACAGTCGGTCGAGCAGGAACTGATGACTAGGGATGAAATATGGGATGATGTTCGAATGCACTTACTGAAAGCTCAATGCCGAATGAAACAGCAGAAAGACCTTCACCGAAAGGAAGTCAATTTCGAAGTGGGAGAATGGGTTTTTTTGAAGCTACGTCCCTATAGACAGAAGTCGTTAGTCAAGGGAAATAGCCCGAAATTGTTAGCCCGTTTCTACGGTCCGTACAAGATTTCTGAGAAGATTGGACTTGTCGTCTACAGACTGGTTCTTCCCGCGGGGGTAACCATTCACCCCGTTTTCCATGTGCCACAATTGAGGAAGGCGATGGGTAATTGCGTGTCTGCTCATGACATTCCGACTCAGCTCATAGATGAGATGGTACTCCAAGCAGTACCAGCGGATGTGTTAGATGTGAGGGTGAGTCCTAATGGCGATCCGAGTCAATTAGAGGTCCTAGTCAAATGGGAGGGCCTATCGGATTTCGAATCATCGTGGGAGCTCTTGGATCCTTTATTGCAGCAATTTCCTGACAAACACCTTGAGGACAAGGTGCTTTTATTGGGGGGAGGTATTGGTAAACCACCGCTGCGTTTCACTTACAAAAGGAGGGGTATATAATTTGGGTCCTGGGCTTGGGCCGGGTTGAGTTTATTTTTGTTATTTTACTGCTTTCAATAATCGGGCGGGAATTGCCTTTTTTTAGGGGAGCGTATTCTGTTAGAAGGGGATTCTGATTTGTTTTGTAAATTGAGCTTAGCTCTCGGGAGAGACCATGGCCTCTCGAATGCCATTGGAGTGATTTTGTTCCCTGATATTTCAATAAAATTCCACCAGTTTGCCCTAGTGTATACCACTTTCTTTGGTAGTTTAGTGTTTTCTTACCATCTACTATGCATTTAATGTCCTTGTGTGCCTATGATCATCATCATTTTATTTATTATTGTTCATAATTGTTCTTGACTTCTTGTTGCTTTTTTTTAACTCTCCTAAACTCCTTTTCTTTCTTTTATTTCGTTTCTCTTTATTTTCTATCAAACTTTGTCAAACTTTAGGAACATTTTTTTTTTCACAAAATAATTTCTTTAAACCTTTATACAAGCCGGGGGTCTTCATGGAAACATTCTCTTTACTTCTTGGGGTGGATTTAAGGTCTTCTTACACCCTACTCTTCCCAGACCCTACTTCGTGTGGGATTTACTGGATTCACGGTTTGGTTATTGTGGATCTATCACCCTGAGAGAGACATCCATGAACTGTTGCCCAACTTAGTGTCATTTTGGAGGCAGGAATGCTTCTACTTCTTGCTGAATCCCAACAATTGGTGCTTAGGAGGAGCAGTGTGGCATTGATTGTATCCTTGGACTGTCAAGGGGATACGGGAGGGCAAGTTTGGTCTTTAGAAAAATGAGAGAGATACAATTTATAAAATAAAAAGTGAAGGCCAAAAAACACTAAAGTTAGAATTACATCTTATGAGAAAGGAGGCGAGGCAGCATGATGAATCCCTTTTTTTTGATATTTCAGACCAACATGGGAGCATTAAGTAAAAGTGGTAGGATACGACTTTTGTCTAAGCATGTCTTCACTTTATATATTTAATGTATGAATTATCAGAGAACTTTCTTTTTTTTGTTGGTTTGGTTTTGTAGGTATGTGCACTCATCTATACCGTCCAAAGGACCCTGTACTCTTTATTTTTTTAGAACTCCAATCTGGGTATCCATGTATCATTCACCTGTACATTGCAACATACCTGTCATTTGTACCCCTTAAACTCTATTGTGATGGTTTCTTTAGGCATCACCTTGTATTCTCATGACATGCAAATTGGAAATGCAGCCTTTACTGTAGTGTCATGATATGAAATCACAGGCATGTGCATATTTTCTGAGAAAGTTATAGAAGGTGAATTGACTCTGTAATCTTATTTTCTGTCCAACACAGATGAAGTTAAGTGGTGATGTCATGGATGGTGGCTATGGATCAGTAGGACCTATTCGTCGTGTACGGAACAAATTTGCCTCTGAACCTGGATTGGAAGGACCTAGTAGCCCTTTTTCTGCTCAAGTTCCTTCTTCCTCCGGTGCTTCAAGAAGCTTCATGCCTGTATTTCAAAAGAATCCAGAAACTTCTGGAACTAGTGGCAGATCAAATGTCAATAAAGTTGACAGACACGAGCAAACTTTTAAAGGGGAGGCAACTCCTGCTGGACCATCTAATGAGACGGTTAGAAAAATATTAGAGCAGCTCGACAGACACAAGCCTACCCCTAAAGAGAAGGCAGCTGAACTGAAGCTAGCAACTGAATGGAAAAGATCACCTTCTCAAGATATTACTTTGATGCCCAAGGAAAGTACCATCATAGCAACTCTATCAGGGCCTGATCTGCAAAGAACTGGTGTTTCAAGTGACAATAGATCTTTCAAAGAAACCAATGGTGGAGTGAGTTTCAAAGCGATACCAGATCCAACGAAAACTTCAAATGCAGCAACCAAAACATCTAGCACTGTTGATGATGCTGGTGCAGGGCCTTCATTTGGTTTCAAAAATATGGGTGGTGCAGATGAGGTATTGCTGCTTTCTCCATATGTGTTCACTGTCTTATCCATCATATATTTAACAATTCAAAGTGTCCCACCATTCCAGAGAAGAGTCCACATCCTAGTTAAATTGTAACACCCTTTCCACGATTGGAAAGGGAGGTAACACACAACATTAAACAACTGAACAAATCACTAAAGTATCTCCAAAGGAAATGTCCACACGCTGCTTAAACCAGAAACTGTAAATTCAAAGCTATAGACTGTAAGTACATGATCTCAAATATATCTAAATTCTAAAAGTTAGATCAAACCGTGAACAAATGACAATGAATTACATCTTAAACTCAGTAATATTACCATGTATTGTCTTCCAAGGTCACGTCACTCTCCTTGTACACTCTCAAATCATCCCAATTATCTCTCAGAACTCAGAAGAGATATTGTGAGCCACTGCGTAGTACGGACTTGGAGTACAAAATGATCAATGACATAGCGTTTTGAGAAATGCCATTTCATACAAGTTAAAAGAAAACATGTTGAAGTTTCTCCCAAGTGAAAAGACAACCAAACTCCATAGTAACCAAAGAAAATATAAAGTTGAAGCAACAGGGGATAGGTAAATTTATATCGAGTGTCTTAGAGAACCACATTCTAAGAATATTCATGATGCACCACACACATGGTACTAAAACCACATCTTATAAAAATAACACATTGGATGCATGCCTTGAAGTATCCAAAATAGAAGGCGTCTATGGCTCTATAACATGCAACCACAGAACAAAACAAAACAAAATACTAGGGCAGGCTCATACCCTCCAAAGTATTCATACCATATCACATATCTCAAATCATAAAGCTCGTCAACTTACCACAAAATAAAACAATATGGAGACACTATAGGATATCATGCCTACATGGTGATGTCATGTCATTGGCAATGACATTCCACATGTGGCTAAGTCGATATACTGTCATCTGATCTAATATCTAGGGAGGGTATGGGCACACTTGTGAACATTAAACACAATAATGGCTTCGCCATGCAGAATCTTGCAAATTTGGAAGGAAAACGAGATGCTGTAAAAGGTATATTATGATAAACAGATCTGTTAATTACAAGATCTTGAAACCAGATCAGATAGAGAATCAGCAATCTACCAAGCATAAAGGTCAATTTTGTCAACCAGTGGTAACAAAATACAAAATTTATAAATTCAGTGTAAAGCACTTGAAACAACATTACTTCAACAAAACACAGTTCTCTGAGATCTGATTATTTATACACAGAAAGTAAATTTGGAAAACCTTAAACTTTAAAGTTGTAGAAAACTTTTGGACGGTTTCGAATAATTTGAAACTGTCTTGATCAGATTTGGAATTAATATTCCATATCTTCAGAAGCTAGAATATTACTAATGGCTTCACCTCGGTGACTCCTCTAAGCTCCCTCGATTTTCTTATCCACAGGTCATTCTTCAATTACACTCTAGTTCTCTCCTCTTTTATCTTTCAACACTAACTAATGTTGACAAAACATCAGGATCAGGTAAATTTGAATAACTTTTGAAGTTGAAGTTATAAAACATCAACATTTTTATCCTCAAGATCAGGTAAAAGTTTGATATTATATGAATGGTCTACTTCTCAATTTTAAATCATCTGGGAGTTGTTTAATATTAGATAAAAGAATGATCACTAAATTAAACTATATGACAAATGCGATTACCAAAAATTGATGGTTAAAGGTGAAGGAATTCTTAGGTATAGCAAATGGGAGGTATAGGTCTTCTTTTGGGTGTATATGCTTGCTGTCATGAAGGGGGGTATCTGACGAATATAAAATCCTGCCATCACAATTATGTTCTCCATTTGATTCTATTGATCACCGCTTTCCTTCGATAACAAATACGAGAAGGTTTTTGCACAATCTGAAATCGAATTATATACATGTGTTGCAAATTTAGCTATAGAAATTTAAATTTTCAAACAACACAGTTTTTGCACAAAGTAGTTGAGAGGGTATTTCAGTAGAACATCTTTTGTTCAACATTTACTTGTTGGCTATAGCTTGACCATAAGCCGTTGAAAGCACTCGTAGCTTACAATTAAATGGAAAAGAACTGTGAGTGCACCTTGAGTTCAGTACAACATTCGTCTCTTTCTTGTGTAAGCAAAATCATGTACCCCCTCGTCTTATGGAAATTGTAACGATTTCTATTTTATTGTGTTGCCTATTCTTATTCAATTTAAGAACACCTATTTGCACATTGTCGTTATGTAGTGTAGATAGTATTGATATCTTGTCATTGTTGAAGGGTATTGTATGCTTCTGATTAATAGTCAGAACCTTTTTTCTAGCTTGACCTCTTAACACCATCACACACCGAGTAGTTTGTTATTTATAGTAGAATTTGACATCCATGTCATCAAATGCTACAAAATCAGCAGGTTATCGGTCAAAATGGGTAAAAAATAGGAAATGTTGAAACTTTGTTACATTGAGTGAGATTTATTTTTTGTTATATTAAATAGGAACTCGCAGTTTGTTGTTTATAGTAGAACTTGTTTTAATTGTCTTTGGTTCAAAACAGAAGTCTACACTCACCAACAGCAAGGAAAAAGAGAAAAGTCAGCCATGGTCAGTTGACAATCAAATCAACGGTGTGGATCTCGCTAGGAAGAGGCCCTTTCAACCAATACTGAAGCCTATTTCCTTCAGGAGGCAGGACCCTCAACAGGTTATATCAGCCGATAATGGCCGTGGATTTACCTTCCCATTCTCTGCCACCACCAACTCAGCAACGGAGCCACCTACACCATCCATTATGCCATATTTTCCAGCAACTCAGTCAAAGGAATTACCGACTTACAGTTTTGGTACGAAGAAATCTGCCGGTGAGCGGGTTGTTTTCAGTTTCCCTTCTACGAGCAATGCAGCTCCTCCAATTGATGACGGTGAGTCTGATCTTAAGTTCAAGTTTGGGTCAGATAAGAAGAAGAGGGTGTCTTTCAGTTCCATAGGAAGTGATGCCATTTTTATCAATTGAACTTTTTGTTTGTAGGGAGTCTAGCAAGTGTTGGTTTTTCTTTCCCTTAATTCTTTCGTATCTGATTGATGTTTTTGGTGATGAATTATTACTTTACTGGTCATGGCAAGTATAATAGTTGACTATAGAGATGGATGGTGATAACTGATGATGACCAAAAATGACTAGCCCAACCAGTTGGAATCGGTTAGACCTGATCAAATCCTCCAATGCCCGAAATGCTTTGTGAGGGTAGGGTGTGTTTGGTATATAGGCAAGATTGGACTGGACTGGACGGGCGAGTGTGAGAAAGTTGTTTGAAAGAAATTGTGCAAGGTTTTAATTTGACATGGGGTAGTTTAGTAATTTACCAATCTTTCCATCTCATAAGTTTTAGTTTGACCTATTTTGGTGGGGTAAAATAATGCATTTTCGTCTAACTTAGGGACTGTTTACAAAGTACGTACCAGGTAAATGCTTACTGGCAAGGGTCACCATCCTCACCTTATCGGGTGACAATCTCGGTTGAAATGGATTGTTGCAAGTGTCTTTTACCTTGTAAGCGTTAACCGAGTAAGGGTCTTCTCTTTCACTTACAAGGTAAAGATTATCGGTCTTTGTTATGCTTTAATTGATAAGATTCTTGGTTCTTGTTATGTATGTGACACCCGGTAAGCATTTGACAAACAGGTTTGCCATTTAGTCATGTTTTTGTTCCAATATAATGTCTTACTAAATGTGGGACAATAAGTTTTTATTTTCTCCGAGATTGTTGCAACCCTAGTAGTTGAGACCCGTTATACTGGGCTTTTGGATATTACAATCATCTAAACATGCAAATTTGTACCCTTGCATTGCAATTTGTCATTTTTTACACCTAAAATAGCAATTTATTTTCTTATAAATATGAAATTTACATTCCGTTTTGTTATTTATATATATATATATATATATATATATATATATATATATATAGGGTTAGGTTCTTTTGTTTTGTTAACCCTTGTTTTATTGTTAACTTTATGAACTAATCTCAAGCATCCATCTTAACATTGGATGGTTGAGATTAAAACTAATTTTGTAATTAATAAAATAGGTTTTATTTATTAAATGGACATGTGAACATATGTGGTTAGGATAATTTGGGGAATCAAATAATAATTCATTTAAACCCCCATTTAATGGCTCATTAATTTCCTCCTAAACCACAATCGTAACCGATGATTCCTCTACGATTCATTATTTTGAAATTGAGATTGTTACTTAGTTCATCCTTTACTAATATGCATATATCGCCAATAATTAGGATTTACTTATCAAAGCCTCTTCATTATATGTTTTGCACATTTATAATAATAATATATATGAACATCACGTATATAATGTTCATGTCCATTCATGTGCATCCAAGGTGAATCAAAGTGCACGTTTACACTTTTTCGTTACACTATTCATTCATTTTCACTACATATATTTGAACATTGATGAACATTATAAACAATGAACGTTGTTGAACATTATAAATATGAACATTGAAAAATATTTTTCGTTACACTGTTCATTCATTTCCACTACATATATGGAATATTATAAACAATGAACGTTGTTGAACATTGATAAACAATGAACGTTGCTGAACTTTGATAGAACGACTATTCGATATACGGTTTTATCCAAGCATGAACCAAACTAATATAGTAATATTGAAATGATTCAAAAATATTATGAAAAAGAATAAAATTCTTGAATCGTAACCTACAAATTAATTTTGGAATCTTTATTTTTGTAACTCCCATAAAACTAATGACAAAAGATTATTTATGAAATGACGTTAATACCCTTTTGTATTAAATAAATAAATTAATTAAATATCAACTAACCTTGCAATTCTATTGGTTGAGCAAGGTTCACATAGTTAACAAAAAAGAAATGGTTAACAAATGATCCTTGCTCTCTCTCTCTCTCTCTCTCTCTCTCTCTATATATATATATATATATATATATATATATATATATATATATATAGGGGAGCGATCAATTGGAAACCAGTATTACATTGGAAACTTTGGAAACCGAAATCAACCAATCAGTGAATTTATTTTTATTTTTAATTGAAAAGGTTATTTTTGTCTTTTACATTATTTCATAATATATATGGTAACTGTTATTATTATTATATTAATAATTATTTAATTTTAATTTAACTTATATATGGTAATAATAATCATTGATTAATTTAAAAATGAGATATTTAATTTAGGTAAATTATTTAATTTTAATTTAGCTTATATATGGTAATAATGAAACAATAATGCTAACACGATGAACCTGATGAATCTATTTTCATATACGGATATGCAACTGAACAGGTAATGAAACAAAAATGGAAAGTTAACAAAAATGGCACAAATTCATCATGTTTCATTATGAAACAATAATGTTAACACGATGAACCTGATGAATCTATTTTCATTATGAAACAATAATGCTAACACGATGAACCTGATGAAATCTATAATCCAATGAAATCTGTAATCCACAAATTCATTCTGTTTCATCACAATATTAGATTGCGTGGGAAATTTTATAATAAAATGAAATTAAAAAAAATATTTTCTTACATTTTAAAAGAAAAATAATTTTTTTTGATGAAAAGACAAATGCTCCACGTTTTCATAGTAAAAAAAATAACAAAATTTAGATTGCGTGGAAAATTTTATTTTGGTTTCAAGTAATCTAAATAAAATAAACCTTTCTTGCCATATTTGAGACACAAAATCAAAAGACATATTTACCCTTTTCATCTATTATTTTTATTTATTATTAATAAATTAATTAATTTACTACCATATATAATTCAAATGAATCTTAACCATTGATTATAAAGATCAATGGCTGAAATTTGGTTTCCAAAGTTTCCAATGAAACTTGATTTCCAATTGATACCACCCCTATATATATATATATATATATATATATATATATATATATATATATATATATATATATATTCATTTGCTAACCACAACAATGGTGCTAACCGTGCTAACCAATCTCAACCGTAGATTGATGAGATTAATGGTCCACAATTAATTGTTTTTTTATTAAATTAAAATATTAATTAACGGTTGTAAAAAATATAATGCATGTATGCATAGGGGTATTTCGGTAAAAATACAATTCCTTTTAATTTGGGAAACATGCGCCTACCAAATTAAAAACCCTAAAAATACATGACCTTCCCAATATTTAATGTCACCGACGCACTCCTTTTTCCGACGCCTTTGATCATCTCCGGCCGCCTACCACAACTCCTCTTCCTCCCCATTCTCTGACCACTACCACCAAACACCTAGAACTTCGTTGACCACTTCCCTCCATCGACCAACTTGCCGACCACCCTGCATCATCTTCTCCGACTTCTCTCCCTCCCTTCATCACCACATCTCCATCATCTCCGGCAACGATGGTGTTTTTTTGTATCGACCTTTATTATATGTATGTTTCTTTAAAACACTATCATGATGAAAAACCCAGAAACTTTTAGGGAAGAAGATTAGTGTTGATGATACACAGATTGAAAATGATAGATTTTTTTTTTCTGTGGGTTAAACCCTTCAACTAAGTCTTCAATTACTTTTAATCTTTTATACTCCAATACTCACTCATTTCTCCCAGATCATACCACAAATCTAACACCACCAACTCTCTCTCTCTCTCTCTCTCTCTCTATAGGTGTTTGTGTGTGCATATTGGGTTGAAACAGACAAGCTATGTTTGATTTATTTTTTATTAATGTTTCTCATTTCTTAATTCGTCTCTCACTACAAACCAACACTCTATTCAAGATCAAACCGATTCCTTTTTAGTTGATTTGGAATATCTTTTAATTGTGTGTTTTGGGTTTCTTGATGCATATGTGCATATTGAGTATGCATATGTGCACACTGGTATCTAATATGCATATGTTTGCTGAAATATTAAATACATACGTGCACACCGGTATCTAATATGCATATGTGCATATTGAGTATATGTATATGTGCACATTGAGCATATGCATATCTGTACACTGCTATCAAATATGCATATGTGCACATTGAGTATTGTGAATATGTACATATTGTATATGTGCATATCAGTTGATCTATTCTGCATTTTAGACATGCATATATGCACACTCGAAATATGGAAATATATTAAATATTAAATATTATATTTAATATTTAGATAACTACTATATTAATAACTCATTGAAATATGGAAATGCATTAAATATTAAATATTATATTTAATATTTAGATAACTACCATATTAATAACTCTTTAAAATATGAAAATACATTAAATATGTGTGAATTATAAAATGTCCATATTACCCTTTGAGGACATAAAATCTAGGATGATTCTGATTGGTTGAAAATTGGTTAGCAAATGAAGGGGACCATATATATATATATATATATATATATATATATATATATATATATATATATATATATATATATATATATAGTGTTTGGTTCATTTGAGAAATGGTAAATATATGAGAAATAGAGAAGTAATCCTAGCCATTCATATGGTCAAGATCAGATTTGACTAGTCAAATATTGCGGCTTTGACCGGTCAAAAGTTGCGGCTTTGACTGGTCAGAAGTTGCGGCTATCCCAAAAATAGAAGGACAATTTCGTAAATTTTACAAAACACACGGGCTGTGTTCATATATGAACATGTATAATTCTCATATGAACTATATGTTCATATATGAACCAGTGCAATTCACAACTGAACACTTTTAACTGATTCATATATGAACTTTTGTGATTCGTATATGAATCAGTTGAACTAACTAACAGATTCATATATGAACCTTTTGTGATTCATATATGAATCTGTATGAATCACAAAGATTCATATATGAATCAGTTGAACTAATTAACAGATTCATATATGAATCTTTGTGATTCATACAGATTCATATATGAACTCATCCCGTGTATTTTACGAAATTACCCCCTACCTTCTATAGACCACACAAGGAATTATCCGGTGTTTCGCGGTCAAAGCCACAAATGTTGACCAGATGAATGGCTAAGATTACTTCTCTATTTCTCATATATTTACCATTTCTCAAATGAACCTCTCTCTTTATATATATATATATATATATATATATATATATATATATATATATATATATATTAATATGAAAGAGTTCTCTACAAATTAATCCAAAGCTTATTTTTAAATTGTTTTATTAATTTCAAATATTTGTAATGATCATAAACCACCAAGGGGTTTTAATTGTAATTGCTTTAGGGGTTATTTGAAAATTGCTTAATGCTTTGATATAGAATGGTTAAGTGATTAGAATGCTAAAGAGCCTTTGTATGATATAGTGTAAAATGAAATATGGATGTTTGGGAATGGACAATCTAAATGATAACAAATTACCATTTTAACCCTTTGTATTATTTAGTTATGAATGAAATATAGTTGTTTGGTAAATATATGAATAAAAACAATTACTTTGTGTCAGGATCGAATTCTTAACAAGAATTAATACTCAGAAACTAATATCAAAGAAGTTGCGGAAAAACACTTTGATATTTGATAAAACAGTAATCAAACACAGTATATAATTATCAAACAGTAAACGTGTATTGAATGCTTAAAGCTACAAGATTACACACTCAACCTCAATATTGATGAACAGGCTCACCAATACGAATTCTACTTCTCTAGAATTAGGATTTATGCCTTGAGGTTGATTTCTCTCTTAAAAAACAATTATCAAAAGTTATTTCTATCTATTCTAAACATTCTATACATATACTGATAAAAAGATAATTACAAAGAATAAACAAATCTTCAGTATATCTTCCATGTATATCTTCTAAGTATATCTTCAGTATATCCAGCTGTAGTACATTCCATCCGGATCTCTTTAGCAGCACTAATAATGCTCAGCAGCATTAACTTCATCTAGCAGCATTAACTTCAAGCAGTACTAACTACTAGCAGTACTAACTAGCTAAGCAGTACTAACTTTGTTCAAGCAGTACTAACTTTAACTAGCAGTAGTAATTCTACTAGCAGTAGTAACACTTAGCAGTATTAATCTTCAACTTGTTCTGGCAGTAGTAACTACACTTGTACTAGCAGTAGTAACTACACTTAGTAGAATCTTCAGTTCCCAACAATCTCCCCCTAACTTGACTTTTAGAAGAGAAGTCAAGTTCTTCAGATATTCTTCCAGATGCTCTTTTTGATGCTCCCAAAACTTCCAAGATCATGCTCCTAAGTCTGGATTCAGTCCCAAACTCTGATTGATTATCCTCTGAATTAGATACTTGGCCATTTCTGAATTTGGTGTACAACCCAACTTCTTCTTTAGCATGGCATGAACCTTCAGTCTGGTGTGATTATATACTCTATCCACTAGGAAGTATTCTGTGTGATTTCTATCCAAAGTCACTGCATATACTCCACTAGTTTCATATAGAGTCCAACTTGTGACTTCTTTAAACACACTCTTGATGACCTGGTCCACTTCTTCAGGTTTGAACATCATGCATAGATACTCCATCACCAGTTTTGTAAGAGAAATTCCTGGAGTATTCAGATGATCTGCATACAGCTTAATTCCTATGTCAAACATCTCTTCTATATCAGATCTAGAGCATGTTCTGACAATCTTGACCCAAGTGTTGAATACTTCATACTTATCACCCTTCCTCTTGAGTCTGATGTAATCTTTCCCATCCATTGTCAGTACATCCCAGTGAATGATCTCAGGTGGCTTAACTCCAACAGGTTCTGCAGAAATTGGTTCAGGCACTTTGTCCATCACTACCATATATAAGCTTACATCATCTTTGATTGATGACCCTTGCTGGCTTGATGACTCAGGTGCCACTTCTTCTTCAGCAACATTTTGTTCTTCTTCTACTCTAGGCTTCTTATCTTTCTTTCTTTTGGCCATCATCTTGGTTCTTTTCAAAGTCTTTTGAACTTGTACTAGAGTAACTTCCTTCTTCTTTTCTTCCTTTTCCCTTGCCATTTCTTTGATAGGAGTTCCCTCTTCACTTTCAGGGAATGGTTGATTCATATCTATATCATTACTCTCCTTGGCCTTCTTTTCAAACTCTACTCTTTTCTTTTCATTGCTCTTCAGATTCCCCATTTCTTTTTCATAGAGCTCTCTGATTTGATCAAAACTCATCTTCACAAACATTTCTTTCTTTACCCCAATTGCACTCCTCAAGAGAGTTACCATTTTGTTTCTTTCCTGAGTGGCAAGGTAAGTTTGTGAAGGTCTTCTTTTCTTTGCACTTGTATTAGCCATCATAGCCTTTCTCAGACTTATAGCCCTTTGTTTAGCCTTTTCAGTTTCAAGTCCCTTTTGATAGGCTTTATTTAGCTCAGCAGCTAAAGCCTTTGCCATTTCCCTGTCCTTCTCCACCTGAGCTTTTTCTTCTTTTTCCATCTCCTTCTGCATTTTCCTTGCTAAAGCTTCATCTGATTCAACCAACCTTTGCTTCTTGATTGGTTGATCAGATTCCACTAACTTTGCCTTACCTTTATCTTTACCCATCTCCTTCTCAATGCTAGAGTTCTTTGCTGCATCACCTCTTTCTTTTATGACAACTCCTTTGGCCTTTGAGGTGACCTTGGGAGTATCATGTTTTGCTTTGATGAGAGTTTCTGCAACCTCAAGCTCTGTAAGGACCTCTTTTACTTGTTCTGCTGCTTCTTTCAGCTCAGCAGTATTAACCATTTCTGCTGCTTTACTTGAACTGGCAGTATTAATGGTTTCTGCTGCTGGCTCTGTTTCTGCTGCTTGCTCATTTTCCCCCTCAACATTATGTTTTTCCTCTTGCTCCCCCTTAGCTTTGGCATCAGCTTCTGACTCCCCCTTTTTGGGAGCATCAGTCACTGGTTTCCTCCTTCTGAGCACAAATTGTTTCTTCTTCTTTTGCAGAATCAGTTTCCTTACCATTTGCTTCAACTTGATGATTTGTTCTTGTTGTGACAGTACAATGAGTTTTAGCTCTTCTATATCTTTTCCCTGTTTGAGTACATCCATGTTGATGTTGCCCATTGCCTCCATCAATTCATCATAGTTATATCTGTCCTCACCTTCTCCAGGAGTGTTACCCCCTATTGAAGGATCATTGGATCTTTTAGTAGTGGAAGTCTTCTGCCTAGCAGAAGCACTATCCACCCCTGTGGTTTCTTGGCACCAGGGACCTTCAAATGATTGCTCATTCAAAGTTGCCATGGGGGAGGTCTTATTGATGTTACCACTTTCCTCCTCTGTGCTAGCAGGAGTAGTGGCAGCCTCATCACCCATATGCTCTACCTCCTCCTCAGAGAGCACCTCCTTTGGGTTGGGAGATACCCTTGTGGTTTCCCTTTGGATATTCTCTAGGGGAGAATTCTCCCTTAGAGGGCTTAAAGGCTTAGTTGGTGATGGTACAAGAAGGGAAGGAGCCTTCTTTACCTGTTTTCTTTGATAAGTTTGGGTAATCGTAGAAGTGGGCTTTTTCAGAAGGGACTGTGGAATTGATTTTGAGAGGGAAGGTTGGGCTTGGCTAGCAGTGGGATGGTCTAATGAGGGCCTTGACCCTGCTGCCATACCTTCAGTGTTTTGGGACACCACCATCATTGTAGAGAACAATGGGGTGTCAAATCCTTCCGAGTCCCCAGCAGATCTTCTCATATTTGAGAAAACCTTGCCTTTTGGGGGTTTAGGTACATATACCCCAACAGGTTGAGGTATATCCGTCAATTCATGGTTAATTACTTCCTGAACAAATCTGGGATACATAAAGAAACTCTTTTTGTTTCCCATATTTGATACAAGATCACTGAAAATCATCTTTGAGAAATTGTACCTTCTGGATGTAGCCAAGCATACCAAAGCATATGCAATTGGACTGCTGAACTCACTCCATCCAGTGGTCTTTTTGGAGATGCAATGCATCAGGGTATGAACAAGAAAACGCCATTGGGGTGAAAACTTTGCTTTTGAGAATTTGAAAACACCCAATGGGCCTCCATACCCCATTCTAGTAAGATTAGAAAACAGTTCATCATTAGAGATAGACGTTATACCAGAGGCATCGTCTAGACGTAGACTGATGCGAATGACTTCTTCAGTAACTGTAAGTGAGTGATCACAGATTCTTGTCTTGATCATTTGCACACCATTTTCCACAACAATGGTTGCATTAGCCCAGAACTACCTTTGGTGCTCAATGTAGATTGTAGGGGATACAGTAAGAGCATGAGCAATGTGACTTGACTTGAGGAAATCCACAATCTGATGAAATCCTGAAGCTTGCTTTGGCTTTTGTAGCATCGCAATCTCGTTGTGGTCGTCGATGAACGTCATGGATGCCATTGATCTTAGTGAAAACTTGCCTGAAAACTTCGAACTTGAGAGAGAAAAGGTTTTGAGCGCAAGAGAACAGTATGCAAAGAGTCGTTATGAACTTTTAGGCGGGCAAAAAGTATTTATAGTATTCGGAATATAAGCAGTATTAACCTAGAGCAGTATTAACTACTAGCAGTAGTAATGGCTAGCAGTATTAACTAACTAGCAGTATTAACTACTAAGCAGTATTAACCACTAGCAGTATTAACTGAAAGCAGTATTAACCACTAGCAGTATTAACTGAAAGCAGTATTAACCACGAGCAGTATTAACTGCAAGCAGTATTAACTGAAAGCAGTATTAACTGAAAGCAGTATTAACCACAAGCAGTATTAACTGAAAGCAGTATTAACCACAAGCAGTATTAACTACAAGCAGTATTAACTAGACTTACTCCTTTTAAACTTGCTAAATACTGAGTACTGCTATGCATATCCTGAAAAAGAAGATTAGTAACACCAAGAATAAAAATATACAGGTATAGAACCACTTTTTGAGAAGAAGATTATTCAGAGTTTATCATTCCCACACTTGTTACCAAGAAAGTGAATCTACCCACATCAAAAGCTTTAGTGAATAGATCAGCAAACTGATTATCAGTGTGAACTTTGACAACTTGAATAAGTTTCTTTTCATTACAATCTCTTATAAAGTGATACCTGATTTCAATGTGCTTTGTCTTTGAGTGCTTGACTGGATTATTTACAATGCTAATAGCACTGCTGTTGTCAATAAAGATTGGAGTGTGTAGAAAGGTTACCCCATAATCCAGCATTTGATTCTGAATCCATAAGACTTGAGAACAGCAACTTGCAGCTGCTATGTACTCTGCCTCTGTTGTAGATGTGGATACGGTGGTTTGTTTCTTGCACTGCCATGAAACTAGTCTAGCACCCAAAAACTGACATCCTCCAGAAGTAGATTTTCTGTCCAAGTTTGCCCCACCTAGATCACTGTCTGAGTATGCTATTAGGTCAAAAGGTGAGTTATGAGGATACCAAAGTCCCAATCTGGGTTGCCCTTTGAGATATCTGAATATCCTCTTAACAGCTTGAAAGTGAGATTGCTTTGGCCTAACTTGAAATCTTGCACATACACAGACTGGAAACATAATATCTGGCCTTGATGCTGTGAGATACATGAGAGAGCCAATCATGGATCTATAAAGATGCACATCCATATCCTCCCCCTCAAGATCTGCTGTGATCTGCTTGTGTGTTTCCATAGGTGTGCTGGCAGGTTTTGATTCTGAGAAACCAAACTTGGTTAGAATATCCTGCACATACTTGGATTGACATATAAAAATGCCATCTGACTTCTGTTGAACTTGGAGTCCAAGGAAGAAAGTAAGTTCCCCCATGGAACTCATTTTGAACCTTTGATGCATTAAATCCTCAAACTCCTTGCACATGTTGTTTCTTGTAGAACCAAAAATAATGTCATCAACATATATTTGGACCAGCAAGATATCCTTCTTCTTTCTTTTGATAAATAGAGTCTTATCAATGACTCCTCTTTCAAAGTCATTTTCCAAGAGATAGGATGACAGGGTGTCATACCATGCTCTTGGGGCTTGATGTAGTCCATAAAGTGCTTTCTTTAATTTGTATACTCTGTCTGGATAGCTTGGGTTTTCAAACCCTGGTGGTTGGCAGACATATACTTCTTCTTCAATTGACCCATAGAGAAAAGCACTTTTTACATCCATTTGGTAGACTTTGAAGTTCATGTAAGAAGCATAGGCTAGGAATAGTCTGATTGCTTCTATCCTAGCTACAGGTGCAAAAACTTCTTCATAATCTATGCCCTCTTCTTGAGTGTAGCCTTGAGCTACCAGCCTTGCTTTGTTTCTTATAACAATACCTCTTTCATCTCTCTTGTTTCTGAAGATCCATTTTGTGCCAATTGCTCTGTGACCTTTAGGAAGGTCTACTAGATCCCACACATCTTGTAGCTTGAACTGTAACAATTCTTCTTGCATTGCTTCTATCCAGCTAGATTCTTTCATAGCATCATGTGCCTTTTTAGGCTCAAGCTGGGATAGAAAACATGAGAGCACTGTATGCTGTTGATCTTGCATTTCCTGAAGCCTGCTTTGATGTCTAGTCATCATGGGAGAAGAGACATCACCTATTATCAACTGTGGAGGATGATTCTTTTGAACTCTTGTGTTATGACTAGGTTCTACATTCAGTCCAGCCTCTAGATTAGAGTCATGCAATTCAACTGAAGTGTCTTCAGATGTCACTTCTGATTCTTGAGTCTCCTCATCTCTAGTGTCTTCTTCACTCTGACTTGGTTCAGTAAATGATTCCTTTTTACAGTCTTCATTTACTGTGGGTATGGGAAAAATCACAAATTTAGATATACTTTCTTGAACTTGTGTGATCTCTGATTCTCCACCATCTGTTCCTGTATACTCATTACTGAAACCAAAAGAGTTAGTTAGTGAATCAATGTCAAATAGCCATTGAGGTCCAGACCCAACAGGATTTGGTGTGTTCTCATTGCATTTGACATTGTCACTTTCTTCAATTATTCTAGAAGAAGAATTAAAAACTCTGTAGGCCCTACTCTGAGATGAATATCCAACAAGAAATCCATCATCTGCTTTGCTATCAAACTTACCTAAGTGAGATTTGGTATTTAGAATTGTACAAGGACACCCAAAAGGTTTGAAGAAACCAATAAAATGTTTTCTTTGATTTAAAAGCTCATATGGGGTCTTGTTCTTTTGCTTGACCACTAGAACTCTGTTTTGGACATAACAAGCAGTATTAACTGCTTCAGCCCAGAATGTAATTGGCAATTTTGAGTCAGCCAACAGAGATCTAGCAGCCTCTATTAGTGTCCTATTTCTCCTTTCAGCAACACCATTCTGTTGAGGAGTCCTAGGAGCACTATATTGTCTCTCAATACCTTTTCCTTCACAAAAAGTGTTTAAATCATGATTTTTAAATTCAGTTCCATTATCTGATCTAATGACTTTTACTCTTTGATTAGTTTGGTTTTCAATTCTTAGAATAAAGGATTTGATAAGACCACTTGTTTCATCCTTAGTCCTTAGAAAATATACCCAAGTAAATCTGGAGTAATCATCAACAATAACCAAGCAGTAAGATTTCTTTCCTATACTCATAACATTTGTAGGACCAAACAGATCCATATGCAATAACTGGAGACAAGAAGAAACATAATTTAACTCTTTGGTCTTATGAGAAGTTTTGTGTTGTTTGCCTTTAAGACAAGCAACACAATGATCATCACATGAAAAGACTTTTGAAGGTAAACCTCTTACAAGGTTATTTTTAACAAGATTGTTCATAGTCTTGAAATTCATGTGACACATCCTTCTGTGCCAAAGGGAGGATTCATCTATAGAAGCTTTTGAAACAAGACAATTTAAAGATGAATCACTATTGACATTGTCCAAATCAAGACAGTAAACATTGTCCTTTCTTGGAGTTCTAAGTAGTATCATGCTTTCATCAACTACCTTGAACCCTGGAGCAAGAATCATACACTCAGTGTTAGTAAATAATATACTATGTTGTTTGTCACAAACCTGTGATACACTTAACAGGTTGTACTTTAATTGATCAACATAGTAGACATCCTCAAATGTCATCTTACCTTTGGTGACATTACCTTTTCCACTTATCTTACCACCAGTAAGATTGTCTCCAAATGCAACATGTCCTCCATTAATTTGCTTGAAATCCTGAAGGCATGACATGTTGCCAGTCATGTGCCTAGAGCAACCACTATCAACATGCCATATGCTCTTTCCCTTGAGCTGTTGGTTGCCCTGCACATTAAATAAATCAATTAGTATGATTGGGGACCCAAGCCAAAGTGATCTTGGGTCTTCCTTTCTCATCAAAGTATTTACATTCCTTTTTAATGAGTTTTTTAAACTCAGAGCACTCTTTATTAGAGTACTTTGTCAATATGATTGGCTTAGCAGAATCAACACTGGAAGCAGTACTAACCTTAGAAGTACTAACAGAGTTAGCAGTACTAACCGGTGTAGCAGTATTAACAGGTTTAGCAGTACTAACCTTGTTAGCAGCATTAACATTGTTAGCAGTAGTATTACTTCTAGCAGCACTATCATTGTCAGCAGCACTATTTGTGGTAGCAGTACTAACAGTTTTAGTGCTTTTAGGAATCCACATATTGACACTTTCTTTAACAGAATACTTTTTCTTCATATGACTTGTAGTTTTAACAGTTTTCTTAGCCACATGATTCTTTTCAATTTTCTTATAATTAAAGGGTTTTTGCATGGATCTTTGGAAATTCATTCTTTGGTTCATAGGATTGAAATAACAGAATTTTGCAAGATGATTCAATTTGCCACAGATAAAACAAGGTTTTGGTCTATTGATTTTACTCAGATCAACCCCTTGTTTATGTGCCCATTGATTATTCCAGTTTCTTTGATTTCCCCTCTTTTTGTCCTGTTTTTGGGGCTCATTCTTCTTACAAGCACACTGTTTGCAAGGACCTGGATTCACAACTGTGGTCTGTTTATAATGGACCTTACCAGACTTTTCCTCTGTCTTCTCTATGTTCTTGGATTTGATCCAAGCCCTTCCACAATCCTCATTGGTGATAATGTTGTTTTCTATAGAAATCTCACCACTCACCTTGTTTTCCTTACTCTTGCCAACCTCTTTCTCAGTCTTATCCTCAACAATTTCCTCATCTAAGGGATCTATTTCAGTGGCTCCCTCAGGCAAGTCCTTCCTATCTTTGGTGTCTAACAGGTCTGAAGTAGGAGGAATGTAATTGTTGTTATATGGTGGAGGTGTGGCATTATACCCAATTCCTCTTCTTAATTTATCATGAATCTGATTTTGCAGTAAGGAGTTCATTGCTTTAGAAGCATTGGAAAACTTTTCTACATCAAGCTTAACCTTGGTTAACTCCTCTTTCAGTTTTTCACTCTCCTCTTTAGATTTGGTCAGTTTAAGTTCTAAATCCTTTTTCTCCCACTTCCAGTAATTAGTGTCATATGAGTGTTGTAGTTCATTGGCTTGAAAACCTTTGATTTGATCTTCAAATCTCTCTACTATCCTCACATAGTCTTTTATATCCTTTTCTAGTCTCTTCAGGTCATCACTCATCTTCTGATTGTGATCCCTGTACCTTTTAACAGTGTCTATGCAAGTTTTAGAGCAGAGATTAGAACTTACCTCAGATGGGAGATCAGATACTTTAGCCATAAGAGCTTGATTCTGAATAGCTTCTTCTGCTTGATCACTCCAATCAAACCCCATTCCTTGTTGAGAAACAAGGGCTTGAGCAGAGTTTCTGTTGTTATTGAAGCTTCCAGATTGAGCTTGTTGATGGTTGTTGTTGTGAGACATTCCACTTCTGCATTCTCTAGCAAAATGTCCCTTCAGATGGCATTTGTAGCATTCTACCTTTGATTTATCAAACCCTGCTCCATCTTCTCTTCTTTGTGAGAAGTTGTTTCTTCCAGCCCTCTTTATAAACTTCTTAACCCTCATGGAGAGCATGGCCATCTGCCATTTAATATCCATCTCTTCCAGATCATCAGGATGAAGTTGTTCTAAGTCATCATTGATCAAAGAAGAATTTCCATGATTAGAAAGAAGAGCTTCAAATACATAATCAGTGCTTTTATCTAAATTTGATCCATTAGCAGCATTAACTGATTCAGGGTTAGCGGTAGAATCAATTGATGCTGATAGGAGTGCAGCATTATGAACATATCCAGAAGGCTTCTTCTTTGCCTCCACCTCAGCTTCAAATACTCTAAGATCATTGTACAGATCATTAAGTTCTTTGTCTTCCAACTGATCATTCTGTCTGAATGACAGAGTGTACATGGTCCATTCATCCCCAAGGGACCTTAAGAACTTTCTGTTCACATCATCTTGATCAATCTGTACTCCCATAGTAGCTAGTTCACCAATTAGTTTATTAAACCTATCAAAAGTTTGAGTCATGGACTCATTCTTAGTTGAGATGAAGTTTTCATACTGTTGTTTTAAGATTGCCTTTTGATTTCTCTTGGTACTTTTAGTACCTGAGAATCTCTTCTCTAGAGCATTCCAGAGCATCTGTGCATCAGTACAATTGCAGAATTGGTGTTGATACTCATTTGGAATGGCCAAGAGCAGTGTGCTCAAGGCTTTCATCTCTGTCTGTCTTGATTTCCTGTCTGTATCTGTCTTTGGAGGAGTTCTTTTGCCATCTTCACCAATCTTTCCTCCATCAGATGGGCCATTCTCAATAATGTCCCACATAGAGTAATCTGTGAGGAGAATATATTGCTTGATTCTGATTTTCCACATGTCAAATTCATTGGATCTGAGCATTGGAACTTTTGAGACCAAAGTACTGCTTGATTCTGTAAGATTTTCCATGATGAATAACTGTTTCTGAGAGAATTTAGCTCTGATACCACTTGTCAGGATCGAATTCTTAACAAGAATTAATACTCAGAAACTAATATCAAAGAAGTTGCGGAAAAACACTTTGATATTTGATAAAACAGTAATCAAACACAGTATATAATTATCAAACAGTAAACGTGTATTGAATGCTTAAAGCTACAAGATTACACACTCAACCTCAATATTGATGAACAGGCTCACCAATACGAATTCTACTTCTCTAGAATTAGGATCTATGCCTTGAGGTTGATTTCTCTCTTAAAAAACAATTATCAAAAGTTATTTCTATCTATTCTAAACATTCTATACATATACTGATAAAAAGATAATTACAAAGAATAAACAAATCTTCAGTATATCCAGCTGTAGTACATTCCATCCGGATCTCTTTAGCAGCACTAATAATGCTCAGCAGCATTAACTTCATCTAGCAGCATTAACTTCAAGCAGTACTAACTACTAGCAGTACTAACTAGCTAAGCAGTACTAACTTTGTTCAAGCAGTACTAACTTTAACTAGCAGTAGTAATTCTACTAGCAGTAGTAACACTTAGCAGTATTAATCTTCAACTTGTTCTGGCAGTAGTAACTACACTTGTACTAGCAGTAGTAACTACACTTAGTAGAATCTTCAGTTCCCAACACTTTGCAAATACAATACATTCAATATTACTCATTCAATTGTTCAAGTTCTAGGTTAAACAAAAAAACATAACAATTAAATTCAAGATAGTATTTTGAACAATTCTTGAAAGGAAATTCTAACTATAGTTGCAAAATTTCTATTCAACCTTCCTAATACAAGATAGCCATGGAGAAAGAGAGATATTAATCAAGACTCTCTTAAATCAAGAATACTTTGATTTCTATATGAAAATAATTAGGATTTAGGGTGGGTTTGATATTCAGACAAGACAGAACAAAACATGAAAAGTTGTTTAGTGTTTGATAAGATAGAATTGGACAAGGTAGAACAGATAAAATGACCAGTTTACCCCTACTGAGTTGTTTATATCTTTTATATACTTTAATTAATTTGTGTGATTTATCAAATTACAATAAAATAAATATATTTTATAACAAAATATATCATTAGAAAGTTTTCGTCAAGACAATTAAAATGACATCAAAATAAAAAGTTTATTTAGTTTCCAATTTTTATTTTATATCTTTTCTACATTATATTTTAGAGTATATTACATGATTGGTCCCATGTGGTTTAAACAAAATCACGCTGTGCGTCCCTAAATCAAATAATTATGGAAATCGTTCATGTGGTTTAGATTTTCACACGCCTTTGGTCCCTGCCCTAACACCATTTAAAATTCAGTTAAATAGGTTTACCTTAAGGGTATTTTGATCATTTTGTACATTTTCCTAATTTATTAAAAAATTGTATATTATATTAGATATTATACTAATAATATTACATCCGACAACATATTAATCATTTGCTTATAAGTTGACGACATGTTGATCTTTGGCACCGACCAAAATCAAGTTGAAAAAACCAAAGAGTTTTTGTCATCGAGTTTCTTCATGAAAAATATGGGATAGGCGGAGGTGATCCTTGGAATAAGGATCAAGCGTGAGAACAAAGAGACTGCAATTACGCAATCTCATTACATTGAGAAAGTATTAAAGAAATTTAATTGCTTTGATTATTCTCTGGTGAGTACTCCATTTGATCCGAGTGTGAAGCTTATGCCCAACTCGGGTGAAATGGTGTCACAACTCGAGTACTCAAAGGCTATTGGATGCTTTATGTATGCCATGACAAGCTCTAGGTCGGATATCACTTTTGCCATAGGAAAGTTGAGTAGGTTTACTAGTAATCCCAATATTCATCATTGGCAGGCGATAAGACGAGTATTTAAATACTTGAAGAAAACCATTGATTATGGTTTGTCATATGTCGGGTTTCCTTTGATATTAGAGGGATATTCGGATGCAAGTTGGATTACCAGCTTAGAAGATCACCCTTGAGTAGTTAGGTGTGTCAGGATCAAATTCTTAACAAGAATAAAGTCTCAGAAACAATATCAAAGAAGTTGCGGAATAACACTTTGATATTTAATAAAACAGTAAACAAACAATATATAATAAACACTTTGCAAACTTGTATTAAAATCACAAGATTACACACTCAACCTCAATCTTGAAGAACAAGCTCTTTCAAGACGAATTCTACTTCTCTAGAATTAGAAACTATGCCTTGAGGTTGATTCTCTCTGGAACTTAGAATTAAAATCTGTCTATCTATTACTGTTTCTAAGCTATCAAAACTATACATATACTGAACAAAAAGATAATTACAAATAAATAAAATATCTTCAATATATCTTCCATGTTTATCTTCAGAATATCCTTGTTTATCTTTTCCCACGATCTCTTCATCATTATCTTCAAAATATCTTATAAGCATCATTAAGTCTTGGCAGCATTAACTACTAAGCAGCACTAACCACTAGCAGTACTAACTAGCTAAGCAGTACTAACTTTGTTCAAGCAGCACTAACTTTGACTAGCAGTATTAATTCTACTAGCAGTAGTAATACTCAGCAGTATTAACTTTGAAGTCTTCTAGCAGTAGTAAATCTCAACCAACAGCATTAATCACTTGAGTTATTCTTCAGTTCCCAACAATCTCCCCCTAACTTGACTTTTAGGAAGAGAAGTCAAGTTCTTCAGATTTTCTTCAAGATGCTCCCAAAACTCTATCATGGCCTAAATTCCAGTGTTTGCATCTAATCCCAAACTCTGATTAATTGTTCTTTGGATCAAATATTTAGCCATTTCTGAATCTGGAACACATCCTAGCTTCTTCTTCAGCATGGCATGAAGCTTTAATCTGCTATGGTTATATACTCTATCCACTAGAAAGTATTCAGTGTGATTTAAATCCAAATTCACTGCATATACTCCACTAGTTTCATATAGAGTCCACTTGTTGACTGATTTGAACACATTCTTAATCACATGCTTTACTTCATCAGGCTTGAACATCATATACAAATACTCCATCACCAGTTTTGTAATTGAAATCCCTGGAGCCTTCAGTATATCTGCATACAACTTCATTCCTATCTCAAACATTTCTTCAAGATCTGACCTAGAGCATGTTCTGACAATCTTGACCCAAGTGTTGAATACCTCATACTTATCATCCTTCCTCTTGAGTCTAATATATTCCTTTCCATCCACTGTCAAGGTATCCCAGTGAATAACTTCAGGAGGCTTTATACCAACAGGTTCTGCTGAAATTGGTTCAGGAACTTTGTCCATCACTACCATGTACATCTTTAAATCATCAGTACTTGAAGATTCTTTCTTTTCAGATGACTCAGGTACCCCTTCTTCTTCAGCAACCTTCTCATCCTCTCCTTCAGCTATTCTAGGCTTCTTGATTGACTTTCTCCTTGCCATCATCTTGGTTCTCTTTAAAGTCCTTAGACTTTCACCCAGAGTGGCTTCTTTCTTTGGTGGTGTTTCCTGCTCATCTGGAAAGGGCTTTTGTATCAGAAAGTCATTACTTTCTTTCATCCTCTTCTCCATCTCCACCCTTGCAGTTTCATTTCCCTGAAGCTTTAACATCTCTGAATCATACAGCTCTTTAATCTTCTCAAAAGACATCTTGGAGAACATCTCTTTTCTGACTCCTACAGCACCTTTGAGAAATATAATCATCTTGTTTCTCTCTTGGGTACCTAGGAATGTCTTTGAGGGTTTTCTCTTCTTTGCAGCTGTTTTGACCACCACTGATTTCTTCAGAATTTCAGCTTTCTTCTGTGCAATTTCAGTTGCCAGGCTTTGTTGATAGGCTTCATTTAGTTCAGCAGCTAGAGCCTTTGCCATCTCCCTGTCCTTTTCAACCTGAACTCTTTCTTCCTTTTCAATGTCATCCTGCATCTTCCTGGCTAAAACTTCATCTTATTCAACCAACCTTTGCTTTTTGACTGGTTGATCAGATTCCACCATCTTTGCTTTCCCTTTGTCTTTGTTCGTTGCCTTCTTACTGTTATCTTTCTTGATCACTTCACCTTGTTCTTTGATGACTACTCCTTTGGTCTTTGAAGTGACCTTGGGAGTATCATTCTTGGCTTTAAGTAAGGTTTCTGCAATCTCAAGATCTGTTAATACTTCTTTTACTGTTTCTGCTGCTTGTTTAATTTCAGCAGTATTAACCATTTCTGCTGCTTTACTTGAGCTAGCAGTATTAATGGTTTCTACTGCTTGCTCTGTTGTTACTGCTGCTTCTTGTGTTTCTATTTGCACTGATTCTCTTTCTGTTTCTGCTTCCTGCTCCCCCTCAACATCAAATCTCTCCCCCTCATCACCATATTTCATCCCATCAAGCTCCCTCTTTTCTGTAGCTTCTTCCAAGTTGATCTCCCCCTTTTTGGGAGCATCATTCCCAGACTTCCTTCTCCTTAGTACAAATTGTCTCTTCTTCTTTTTCTGTACTAGCTTCATCACCAAGTTCTTGAGTTTGGTAATCTGCACTTGTTGGGACAAGATTACCAATTTCATTTCTTCAATTTCTTTCCCTTGTTTGAGAACATCTAGGTTGATGTTGCCCATTGTTTCCATCAATTCATAGTAAGAATATCTGTCCTCACCCTCTCCAGAAGTGTTACCCTCTTTTGAAGGATCATTGGATCTTTTTGTAGTGGAAGTCTTCTGCCTAGCAGAAGCACTATCCACCCCCTTGGTTTCTTGGCACCAGGGACCTTTGAATGATTGCTCATTCAAAGTTGCCATGGGGAAGGTCTTATGTATGTTACCACTGACCTCCTCTGAGCTAGCAGGAGTAGTGGCAGCCTTCTCTCCCATATGCTCTACCTCCTCCTCAGAGAGCACCTCCTTGGGGTTGGGAGACACCCCTGTGGTTTCCCTATGGATATTCTCTAAAGGAGAATTCTCCCTTAGAGGGCTAGTAGGCTTAGTGGTTGATGGTACAAGAAGGGAAGGAGCCTTCTTTACCTGTTTCCTTTTGTAAGTATGGGTGATTGGTGAAGTTGGTTTTTCAAGAAGAGACTGGGGAATTGATTTAGAGTGGGAAGGTTGGGATTGGCTAGCAGTGGGTTGGTCTAATTGGGGCCTTGACCCTGCTGCCATACCTTCATCAGTTTGGGACACCACCATCATTGTAGAGAACAATGGGGTATCAACTCCTTCCGAGTCCAGAGGGGATCTTTTCATGTTTGAAAAGACCTTACCTTTGGGAATTTTTGGTACATATACCCCATCAAAATGAGGTATATCCGTCAATTCATGGTTAAGAACTTCTTGGACAAACCTGGGGTACATATAAAAGCTCTTTTTACTTCCCAGGTTTGAGACAAGATCATTAAAAATCATTTGTGAAAAATTATACTTTCTGGCAGTGGCTAAGCATACCAAAGCATAAGCAATGGTGCTACTGAACTCACTCCATCCAGTAGTCTTTTTAGATATACAGTGCATAAGGATATGGACAAAGAAACGCCATTGGGGTGAAAATTTGGCTTTTGAGAATTTGAACACCCCCAATGGGCCTCCATACCCCATTCTTGTAAGAGTAGAAAACAGTTCATCATTAGAGATAGAAGTTATACCAGAGGCATCGTCTAGACGTAGACTGATGCGAAGTACCTCTTCAGTAACTGTCAAGGGTTTGTCACACACCCTTGTTTTGATCATTTGCGCACCATTCTCGGTAACAATGGTGGCATTAGCCCAGAATTGCCTCTGATGCTCTATGAAGATGGTAGGAGATAGAGTGAGAGCATGGGCAATATGGCTTGACTTCAGAAAGTCGACTATCTGGTGAAAACCTTCAGCTTGTTTTGGCTTTTGGAGCATCGCTATTTCATTGTGTTCGTCTATGAACGCCATGGATGCCATTGACCTTGAAGATTCTTGCCTGAAAACTTTGAACTTGAGAGAGAAAGGGTTTAGAGCGCAAGTGAACAGTATGCAAAGAGTCGTTATGAACGTTTAGGCGGGTAAAGGGTATTTATAGTATTCGGGACATAAGCAGTATTAACCTAGAGCAGTATTAACTGAGAGCAGTATTAACTGAGAGCAATATTAACTGAAAGCAGTATTAACTGAAAGCAGTATTAACTGAAAGCAGTATTAACAATGCTCTGGCAGTATTAACAATGCACTGGCAGTATTAATAATGCACTGGCAGTATTAACAATGCACTGGCAGTATTAACAATGCACTGGCAGTATTAATAATGCACTGGCATTATTAACAATGCACTGGCAGTATTAACATTGTACTGGCAGTATTAACAATGTACTGGCAGTATTATTAGAATGTACTGGCAGTATTAACAATACTTACTCTTTTCAACTTAAGATGAACTGAGGACTGCTATGAATTCCCTGTAAAGAAAGATTAGGACCACCAAGAATACATAATGTACAGGTATTGAACCACTTTTTGATAAGGAGCTTATTCAGAGTTGATCATTCCCACACTTGTTACCAAGAAAGTGAATCTACCCACATCAAAGGCTTTGGTGAATAGATCAGCAAACTGGTTGTCAGTATAAACCTTTACAACTTGAATAAGTTTCTTTTCATTACAGTCTCTTATGAAGTGATACCTGATCTCAATGTGCTTTGTCTTTGAGTGCTTGACAGGATTATTCACAATGCTAATAGCACTGCTGTTATCAATAAAAATTGGAGTGTGTAGAAAGGTTACCCCATAGTCCAGCATTTGATTTTGAATCCATAAGACTTGAGAACAGCAACTTGCAGCTGCTATGTACTCTGCCTCTGTTGTAGATGTGGACACTGTGGTTTGTTTCTTGCACTGCCAAGAAACTAGTCTTGCACCCAAAAACTGACATCCTCCAGAAGTAGATTTTCTGTCCAAGTTTGCTCCACCTAGATCACTATCTGAGTATGCAAGTAGGTCAAAGGATGAGTCATGAGGATACCAAAGTCCCAGTCTGGGTTGCCCTTTGAGATATCTGAATATCCTCTTGACAGCTTGATAGTGAGATTGCTTTGGCCTAACTTGGAATCTTGCACATACACAGACTGGAAACATTATATCTGGCCTAGAGGCTGTAAGATACATGAGAGAGCCAATCATGGATCTATAATGATGAACATCCATATCCTCCCCCTCAAGATCTGCTGTTATCTGCTTGTGTGTCTCCATAGGTGTGCTGGCAGGTTTTGAATATGAGAAACCAAACTTGGTTAGAATGTCCTGCACATACTTGGACTGACAGATAAAGATTCCATCTGACTTCTGTTGAACTTGGAGTCCAAGGAAAAAAGTAAGTTCCCCCATGGAACTCATTTTGAACCTTTGATGCATTAGTTCCTCAAACTCCTTGCACATCTTGTCTCTTGTGGATCCAAAAATGATATCATCAACATAGATTTGGACCAGCAAGATATCCTTCTTCTTTCTTTTGATAAATAGAGTCTTATCAATGACTCCTCTTTCAAACCCATTTTCCAAGAGATAGGATGACAGTGTGTCATACCATGCTCTTGGAGCTTGATGCAGTCCATAAAGTGCTTTCTTCAATTTGTATACCCTGTCTGGATAGCTTGGGTTTTCAAACCCTGGTGGTTGACAGACATATACTTCTTCTTCAATTGAGCCATAGAGAAATGCACTTTTCACATCCATTTGATAGACTTTGAATTTCATATAAGAAGCATAAGCCAGGAATAATCTGATTGCTTCTATCCTGGCCACAGGTGCAAATACTTCATCATAGTCTATTCCCTCTTCTTGTGTATACCCTTGAGCCACCAGCCTTGCTTTATTTCTTATCACAATACCTCTTTCATCTCTCTTATTCCTGAAGACCCATTTTGTTCCTATTGCTCTTTGGCCTTTAGGAAGGTCTACCAGATCCCAAACATCTTGTAGTTTGAATTGCAGTAGCTCTTCTTTCATTGCTTCTATCCAACTAGATTCTTTCATAGCATCATGTGCCTTCTTAGGCTCAAGCTGGGATAAAAAGCAAGAAAGCACTGTATGCTGTTGATCTTGCAATTCTTGTAGCCTACTTTGATTTCTAGTCATCATAGGAGAGGATATATCTCCTATTACCAGTTGAGGAGGATGATTCTTTTGAATTCTGGTGTGATGATAAGGTTCTTCATTAAGTACCACCTCTAGATTTGAGTCATTCAACTCAACTGAGGTGTTTTCAGCAGCTACTTCTGATTCCTTATTGACTTGAGTCTCCTCATCTCTACTTTCTTCTTCACTCTGACTTGGTTCAATAGATGGTTCCTTTTCACAGTCTTCAACAGGATCCACTGTGGGTATGGGAAAGATCACAGATTGAGATAAACTGTCTTGAACTTGTGTAGTTCCTGATCCTCCATTCCCTGATCCTGCATAATCATCACTACTGACACCAAAAGAGTTAGTTAGTGAATCAATGTCAAATAGCCACTGAGGACCAGACCCAATTGGATTTGGTGTGTTCTCATTGCATTTGACATTGTCACTTTCTTCAATTATTCTAGAAGAAGAGTTAAAGACTCTGTAAGCCTTACTCTGAGATGAGTAACCAACAAGAAAACATTCATCTGCTTTGCTATCAAACTTACCTAAGTGAGATTTGGTATTGAGAATAGTACAAGGACACCCAAAAGGTTTGAAAAATCCAATAAATGGTTTTCTTTTATTTAAAAGCTCATATGGGGTCTTGTTCTTTGGCTTGACTACTAGAACTCTGTTTTGGACATAACAAGCAGTATTAACTGCTTCAGCCCAGAAGGTAATTGGCAATTTTGAATCAGCCAACAGAGATCTAGCAGCCTCTATTAGTGTCCTATTTCTCCTCTCAGCAACTCCATTCTGTTGAGGAGTCCTAGGGGCACTATATTGTCTCTCAATGCCTTTCTCTTCACAAAAGGTGTTTAGATCAAGATTTTTAAATTCAGTCCCATTATCTGATCTAATGACTTTTACTTTTTGATTAGTTTGGTTTTCAATTCTTAGGATAAAGGATTTGAGCAGTCCACTTGTCTCATCCTTAGTCCTTAGAAAATATACCCAAGTAAATCTGGAGTAATCATCAACAATAACCAAGCAGTAAGATTTCTTGCCTATACTCATAACATTTGTAGGACCAAACAGATCCATATGCAATAACTGGAGACAAGAAGAAATAGAATTTAACTCTTTGGTCTTATGAGAAGTTTTGTGCTGTTTGCCTTTAAGACAAGCCACACAATGATCATCACATGAAAAGACTTTTGAAGGTAAACCTCTTACAAGGTTGTTTTTAACAAGTTTGTTCATAGTCTTAAAATTCATGTGACACATCCTTCTGTGCCAAAGAGAGGATTCATCCACAGAAGCTTTTGAAACAAGACAGTTCAGGGATGAATCACTATCAACATTGTCCATATCTAGACAATAAACATTGTCCTTTCTTGGAGTTCTAAGTAGTATCATGCTTTCATCAACTACCTTGAACCCTGGAGCAAGGATCATACACTCTGTGTTAGTAAATAATATACTATGTTGTTTGTCACAAACCTGTGATACACTTAACAGGTTGTACTTCAATTGATCAACATAGTAGACATCCTCAAATGTCATCTTACCTTTTGTGACATTACCTTTGCCACTTATTTTACCTCTAGTAAGATCATTTCCAAAAGCAACATGTCCTCCATTGATATGCTTGAAATCCTGAAGGCATGACATGTTACCTGTCATGTGCCTAGAGCAACCACTATCAACATGCCAAATGCTCTTTCCCTTGAGCTGTTGGTTGCCCTGCACATAGGATAAATCAGTTAGTTTGAATTAGGAACCCAAGCCAAAGTGGTCTTGGGTACCCCTTTCTCATCAAAATACTTGCATTCTTTCTTGACAAGATTTTTAAACTTTGACTCCTCATTTCTGGAGTACTTTGTCACAATGATAGGCTTGGAAACACATTTGCTAGAAGTAGTACTGTTTTTAGAAGTACTAGCAGCACTTGCATGCTTAGCAGTATTCATCTTTGAAGAAGTACTAACAGTATTAGCAGCATTAAAATTTTCAGCAGTACTAACACTGGTAGCAGCAGTAATGCTTCTAGCAGTACTATCTCTGTCAGCAGCACTAACAGTTTTAGTGCTTTTAGGCACCCACATTTTAATACTTTCATTCAAAACCTTTTTCTTCATGGGGCCTTTGTTTTCAACAGGTTTCTTCACCACATGTTTCTTTCCAGCCTTCCTATAACCAACAGGTTTTTGCACAAATCTTTGAAAGTTCATCTGTTGGTTAATAGGGTTAAAGTAACAGTACTTAGCCAAATGGTTTATCTTTCCACATATGAAACAAGGCTTTGGTCTATTGATTTTACTTAGATCAATGCCTTGTTTTTGTGCCCATTGGTTGTTCCAGTTTCTTTGATTTCCCCTTGGTTTATCATGTTTTTGGGGCTTAAATTTATTGCATGCACACTGTTTGCAAGGGATAGGGTTCACAACAGTGGTCTGCTTATAGTGAACCTTCTTGTTCTTTTCCTCAGTCTTCTCTATCTCATTGGATTTGATCCAATGCTTTCCAGATCCCTCATTGGTGATGATGTGGTTTTCTATAGGAATCTCACTACTCACAATGCTGAAAGAAGTGCAACATTGTGAACATACCCAGAAGGCCTTTTCTTTGCCTCTACCTCTGATTCAAAAACTCTCAGATCATTATACAGATCATCAAGTTCCTTTTCTTCCAGTTGATCATTCTGTCTGAAAGACACAGTATACATGGTCCATTCATCACTCAGGGACCTTAAAAACTTTCTGTTCAGATCATCTTGATCAATTTGTACTCCCACTGTAGCAAGTTCACCAATAAGCTTGTTGAACCTGTCAAAAGTTTGAGTCATGGACTCATTCTTGGTTGACATAAAGTTTTCATATTGTTGATTCAGAATGGCTTTCTGATTTCTCTTGGTACTTTTGGTACCTGAGAATCTCTTCTCAAGAGCATTCCAGAGCATCTCAGCATCAGTGCAGTTGCAGAACTGATGTTGGTATTCATTGGGGATAGCCAAGAGCAAAGTGCTCAAGGCTTTCATCTCTGTTTGTCTAGCCTTTCTATCAGCATCAGTTTTTGGTGGAGTTCTCTTTCCATCTGCACCAATCTTTCCTGCTTCAGAAGGGCCATTCTCAATAATGTCCCACATAGAATAGTCAGTGAGGAGTATGTACTGCTTGATTCTGATCTTCCACATATCGAATTCATTGGGTCTGAGCATTGGAACCTTTGAGACTAGAGTACTGTTTGATTCTGCAAAGTTTTCCATGATGAGTGAATAGATGTTTCTGAGAGAACAGGCTCTGATACCACTTGTCAGGATCAAATTCTTAACAAGAATAAAGTCTCAGAAACAATATCAAAGAAGTTGCGGAATAACACTTTGATATTTAATAAAACAGTAAACAAACAGTATATAATAAACACTTTGCAAACTTGTATTAAAATCACAAGATTACACACTCAACCTCAATCTTGAAGAACAAGCTCTTTCAAGACGAATTCTACTTCTCTAGAATTAGGAACTATGCCTTGAGGTTGATTCTCTCTGGAACTTAGAATTAAAATCTGTCTATCTATTACTGTTTCTAAGCTATCAAAACTATACATATACTGAACAAAAAGATAATTACAAATAAATAAAATATCTTCAGTATATCTTCCATGTTTATCTTCAGAATATCCTTGTTTATCTTTTCCCACGATCTCTTCATCATTATCTTCAAAATATCTTATAAGCAGCATTAAGTCTTGGCAGCATTAACTACTAAGCAGCACTAACCACTAGCAGTACTAACTAGCTAAGCAGTACTAACTTTGTTCAAGCAGCACTAACTTTGACTAGCAGTATTAATTCTACTAGCAGTAGTAATACTCAGCAGTATTAACTTTGAAGTCTTCTAGCAGTAGTAAATCTCAACCAGCAGCATTAATCACTTGAGTTATTCTTCAGTTCCCAACAAGGTGTACTTGCTTGGGGGAGGTACCATGTCATAGGCTTCCAAGAAGCAAACGTGCATCACGAGTTCGACTATGGAGTCAGAATTTGTGGCATTAGCCGCTGCCGGTAAAGAGGCGGAGTGGCTAAGGAATTTAGTCCATGAAATTCCGTTATGGCCGAAACCAATATCTCCCATTTCTATCTGTTGTGATAGTGTTGCTACTTTGGCTAAAGTTTATAGTCAAGTATATAATGGCAAGTCTAGACACTTAGATGTTAGAAATAACATGATTCGTGAGCTAATCACGAATGGGGTGCTTTCGGTTGAATTTTCCGGTCACAACAAAATCTAGCGGATCACTTGATGAAGGGGTTAGCTAGGGACTTGGTTCACAAGTCGGTGATACAGATAGGATTAAAGTCCATATAAATCTCTAACAGTGAGATACCCAATTCCCTTCTAAAACAAAGTTAGAAGTTGAATTCAATGGGAAAGCTCACTCTAAGGGATTGGGCACAAGATATTCATCCCAAGGTATGTACTCGGTACTGCAAGTGAAGGAGGTAATAGTTCTTTTGTAAAAGTGCATGTGCTAGTGCATGATGAAATGAACTACCTATATGAGTGAGAAGTGTGGCCGCTTCAAGAAGCTTAGACTTGGCTTTGTATGCACTCACGAATGTTTAAGGACACATGGCCTGTTATAGTGTCAAGTTTAAACTTTAAACAATTATTTAAATTCATGTGTATGTTATTTTTTGGCACTCAAATGGGTTGAAGGGTTCAATCCATAGGACACCCGGATTCTCGAGTATTTGAAATGTGTAATGTACTAAGATGAAAATTCAATCTTCTAAATATTTTCATTTATGCATGAGTTTGTTTTGTTATATTAACTTTTGTTTGTGAATCAAGGATTGCACTAAAATGGGGGAGGAATGTTGGTAATTTTAGTGAAATAATAGGTTAATTTTAGGTAATTGGATTCACAAGAAAATAATGGGGTTGGTAGCTAAGCTATAACATGATCTCGGAGGTGTGGAGTGCACACTCGTGTAAGCTAACTAGAACCCGTGATCGTTGGATGGTTATGTTTGACAAGTTACTAAGTGGAAAATGGTTGTGCATGACCCATGCGTTTTTCCTCTTGTAAATGGCACAACCCGTGCGTTTTTGGCACGACCCGTGTGTTTTTGTTCATAAAAGGAGCACGAGTCGTGAGTTTGTCGATATAAAGTTTTGCATGACCCGTGTGTTTTCTCTCTTGAAAATGGCACAGGTCGTGCGTTGTCGTCAGAAGGTTTTGCACGACCCGTGCAATTTTCCTCTTGAAATTAGTACGGGTCGTACGGCTTAGTCAGTTTAGTAACTGATAATTTTTTTTGTAACAACCACTATTAATGTCCAACAATAAATCTCATTAATGGGAATTATTATCATTGTTAACACGAGGTCAGTTACGGTTCTCTATGTGTTTAAATAGGATCGATTTCTTCCTAAATTGATATCAAGAATTGAGATTATCCTCGAGTGAATTTCGTGATTCCCGGGTCAGAATAGGGTCGAAATAGCATTTAAGGAAAGTGAGCTCTCATGCGATCTCAAATTCTTTATCCAATTTCTAATCACTCATTGTGTCCCTTGATTTTCTACACCCTCCCCAACAATCTTAAGTGATATTTTTCTATGTGAGAGACATGGAAAGTGATCAATCCATGAGAGATATGACGACCAAGTTCACCAAACTTGAGAAGTTCGAAGGTGTTTACTTTCGAAGATGGCAGAAGAAGATGCACTTTTTGTTGACCACGTTGAAGGTCGTGTACGTGCTGAGCACTCCGATACCGGAGGTGATGGAAGACGAGACGTTGGAGATGACTCGACATCATGACAAATGGGAGAACGACGACTACATCTGTCGTGGCCATATATTAAACAGTATGCGTGACTCCCTCTTTGACATTTATCAAAATGTCGAGTGTACCAAAGAGCTATGGGACTCTCTTGAGTCCAAATACATGGCGAATGATTCTTCTAGTAAGAAGGTCCTTGTTACTAATTTTATAATTGCAAGATGGTGGACTCAAGGCCTGTGATGGAGAAATACAATGAGCTCCTACGTATTCTAGGCCAATATGCTCAACATAATATGAAGATGGACAAATCCATCTCCGTATCGAGCATAATTGACAAATTGCCCCCCTCTTGGAAATATTTCAAGCATATGTTGAAACACAAGAAAGAAGAGTTGTCCCTTGTACAACTCAGTAGTCACTAGCGCATAGAGGAATCTCTTCGGACGCAAGAGGGTGAGAAACCTAAGACAAAAGAGGTTTCTGCCCCTTCTATGAACATGGTAGAAGAGGGTAAATTCAACAAATTCAAGGGAAAACGCAAGTTCAATGAAGCCAAGAAAGGGCCCAACAAAAAGGTTAAATTAACCTGTTAGACCTATGGTATGACCAACCATCTCAAGCGTGATTGTTGGGTTGTCAAAAACAAGAGAGGAGCAAACACAAGTGGTGGTGGGCAAGGATCCAAGGACCAAAACCCACGACAAGGTCAGTTTCTTGACTTTGGTTTTAGTTCAAATTTGAATCATGTACCACTAATATCCGAATCATTTTATGTGCAGGATGATGATATTGCTTGGTGGATCGAATCGGGTGCCACGAGTCATGTGTGCAAGGATCAACGTTGGTTCACTTCTTTGGAACTGGTTGAAGACGCCTCTGTGCTACACATGGGGAACGAGTCAAGTGCTCCCATTCTTGGACGTAACTTAGTTAGGTTAGAGTTTAATTCTAGCAAAATAATTAAACTTTTAAACATTTAGTTTGTACCACAAATTCGAACGAATTTGGTTTCCGGTAGTGTCTTGAATAAGTTATGATATAGACAAGTATTTGAGTCCGACAAGTTTGTCTTGTCAAAAGGTGGCTCTTTTGTAGGATTCGGCTATTTGATGAATGGAATGTTTATGTTGAATTTAAGTAAAAAGAGTTTTGTTTCAAATTCTGTTTATGTTGCAAATGAAAATTTTGTTGATTCTAGTTTGTGGCATGCAAGGCTTGGTCATGTGATTTTTAAAAGAATGGTTGAAATGTCAAAAGACGGTCTTATTCCAGTCTTTGACATTAAAACCAAAAAATGTAAAACCTGCATGTTAACAAGGATCACTAGGCAACCTTTTCCTAACGTGAAAAGGGACTCAAGGTGCTTGAGTTAATTCATGGTGATCTTTGTGATTTGCAAAATAGAGTTCTCAAAGAAATGATGAACTCTATGTTATCCTACTTAGGATTGAGTGATGGATTTTGGGTGAAGCCATGTTAACGGCTTGTTACTTATTGAATCGAGTTCCCAATAAAAGGAACAAGATTACCCCATATGAACTTTGGTTCAAGAAAAGGCCTACCTTGAGCTATATTTGAGTTTGGGGTTGTCGGGTGGTTGTTCGACTACCCGAACCCAAAAGGAAAACCCTTGGTGAGAAAGGTATTGACTGCATCTTTATTGGATATACCGAGCATTCCAAAGCCTATAGGTCCTATGTTATTGAACCTAATCATTCTATAGCGATTCAAACCATTATAGAATCGAGAGGTGCATTATTTGATGAGACTAGATTCTCTTCAATACCTAGACCGAAGGACATAGTTTCAAGTACTAGTGGAACTAGTGAGGTTGAAGAACAAGCAATTGTTCCAACTGAATCTCCGATGTTTCAAAGGAGCAAAAGAGGAAGGATTGAAAAATCATTTGGTCCCGATTTCCAGTTATACTTGGTAGAGGGATCAAGATATGATATTGGGTCACAATTCTCTTATTGTTATAGTATTGAGGAGGATCCAAAATCAGTTGATGATGCTATGAAGTCTCAAGATGTTGCTTTCTGGAAAGAAGCAATAAATGATTAGATGGACTCCATCGTGGGGAATAATACTTGGGTATTATCGGACCTGCCACCAGGTTGTAAACCTTTGGGATGGAAGTGGATCTTCAAAAGGAAGATGAAAGCTGATGGATCAATTGACAAGTTCAAAGCTCGATTAGTAATCCATGACTTTAGACAATGGGAAAGCATCAATTATTTTGATACCTATGCCCCGGTTGCAAGGATCTCCACGATTAGATTGTTGATAGTATTATGAGCTATTTACAATTTAGTGATTCACCAAATCGATGTCAAAACGACATTCTTGAATGGTGACTTGGAGGAGGAAGTTTACATGAAACAACCAGAAGGTTTTGTTATGCCCGGGATGGAGTAAAAGGTGTGTAAACTTGTAAAATCATTGTATGGGCTGAAACAAGCACCCAAACAATGGCATCAAAAATTTAATGAGGTTGTCTTGTCCAAGGGTTTTATGTTAAACCAAGCGGACAAATGTGTATATAGCAAATTTGACACATCTGACAACGTAGTAATCATTTGCTTATTCGTTGACAACATGTTGATGTTTGGCACTGACAAAAATCAAGTTGAAAAAACCAAAGAGTTTTTGTCATCGAGTTTCTCCATGAAAGATATGCGAGAGGTAGAGTGATCCTTGGAATAAGGATCAAGCGTGAGAACAAAGGGACTGCAATTATGCAATCTTATTACATTGAGAAAGTATTAAAGAAATTTAATTGCTTTGATTGTTCTCCGGTGAGTACTCCATTTGATCCGAGTGTGAAGCTTATGCCCAACTCGGGTGAAGTGGCGTCACAACTTAAGTACTCAAAGGCTATTGGATGCTTGATGTATGCCATGACAAGCACTAAGCCGGATATCGCTTTTGCCATACGAAAGTTGAGTAGGTTTACTAGTAATCCCAATATTCATCATTGGCAGGCGATAAGACGAATATTTAAATAGTTGAAGAAAACCGTTGATTATGTTTTGTCATATGTAGGGTTTCCTTCGATATTAGAGGGATATTCGGATGCAAGTTGGATTACCAACTTAGAAGATCACTCTTCTACGAGTGGTTGGGTATACTTGCTTGGGGGAGGTGCCATCTCATGGGCATCCAAGAAGCAAACTTGCATCACGAGTCCAACTATGGAGTCGGAATTTGTGGCATTAGTCGCTGTCGGTAAATAGGCGGAGTGGCTAAGGAATTTAATCCATGAAATTCCGTTATGGCCAAAATCAATATCACCCATTTCTATCCATTGTGATAGTGCAACTACTTTGGCTAAAGCTTATAGTGAAGTATATAATGGAAAGTCTAGACACTTAGGTGTTAGACATAGCATGATTCGTGAGCTAATCACGAATTGGGTGATTTCGGTTGAATTTGTTAGGTCACAACAAAATCTAATGGACTACTTGACGAAAAGGTTGGCTAGGGACTTGGTTCACAAGTTGGTGATACAAATGGGATTAAAGTCCATCTAAATCTCTAACGGTGAGATACCCAATTCCCTTATAATACAACGTTAGAAGTTGAATTCAATGGAAAGCTCACTCTAAAGGATTGGAGCACAAGATAATCATCCCAAGGTATGTGCTCGGTACTGCAAGTGAAGGAGGTAATAGTTCTTTCTAAAAGTGCATGTGCTGGTTCATGACGAAAGGAACTACCTATATGAGTGTGAAGTGTGGCCGCTTCAAGAAGCTTGGACTTGGCTTTGTATGCACTCACGAATGGATAAGGACACATGGCCTGTTATAGTGTCAAGTTTAAACTTTAGAGAATTATTTAAATTCATGTGTATGTCATTTTCTGGTACTCAAATGGGTTGAAGGGTTCAATCCATAGGACACCCGGATTCTCGATTATTTGAAATGTGTAATGTACTAAAATGAAAATTCAATGTTCTAGATATTTTCATTTATGCATGAGTTTGTTTTTCTATATTAACCTTTGTTTGTGAATCAAGGATTGCACTAAAATGGGGGAGGAATGTTGGTGATTTTAGTGAAATCATCGGTTCGTTTTAGATAATTGGATTCAAAAGATAATAATGGGGGTTGGTAGCTAAGCTATAACATGAGCTAGGAGGTGTGAAGTGCACACTCGTTTAAGCTAACTAGAACTTGGGATTATTGGATGGTTATGTTTGGCGAGTTACTAAGTGGAAAATGGTTGTGCATGACCCATGCGTTTTTCCTCTTGTAAATGGCACGACCCGTGTGCGTTTTTGTTCATAAAACAAGCACGGGCCGTGAGTTTGCCGACAGAAGGTTTTGCACAACCCGTGTGTTTTTCTCTTGAAAATGGCACGGGTCATGCGTTGTTGTTAGAAGGTTTTGCACAACTCGTGCGCTTTTCCTCTTGAAATTGGCACGGGTCGCGTTGCTTCGTTAGTTTTTTAACTGATATAAAATTTTGTAACCGCCGCTATTAATGTCCAACAATCAAACTCATTTAATGGGGATTTATTATCATTGTTAATACGAGGTCGGTTACGGTTCTCTATGTGTTTAAATAGGATCGATTTCTTCCTAAATCGATATCGAGAATTGAGATTATCCTCAAGTGAATTTCGTGATACACGGGCATAATAGGGTCGAAATATCACTTAAGGAAAACGATCTCTCTCGCGATCTCAAATTCTTTATCCGAGTTCTAATCACTCCTTGTGTCCCTCGATTTTCTGCACCCTCCCCGACATGATTTTTACCTTCAAGGCTGCCCTAATCAAAACAAATTGAGAGAGATTGGTTCAATGGGAATTGAAATCTAAAAAATTGAGAAAATCTTTGCAAGACAGGAAGAGGGGAACAATGTCAGAGGAATTGGGGGGGGGGCATCAACAACTGAGGAGGGGAAGCGGGGATGCATCGACTAAGAATAAGGGAAGAAATCTCCATTTAAGGTTATTTTTGGAAGAGTTGTGGTTGATTTGATAAAGGATGGGGCCAAGGGCTGACCGTAAAACATCTATATATGATTGAGCGAATAAGTTATCTATACCATTAAGTTCATTAAGTCACAAACAAACATCCCTAACATGTTAAATCCAAATTGATTTCATCAAGGGTGTTTTTCTTGTGTTGGGTCATGCCTGTCGAGAAAACTTGTTTAGTTTCTTTAAGATGATGTTTTGCACGAGCTTAATAAATTAAAAGTACCTAGGGTGTTCATTGGTGAAAAACTGACCGTGAAAACTTTAAAAAGGCTTAATTTTAAAGAAAAGTTTTCAAAAAATAAAACATTACCTATTTTAAATCGGTATTACTTTATTAATGTAAGAACTTGTAATACTGTTAGCTCTCGAAGATAAAAATGTAGTATAAAACAAACTGTGGGACGGGTGAATACACTAAATTTAAAAGTTCAATAATAATTTGTATTATTAACATTTCACTTTACAAACCAATAAATTAATTATTGTGGAGATAAATAATGAAACAACTAGTGATAAATAGCCTAAATAGTTTCAACCCTTGACAAATATCAATAAGGATCACTCGTACAGTGGATATCTACCTCAATCCTAGAATGTGTTCTACCCAAATGGGAAGGAAGTAAGGCAATCTCTAAGATGCAGCTGGGTGTAATATTCCGCGATGTACACGGAAATAATAAGCAAATAACTGGATTGATTAACGTTTTCTAGACATCTATCCAAGTCAAGATTTTGTTCCATTGTTTTTTTTTTACCTTTTTAAGCATTTAGCAAATCAAGAGAAGTAAAACCCTAGAAAGTTATGTTGGAAGCCGCTAAGTTTCATGCAATGATCTTTGGGTTTGAGATTGAGTTTGTGTTTGAAGGTCATATTTAAAGTTTTGTTGAAGGCATATAATGGAATTGTCATCAACAAATTTCATATACAAGTAAATATACAATTTTTTTTCTTTTCTCCTCATTGTGTTTATTTAGTGCTGGTTCTTAATTTCATGTGTTTATTTGATTCGCTACATACGTGTACCGTTTCCTTGCTTTTCTTTTGATTCGTCCTGTTTGATTTAGTGTATAATGTGTTCTTTTTTACACCAACGTTATTTAGATTTTTTTTCATTCGATTAGTTGTTTCTTTGATCATGATACATCCTCTCTGTGAGTTTTCTTTGGTTTTACATACAATAAATTGGTATTTGAGTATGCTAGAAAAATTAAGCTATATCAATGAATCTATTGTGTTTGATTTTTTGAAAATTTTGTATTATTGGAAAAAATAATAGCAAATCACTCATTTATTAGATTAATGTATATGATATGTTTTTGAACACCTGGAGATGTTTATTACAAATCTTTGTGACACTAGAAAATTGTGATATTCATTCTAAGTTGACCAAAATCTAGTGTTTTTCAAATCGGTATTGTTTTAGACGAGAACATCGCAATGATTTTCAGTAATTCATATAAAATCTACTTTAAGTCCGATTGAGTTAATTCTTGATTCTTTGGAATCACAGACGTTTGTCTAAAAATTTGATTTAGATATAGTTTCCTAAAACCTCTTGAAGTATGAAATGAGAAAATGTTGGAGTTTTAAACATGTACAGTGATGAAATAAATATGTTGGTTTAGAGAAGTTGTTGTTGTACGATACTTAGTCTACGTTCGGTTTTCAATTCACTACATGTTGGTTTGAAATCCTTCATAAATGAGTCCTCCTAAGAGTTCGAACACAAAGTTGTGTTATTGGTTAACAAAACTCATATTGTTTGTAACTTGAGCAACTAAATTGTGTTATAAAAAAATATGAAGCTTCTGAGGTTTAAGGTCAACATTCTTGTATTTTAAAACGCGTTTTAACTCGTTTTGATAATACATATTAATTGTTACCCATTTCAATGTGATCAAATGTGTAACACCCGTAAAATCCTAAATCTTTTGTGACATGCTTAGACTTTAGTTATCACATAATTCTTCCCTTTGGTGCACTCGTTATAGTTGTAATTAGTTACCTAGACCTATCGTGTCAACCCAAGTGCCGTCCACCCTTCGCGAGCAATCTTTTGGGGCTCGGTACCCTTTCGGCGATAGTGACAGCAAGAGTGCCTTTGGGCACAATCGCCCTGTCACAGTCGCCCGAGCCTAAGAGCTCATGATACTTGTTGAGCGAAAGTGACCGCGAGAGTGACATATGTCACAATCGCCGGGGGCCTCCCAAACTCTCGGTACAGATTCCGAGAGTGCCCCTGGCACAATCGCCCGCGACGTCTAACGGGTTTAAAACCTCTTTTTCACCATTTTCTCACATTCTCACTTACAAAATTAGATTTTTATTAGAGAGGAAACCCTAAGGGCGATTTTTATCCACTCCACACCTCTCCCTTCATTGATTGCAAAGCTTTGGTGGTTGGAATCATCAATAGAGCTCCAAGGTCTCTAGAAGCATTTATTGGAAGGTGATAGTAAAGATTCAAGACTCTAGACCTCAAATCTTCCTCTCCTCAACCTTATAGGCTTTGGTTTCTTTTCTAGGCTTTAACCAAAACCTAGATAGTGAGTGTTCTAAACCTTTATAAATGAGATACATGTTATTATTTGCATAAATATTTAAATTGCTCTATCATATGAAATTAAGGTTTTCTCATGATTATTTATTTGACCTAATGTTGTCATGAGTATGAAGAGTTAACTTTGGGAGGAGGAAGTACATATATGTTGGTAATATGAATAAGTTGAAGAATGAGATTTATTCCCATACAACTCTATGATGTGGTTACTTAAATTGTTGGGAAATATTCCTATTGTAGATGCACTTTATTTATGGTTATATGCATATAACTGTATGGTTTGTAAGGGAGTTGTGTTCCTTGCATTTACTTGTTTGTGGACATGAATATTGGACCATATGATGTGCATCGGTATTGTTTATACTTCATAAGGGCAAAATTGCTTCTTTGGTTACAAATGAGTTGTGTGGATGAACCAAGTCAAATAGGCACTAGGAGGACATAGTCTTGGGCGCCACAGTGTTGGTATGTGCCTAGACCTCCGCCACTTGGGGCAATGCCTATGTTGTATCCTCGGGTGTGTCGGGCCTTATGGTGTCACTTATGAAAGTGGACACTAGGGTATCTCGTCTCTTGGGTGTAATTTGATTGGTGTTATGGGTCTCCCCACATTGATTCTAATTATGGTTATGTATAACGGTGGAAACTATGTAATTTGCCATTTATGCATCTATCACTTGTCATTTAACCTCACTAGGCTTTTTGGCCTAACACTTGTTTGGTGTTTACTTGTATCTTAGGTTCTAGTGCCGGTTTAGGCGGTCTCATGTGAGCTTGGGGAGTGCAAGTGGGTGCACATTTTTGTGAAGACTTTGTTGGACTATAGACGACACCCCTTTTGTAATCTTATTTCTGCTTAAGAAATTAGATTAATAGGTTGCCTTTATTTCCTTTATAATTACAAACTGTAATTAAACAGGTATTTGTATTTCCCCATTTTTGGGAGGCTCATGCTATGGCATTTTAAATACCATATTTCCATTTTCCGGAAATTTTTGTTATCCCATTTTTGGGGTGGTACAAAATGTCTTGTGACACATTTTGTAGTTATGTGTTAGGGTATAGCGAGCTACTAATCATATATGATTTTGTACGTGAATCATATATGATTTTGTACGTGAATCATATATGATTTTGTATTAATTTGGCCATTCTCGTGTTTTCTTAAATAGATATTGTTCTCGTATAAACCCACCTTTGTATGTATAATATATATATATATATATATATATATTCCAAATGTGATTAAAGTATGAAACTCATCGTGACTTCAAGAATCCCCTCCCCCGGTCGTGACTTCTCCAAGAAAATAGGGACAGTCAGTCGCTTATCTCTTCTCCGACAACAAAAGGACGGTTACATCTGCCTTATCTGGCAACACAAGGTCGATCTCCTCCCCCTCTCCCATCCTGCTCTATTGTAACACCTGTAATTTTGGTAAGTAAATATCACCTGAACATTTTTATAACTTGTAAATGGCGGAATTTATGTTGGGAAAAAGTCGAGTTTTGGGGCATATTTTTTATAACTTGTAAATATCACCTCTCCCATCCTGCTCTATTGTAACACCCGTAATTTTGGGAGTGTTGGCATAAAAAAAAGTCGAGTTTTGGGGCTTGGTACGAGTCCGACTACAATGCCCGACGACTATGATAATGTCATAGTCGCACTGGCAAAGTCGCAGGCAAGTTTTAGTCCACGGTACACTTTGAGCACAATGCCATGGCAAAGTCGCATGTCAATGTAGCACGGGTGTACTAGACTTGTTAAAAGTCGGATTTTCATCCCCATTCTTCATTTCCTCATAACTCTCTCATTTCTAATCCATTTTTGGCGATTCAAGTTGCTATGGTTTTGTTTTTGAGAGATTTTAAAGGGTAGATTGTTAGGTTTTGGGAATATATAAGAGTATTTGTTGTTGGATTGGAAGCAAAGATCAAGAGCCAATCATCAGCACCTCCACCCCCCCCCCGACAGTTTATCATAAGTAATGGCGCACCCTGTTGAAGTATTTGGTGTTGGATTAGAGAACTCACCTGGTAAGCCGAACCCTGACACACCCAAGAGCAACTTTCAGGAGGACCGAGCTCCTACATTAGTTAAAATTGCTCACGGTTAACTCTTACCAAAAAGTCCTGAACAAGTTAACAATTTTCAATCCTTTGAAAAGCCTAATTCCACCAGCTTAATACAACCTTATTTATATAAGAGCCTAAACAAGAGACCTAACCCAAAACTACTTCTTGAACCTTATCAGCAATTGACAGATTAAGATAAATACAAGATAACTCTCAATGAGATGTCCTTATCGTAATAAGATTCCTTCCCAAAATAATATCGATCTCGGGATTTATGGAAACTCTCGATTCTCTCTAAATGCAAGGGCCTAAGACCTGACCCAAAAAGAGAATTTAAACAAGGTTGGGCCATTGGCCGCCAGAATTGGGCCTGACGCCCGTGCCCTGCACCGCTGAGCTTCTCGCTCGAGTCTGGATGCTAACTCCCAGGTGGAGCCGATGATGAATCCCGGTTCCCCGGTTGAATGGTCCCGACTACATCACACCCGGGTGATTCCGGATAAGGGAACTCACGGTCGATCCGAGTAGGAAACACCTGATCGGGGGCGTTACCCCCGAGCCTACGGGAAAACAGCAACGGCGATACTAGGAGTCACGAAGGCAACCCCATCGATTTCCTACATAGCTTAGAATCCAAATTTTTACATTCAAAGTTATGGTTTTCTCTCAAAAATCTTACATCAAAATAAACCCAAACATCACTCAAGTTCTCAACAAGATTCGATTCTATTAACTCCCAAAATGGGATTTCGCACAAGGAGTCTTCTTCTAGGCTAAGATTTCTAAATGATTAATGGTTAGATTACTTACCTCTTGAAGAAGAAATACCCTTAGTAGAATGTTTTAATTCTTTGGCAAAGACTCCATCTAGATTAACAATCTCCAGCAAAAGGGCTTCTCCCTTCTCTTTTCCCTTTCTCATTAACCGCCCACACCAAAAAATGAAAGAAACGAAGGAGTCTGGGGTTTTATTTCTTTTTTTATGGAAAACTACAAAAAGGACCTCTATCTTCATAATTTCACACAATACACACCATCTAATTCACACGTGGGTGAGGTGAAGATAACGATCATTACAACACTCCCCCCCTTTAAAAGAATTATGTCCCCGAAATTTCCTTGTCGAAAATATACGGGTACTTGATCCTCATCCCCGATTCCAACTCCCATGTTGCTTCTCGCCCTTTGCGAAACTCCCACTAAACCTTCATTAGGTTAATCTCCTTTGTCCTCGAACGTTTGTCTTTCTGATCGATGATCGGCTAGTGTATTGCTTTCAGATCAAAGATTGTTGATTTATGGGTGCAATTGGTTATTAACAAATTTGTATCTTAATGCTAATTGTATTTTACTCGCATAAGAATTTAGAGACACCCACGATTACGTGCTTTAAAATATGCTTTACTGAACCATGTTTGTTAATTTATAAGAAAATAATTGCAGTTAATTAAATTAAGCAACACAAAGAATTAAAGAACCTAATCGAACCAAAGAGTTGCTCAACTTTAATGTCTTTTCTCTGAGAATATGTGGAACCCCATTAGATTACTCTTATATAGGTGGAATGGTCCACGTCTAGCCGATGTGGGACTCTTTAACATTTTCTATTACAAAATTCATGTCAATAAATCATGGCGATTTAAATTGACAAGAATTTCATTGCAAGCAATTGAAGTAAACAGGGGCAGAAATCAAGAAACCTACCAAACTACGTAAAGTATTATCCAATTTTATTTACCAGATGGCATGATTTTTGGTTGAGTTGGTTAACAGTGATTCTGAAAAAGGACTCAACATTTCTGCTCATGCTTGAAAGCCTAAAATGAGTAAGGTCCCATGCTAATTAGGAAATTATGTTCCATTTGGTTACAGTGTTCATGAAATCTACCTACCTTCAAGAAGTTAATCGATATGTTAAATTACTTTGACGTTGCAGTTAGGTAATCAATATACTTGCTTCCCATTCAATCTTCTGCTCTTGTAAAACTCACACTTGCGCCTCTAAATCATGCTCCCTAGTGCTATAGTCCCATGAGATTGCAGGCTTAACCAAGAAACTAGTCATATAAATTATTTGACTATGAGTCAAATAAGTTGAATGTCATTTAATAATGGCAAAGGGAAACTTATGAATCAAAATCAATAGCATCAATAAGCAGTAATGACAACAGCAGGCAAATAGATAATTCTAACTTCAAATTTTTGCCAAATAAAGGAAACGACGCAATTTTCAAGAGCCAACCACAATGGAAATTGTTGCAATTTTGATAGTAACGAGGGAGCATAATTAAGACATTAATGAAAACTTAAAACAACAGGTTCAACAAATTTTATGGGGCAGTATTTGTATTCTGTTTAATAGGACAAAATTTGTCACAGTCGTTGAATTAAGTTCTATTAACTAAAAGAATGTTGAGACAAATATGCCACTTATTAGCCACATTCGAACCTCCCCTCAAATCTCTAAACCCATAATTTATCCTTACCCTTGAATCTTATCACCACACACACATCGCCCAACTCAACAAGACCCCAAAACACATCATGACTTACGTGTCTACCTTGGCCCGCAATGCCACCAACTTGTCCACACAGTTACCATACCCCAATAACACTGTAGACCAGACTCCCACGATCATGTGCAAACATACCCAATCCTACCTCCACATTCACATGCATTAATATAAACCCATTCTATCTCATGACCTCATCTCCTCTCAAATCCAACAGAACCACAACCCGAAATTTCTCGATATAATCCATACACCACTTTGATGGTGCTAAATACTTCATCCCTTTACAAAAAACTAAAACACCGCAAGGAAAAACACTCCTTCGAGCATCAATCTTCTAATACTATAACGTTCCCCATGATTATCCAACATCCGCCAAGAATACACCTTCCCTGATGACCTACTACCTCTACGAACACTACGGTAAATTCTTAAATCCAACTCCTAACAATGCCCTTACTCGGAACATCTTAAACAACTTCTGACCTCAATTATAAAAGGAACAACATGATGACACTTCCACAATATCTCCAACAACAAAATTTTCTAATGCCATCTATCTTTCCCAAACACACTGCACTTAGTTTTGCATTTCACTATCCTCACCTAAAGGAGGTTCAAGGTTTACTTGGTACGAGGTCTAACTTACAAGACCATTCCACAAACTTAGGCTCAATCCCCTTTAACCTTTCATTTCAGTAGCTCAACTCTACTTCAAGTACGACCATTCACTAACATCAGTACCTTGACGACTTTAAGTCTTTTGCCCCAGACACGACCATTCACTGACAACAGCATGCCTTGCCGAGCAAGGTTTCGAACTACTATAATACCATCAATGTCAAAGTCCATTTTCGACGCTTTCAACATCCCCCTCTCATCCTTAATAAGAATACCGGAAACATAAATCATCTATCGATAGCTTGACCGACACCTTCCTCACTTTCAAACCCTTCCTTATCCCTAAATCCAACAATTCCCACGACCTAATAAGTTCATAGCCTTCATGCATGACGACTCGATAATTTAAAATTCATTTCTCATAATTAAACATTAAAAGGAAAAACACTTGAAAACATCTTAAGAACACATAACTCAACACCCTCATAACTTCAAAACCAAGCACAATGGTCTCGAGAATCCATCGTGCTCAACCTTTCGGTAAAACATTACCTTGACCAGCTGTAACGATATCGCGACACCCGTAATATGGAAAGAAATCTTCCCTATAGGACTAGAAAAAAAATTCTGAACAAAACCACTTGCACAAATTAAAAAAAATGTTCTCACACTCATTTATAATATATGAATGTCTCGAAACTCCTTTTTGGGTATAAAGGCTTCTTGCCAAATGTGTTCATGGTTTTCGCAACGACTTTTTTTTACCTCCACATGAAAAGAAGTGATATATTTCACACATTGCTAAGTTTAAAGAAAATTTTTATTATGCAACGAAAATAAGTTTGTCTTTCCTCTTTAAACACATTCTTGCATGCGTCGAATTATTTCCAAAACATGAAATTAGTTATGTATGCATCTACTTTTAAATCATGACGAGCACTCGTAATACCTTTAAAGACACACTACATGGACTCACTTGCAATTGAAGGCTATTCACTCAGTCGAGGTCAATCGCTGAATCCACACACTATCACTGGCGCCCTACCTTTGACTAAAGGTCGCTTCCTTGTCCTAGCATCCACTTGACGTACAGGTGTTTCACAACCTACCTGTTTGATCTCCTACAAAGTTACCCACTTGACAATGAGCTACAGACCATACAATTTCAATCTTTGGCCCCTAAGGATCAATGAACCACCAAATTCTCTTCACATTCCGCCCCTTCAATAATTTAATTCATCCCAATATCATCCCTCCAACAACATTGCCACTCTGTCGTTGATCTGATAGTCATAAACTCACTTCCTCTACTCGTCTTTGAGCTGAAGCTTTCAAAATCCTAACCCAATCTTCATCTCCTGTCCGAAATGATTGGCACAACAACTCCCAGCATGGGGACTCACCAGGACTAAGAGTTTACCCTTAATCATTCAGTCACTTAATCCGAACTCATGAAATTCTAATTTTGGTTGAACTAAAATCGTCCTGAACTATACCCCGTGCAGGGTGTCCTCAGATATACCAAGATCAACGTCACACATTACAATAAAACCATTGCTAACGCCGCAAGGCCAGGACTTTGCTTCATGCTACCCCCTTCCATTAATTGTCTCCTCGATAACACTCTTTTGGTCATGAAGAAAACTAAACTATCCGTACAAAACTACCACTCTATTGACAACTACACACAATAAGGCAATTTAAGTTCATACATGTACCCGTAAATTCACAATTACACTGGCCAGGTGTAATGTAAATTTACCTTACATGACAGCACCATCTACCTTATAATTAGTGCACTTAGAGTGATCTTACTAAAGGCATCTACATCTTGGTTGTGTCCCCTCTACCCCATAGTTTAAGTTTAGGCCCCTCTGGTCACCTAAATCCCTTAAAATGTGGCTCTGATACCAATTGTAACAACCCAAATCCACATAATCGCAAATAATAGATTATGTTTGAAAAGCGAGGGTTAGACCAGGTGGTCTAGTGAATTTCCTCTCGAAACAGTTTAAACGCTTTATAACTTTAATTCATCAAACGAACACAATTTAACTATACAGAAGAATTTTAAAGAATTAATATCATAAACGGTACCAGCACTATATCACATCTCTCATCACCCTCTCGTGATGTTCATACTTGGGCCCCCCAGTAGATGCCGTCACCGTGTGCTCAAGAAACGAATTCAGGGCACACGGTTGAACCCCCCCCCCCCGGTGGGCGGTTTCTCATAAGCAATGGAGCACATTCCACACAATGTAACCAAATTTCACATATCACAACAATCAACAGAAATAGATGTTTAATAATTTAGTACGCACGATATTTCACAGATCCAAAAATAGCATGCCTCAATTAAAGAAAAACATGATGAGAATGATCACAAAACTCACTTTCAGTTTATAGTAAAATTGGTAAAATTGGTTAGAGAACTCACCTGGTAAGTCGAACCCTGACACACCCAGGAGCAACTTTCAGGAGGACCGAGCTCCTACATTCGTTAAAATTGCTCACGGTTAACTCTTACCAAAAAGTCCCGAACAAGCCGACAATTTTCATTCCTTTGAAAAGCCTAATTCTACCAGCTTAATACAACCCTATTTATATAAGAGCCTAAACAAGAGACCTAACCCAAAACTACTTCTTGAACCTTATCAGCAGTTGACAGATTAAGATAAATACAAGATAATTCTCAATGAGATGTCCTTATCGTAATAAGATTCCTTCCCAAATAATATCGATCTCGGGATTTATGGAAACTCTCGATTCTCTCTAAACGCAAGGGCCTAAGACCCGACCCAAAAAGAGAATTTAAACAAGGTTGGGCCATGGGCCGCCAGAACTGGGCCTGGCACCTGTGCCCTGCTCCACTGAGCTTATCGCTCGGGTCTGGATGCTAACTCCCGGGTGGAGCCGGTGATGAATCCCAGTTCCCCGGTTGAATGGTCCCGACTACATCACACCCGGGTGATTCCGGATAAGGGAACTCAAACTCGATCCGAGTAGGAAAATTCGATCGGGGGTATCACCCCCGAGACTACGGGAATACAACAACGGCGATACTAGGAGTCACGAATGTAACAACCAAGATTTCAAACCAAAAACATACCATAACATAAATCCAATATCAAAGGTTTACATCCGCAAAACAAGAATTTAAACAACAAAAGTCTTAACTACAACCAAGAGTTCTAAAATTAAACGGTAAATGAACTGAACTAAGTCTTCACTCTAGCCCGGTAACAACTCTAAACCTTCTCTTTCCCTTTCCCAGAAGCACTACCTGCGTTTCTCCCTGAAAATGGGTTTTTAGATTTAAAAAAAACGAGGGTTAGACCGTAAGGTCTAGTGAATTTTTGACAAACGTTCCGATTTAATAAACATTAACAGTTGTAACAAATGATGATAAATAACAAACCATGAAATACAAATAAATACAACAATTTATCAGAAGTCAACTTCCAAGTTGTGTTTCAAGCGGGGAACACAATGATCAGTTGTGTCTCTATTTCCCATTACTATGTGTACATCTACGATCAGGGCCCAAGCAGACTCCCCTCTCGTCTCGGGGCCCAAGCAGACTCCCCGCTCACATCGGGGCCCAAGCAGACTCCCCGTACACATGTGCAGGAAACAAATTCCACACACATTGGTATAGTGAGATTTCTGTGATCACAGAAATTCCAACATCTCCCAAATTATATATTTAGCACAGAAATTCATATATAAATTTTAAAATAAGCAGTTAAAATTGCGAGAACATTTTACAACATAACATTAGTTAATCACAGTTCTCATACATCCCAATTTTAGTTTAAAACATTTCAAAAGGTTAAGAGTTTGAAGAGTCAGAAACTCACCTGCTTGCAACGACGCACCCCTAGTTAAGAATTTCTTCCCTACAAATAAATAACGAAAAAAATAAAGAGATTAACTAAATGAACTGACCAAGAAAAGAACCACAGACTCAATCTAATCCTGAATCTCGGCTCCTCCCTGAACCCCTGGACTCTACTCGACCGAACCCTCCTTGACCGGACCCTACTCAACTGGATCCTTCCCCGGGGTATGGTTGACCGGGTTTTCCCCGGTTTCCGGCGCCATCCGGTCCCCGACACCACATGGCTTCCCCCGGTCTTGGCATCGCCCAGGTCGCCCCCGGGGTTAGCTCGACCGGGACTTCCCCCAACCCCCGGTACCAACCGGGGTACCTGCAAATCTGCAGCGCCTAAACCACAATCGATGAAAAACCTACCTAACCCAAATCCTCCACTTGATTTCTTACCTCTTAAACTACAAGAAATCCAATAAATTAATATTTAACAACATTATCTTAGATCCCAAACTAACATTAACTTGAGAACAATCCTAATCTTAAACAATTAGGAATTTAAGGGTTTAACATCAGACCACCCCCAAATCAAATTCTAATTTAAATCTCTTCCAACACACAAATCAATTGATGGATTTATTAGGATTTATAACAACAATTTTATCCAAATTACACATACAAGATTGGTTTTAAATCTCCAAAATAATATCCAGCATAACTCTATGAATCCCAATCTCAAATGCCCACAATCCAATCCTAGACTAAAAAAGAAGGTGTAGGAAGCCATTAAAGAGAAGACTAAAGATAGAACTAACCTTTTTAGATGACGATTTCTTCAAACTCCACCGTGCTCTTAAGATCGATGCTTCCAAATTTCCTTGCCCTTACTCCTTCAAACGCCGTCTCCAAGCAATACAGAAAGAATAGGAAAATTAGGGATTTATCCCTTTTTAAGAATTTAACCCCAAATTACTTAATAGTCCCTCAAGTTCCAAAATTCACCCAATAACCCAAGACTTTACAAAGATTTAGATATTTCTACAATTGGTCCTTACAACGAAGGCAACCCCATCGATTTTCTACTTAGCTTAGAATCCAAATTTTTGCATTCAAAGTCATGGTTTTCTCTCTAAAATATTACATCAAAATAAACCCAAACATCACCCAAGTTCTCAACAAGATTTGATTCTATTAACTCCCAAAATGGGATTTCGCACAGGGAGTCTTCTTCTAGGCTAAGATTTCTAAATGAGTAATGGTTAGATTACTTACCTCTTGAAGAAGAAATCCCCTTAGTATATTGTTTTAATTATTTGGCAAAGACTCCATCCAGATTAACAATCTCTAGCAAAAGGGCTTCTCCCTTCTCTTTTCCCTTTCTCATTAGCCGCCCACACCAAAAAATGAGAGAAACGGAGGAGTCTTTATTTCTTTTTTTTTTTATGGAAAATTACAAAAAGCCCCTCCATCTTCCTAATTTCACGCAATACACACCATCTAATTCACACGTGGGTGAGGTGAAGATAACGGTCATTACATGTAACACCCGACCTATTTATTTGGTCTTTGTATAAGACTTGAAGTTAGTAATTGTTGAGGTTATATTTAGGATTTATCTTGAGGTATTTCCAGGTATCGATTTGTAGAGAGATTTTATCCTTTATTTGATGTAATAATGAAATTTTAAATTAGTTGCTCTTTCCAAATTTAGGGTCTTACATCTATCTCTTATTCTAGATCTGATGAAACCCACTGCACCGAGTTTTCTGTTGCCTTGAACACTCGTCCTCCACCCTACACCGAGTTGTTTGTCGCCCTATGCACCAAGCTGTTGGTCACCGACTCATCCCTTCAACGAATCGTGGTCGCCCTTCACCTGTAACCCCTCTACAATTGTAAGGTTTTTGTGGTTTGGGTTCGAGATCATGAAGGGTCGATGATGGCTCTGTGTTTTCCGCACTTACCATCATCTCTCTTATGGGTTTTGTTAGTAATTCAATTTTTAAGGTATGAATGTGTTTTATTTGAGATTGGGTTTGATTTTGAGGTCTAAATTTGGGTTTGATTTTGTTTTTGGTTTTGAGGTTTGAATTTGATTCAGATTTTAGGGTTGGATTTTTGGTGGTGGATAATGGTCGACGACGGTGGTGGCAACTAGAGGAGATGGTCAGAGTTCGGTAACAATCAAAAGAAAAAGTAAAAAGAGTAAACTACAATTTAGGTCCCTGTGGTTTTTATTAGGTAGAAGACAACAAAAAATGTTAAAAAGACTAAAATACCTCTCATCTAACGGAATGTTTTAACGGTCGTTAGAGACAGGGATCAAATCCCGTCATTTTACATACTACAATAACCAATTTCTAATTTCAAAACTGTAAGGACCAAAAGTTTTATAACCACCAAAGCGCAGGGACAGAATTTGTAGTTTACTCAAAATTATATAATATTTTTTAATTTTTATATAAAAACACTATTTTCGACTTTTGGATTTTTTGTAAATTAGAATAATTGTTTTCTTTTGGAGGAGGCTAATTGCACCCATAACTTTACTAAGTGCACCATCATAATTAATTTTCTCCTCACACACATCAACATTAATATCTGTTTTTTACATTCCAAACGTATGAGTTGACCTGATTTTAATATAATTTTGGTGTAAATAACACTCCCCTTCCTTTTTCCTAATGCGATGCAGTGAAAGAAATGAAAGTATCGCAGACATGAAAAGACGTTTCAGATTCTACTTCTTTCCACCTGCGATTTTTAACTCTACTACAATTATACCCATTTACCGCCCCCCCCACCCCCCCCCCCCCCCCAAATGTTCTTTAGAGGTAATTGAAATAAATAAATTCCCTATCCATCCAATGATCCAACAAAATAATAATAATCCAAATATATTATAACCATAATAAAAGGGCGATTAAAATCTAATTTATAAATATCCTACAAGTATTAACGGAAACATAACTTCTTGTTTGAAAAATTAAAATGTCAATTTTTTATTAGTACTAATATGCTTATCACATCATAACTTTGTTTATTAATTTTAATATTTATAATAATACTTTATTTGTTTATGAAAAAAAAATTTAAATCATTTTGAACAGAAAGGTTGATTAACGACAAGCTTGATCGGTCCCACATGAAACATGCTTCTTAGGCCATTCACAGTAGGGGTGAGCATGGGACCAGTACCGTACCGAAAATTTCCGATACCGAAAATGTGGAAAACTCTATACTGAATACCGTACCGATTAGATCGGTACGGTACCAGTTTGGTACCGGTACCGGTAATACTAACGATATTTCGGTACTAATACCCCATCAGTACCAAACCGATTACCGATTATAGGAAAAACATGAACCGATTACCGTACCGAAATACATGGGACGGTCAGGGCCGGCCCTGAGCCTAGGCCAGTGGGGCGACGGCCCAGGGCATCAAAAATCTATAGGGCATCATATTTTAAGCCCAAGTCTATTATACATAAGTTTATTTGGGCTTGGGCCTTAATTTTTTTAACTGTTATAAGCCCCAACGGACTCCTACTAGGCTACTACACTGACGCTTCAAAATTCTAGTCGAACGGGACTGACTCTTGGTCTCTAATCTCTTGCTCTCGCTCTCGCTCTCTCAATACTCCCTGTCTCTCTCTCACAATCTCGCTCTCGCTCTCTCAATCGAAAATTCGAAACTATGTCTCTCTCTCACAGTCTCTCTCTCTCTCTCTCTCTCTCTCTCTCACAGTCTCTGTCTCGCTCTCGGCTCTCGCTTTCTTTCGTTGAATCGTGTTTCATCTCAGATTCTCAGGGGGGCAGCAGGCCAGCAACATCGAGATCGAGCCATCGTCCATCGAGGTATTTGATTCTCTATGACTCTATTTAGTATTTAGTATTTACTGTTTTGATTTTTGAGTTTTGAGTGTTTTCTTTTACATTTTACTTTACAGATTAGAGTTTAGAGTTAGAGATTAGGGTTATTGTATTGGGTATTTGGGTTAAATCATGAATGATTGAATGATTGAATGGATTATTTATTTGTTTTGTTGTTGACTTGTTGTTATTTTGGTTTGAATGATAATGACTGAATATGAATGTTATTATGTTTATTGGTTGCAGAAATTAGAGTTGCTACTATAATTATTCAACTTCTAGGCTTCAACAACAAGTTTGGCAATTTCAACTAAATCAGGTGTTATCCTTCTGATCTCTACTAATATTACTTGTTTAGTTGTTTAAAATATGTATCCTCGATCACAACCCTCGGGTGCTCAAAATAGAAAACGAAAAAAAAGACAAGAAGAAATTGCTCAATCTATGCGGGGTTCTTTAAATAAGTTTATTGTTAGACAACCAAATATTTGTGATTAAAATGTTTGTGATGCAAATGCTTTTGATGCGAATGTTTGTGATGCAAATGCTTTTGATGCGAATACTTGTGATAAAAATGCTTTTGATGCGAATGTGAATGTTTATGATGAAAATACTTGTGATGTGAATGCTTGTGATGATAATACTTGTAATGCTAATGCTTGTGATGGAAATACTTGTGATGAAAATGTTTGTGATGCAAAAGAAAATGCTTGTGATGATATCAGTTTGAATATATTTGATCCAAGAGTTTGGGATATGTTAAATTCAAAAATGAAAGACTTGTTTGTCGCAAAAGGACCTATTAGGGAAACTAACATCAATTTCCCTAAAGATAATATAGGTAGACACTTCTCGAATGATTTTTATGTTCGTAAGATACGCAATGGTGATTGTCATGATAGAAAGTGGCTTGTTTATTCGAAAGAGCTTGATAAAGTCTTTTGTTTTTGTTGCAAACTTTTCAAAGATGGTCGGTCACAAAGTCAATTAGCAAGTGTTGGATTAAATGATTGGAAGCATCTTGGTCATAGATTAAACCTTCATGAAAATAGTCCCGACGTGTATCATTTTTGTTTTAGTTAATAAAGACCCGGCGTGGGGATGAGCCGCCTAGCTTGACTAGGTTCCAAACCCCTTTAAATTGTTTTTTCGTTTGCGTAATAAAGGGGCATTTTTTTGCCTTTCGCCATGGGCATCCAAAAGCTCAGGACCGGCCCTGGGGACGGTCCGGGATCGATACGATACAGGTACGGTATCGGTTCGGTATCGGGATTTGAGACTCCTTGCTCACCCCTAATCCACAGCGCAGTGACAAGTTCATGAGCCACGCGGATGGTCCATGGACTTTACAAGAAAAGGTTTATGTCATTGCAATACATGGAGGTTCATGCCACATCAATGGAGTGGTTCCTCTGTGAGGACCGCTCCTTGTAATTAAAAAATATTGTGTTCCATTTTTTTTATAACTTAAAGATCAATCAATAAAAAATTAATTAATTAATTTTCAACTTTTTACCAACATAAATTAATTACAACTTTCAACTCCACAAATTAATTACCAATTTTACCTATATCATTTCAAATTAATTACCAATTTTACCTATATCATTTCAAATTACATCTAATTACCAATTTTACCTATAAAAACATTACCTATATCATTTCAAATTACATCTTCCTATCTTCAACTATTTCAATTTTTTACTCTCTTTCAGTATGGATTCTAACCATAAAAATTATTTTACGATTTTGTTGAACTCACCCGTCAATGATACAAGTTCACCAAATATAACAAATAGACAAATTCAACCGAATTTTCTACCGTATCCATTTGTGAATGGAACAAAATATAATAAGAGATGACTCCAGGCCATTCGTGGTCGCCCGGGGATTAGTCGGTGCGCATAAGCTGGCCCAGAAACCCACGGTTATATATATATATATATATATATATATATATATAGAGAGAGAGAGAGAGAGGGGTGTTCAAATGCAACCCTTTTACAGTGTGCAACCCCATGCAACCTCTCTATCCACCACTCATTTTATTTTCACTTTTTTAATTAAAAAAGTGAAAATAAAATGAGTGGTGGATAGATGGGTTGCACCATGTAAAAGGTTGCATAATAACCTACCCCTATATATATATATATATATATATATATATATATATATATATATATATATATAATAAGGGATATTATCTTGGTGACGACATATATCCGGAGTGGGCTACGATCGTGAAAAGTTGTTGTAACTTTTAATTATTATGACTTATTATTGAAGTTTTAATTATTGTCTTTTGTCTTTTAATTATTATAAGTGTATTTTAATTATTGTCTTTTAATTATAAGTGTATTTTAATTCTGTGTGTTAGGAGGTTAAGAGTAAGACTCTGGTTCGGTATCTGTGTGTGTACTGATTTTCCGTTGCCCGAAAATCGGCCATTCTTGGACTCTGTAACACCCTAAAAATCCGGGTAATTTTAAAAATTGAAAATACGGCAATATAACATTTGCATTTGTGACAAACCACCCAAAAAGGGTAAAAATGTATGCGTTTACAAAACCTGTATAAGTTGCATGAGAAATCGACAACAAACTAATCTAAACCATTTCTATCTAGATTACATAGGCTGTCAACCCATTTCCAAAAATATAAATAAATTGTTTTAACGCCATGACCCTAAAATATCTATCATCTGTTGATCCAAACTCTCTTAGTGATTTGATAACGACCCTTTTCTGTACTTAGTGAAAATTACGTTTAATATGTATTAGTGTTTCACCATCAGCGATCAGACTGAGTCTGTTCAGTTATCGCTGATAGTCTTTCTTATAAACATTTAATATGTATGTGTTTCACTATCAGTGATCAAACTGAGTCTGTTCAGTTATTGCTGATAGTTCTAATGTAAACAGTAACGTAATCCCTGAAGACAAGTCTCGCGTCAACTGATGTTCATAGCTGAATCGAAGACGAAGCTGCTGAACAAAGAGAAGTCTACTAGTGACCTGATGCGGATATCAGTGAAGCAAAGACAACTCTACTTATACGCGAAGGAACATGAGGAAATCTTCAGCGATCGCTGAACTCTTGATGTCTCTGAAGAAAGAGATATTCAGCGATCGAATGATCACAAAGCTTATACTTCAAGTTTTCTTTTGTCTTACCTTGCACAACTCAGTACGATGTGTCAAAACAGACATGCCTCTGCCACAATTCGTACAACAACTCTGTCAACTACACTGTTCATGATCCGGCCGAAAGCATGTCTCCCAAAGTTAGACTTCCAAAGCCAATCAGTGAACGCCACGTGTAAAGTGCCCTGCCATGCATTTAATGCATAGGGTATAAATAGGAAGTTCACCCCTCCATCTGAGGGTGTGCTCAATCCTTGAACTCCAAATAGAAACCTTTGTTTTCTATATTCCTTAATCCCCATTCTCTGAAATTCTTGTGCAACCATCTTAGTGTTTCTTAAGTTTGTTTAGATTGAGTTTGTCTTAATCTTATTCCGCAACAAACTTGTAAATTGTGTTTGATTTATCAATAAACAATTTATTAAACTTTAAATTTCTGTGTTTGTATTCAACCCCCCTCTACAAACTTGTTAAGCACCTCCGGGACCAACAAGTGGTATCAGAGCAGGCTGTTTAATCTGATAAACAAGATCTTGCTTTATTCTCCTCTTTGCTGTTCTAAATGGCACTTAACACAAACACTAACTATTATGATAATGGTTCACTCTCTAAACCTCCTCGATTTAGCAGAGATAACTTTTCTCTATGGAAAAATCGAATGATGCTATTTCTTGAAGGTGCTGATCCTACTATACCTGAGTATATAGAAAATGGACTCTATGAACCTGTTAGAATTATAGCTGTAGTTCCCGCTACTGCCACCACTGAAGCTATCCCTGAACGCTATGTCGTTAAGGAAATAAGACAGTGGAGTGATGAAGACAAAAAGAAGGTAGGCATAGATGCAAGAGCAAAGACCATTATCTCAATAGCTCTGCCTGATGAAGTTTTCCATTCCATCATGCATCTTAAAACTTCTAAAGAAATGTGGGAAACCATTTGTGTTCAATACGAAGGCACCACTGAAATCCAAAAGACTCGAAAGATTAACTTGGTAAGACAATATGAAAGTTTCATCGCTGGTAAGAATGAATCTCTCTCTGACGTTCATCAACGGTTTAACTACTTAATCATTGATCTAAGAACCGTTGGTAGGACCTATTCTAATTCTGAGGTCCTAACAAAATTCTTAGAATGTCTTCCTAAAAGCTGGGACAGTTATTCAATATGTCTTAAGCTGACAAAAGACTTAAATTCTCTTTCTCTCAGCACTCTGTATGGAATATTGATCAACTATGAGCAATCGAATCTCTTAAAGAAGAATCTTGTAAAAGATTCTAAAGACTCCAAAAGCAATCCTGTTGCTTTAGTCTCTTCAGAGATAATTCCATCTCAGTGATCTACTCTCACCATCACTGAGTTAGATTCTGAATCTGAGGATCTATCAGACCCTGATCTTTCAGAGTTCGATGAGTCCTTAGCACTCTTGACAAACTCTTTTAATAGATTTGTAAGAAAGAGCAATTTCCGAAGAAATAAGCCTCTCTCTCTCACTGAAAAGCCAAAATCAACTCCTGTTGATAAGGCTACTGCCACTTGCTATAACTGTGAAAAGATTGGACACTTTTCTAGTGAGTGCAGGTCTAAAAAGGTCTTCAAGCCTTCTACCTCAAGAAAATCCAGTGATGACAAATACCTAAAGCTGAAGAACAAATATCAGAAGCTGAAAAGCTACAAGCGAAAAGGTAAAGGTCTCATCGCTGAAGAACATGACTGGGCTGAATCAGAAGAATCAAGTTCTGATGAAGAAGAAGTCGCTAATCTCTGCCTCATGGCTGAGATTAAAGAAGAAGCGGAAGAACCATCTGAACCTTCTATGAGCTACATATCATCTCAGGTATCTATCTCTACTAATCCCTCTCTGCCTGAAGCTGAGAGAAGTCGCGCTGTTGATGTGCTGACGATTGATCTTTATAATGCTCTAAACGACAAAACTCAAGTTGAGAACAAAAATGTTCATTTAACTCAAGAGCTAGAGAAATGTCATGAAAAGATCAGAAAACTAACTCTTTTAGAAGAGAAGTTAAAAGATCAAGTCATTATAAATGAAATCATCAGCATTGAACGCGAACAAGCCATCGCTGCTCTAAAAGCAGAAAAGGCTCATGTTGAAAAATGGTGCAAATCATCAACAAAGATCTCTGAGATAATAAATGCTCAAACTCCTGAAAGTGATAAAACTGGTCTTGGCTTTTGGACACCACAGAATGAGCCTAAAGAAGAAAGTTACATGCTTAAGTTTGGAACGTTTGTCACTCCTATCTCTGACACTTCTTATGATCAATTTTATCCTTCTTCAAATTCTATCCCTGAGGAAAAATACAAAGGCTCTAAGTCTGTGGATAAAAGAAAATCCATTCTTCGTCCTCAGAAGGCTACCAAGAAAGCAAAGCTGAAAGTTACTTCTAAACCTTCAGTGAATCAATCCTCTAGCTCTGTGATAGAAATCTTCGATCTCTGTCCTCCAAAGCTAAAGATTAACCTTAAACCCACGAGATCTAAAGAAATAAAAATTCCTCCCAGATCTCATGATGAAGGCATTCTTGGAGCTGGACCTGCTCATCTTAAACATGCAAAACCTTCTACTTCTGGTCCTAAAACCATTTTCAAATATAGAAAATGCTATCACTGTGGTTTTACTGACCATATTGCAAACAAATGTCCAACTGCCACTAAAGCTGATAAATCAGCTAAAGTGAAGATAAATGCCTCCAAGCCTGAAAAGGTCACTAAAACTGAAAAATTGACCAAGGTGAAGAATACCACTAAGGTTAAGAAATTAACCAAAGTGAAGATTACCACTGAAGCTGAATCTTCATCTGCTCTGAAGATTACTGAACCTTCCATCTCCACTAACCCAAAAGGACCCATTGAAAAGTGGGTACCAAACAACGCTTAATCTTCCTTATGTATGCAGGGATCAAAGGGCATCTGGTATCTCGATAATGGATGTTCTCGTCATATGACTAGACAAAAAGACCTGCTCACTGAATACAAGGAAGAGAAAGTTCCCTCTGTGACCTTTGGTGGAAATGGAAAAGGATATACCCGAGGGTTTGGTGTTCTCAGCAATGGAACAACTACCTTTCGAAGAGTCACTTATGTAGATGGACTGAAGCACAATCTTATAAGCATTAGTCAGCTATGTGACAAAGACTACGAAGTTCGCTTCTCTAAGAAAGCATGTTCAGTGGTGAATGAAAAAGGAAAACTTGCTCTCAATGGTTATCGCAGAGAAAATTTCTATGTAATAGATATGGACTCTACTACCACTGAAAACTTATGTTTTCTCTCTAAAGCCTCTTCTGATGTCAACTGGATATGGCACAAAAGGCTCTCTCATCTAAACTTCAAAACCCTGAATTCTCTCTCATCTAAGGAACTGGTTTCTAGTCTTCCTCAACACTCATATGCTAAAGAATCTCTCTACTCAGCATGTGAAAAAGGAAAACAAACAAAAGCTAGTTTCAAATCTAAACAAGTTTCCTCAGTGACAAGTCCTCTTCAGCTCTTACATATGGATCTGTTTGGCCCTGTCAATATCCAATCAATAGCTGGAAATAAATATACACTTGTCATTGTAGATGAATTCTCTCGCTATATCTGGGTTATCTTTCTTCGCTGCAAGAGTGATACTCCAGAAGAACTAATATCTTTTGTTAAAAAGATGGAAGTGCTGAATAATCTTATTGTTCGTTCAATAAGAAGTGATCATGAAACTGAATTTAAAAACAGTTCTCTGAACAATTTCTTTGAGAACAAGGGAATTTCTCATAATTTCTCTTCAGTAAGAACACCTCAGCAAAACGGAGTCGCTGAAAGAAGAAACAGAACAATCATTGAAGTTTCTAGATCAATGTTCAACAATTCTCATCTCCCTACACAATTTTGGGCTGAAGCTGTAAATACTGCATGTTTTACTCAAAACAGATCGCTGATAGTAAAGCGATTTGGAAAGACAGCTTATGAACTTTTTCATGGAAGAAAGCCCTCTATCAGCTTTCTTCATATCTTTGGTTGTCAGTGCTTTATCTTAAACAACAAAGATCAGCTTAGAAAGTTCGACCAAAAAGCTGATGATAGAATATTTCTAGGATATTCCTCCATCTCCAAAGCCTATAGAGTTTTCAACAAGCGAAGACAACCTGTGGAAGAAACAATTCATGTCACCTTTGATATATGGCAAAACTCAGGTGAGGCTTGAAACTTGACCTCCAGGGAGGTTGGGATCTACCGGTAATCCAGATACCACTAAGGCCAATCACCCGTTGGTGTCAATTCTATAGCTTTTCAGATAGAAATTTATTAAACTCGCTCAGCGAACTCTAAACCAATCGCTGACAATGAAGAGCTAAATGCTTGGATGTTTTCTTATTACAGAGAAACAACACCTTTCTTTTCAAACCATCAGCACACAGATCCACCTACTGCTGATGATGATCTAAACATCATACATCCTAACGCTGAATCCAACTCATGGGTTTCAGCTGAACCTCTAAACACACTGCTACCATCAGATCTACCTTCGTCTGAAAACCTCTCTGATAACAATAGTCTGTCCACTACTCAACAGTTAATTGCTGATGAACCTCAAACGTCCTCATCAGTAAACATCCCAATTGTTGATCCAACATCTGAGTTAAGCAATCATGCTCCTGCTCAGCGATGGACCAGAGATCACCCAATAGATCAAATTCTTGGTGATCCCGATGCAGGTATTTAGACACGACGAAGTTCAGGTAATATCTGTCTCTTTGTTAACTTTCTCTCTTTAATAGAACCAAAGAAGACTGATGATGCCCTCAAAGATCCAAACTGCGTCAGCGCTATGCAAGAATAGCTGACTGAGTTTACTCGTAACAAAGTTTGGAATCTCATTCCTAGACCATCTGATAAAACTGTTATAGGCACCAAATGGGTGTTTAGAAACAAGTTAGATGAACATGGAATTGTAACCCGCAACAAGGCTCGACTTGTTGCTCAGGGATACAGACAAGAGGAAGGCATAGACTATGATTAAACCTTTGCCCCTGTGGCTAGGCTCGAAGCAATTCGACTATTCTGAGCTTATGCAGTCTATAAAGACTTCATAGTTTATCAAATGGATGTAAAATCAACGTTTCTAAATAGAAAGTTGAATGAAGAAGTCTATGTAGAACAACCTCCAGGGTTCTATGACCCTAAGTATCCAAATTATGTTTATAAATTAGATAAGGCTCTCTATGGTCTAAAACAAGCCCCTCGTGCTTGGTATGACACTCTCTCATCTTTTCTTATCTCTGAAAAATTTGAACGTGGGAAAATTGATAATACATTGTTTTTCAGAAAGATAAAAGGTCATATTATTCTTGTACAAATATATGTCGATGACATCATATTTGGTTCTACTAACCCATCTCTGTGTACTCGCTTCGCTGAAAGAACGAAGAAAGAATACAAAATGTGTATGATGGGTGAGCTGACATATTTTCTTGGTCTTCAGATTAAACAATCTGACAAAGGTACTTTTATTAGCCAAGGTAAGTATGTTAAAGATATGCTGAAGAAGTTTGATCTTACACAAACTTCAGAGATGAAAACTCCTATGGCACCTCCCTTGACACTTAACAAAGATCCATCTGGAAAACCTGTTAATGTCACTGCCTATAGAGGAATGATAGGCTCCCTGCTGTATCTTACAGCGAGCCGACCTGACATCATGTATTCTACTTGTTTATGTGCACGCTATCAATCTGAACCCAAGGAATCCCATCTGATCGCTGTCAAGCGAATTTTCAGATATCTGAAAGGAACTCCTAACCTCGGTCTTTGGTATCCCAAAGACTCAGGTTTCGATCTAACTGGTTATTCTGATAGTGATTTTGCAGGTTGTAAACTTGACAGAAAGAGTACCATTGGTGGATGTCAACTCCTAGGAGGAAAGCTGGTAAGCTGGACAAGCAAGAAGCAAAATTCAGTGTCCACTTCCACAGCTGAAGCTGAATACGTAGCCGCTGGAAGCTGTTGTTCTTAGATCTTATGGATGAGAAATCAACTATTAGACTATGACCTTCAGCTATCAAAGATTCCAATCTATTGCGACAACACTAGTGCTATCGCTATAGCAAATAATCTAGTGCTACATTCAAAGACGAAACACATAGAGATCAGATATCATTTTATCAGAGATCATGTGATGAACGGTGATATTGAACTTCATTTCATCCCTACTGACTATCAGCTCGCTGATTTATTCACCAAACCTCTTGATGAGACAAGGTTTAACTTTCTCATTAGTGAGCTTGGAATGCTGAATCTTGAAGAGTAACTCTTCAGCATTCATGCATTGTGTCAGTAATCATAAGTTCCCCTTTTATCACTCTGATAAACATTCTGACTCTCAGGTATGTTCTCTCCATCCCTAAACCTGAATCTTCATTCAGTTAAGATGTTTTTCAAAATATAAACTTTAATCACTGAACTTTCTTCAAATGATTAAAAGCTTTTTGAAAAATAAATTTATCACTGATATTTCTAGTCAGTGATCCTTCTTAAAAAGAAAACTCATCCCTAACTTTCTCATCAAGGATACTTTCAAAAAGAAAAATCTACCGCTGACTTTTCTTCAGCGATAATTTCGAACGGGACAAATGAACAGTCTCTCTCTCTTCTATAACGTCATTTGAACCGACAATCCACGACATGCCTTTTCTCTGACACGTTTGTCCGTTGCCCTTCCATCCAATAAAATTCGTGGGACGTGTCCATGTCATGATAAACATTTGTTTTCCCGCCTCTCACACTCTCTCTCCTTCTCTCTCACGTATAAAAAGAATGTTTTTCCATTCTTATCACTACGCTTTCTGGAAATACTTTCAAGGCAAGAAAACTTTCTCAAAAGAATTCTAGCATTCTCAAGCATTTGCATCATCTCCTTCAAGATCAACAGGTTATTCTTGATCTTCTTCTTATTCTTGTTCTAAATATTTTTACATAATACTTCATTTATGGACTTCCATTATGGGTTTATAAGATTCTTTTTAATAAAATCATCTTTCTTTTGATTTTATTCATTGAAAACCATTTTTTTGATTATCTTCATTCAAAATCTTTGGTTTTTCTTCTTGTTCTTATATCTTACATTAAGAACACCTTTTTAATCTTCAAATATGTTGATTTTTCTATGTTTCTTTCCTAAAATAGAAACTGGGAAAATCTTCTTTATTTTTAGACTAAAACTTTTCTTCTATTCTTCTATCTGTTCATATTCAGAATGTCTCAATCTGAACTTGTCGCCTCTAAGAACGTCAAGTTCGCCATCGCTGATTCTGAGCTTCCCAAAAACAATCATCTTGCTCGCCTTGACTTTGATGGTGTCAAATACCCACATCTGGTGGAAGCCGCAAAATTTCTGAAGCAATCCTGCATTGCCTATGCTATCATTGTGGATCCCACACCTTCCAAAGCTCTTCTCCAACAATTCTGGTTTACCGCTGAAGAGACCTCTCTCACTAACAAAAAGGGTGAACTAGTTCCTGCTATCTCCTTCAACACTGAACTTGGAACAGGGATGATGACAGCCTTAGGGCTGAGGAAAGCTCTGCGATTTCTCGACAAACCCAGGAATGGATTCGACGCCTTACCCACTGATGCTGAACTCATCCAATTTCTGGATGCTATGGAATACTCTTGGGAACCCAAGCTAAGAACGACAATACCAAACAAGAAGCTGACTCTGGTGAAGAAGGCGCTCATGCCTTCTCACCTTAACTACATCTTCTCTCACTTCATTCAGTGTATGAGTGGGAAGAGTGGGTCACTGGACCAGGCCAGCAAGATTCAGGTCCAGATGACTTACTCGGTGATCGTCGGAAGAAATTTCGACTACGCAACAACTATCTTTGACGATCTAAGGTCAAAGATAGAGAAGACCGAGAGGGATCCAAAGATTCCCTATGTACGCTTCATCTGTGCGTACCTGAAGTTCCTCTACCCTGCTACTTACCCCACGAATGCTGATGCATCTTTTCCCGAAGTGGGTCAGCGCTCCCTGGAGGTCAAGCCGCTTCCCAACGAGGTAAGTATCTCTGAACTTCGCTCCCGACTCTCTCCTCACTTCTTAGTCTTCATCGGCCATGCAAGAGGTTCCTTCTTCTGCTATCCCTGCCGCTACCCCTTCCAAACGACCATCAACTGGCTCCCTTGGTCCTTCGAAGAAGGCCAAGGTGACCAAGGAGAAAGCTACCTCTAGCTCAATACCTAAGGATGTTTATCAACAAACTTCCTTGGATGGATTCGTGGGTCTCTCCTCCACATCTTCAGCGATACCCACTTCAACCGTGCCAGCGATCTCGGTCGCTGTCACAACAACAGTGATGCAACCTACGATCCCAGTTCAACAACAAACTGAGGTAACTACCCCTATCCCTACTTCTTCTATCCCCATCTCTAGTCCTTCTATTTCTTTAATCTCTAACCCTCCATCTATCTCTACTTAACCACAGTTTGGACCTATAGGACCTGAACATCAATCTTTTGAGGAATCTTTACAATTCTACAAAATGTTTGATAATTCAGGTACCCCTATAACCTTAAACACTTCTCCCAACTCACCATATAATCCTGTTTCTCAAAAACTACATTATATTTCAGGTCCTAGTTTGGCGACTGTTGACACCAATGTCAACAGTTTGAGTGCAAAGGTGGAGTCTCTTACTTCTTCTCTCAACAACACCACCAGCGCTGTTCATACCGTTGGTGAAGCACTGCAGACGCTCACAGCTCAATGCGCCTCCAAAGCTTACGTTTCTCAAATCGCTACCCTCTAAGAAGCGATTGCCAAAGTCAGGGAAGACTCACAGCAACAGTTTGCAGCCCTGGCTACAAAGGTTGATTCCTGTGAAGTTCTTCTTCAGCAAATCCTGACTCACCTGAAGGCACCAGCTCCGACTCCTACTCCCTCATTCACAGAGAACAATCGTACCTCACTGAACATTGCCGTGAAGTTCATCCATCAGGATACGTCAGATCTTTCTGCGTTTAAAGGACGTCTGGATAGTTTGGAAGCTGAAGTTCAGGTGTTGGCCGTTGCAAAAGGTTCATCTCCTTCCAAAGATCTCTCCCTCCCTGATAATGACAAAGAGGGGGAGAAGGCAGCTGAAGAAAATACGGAGTTTGAAGTCGCTGCTGAGGTCCAACAGAAGGAAACTCCCTCTCAGGTTGAGGGGGAGATAGCTGCTGAAAAAGCCCCTCCTTCTCTCGAAGATTTAATCGATGATGAAGAAGAAGAGGACGATGAAGATGAAGCCCTTGATCTTGAAGATCAAGAGGAAGAACCTCATCAAGATGATGATGATGACGATGACGATGAAGAAGATCCATCGCTATGGTGTTCTTCAGCCGTCACTTCATCAGCGATAGCTTCGAAAGAAGTTATCAAAGTAGGGGGGAGCCATGGAACTTCTTCAGGAACCCCTTCCCAAAGCAAAGGTGCTACTGCTGAGGGAAGCCTGAAGAAGACTTCACTATCTGAGGAGAATCCTTCTCAGGTATGCCTTTCCCTCGTTCCCTTATCCTTCTATAAAAATCCCACCCCTGTTTCTTTCTAGCCTTTATCTTTCTTCTTCCATAAAAATAAACTAACCTTTTTCATTTTCTGACCAGACAGTTCTCTCCCCTGCTTAAGGGTAAAGAGCTCCAAATAATCCCAGCTGCTGAAGTTGATGACCAGATAATCCCAATCTCTGTAAGAGAGATTGATGAAGAGGATGAAGAAGATGAGTCCCTGCAACACCCACGGAGGCCCTCTAGACCATTTCATTGGTCAGAGGAAGAGATGAAGAAAAGAACAAAGATGATCTCTCATCTGGAGAGTCAACGACTGAAGATCCCCTCTCAATCAACAGATCTAGAGTTCCTGACTGAAGCTGAAATTGAAGAATCCGTCAGGGCTGAGAAGCTGATCGCTGACTGTCAAAGAGATGCCACTCTGGCTCTCAAAATTCAGTATTCTCAAGTCAAAGACAATAAACTGAAGAAGAAACCAGTTGAAGTCCAGGCTGCTCTTTTGAAAGAGATTGAAGAGGAATGCTCAAAGCTCTAGTGGTCAGCGATAGTTCAGTCGACTGGTGCAAACATAAACTCGACTATCGCTCTGACCCAATGAAGATTGTTTCAGTCGCTATCTGTCAGGATCGAATTCTCAACAAGAATTACTTCTCAGAAACAATATCAAAGAAGTTTGCGGAATAACACTTTGATATTCAATAAAACAGTAAATCAACACAGTAAATATGAATAACAAACTGTAAGCTTTTATTTGATGCTTTGAAGTTACAAGATTACTCACTCAACCTCAATATTGATGAACAGGCTCACCAATACGAATTCTACTTCTCTAGAATTAGGATCTATGCCTTGAGGTTGATTCTCTCTAAAAGAATGAAAACTGAAAGTTAAAAGTTATCTTCCTATTCTAAACAATATTATATATATATACTGAATACAAAGATAATTACAATGAATAAAATATCTTCAGTATATCCTTTCATACGAATCTTCATCATATAAGCAGTATTAATCTTCAGCAGCATTAACTTCCTTCTAGCAGCATTAACTACTAAGCAGTACTAACCACTAGCAGTACTAACTAGCTAAGCAGTACTAACTTTGTTCAAGCAGTACTAACTTTGACTAGCAGTATTAATTAACACTAGCAGTAGTAACACTCAGCAGTATTAATATTGAACCAGCAGCATTAACCACACTTGATGAATTCTTCAGTTCCCAACAATCTCCCCCTAACTTGACTTTTAGGAAAAGAAGTCAAGTTCTTCAGATCTTCTTCAAGATGCTTTCAACACCTCTGATTCAATTTCCCAAATTTGGATCTAGGCCCAAACTTTGATTTACAGTTCTTCTCACTACAATCTTGGCCATTTCTGAATCCTTTGTACAAACCAGTGTAGCTTTAAGCATCCCTTCTAACTTCTCCTTGCTATGCTCATATATTTTGTCCACCAGGTAGTATTCATGATAACAATTGTCAATAGTAATCATGTATACTCCACAGTTTTCAAACAGTATCCATTTGTCAATCTTCTTGAATATGAACTCATGCATATGATCTTTAATCCTATGGTGCACTCTTGCAGGCTCAAACATCATGCACAAGTATTCCAATGTCACTTTGAGAAGATTCTCTTCAGTACCTTTCAACACAGGTTCATAAAGTTTCATCCCAACTTTATATAGTTCTTCCATATCAGCTCTTGAACAACTTCTGATGACTTTCCCCCATGTTGAATAAGCTTCAAATGAACCATCAGCTCTCTTGATTCTGAAGAAATTCTTTCCATTGTCTCTCAGAATATCCCAGAAGATGATCTCTGGAGCTTGCATAGAGATTGGAACAGCTTTCAAAGGTTCCACTATTGTCATGTACGGATCCATACTTTCATCAGTTTGCTTAGTGACCTGCTCTGGACTCTGTACTGGCTCTGTTGGGGATGTGACTGAAGGTTCTGCTTCCTTTTCAGTTTCTTCCACCCTAGGCCTTTTCAACTGCCTTTTTGGAGCAATTGTTTTCACTCTTTTTCCAGACTTGGCTTCTCTACCAACATTTCCAGGTTCTTCCTTCTTCTCTTCTGCTTCTTCTTTGGAAGGTGTGGTTTTCTCAGGGAATGGTTGTTGGATGTTGAGATCATGTCTCTCTTTCATCCTTCTTTCTGCTTCTTCCCTTTGAGAGGAATCCCCTTGGAGCTTTGTCATTTCCTTCCTGTATAGCTCTTCAACCTGAGAGTATGCCATATGAGTAAACATCTCCCCCTTAACACCAATTGCACCTTTCAGGAAGTTTATCATCTTTCTTCTTTCCTGATTGGCCAAAAAGGTCTTGGAGGGTTGTCTTTTCTGCTTTTTGAATGGCATTCTTTTTACTTGTACTTGCTTGGCCTGAGCTGCTGTTTTCATGCTCTTCTGATACTCTTCATTTAGTTTTTTGGCCATATTCAGTGCAAGCTCTCTATCCTTCTCAGATTGAAGTTGTTCCTCCCTTTCCATTTCTGCCTGAAGCTGCTTTGCCACTTCTTCATCCAGTTCTATCTGAATTTTCTTCTTTGCAGGTTGTTCAGGTTCAATCATCTTAGCCTTACCCTTTGTATCCTTCAACCCTGCCTCACTTCTTTCTTGTGTCTTCTTTTCAAGGTCTCCTTCATTGATGACCACTCCCTTAGCCTTTTGAGTAGCCTTAGGAGTGTCATTCTTTGCTTTTACTAAGGTTTCAGCTATTTCCAATTCTTCAACAGATAGCCCTGTTGCTGCTTGAACATTATCTGTTTCTACTTCTTGTGCTTCTGTTTCTGCAGCTTTCTCCCCCTTAACATCAAATCCCATCTCAGAAATACTTTCTTTTTCTGCTTCAGCCTCTGAATTCTCCCCCTTGTTGAAATCATTTTCAACACTTGTCCTCCTCTTTAGAACAAACTGCTTCCTTCTCCTTTTCTGTAACAATCTTGTCACCATTTTCTTCAGTTTGGTGATCTGAACTTGTTGAGATAGAATAATCAGCTTCATCTCCTCTATTTCTTTTCCTTGCTTGATGACATCCTGGTTGATGTTTCCCATGGTCTCCATCAATTCATCATAGTTATATCTGTCCTCACCTTCTCCAGGAGTGTTACCCCCTATTGAAGGATCATTGGATCTTTTAGTAGTGGAAGTCCTCTGCCTAGCAGAAGCACTATCCACCCCTGTGGTTTCTTGGCACCAGGGACCTTCAAATGATTGCTCATTCAAAGTTGCCATGGGGGAGGTCTTATTGATGTTACCACTTTCCTCCTCTGTGCTAGCAGGAGTAGTGGCAGCCTCATCACCCATATGCTCTACCTCCTCCTCAGAGAGCATCTCCTTTGGGTTGGGAGACACCCTTGTGGTTTCCCTTTGGATATTCTCTAGGGGAGAATTCTCCCTTAGAGGGCTTAAAGGCTTAGTGGGTGATGGTACAAGAAGGGAAGGAGCCTTCTTTACCTGTTTTCTTTGATAAGTTTGGGTAATTGGAGAAGTGGGCTTATTTAGTAGGGACTGTGGGATAGATATAGAGTGGGAAGGTTGGGCTTGGCTAGCAGTGGATTGATCTAATGGGGGCCTTGACCCTGCTGCCATACCTTCATTGGGTTGGGACACCACCATCATTGTAGAGAACAATGGGGTGTCAACTCCTTCAGAGTCCCCAGCAGATCTTCTCATATTTGAGAAAACCTTGCCTTTGGGGGGTTTTGGTACATAAATTCCATCAGAATGAGGAATATCCGTCAATTCATGGTTGATAACTGCTTGAACAAACCTGGGATACATATAAAAGCTCTTTTTGTTTCCCATGTTTGAGACAAGATCATTGAAAATCATTTGTGAAAAATTGTACCTTCTGGCAGTGGCCAAACAGACCAAAGCATAAGCAATGGTACTGCTGAACTCACTCCATCCAGTAGTCTTTTTAGAAATGCAGTGCATCAAGGTATGAACAAGAAAACGCCATTGGGGTGAAAATTTAGCTTTTGAGAACTTAAAAATACCCAATGGGCCTCCATACCCCATTCTTGTCAGAGTAGAAAACAGTTCATCATTAGGGATAGAAGTTATACCAGAGGCATCGTCTAGACGTAGACTGATGCGAACTATCTCTTCAGTAACTGTCAATGGATTGCCACATACTGTCGTCTTGATCATTCGCACACCATTCTCATTAACAATGGTGGCATGTGCCCAGAATTGCCTCTGATGCTCTATAAAGATAGTTGGAGACATAGTGAGAGCATGGGCAATGTGGCTAGTCTTCAGAAAGTCGACTATCTGATGAAAGCCATCTGCTTGTTTTGGCTTTTGGAGCATTGCGATTTCATTGTGCTCGTCAATGAACGCCATTGATGCCATTGACCTTGAAGATTCTTGCCTGAAAACTTTGAACTTTGAGAGAGAAAGGGTTTAGAGCGCAGGTGAATAGTATGCAAAGAGTCGTTATAAGCTTTTAGGCGGGCAAAGAGTATTTATAGTATTCGGAATAGAAGCAGTATTAACCTATAGCAGTATTAACTACTAGCAGTATTAACTGTGAGCAGTAGTAACTAACTAGCAGTATTAACTACTAGCAGTATTAACTGCGAGCAGTATTAACGAACTAGCAGTATTAACTACTAGCAGTAGTAACTGCGAGCAGTATTAACGAACTAGCAGTATTAACTACTAGCAGTAGTAACTGCGAGCAGTATTAACTAACTAGCAGTATTAACTACTAGCAGTATTAACTGCGAGCAGTATTAACGAACTAGCAGTATTAACTACTAGCAGTATTAACTGCGAGCAGTATTAACGAACTAGCAGTATTAACTACTAGCAGTATTAACTGCGAGCAGTATTAACGAACTAGCAGTATTAACTACTAGCAGTAGTAACTGCGAGCAGTATTAACGAACTAGCAGTATTAACTACTAGCAGTAGTAACTGCGAGCAGTATTAACTAACTAGCAGTATTAACTACTAGCAGTATTAACTGCACTTACTCCTTTTAAACGTGCTAAACACTGAGTACTGCTATGCATATCCTGAAAAAGAAGATTAGTAACACCAAGAATAAAAATATACAGGTATAAAACCACTTTTTGAGAAGAAGATTATTCAGAGTTTATCATTCCCACACTTGTGACCAAGAAAGTGAATCTACCCACATCAAAAGCTTTAGTGAATAGATCAGCAAACTGATTATCAGTGTGAACTTTGACAACTTGAATAAGTTTCTTTTCATTACAATCTCTTATAAAGTGATACCTGATTTCAATGTGCTTTGTCTTTGAGTGCTTGACTGGATTATTTACAATGCTAATAGCACTGCTGTTGTCAATAAAGATTGGAGTGTGTAGAAAGGTTACCCCATAATCCAACATTTGATTCTGAATCCATAAGACTTGAGAACAGCAACTTGCAGCTGCTATGTACTCTGCCTCTGTTGTAGATGTGGATACTGTGGTTTGTTTCTTGCACTGCCATGAGACTAGTCTAGCACCCAAAAACTGACATCCTCCAGAAGTAGATTTTCTGTCCAAGTTTGCCCCACCTAGATCACTGTCTGAGTATGCTATTAGGTCAAAAGGTGAGTTATGAGGATACCAAAGTCCCAATCTGGGTTGCCCTTTGAGATATCTGAATATCCTCTTAACAGCTTGAAAGTGAGATTGCTTTGGCCTAACTTGAAATCTTGCACATACACAGACTGGAAACATAATATCTGGCCTTGATGCTGTGAGATACATGAGAGAGCCAATCATGGATCTATAATAATGCACATCCATGTCCTCCCCCTCAAGATCTGCTGTGATCTGCTTGTGTGTTTCCATAGGTGTGCTGGCAGGTTTTGATTCTGAGAAACCAAACTTGGTTAGAATATATTGCACATACTTGGATTGACATATGAAAATGCCATCTGACTTCTGTTGAACTTGGAGTCCAAGGAAGAAAGTAAGTTCCCCCATGGAACTCATTTTGAACCTTTGATGCATTAAATCCTCAAACTCCTTGCACATGTTGTTTCTTGTAGAACCAAAAATAATGTCATCAACATATATTTGGACCAGCAAGATATCCTTCTTCTTTCTTTTGATAAATAGAGTCTTATCAATGACTCCTCTTTCAAAGTCATTTTCCAAGAGATAGGATGACAGGGTGTCATACCATGCTCTTGGGGCTTGATGTAGTCCATAAAGTGCTTTCTTTAATTTGTATACTCTGTCTGGATAGCTTGGGTTTTCAAACCCTGGTGGTTGACAGACATATACTTCTTCTTCAATTGACCCATAGAGAAAAGCACTTTTTACATCCATTTGGTAGACTTTGAAGTTCATGTAAGAAGCATAGGCTAGGAATAGTCTGATTGCTTCTATCCTAGCTACAGGTGCAAAAACTTCTTCATAATCTATGCCCTCTTCTTGAGTATAGCCTTGAGCCACCAGCCTTGCTTTGTTTCTTATAACAATACCTCTTTCATCTCTCTTGTTTCTGAAGATCCATTTTGTGCCAATTGCTCTGTGACCTTTAGGAAGGTCTACTAGATCCCATACATCTTGTAGCTTGAACTGTAACAGTTCTTCTTGCATTGCTTCTATCCAGCTAGATTCTTTCATAGCATCATGTGCCTTTTTAGGCTCAAGCTGGGATAGAAAACAAGAAAGCACTGTATGCTGTTGATCTTGCATTTCCTGAAGTCTGCTTTGATGTCTAGTCATCATAGGAGAAGAGATATCTCCTATTATCAACTGTGGAGGATGATTCTTCTGAACTCTGGTGTTGTGACTAGGTTCTTCATTTAATCCAGCCTCAAGATTAGATTCATGCAACTCAACTGAAGTATTTTCAGATGCTACTTCATTGTTTTCTTGAGTCTCCTCATCTCTAGTGTCTTCTTCACTCTGACTTGATTCAGAAAATGATTCCTTTTCACAGTCTTCAACTGAATTTACTGTGGGTATGGGAAAAATCACAGTTTTAGATATACTTTCTTGAACTTGTGTGATCTCTGATTCTCCACTACCTGTTCCTGTATACTCATTACTGAAACCAAAAGAGTTAGTTAGTGAATCAATGTCAAATAGCCACTGAGGTCCAGACCCAACAGGATTTGGTGTGTACTCATTGCATTTGACATTGTCACTTTCTTCAATTATTCTAGAAGAAGAGTTAAAAACTCTGTAGGCCTTACTCTGAGATGAATATCCAACAAGAAATCCATCATCTGCTTTGCTATCAAACTTACCTAAGTGAGATTTGGTATTTAGAATTGTACAAGGACACCCAAAAGGTTTGAAGAAACCAATAAAAGGTTTTCTTTGATTTAAAAGCTCATATGGGGTCTTGTTCTTTTGCTTGACCACTAGAACTCTGTTTTGGACATAACAAGCAGTATTAACTGCTTCAGCCCAGAAGGTAATTGGCAATTTTGAATCAGCCAACAGAGATCTAGCAGCCTCTATTAGTGTCCTATTTCTCCTTTCAGCAATACCATTCTGTTGAGGAGTCCTAGGAGCACTATATTGTCTCTCAATACCTTTTCCTTCACAAAAGGTGTTTAGATCATTATTTTTAAACTCAGTTCCATTATCTGATCTAATGACTTTTACTCTTTGATTAGTTTGGTTTTCAATTCTTAGAATAAAGGATTTGATAAGACCACTTGTTTCATCCTTAGTCCTTAGAAAATATACCCAAGTAAATCTGGAGTAATCATCAACAATAACCAAGCAGTAAGATTTCTTGCCTATACTCATAACATTTGTAGGACCAAACAGATCCATATGCAATAACTGGAGACAAGAAGAAACAGAATTTAACTCTTTGGTCTTATGAGAAGTTTTGTGTTGTTTGCCTTTAAGACAAGCAACACAATGATCATCACATGAAAAGACTTTTGAAGGTAAACCTCTTACAAGGTTATTTTTAACAAGATTGTTCATAGTCTTGAAATTCATGTGACACATCCTTCTGTGCCAAAGGGAGGATTCATCTACAGAAGCTTTTGAAACAAGACAATTTAAAGATGAATCACTATCAACATTGTCCAAATCAAGACAGTAAACATTGTCCTTTCTTGGAGTTCTAAGTAGTATCATGCTTTCATCAACTACCTTGAACCCTGGAGCAAGAATCATACACTCAGTGTTAGTAAATAATATACTATGTTGTTTGTCACAAACCTGTGATACACTTAACAGGTTGTACTTTAATTGATCAACATAGTAGACATCCTCAAATGTCATCTTACCTTTGGTGACATTACCTTTTCCACTTATCTTACCACCAGTAAGATTGTCTCCAAATGCAACATGTCCTCCATTGATATACTTGAAATCCTGAAGGCATGACATGTTGCCTGTCATGTGCCTAGAGCAACCACTATCAACATGCCAAATGCTCTTTCCCTTGAGCTGTTGGTTGCACTGCACATTAGATAAATCAATTAGTATGAATGGGGACCCAAGCAACAGTTGTCTTGGGTCTTCCTTTCTCATCAAAGTATTTACATTCCTTTTTAATGAGGTTTTTAAACTCAGAGCACTCTTTATTAGAGTACTTTGTCAATGTTATTGGCTTAGCAGAACCAACACTAGAAGCAGTACTAACCTTAGAAGTACTAACAGAGTTAGCAGTACTAACAGATTTAGCAGTACTAACCTTGTTAGCAGCATTAACATTGTTAGCAGTAGTATTACTTCTAGCAGCACTATCATTGTCAACAACACTATTTGTGGTAGCAGTACTAACAGTTTTAGTGCTTTTAGGAATCCACATATTGACACTTTCTTTAACAGACTTTTTCTTCATGTGGCTTTTAGTTTTAACAGTTTTCTTAGCCACATGGTTCTTTTCAATTTTCTTATAACCAAAGGGTTTTTGCATGGATCTTTGGAAATTCATCCTTTGTTTCATAGGATTGAAATAACAGAATTTTGCCAGATGATTCAATTTGCCACAGATAAAACAAGGTTTTGGTCTATTGATTTTACTCAGATCAACCCCTTGTTTTTGTGCCCATTGATTATTCCAGTTTCTTTGATTTCCCCTCTTTTTGTCCTGTTTTTGGGGCTCATTCTTCTTACAAGCACACTGTTTGCAAGGACCTGGATTCACAACTGTGGTCTGTTTGTAATGGACCTTACCAGACTTTCCCTCTGTCTTCTCTATGTCCTTGGATTTAATCCAAGTCCTTCCACAATCCTCATTGGTGATAATGTTGTTCTCTATAGAAATCTCACCACTTACCTTGTTCTCCTTACTCTTGCCAATCTTTTTCTCAGTCTTATCCTCAACAACTACCTCATCTAAGGGATCTATTTCAGTGGCTCCCTCAGGCAAGTCCTTCCTATCTTTAGTGTCTAACAGGTCTGAAGTAGAAGGAATGTAATTGTTGTTATATGGTGGAGGTGTGGCATTATACCCAATTCCTCTTCTCAACTTATCATGAATCTGATTTTGCAGTAAGGAGTCCATTGCTTTAGAAGCATTGGAAAACTTTTCTACATCAAGCTTAACCTTGGTTAACTCCTCTTTCAGTTTTTCACTCTCCTCTTTAGATTTGGTCAGTTTAAGTTCTAAATCCTTTTTCTCCCACTGCCAGTAATTGGTGTCATATGAGTGTTGGAGTTCATTGGCTTGAAAACCTTTGATCTGATCTTCAAATCTCTCTACAATCCTTACATAGTCTTTGATATCTTTTTCTAATCTCTTAAGGTCATCACTCATCTTCTGATTGTGATCCCTGTACCTTTTAACAGTGTCTATGCAAGTTTTAGAACAGAGATTAGAACTTACCTCAGATGGGAGATCAGATACTTTAGCCATAAGAGCTTGATTCTGAATAGCTTCTTCTGCTTGATCACTCCAATCAAACCCCATTCCTTGTTGAGAAACAAGGGCTTGAGCAGAGTTTCTGTTGTTATTGAAGCTTCCAGATTGAGTTTGTTGGTGATTGTTGTGAGACACTTCACTTCTGCATTCTCTAGCAAAATGTCCATTCAGATGGCATTTGTAGCATTCCACCTTTGATTTATCAAACCCTGCTCCATCTTCTTTTCTTTGGGAGAAGTTGTTTCTCCCAGTCCTCTTTATAAACTTCTTAACCCTCATGGAGAGCATGGCCATCTGCCATTTAATATCCATCTCTTCCAGATCATCTGGATGAAGTTGTTCTAAGTCATCATTAATCAAAGAGGAATTTCCATGATTGGAAAGAAAAGCTTCAAACACAGAATCAGTGCCTTTATCTTGATTTGTTCCAGTAGCAACATTAACTGATTCAGGGTTAGCAGTAGAATCAATTGATGCTGATAAGAGTGCAGCATTATGAATATATCCAGAAGGCTTCTTCTTTGCCTCCACCTCAGCTTCAAATACTCTAAGATCATTGTACAGATCATCAAGTTCTTTTTCTTCCAACTGATCATTCTGTCTGAATGACACAGTGTACATGGTCCATTCATCTCCAAGGGACCTTAAGAACTTTCTGTTCACATCATCTTGATCAATCTGTACTCCCATAGTAGCTAGTTCACCAATTAGTTTATTAAACCTGTCAAAAGTTTGAGTCATTGACTCATTCTTAGTTGAGATGAAGTTTTCATACTGTTGTTTTAAGATTGCCTTTTGATTTCTCTTGGTACTTTTAGTACCTGAGAATCTCTTCTCTAGAGCATTCCAGAGCATCTGTGCATCAGTACAATTGCAGAATTGGTGTTGATACTCATTTGGAATGGCCAAGAGCAGTGTGCTCAAGGCTTTCATCTCTATCTGCCTTGTCTTCCTGTCTGCATCTGTCTTTGGAGGGGTTCTTTTGCCATCTTCACCAATCTTTCCTGCATCAGATGGGCCATTCTCAATGATGTCCCACATAGAGTAATCTGTGAGGAGAATATATTGCTTGATTCTGATTTTCCACATGTCAAATTCATTGGATCTGAGCATTGGAACTTTTGATACCAAAGTACTGCTTGATTCTGTAAGATTTTCCATGATGAATAGTTGTTTCTGAGAAATCAGGCTCTGATACCACTTGTCAGGATCGAATTCTCAACAAGAATTACTTCTCAGAAACAATATCAAAGAAGTTTGCGGAATAACACTTTGATATTCAATAAAACAGTAAATCAACACAGTAAATATGAATAACAAACTGTAAGCTTTTATTTGATGCTTTGAAGTTACAAGATTACTCACTCAACCTCAATATTGATGAACATGCTCACCAATACGAATTCTACTTCTCTAGAATTAGGATCTATGCCTTGAGGTTGATTCTCTCTAAAAGAATGAAAACTGAAAGTTAAAAGTTATCTTCCTATTCTAAACAATACTATATATATATACTGAATACAAAGATAATTACAATGAATAAAATATCTTCAGTATATCCTTTCATACGAATCTTCATCATATAAGCAGTATTAATCTTCAGCAGCATTAACTTCCTTCTAGCAGCATTAACTACTAAGCAGTACTAACCACTAGCAGTACTAACTAGCTAAGCAGTACTAACTTTGTTCAAGCAGTACTAACTTTGACTAGCAGTATTAATTAACACTAGCAGTAGTAACACTCAGCAGTATTAATATTGAACCAGCAGCATTAACCACACTTGATGAATTCTTCAGTTCCCAACACTATCTCTGGAATAAAGAAGAAGGACAAAGTTTCTGTCACCATGGAGATTACCAGAGAGGATGGAAGCTGCAAAGCAATGTTTGTTTCAAAGTTGGAAAGCCTCGGCTATATGGAATGGCTTGAGTTCAAAGATGCACTGAAGAAATCAAAGTCAATCTACAGAGGTTATGTTGAAGGGATAAATGATGCTCTCATCAATAGAGTCGCTGCAATATTAAAGGTGTCGTCTGCTCTTCCTTCTAAGCCAAAGCAGATTAGAAGAAAGTTTATCTCCTCCTCCTCTGAAAATGTCGCAGTGATCAGGAATGAAACCTCCATCAAATTCTCAAGAGAAGCTCTGTTCGGTCCTCCTCCTGATCTTTCAGTTCTAGATCTATCTCTGCCTCCTGGTGGACCATATGTTGCGGGACAAGTACTCGAAGAAACTTTTGGAATCTTCTTCAGAGATGACGAGGAACAACTCAGATTTCAAAGAATATCTGAAATCCCTATCTGTCCCCTCGGCCTTCTCATGGATCTCATGCGCTTATGGTGTGATCTCTCTCCTGCTGCTGAGCAAATCAAAGTGATAATTAGCAAAGAATCTTTAGAGAGAAAGCAAAAAGGAGAAGATATACCTGAGTATTTGATCAATCCTCCTAAACCCTCTTTAGATAGCTGATAGATTAGTTTTCTTCTTGTAATCTATTAGTTTAAACTTACAGTAGTTAGTACATCACTTGTACTTGTAATTTTCATACCTTGTAATTCTTTTCCTGGATTAATGAAAATTTCAGTGAAGTACTTAACTCTATCAGTACTATAAAAGATCCTTCAAAATAGTAATTGGGACATGTATGTTATGAGTCCTGATTATTCCATCATTTTGAATTATAAAGTAATTTTCTTCAGTTACTTTGTCATTATCAAATAGGGGGAGATGTTTGATCCAAACTCTATCAGTGATTTGATAACGACCCTTTTCTGTACTTAGTGAAAATTACGTTTAATATGTATTAGTGTTTCACCATCAGCGATCAGACTGAGTCTGTTCAGTTATCGCTGATAGTCTTTCTTATAAACATTTAATATGTATGTGTTTCACTATCAGTGATCAAACTGAGTCTGTTCAGTTATTGCTGATAGTTCTAATGTAAACAGTAACGTAATCCCTGAAGACAAGTCTCGCGTCAACTGATGTTCATAGCTGAATCGAAGACGAAGTTGCTGAACAAAGAGAAGTCTACTAGTGACCTGATGCGGATATCAGTGAAGCAAAGACAACTCTACTTATACGCGAAGGAACATGAGGAAAGCTTCAGCGATCGCTGAACTCTTGATGTCTCTGAAGAAAGAGATATTCAGCGATCGAATGATCACAAAGCTTATACTTCAAGTTTCCTTTTGTCTTACCTTGCACAACTCAGTACGATGTGTCAGAACGGACATGCCTCTGCCACAATTCGTACAACAACTCTGTCAACTACATTGTTCATGATCCGGCCGAAAGCATGTCTCCCAAAGTCAGACTTCCAAAGCCAATCAGTGAACGCCACGTGTAAAGTGCCCTACCATGCATTTAATGCATAGGGTATAAATAGAAAGTTCACCCCTCCATCTGAGGGTGTGCTCAATCCTTGAATTCCAAATAGAAACCTTTGTTTTCTATATTCCTTAATCCCCATTCTCTGAAATTCTTGTGCAACCATCTTAGTGTTTCTTAAGTTTGTTTAGATTGAGTCTGTCTTAATCTTATTCCGCAACAAACTTGTAAATTGTGTTTGATTTATCAATAAATAATTTATTAAACTTTAAATTTCTGTGTTTTTATTCAACCTCCTCTTCTACAAACTTGTTAAGCACCTCCGGGACCAACATCATCCAAAAATGCTCTCAAGAGACCACGCTCTTCTCTCAACCCCTTGACGTCCGCCGCTAAGGGAACCTGTTATACACATCATTTGAGAAAAAGTGTTAGGCTTAAAGCCTAGTGAGAACATACATTTTATAATTTACAGAAATATTGACAACGTAACGAAAGGAAATCTTTTCAAGACAATAGAGTTTACTATTGAAATATTTGCCACGAAAGGGCCTTTCGATCCAAAATTCATCTTACGATGACAAGGGGTATCCGATTTACCACCAAGGATTGTAGCGGAACACAAAAGTATGCCACAATCCAAGTTATGAGTTAAACACTCGGAATCCATGGCCACGAAAAACACCGGTCCGTACTAAGACGTGAGGGAGGGCCCCCGAGGAATCCGAGTCATACTCGTTCACTATAATTACACTATGATCCATGGCTAGTAACTGGTCTCACATAACCGTACCAAATGGCCCCTGAGGATCAAATGTCTCAACTAGCTGCAAGGGGAATAACATCCCAAAAGTAAGCCGACTCAATACCTATGGATCTACTAGTAATAGTCTAGACTTGTCACAATTACATTTGTGACCAACTATATTAAACATATAGTTCATAACACCATTTATTTCTCAAATCATAATTTCATGGTTAACTGCTGATAAGAAATACAAAGCCCAAACATTAATCATAATGCCATCTTCTCATTTCCAAATATGTTTCCTTACCAAGTAAACCTTTCAAGTGTGAAAACCATTTTAATGAAATATGGATTTCCTCAAGATTAAACCATTTATTCCCTTTTTACAAAATAACCCTTTCACTCAAATACCCATAATGTGCTTAAACATAATCATGGCTAAAATACCATAGGTTGAACATTTACTCATCAAAATATGAGAACATCCATATTTATAGTTCCAAGACATGGAATACTTCTTTATTTTACAAAATGGTAAAAACTCTAAAAATCTCCAAAATACCAAGTTAGGTCAAAACCTCACCAACAATGAAAATGTAAACAAGGAGATATTTAGAAGTCAAAAATGCATTTTGATGTGTATAAAGTTTAATAAAAAGGAAGTATGAACTCACTATATGGGTCTTATCAAAACCCTAGATGAGAGGGTGGTGATCTTGAGATGGTAGAATACTTGAGATCTTCACTAGAGCAATAATAAACCTAGAAAGGAAGTACACAAACCACATTAGAGGTAGATGGAAGAGAAGTTAATGAAGAGGGAGAAATGAGGAAGAAACCTTACCAAATATTCTGGGAGAAAACGTATGGAAGCAACCCCAAAATCAGATAAATGAAATAAAATTCGGAGTTGTCTGATTTAAAGACTGGACCCCGCTCGCGATCCTGCCTGGCGATAGTGACATTTTCACTATCGCGAGGGCACTCTCGCAGGGATTGTACTGCGGGTGGTACTCCCCTGGTGATTGTGCCACACGATAGTGACACATGTCACTATCGCGAGTCACTCTCGCGCCACTCGTACCGAGCCCAGAAAAAGGCCAAAAATTGAGATTCTCTCATGGATCGACTTAAGGTTCGAAAGTACGACACATTTCACCCAAAAAGATAAACGGAAGACGGAGGAAAGACTAACGAAGGATGGAAACTTACTTTACGATAAAACTGGGTGTTACAGACTCGGCGGCAACCCCGCCATCGCTAGAGGGTACGACCCGAGGGACGCCACAATCGGGAGCTGACCCGGGGGCTACCACCGGGAGCTCAACTGGGAAGGTACCAACCCGGGAGTGAATTCGGGAAGGTTCCAACCCGGGAGCAAGCCGGGAGCACCAAGACCCGGGAGTGGCCCGGGAACCCTCACCCCAAGAGTTGTTGGTCGAGCGATCCGGGAGTAACCCGGGACCCGGCACTAGCTGGGAGTTACCTGAACCCGGCACCAAGCCTGGAGTCACCCAGATCCCAATTCCAGCCGGGAGGTTACCCAAAACTATCACCAAGCCGCGTCTAAACCGGCTATCTTGAGCAGAGGTTCTGGAAAGTTACCTTCTATGTTGTTTAGTGTGAGTTTTTAATCTAGAAAGAAAGTAACCGGAAGTGAATGTCTCACCACTTTAGCGATTCTATCGTAGGTTGTGAGAGCGTTAGAGCAAGGTCGTGAGCAAGGACCAAAGGTGAGTTTTTCTAAACCAAATTCTATTGATGATTACACGATATTTTATATGTGTAAGATTCTGATAAGCGCGAATTATGTCTTATCATTTAAATGCGAGTTATGTTGTATTATTTAAATGTGAGTACGTTTTTATCGTTTATAATATGTCGAGATGTATGCATACATTTTGTTGGTGGATTATAGCCTAAGTCGAGGGGTGTGTCCTGCCTGTGCTCATACCGGGGGGGGGGTCCCGTTTATGCCACGGGGGTGTGTCCCAAATTGAGGCAGTATGAGCCAGACACGTCGTCACCTTCGTGGGACGGTAGTGTAGGCCAGAAGTGTGATTTGTGAGCATGTTATACTTTCACTAGTAGTAGTCTAATGCTTTTCACCATTACATTGGTGACATAAACTATATTTACACATATAAAAGTAATTTTGCTTGTTTGCCAATATATATCAATAAGTCCAACAACCATCCACAAGTTCTTTCTTTCCCAAGAACACACTCATTAAACAAATCTTATAATATAAAGTAACCATGAATGTGGTAGAAATGTATTTATCCCAACATTTAGCCTCATATATACAAGTCTTATACATTTTATATCACAAAACATGAAACGTTTACCATACCTAAAAAGAGTGAGAAACCCTAGAAATCTCCAAAATCTGAAGTTAGGTTAAAATCATTTTAACAAAGAAAATATGAACTAGGAGATGACTAGGAGTTTAAAGACAAGATTTGACATGTATAAAGTTTTGAAAGTATGCATGGACTCACAATCTAGGGTTTGGATGAAACCCCAAAACTCTTGAAATAGTTGAGGTGAACTAGAAGATGGTAGAATGGAGGAGGCTTCCAATCTTAACTTGAAACCCTAGTTGATGAAGATGGAAGACTTAGAACCCTGAGATTTGAAGCCTTGAAGAGTCTTGAATGCACAATGAATGTTGAAAAATCGCTTAGAGAGAGAGAGAGAGAGAGAGAGAGTTGAGAGATGGGTGAAACGAGTAATGAGAAATAAATGAGAAAAAGAAGCATTTATTCTCCTTGGGCCTGCCGGCAAGAATGACTCGACGATTATGCCCATGTCATTCTCGCGGGGCATATCCACCGAGTTTGTACCGCGGCCAAACAAGGGGTTCGGCGAGAGTGACAGGGCGAGAATGCCACTGTCATAATCGATTGGCATTCTCGCGCCATTTGTACCGAAGCTATACATCCATCGGCGATTGTGACCACGACGACAATGCCCATGTGGCAAGGTCGCCGGGCACTGTTTCCCAAGCCTCCTGAACTTCAAAATTGAGGTTTTTCTCACCCGAAAGGATTTTCTCGCAAGGGCTAGCATCTAAGGTAGACGTAAGAAGAATACAACCCACAATTTAAAGAAGATTAGAGGTCATGATAAACGTTATTAATTGAAAATTCAAGGTGTTACAATGATCATGAGAGGGGAAATGGCATTTTCCTTAGCGACGGAAAGGTGAAGCTCGGGATCATAATTGAGACCTCTCATTTGATTACAAGCCTCATTATCGCTAGAAGCTATTATTAACATAGGTGACACCGGTATTCTGTAATGGGGAGCTTAATTTGAACAAATTTATTATGTGAGCCGGTTTCAATATGTAATCCAAAAATGGTCTTTTAAGCCACATAGTTTAATTATTTGAGTTAATTTAGGTAATACATTTAACGATACAAATTCAATGACTGGAAGTCCAAAAATTAATTAGAAGAGAATAGGTTGAACGTTTTAAATGTCACCAAAAGTGTGCTTGAGTACTTTCAACCTCCTAAATCAACATTAAAAAAATTGGGTTATTGTTTTGACGGTAACCGTTGTAATCACATTTAAAGTAGGGCAAATTGAATCATAATGAAACGTACTTTGTTCTCGCTTTATTTTGAGTAACCTACTTTTAAAAACTCTATTTTTTGTGTTTATGACGAGACATCTCAAACAACAAAATTTTAATAATTTTTTTCCAGAAAATGATTTTTTGTTTACAAAATTATAATTATACCAATCTATTTTTTTATTCACAAAAATGACAAAATTATAGTATACTAGTGTTGGACCCGTGCATTGCACGGGAGGATAAATTTTTTGTTGGAATATTGAACCGAGTTAAAATGAAACGTAATTTCTCTGTTAACAGTTAATGAAATACAATGTGAAAAACGAATGTATTTTCATAAGTGGTCAACTTGCATATATTCTTAATCGTTTGTTGTTATGAGTTTGTGCAATAATATTGGTAATAGTTTTGTATTATATTATTTAAAACTCAAACAACATGTCTCACAACATATTTATCTGACTATTGACTTCAAGACCTCATAGTATTAATCGATAAAAATAAAGATATGTATATATATCTTATTCCCCTACTTCGAAAAACATGATTGTGGGTTTTGAAAAATATAAACAAATCCTCAGTAAATAAAATAAAATATAAAAAAGTAGTTTTTCAAAGAAAAATATAGTGGAATACCTTTTGTTCAGTTGCAGATTCCGCCATTGACACTCGACCATTCGTCTTCTTCTTGTACTCGGATGATACATAGAGAAGCTATATATATTTATAGTGAATGTAGAGAATATTTTAAAATCTTTTATTTTCATTTTCGATTTTACATTTAATTGTAAATATATTAAAAATATGGAAGAATATTTTTATATCTATATCGTTTCTATTTTATTTTCTTTACACTTGGTTAATTTGGAAAGTATTGCGGAATATTTTTATTTTAAAGAATACGATAATTTATTAGTGTATCTCGTTATTTTTTATTTTTAATTCATATCAATCTTCTTTTTTTTCTTTTAATGCTCGTGAAAAAAAAATACGTGTAGATTTTATATTATCAAAAAAAATACGTGTAGATTTTATATTATCAAAAAAAATACGTGTAGATTTTATATTATGCTAATATAAAATACGTGTAAATTTTATAAAATAAAATAGATTTTATATTAGCAAAAAAAATACGGAAGAAAAAAGAGTTTATATTATATTACATTTCATTATGTAAAAAGATTTTATAAAATAAAATATGGAAAAATATTTTATAAAATAAAATATGGAAAAATCATTATGAGATGTAATATAAATAAATGCGGAAGAAAAAAGATTTTAAATTACATCTTATTAATATAGATTTAAATGTAAAATCTATATTTAAAATAGATTATTTATAAAATCCTCCACCAAAAAAACAAATAGTTATATTAATAAATGAGTATCCATTCCACAAATAGATGATTATGTGAGATACTGTGCTTAGAAAGATTGTACCAAAGCATTAAGAAATTGTAAATTAAGTAATTGACTTTAATTAGTTGTAACTTGTGCTTAAAATGTTGTAATTAAGAGTTTTTTATACCGTTTTTATAATATAATATAGATATGTTTAGTGAATTAAATCAAAGACAGGGAGTTTCCTAAAATAAAATTGAGTAAATTATAGATTTCATCCTTGTCATTTGTCCATTTTAACTGTTTTGTCACTCAACTTCGTTTATTTTCATATTTGTCCTAACAATTTTAAAATTCTTTAGTTTTAGTCCCTCTCACTAAGAGACGTTAATTAATTAGTTAAATGAAGGACAATATGGTCGTTTTACATTTCCACCATTTTAAGTTTATTTTTTCAACATAAAACTTAAATCCACCCTCCCCCACCCCACCCCACCCTACCCTCTCTCTACCCTTTCTCAACCTGACCCCATCCTCTCCCTTGCACTTGCAACTCCCCTTCCTCACTGTGAGACCCTCCCCTCTCTCATACATGTATCTTTGGCCTCCATGCCCAACAACAACAAAATCAATATATTGGAAACTTGAGCAATCACGGAATGAAGATACCCTAAATGCTAAATTGTTTGTAGAGATAGAACCACCTAAAAAATTTGTTTGCAAAAATGGAGTCACCTGGAGCTCTAGCTGCCATCACTTAGAATGATATGATGACATAATCACTCAAGTGAGGGAAAATAGAAATGATCAAACTACCCCTCGTTTAACTGGATTTAACGAAAAAACATAGCAACCGTCAGATAGAGGGACTAAACCCAAAGAATTTTGTAAACGTAGAGGTAAAATGAAATAAATGAAGTTGAAGAATAAAACTCATTAAAATGGACAAACATTAGGGACCAAATCCATAATTTTTTCTAAATTTTATGAAGAGAACTTCCTTCGAGCTTAACCGAAACAAAATACCTTTCTTTAGATAATTTTCCCTCTAAAGTATTAGTTACCATTTATGAAATTAGAAAATGGACAAAACGAGTTTTAAGGTGTCAACCCGACCCAGTTAATCAACCTGTCTGATAACTCTAAAAATTTACTCATTTAACCCGACTTATTTTGATTCATTATTCAACCGACCACCTTACCAATATCATTAAATTTGTCTTTAATCATCACTAAAATACAAAATATGGTACACCAATAACTTTTTTCACTTTTGTCTAGGTGAAAATACCTAACAAAGAGAAAAAAGTTGTGAATAAAATGAAGAAGGGAAAACAATGCGTAGGGTTCCAATTACCCAATTTGGAATCACCATTTAACATGACTATGAACAAAAGTACTCTTGAGAAGACCCCATAATTATCATGCATGTGATTCATCCCATTAAAAATGGTTAGGCTATCCGTTATTAATATAAGGCACTAATAAAGATAGAGTGACAGTGGTATAAAAATAAAAGATTTATCATCTGTTATATCTATTCATCCGATGATTCTGAATCAACAGACCCTATTACCGAGATAAATGCACTCTTGTATATATTGCTAAATATGCCTCTAATTATTAATTTTGTCTTCACATACATCATCAGCAAAGGATTATTATTTACATTCTCAGTGCATGATTTAACTTGATTCTCACATCAAAGAGGGTGTACATAGTATCACCCAAAAACTATTGGTGTTAGCTTCAGGAGGTTGCTATATCTTATATGTCAATTTACTATAAATATAAAATCAGTCAAATTATATTAAAGAGGTATGTAAATAAATGTACATAAATTTTACATTTTTTCTTCAAAATCATTGCCATTTAAAATGTAATAAAATAAGATTAATATTTTATTTATTTATTTTATAATTATTAATTTATAAACTTATATGAAATTATATTTATATATTTAAAAGTATTTGAAAAAAATAATCATAACATAAATACAATTTCTCACTACAAAATCATTGCACATGTGCAATAATCATATAGATGAATTATTACATTATGATCATCCTCAGTTTTTCATAAATAAATTATATGTTAATCTTTTTTTATTTATTGCCAAATCATTGCACAAGTGCATACTGTACAGATAAATGGTTATATTAGGATGTTTCTCAATTTTTCCCTAAGCTTGACACTCTCTCTCTCTCTCTCTATATATATATATATATATATATAATAGTTAAAAATATTAGTTTTAATTTATACATTTTATAAGTTTGTATAAATAAAAGGCAATAAACTCATCGAGAACCTATCACCATGGTGTTGTTTGTAAAAACCTCATGAAAAAACAACCAACGTAGACGCTCTAATAAATGTTCATTTAGCCTACAATATATTTTATAAATAATTTAGTTATAATTTCAATAAATTTAAAAAATCACATCATAATCTAATTTCATAATAATGATTAGGAATTTGATAGCAAATTAAGGATACGAACCAAGGGATCGAGGCCAACAAGCGCCAATGACTAGTTTATATAGGTCGGTGAAAAGGATTTGATATGGAGCCGCGATTGTAGACACCAATCAATTACATATTCAACATATATGAACAATTACGAAAAACTATAATATTTATTTTCAAAAGACGTATGCGGGATTCTAAAGAGACAACATTTGAAAACGGACTTATAAACAATGTTATATAAATTATCGCTGCTAAATGTATTTGACTCTCTGAATATATACACATTTTATATTCATTTAAGATACTTGTTGATAGTAAGCGACAAAGTTCATCTTCCTTCACATTCGTTAAAACTTTAGGTCACGTCAAAACAATAGGTACCAAGGACGAGGGTATCATTGGTATTGACATGATTTTACAATATCTTTATTTTGTTTTTATTAAAAAATATTCTTACATTTAATAAAATAATAAATTATTTAAAAGAAACATATTATAATTTTGCAAACAGAAATCTTTTCATAAAATATTTATTAAATTATTTTGTTTGAGATGTCTTGTTGACAACAAGATGGAGATTTTGAAAGTAAATTTTACAAAACAGAAAGGAGAACAAAGTAGGTTTCATTTTTGTAGGGAAAAGTATAGAAAAATGTATAAATTTTTCTCAATTTAAATGATTAAGTAAATGAACTGTTTTCTAAATAAATAAACCATTTAACTTTTCTTATTTTGAATTATTCAGGCCCTACACTAATTTTTGAAAAAATAACCAATTTAATTTTTTAAATTTTGATTGAATAATTAAGTCTATGAACAATAGTTTTTGAATAAATAAATCATCGAACTTTTAGAAATTGGTTAACTAAGTCATTTTAACCGGAAAAAACTACATGTAACAAGCTAAGAATGTCTTAAATTATAAAAGAACAAACCCTCATACTCAACACCATCGCTCCTCCTCGTCGACCCATCGTCGTCCGCTCTTCATCACCATCCATCGTCGCTCGTGATCCATGCCATCACTCTCCCTCTTTTGGATTAATTTTTTATTTTTCAATTCTCCGTCTTTTTTTTACCTGTCTATATGTACTCCATTAAATTGTTGGAAAAAAAGGGAGAGTGAAAAGATAAAAAAAATTGATCAAAAACAGGGAGATCGATGGAAAGCAGCGACGAGGGGTGGCAAGAGGGAGCGATGTCATTGAGTGCGCCAGATTTGGATGACGTTAAGTTTGAGAACAATAAAACCGATTTAGTTTCTATTTTTACTTTAGTACCTTACTAGCCGGTTATATGTAAAAAAAAATTTGGGTTAAAAGAATGTAGAACCAATTTCTAAAAGTTCAATGAATTATTTATTTAAAAAAAATTGGGACTTAATCATTCAAAATAAGAAAGTTCAAATAAAAGTTCAAGAAACTTAATCATTTAAAATGATAAAGTTCAATGGTTTATTTATTCAAAAAAAAGTTCAACGACTTAATTATTCAAAAGGAGTTAGTTCATTTTTTTTTGGACTTTTCTCATTATTTACTCAAAGTTTACGGGTTAGCTTGTCGCCTAGCAAACAGACAAAATAAGAGTCTTGTTAGTGTAAAGTAGTAAAGTATGACACTTCAAAATAAATACTTATTATAAGAGTACATTACAAGTTCCGTCTTCTTGTTGTATGTTTTTATTGGTTCTTGTTTCTTTTTAAAAATTCAATAGATCTTGTTTTTATGGTTGTATTTTTATTACAAGTTGGGTCCTTAATGCAACCAGAGGGATCCAAATTGTTGATTTATTTAGGAAACGAACTTGTTGGTCCCAAAGGGTTCTATAAGTGCAAACAGTTTGTAGAAGAGGGGGGGGGGGTTAAATACAAACACACAAATTTTACTTTTTAAATTCTTTTATTAATTATGGAAGAACCAATACAAAATTTATAGATTGTAGCAGAATTAGATAAGGAAAAACCTAATATAAACAATCTTGAAAATCACTAAGTTTTCTTGCACAAAGAAAGATAAGAGCATGAGAGAAGAGATGATAAGGATGAAGACGAAGGCTTAGAATAGAAGAAGGTTCTTCTCAACTATTTATACTCAACGCATTAAATGCACCTCAAAGGGTACAATCCACGTGTCAAAAAAAGAGTTGAGAGCTTGTCCTTATTCTTCAAATGTGACACGCTTTTGGCCGCATATGAATAGTAACACTATGTAGTTGGTAAGCATGATTGGGGACAGAAAAACAATCGTACTATGTACCTTCGTCTTTGTTAGCGCACAGATTATTGGACTCAAGATCATCCAATCTGAAGATCCAATCTGAAGCTAAAGCCCGAAAAGTCGCTCTCAACATTAGTCTAAAAGTCAGTTTGTAATAAATGTCAAAAGTACGTTTTTAGTATTTTATTGTTATCCTAAATATCTAGATATTAGAATTTAGATATTATTTAGGATATTTAAGTTATTATATTAGTTTATTTAGGATATTTTAGTTTAATTGTTTTTATAATGCAAGTTGATTAACAACTTGCATGTTAGAGTATTGAGGAAGCTAAGAGCTCATAATATTGGTCAGTACATAATACATCGATCAAGAACATCAGAGAGAAAACTTCAAAGTAAACTTATCAACCTCTGTAATCCGCGTTTTGTAATAGAAACAGGTTGGTAATCTATATCTTGTTGTTGTTTGATTTATCTGGTAAACGATCACGGACTCACAATTGGTATCAGAGCAGATACCAGATTCAAAATCAAATTTCAAGTCTCTGTGTTCTTCATTTTTTTCAAAAACATTGTGCTATCAATCCAAATTTTCATTTTGTGGTTGTTTTCGAAATCAAGTGGTTGTATCTTGTTCTAATTGATAAGGAGATCATATTGTTAAATTTTGGTGTGGTAAATCGATTTCTAGTTGGGTCGATTTGGGATTTACAGGGCTGATTTATCGAAGAAGAAATACATATCGGTCGAAGGATCAAACCCATTTCCCGGCCCATCTTGCTTTTGTACCGGTCGAAATAAACTCAAACAGGTATCGGTCGAATACTCAACATTATACCGGTCCTTCACAAGCTAGTATCGATCGAAGTCCTTTGCAAATATATCGGTCGAACTGCATCTTCATTCTATCGGTCGAGTGTCAACTCCCGATCGAATTCCATTTTATCGGTCATCATAGTACCGGTCCAAGGCATTGTACCGGTCCACAATTCATCCTAATATCTGTCGAGAACTACAACACTATCGGTCTACTACAATCACACACAGAATACCGTTCGAGATAAACTTTTTTTTTCCGGTCATTCTTATACCGGTCAAGTAACTCTCTCTTATACCGGTCAAGTTACCGGTCGAGAGCATAACTTCTTACCGGTCGAACTATCCTCTCTTTACCGGTCAAATCTATAATATATCGGTCGAACTCTCTAAACACTCTACCGGTCGAACCAATCGGTCTCTCTCAATTCAGTACCGGTCGTGCACCATATGTTTACCTTAATACCGGTCGAAATTCATTTGATACCGGTCGAACATCATTTTTACATCTTACCGGTCGAAAGAAAATTTTACCGGTCGAGAATCTTACCGGTCCTTACATCTATCTGGTCGATCATTTTACCGGTCGAAAATCAACTTTGCGCCACTCAAGTGAAACGCAAACCCCGGTTTGCGCCACCCAAGTGTCACGCAAAAGCCCGTTTGCGCGACCCATTGCTCAAGCAAACCTCACGTTTGCGCAACCCACGTAATACGCAAACCTCCCTTTGCGCAAGCAACCTCTCGCGCAAACCTCTCTTTGCTCAAATACAAGATTTAAACCTTTTAATCAGAATGACATCCAGAGAAGCCCTTGCAATCGGAACTGACACCAAGCCACCAGTTCTCTTTAAAGGAGAATACGAACAGTGGAAAGATCGGTTCCTGAACTTTGTTGACAGACATGAGTTGGGTGATTTCATCAGGTAATCTATAGAAGAAGGGGTTATGAAACCAGTGATGACGACTCGTTTGGTTGGAACTGTGCCGACACAGTTTGAACTTAAGTATCATGAGCTAGAAGATGATAACCTAAAAAGAGCAAAAGGTGATAAGTTAGCTAAGTCATACATTCTACAAGGAATTCCAAACGAAATCTATGTAAAGATTGACAGCTACAAGGCCTCGGGCAAGGAAATGTGGGATCAGCTAGAGAAGATGATGTTGGGTTCAAAGGTTGGGAATCACCTGAAAATCTCCAACTGCCTAAATAATTATGAAGAATTTACAGGCAGAGTCGGAGAAACTTTAGAAGAAACCTATGACAGGTTTGTGACTTTGCTGAACGAACTAAGCAAGAACAAGGTCACCAAATCTCAAATCGAGCTGAACGTCAAATTTCTAAGTATTTTACAGCCGGAATGGAAAAGATTTGCCAGGCAGATGAAGCAGATCAAGGATCTGAATGAGATTCCACTTCATGAGGTGTATGAAACCCTCAGACAAAATGAAGAAGAGGTGGATGAAATTCTAGATGAGATAAGGCAGAAAGGAAAGACAGTTGAAGACACAGTTGCTCTTGTTGTCAGGAAGAAGAAGAAGAACAAGACGATTGTGTATGAATCAGAAGAAAATGAAGCTTATGCAAACTCTGACTCGGATGAAAATGACCAACTGAAGCAAGCAATGCTTCTGCTGACAAACGCTTTTCAGAAAAAGTTCTACAAAAAGCCAACATCAAACAGTCAGAGGTATTCTTCTGGTCCTAACAACTATGTCCATAAGGAAAGGGTTGAAGGAAGTAGATATGAAGGAAAGAAGTTTGAAGGGAAGAGATTAGAGGAAAAGAAGCCGGAAGAGAGAAGGTATCATGCAGAAGGGAAGAGAATAGAGGAGAGGAAACTGGAAGAGAGAAAGTTTAAAGCTGAAGGATCCAGTCAGTCAGAACCACCTACGTGCTACAACTGTGGCAAAACAGGTCACTTTGCCAGAGACTGCCGCAGACCCAAAGTCAGAAACTCCGATTACTACAAGAACAAGATGCTTCTTGCAAAGCAACAGGAGGCGGTTAAGGCACTGATGGCAGAGGATGAATACTGGCTTGATCATTCAGACGAGGAAGAAGAGGATGAAGAGAGAGATGAAGCAGTCAACATGTGCTTGATGGGAAAGTAGAAATCAGACGCTGAAGCAGATTCAGAAGAGGATGAAGAAGAGGAGGTATGTGATTTATCGAATTCAAATTTCTTGAATAAAATGCATGCCATGAATTTAAGAATCCAAGGGTTAGAGTCGAATCTTAAGCGGGAAGAGGGTGTCATTACAAACAAAAACCAATCAATACAGAAACTTAGCGATGAAGTTGCTGAGAAGAAAGTATTGGTTAAGGTTTTACATAGAAATAATGACACCAGCGCAAAGGAAAAGACAATAATTCTTAAAGAGAATTATGAACTCAAGTCTAAACTGAGAAAAAGTGAGCTTGATTTATATGAGCTTACGAAAATGCATTCTTCATGTACTGAAGAATACAAAACTTTAATTGCAAAATTAAAAAGTTTGGAAGAGAAGTTATACAAGTTGAATCAAACTGAACAAACTATTCATCTGAACAAACCCAAAGAGAAAATAGAAAAATGGGGAATCGGTTATAAGAATCCTCAATGTCTTCAAAAAGGAATATCAGAAGTGCCTGCACTTTATGATCTTCTTTCTTTGAAATTAGCTCGAAGAATCCCTGAGCTTAAAGTTTTCTGGACTAAACTATCTGAAAAGGATGAAGCCAACGAAACTGAAAAACGTTTGAAATCATCTAAAGTTCACCTTCCATTTTGTTATGCGAAAGTGAATAATAGTTATAATGAAAATCCAATATATCAAAAGAAGAAATCTCTTTCAAATGACTTCTTTCAAAGTTATTCTGAAAAAGAAATGGAGGCGAAGCCTATTCAAGGTAAACTATATGTCCCTCCTCTCGTTTTAGAAAGTAAAATTTCTGAACTCGAGAATTCTTTAACAGATGAAAGACTTCTAATGAATATTGAACAAAATTTTTTTTCAATTGTGTTCAAAAATGTTATTATTTTTAAGGCTTCAAACTCTGAGGATATGTTTGGTTCATTAAATAAAGGGTTTGATTTTCTTAACTCTGACGGTAGTTTAAATGATTGTTTTGAACAATTTGACTTTAATGCAAAACTTCCTAACCATTCATCCTTTGTTAAGAAATCTTTAGGAAAAACCAGTATGCCTGTTAACAGTGCAAAATCAACGAAAGTTGATAACTCAGTTTCTGTGAAAGCTAAAAATGCTAAAGGTAAGAATACATCTAAGCATTCACAGAAACCGAACACTACTGGTAATCCGAAAAAGAAACATTCGTTTGTTGCTCAAAAGTCTAACTCAAGAGTTTCACATGTTTCAGATCTGAGCAAGCAAAGGCCAGAAGTTAAATCTCTGTGGCAACCGAAACAGAAGCTTGACAAGACCGTTAAATCGTTTTCTAGTGTTAATTGTTGTAAGACTTCGCCTAGTAAAGATGTCTTAATTGCTGATGTTGCTATTTTGAACTCAAAACTTGCTGTTTCTCGTAAACAATATACAATGAAGCAATTATTTCAGTTATCTTTATTTGCTAGAAAGTCTTCTATTTATGATAAACATGTTTCTACTTCTTGTCAAGATTCTGAAGATTGGTTTGGAAATTATCATGTGCATTCATCTCATTCTAATTCTTTAAATGCATTTCAAAAGAAAAGAGGACCCAATTTGAAATGGGTACCAAAACCTTGTGCTAACACAGTAGGACCCAAATTCCAGTGGGTACCTAAGGCTAAATCTGTGTTGCAGGCACACAAAGTTTAAAAGAAGTTATGAAGAAATGACTTCTAGACAAAACAGTCTAGGACTCGTTCCTCAGAGAAATTAGGTTTTTGAACACATCAGTTCAAGACCCGCACTTCAAAGATAAAACAATGGTTTCTTAACACGTCTGTTCAGAACCCGTGCTTAAGAAGAGAATATGGCTTTTGAACACATCAGTTCAAGACCTGCTCCTCAATGCTCAAGAGTCTTAATTCCATCTTTGTTTTAAGACTATTTAAATCAATTGTTTCATTATTTCTCTTGTGCAGATCCGTCATATGTGGTACTTGGATAGCGGATGCTCCAAGCATATGACTGGACAAAAAGATATGTTGTCCAATTTTAAAGAGAAGTATTACGGATCAGTCAGATTCGACAACGACCAGTTTTCTCCAATAATGGGATATGGTGATGTACAACATGACAATGTCATGATCAAGAAGGTGAGCTATGTAGAAGGCTTACGGCACAACCTGTTCAGTATCGGGCAGTTTTGTGACAAAAGCTTAGAGGTCAATTTCAAAGCCAAGACGTGTTCAGTTCGCACTGAACAAGGCGAGGAACTCTTGGTCGGAACAAGAAAGGCAGACCTCTACACAATTAACTTGTAAAAAATCCAGACTGACAAACAGGATTGTCTACTGACGAAAGCCTCGATGCGACAAAGTTGGTTATGGCATCGAAGGCTCTCTCACCTCAACTTCAGGTACATCAACAATTTGGTCAGAGGAAAGCTTGTCAAAGGACTTCCAGCGCTTAAATATGAAAGAGAACATCTTTGTGCAGCATGTGAAAAAGGAAAAATGAAGAGGGCTCCACATAAACCAAAGCCTGAACCGAGTACAAGCGCTCCGTTAGAGTTACTGCATATGGACTTATGCGGTCCGATGCGAACTCAGAGTCTAGGCGGAAAGAAGTACATACTCGTTATCGTGGACGATTACTCGCGATACACATGGGTCAAGTTTCTACGTTCAAAGGATGAGACACCAGATGTTCTCATCACATTCCTGAAGACGACCCAGGTGAATTTGCAGAAACCGGTCAAGCTTCTAAGAACAGACAACGGCACAAAGTTCAAGAACAAAAAGGTTGAAGAATATCTCGAATCTGTCGGGATATCACATCAATACTCTGCTGCTCGAACGCCTCAACAAAATGGAGTGGTCGAAAGAAGAAATCGTACGCTAGTCGAGGCTGCTTGTACTATGCTAAGTCAATCAGACTTACCTCTATTTTTGTGGGCAGAAGCTGTATCGACTGCGTGTTACACACAGAATCGCTCCATGATACATCGAAGATTCAAGAAGACTCCTTATGCGTTAATCAACAACCGAACACCGACAATCAAATATTTCCATATATTTGGGTGTAAGTGTTTCGTTCTAAACGATAGGGAGAGTCTCAACAAGTTCAGTGCCAAGGCGGACGAAGGCATCTTCATTGGTTATTCCTCAACATCAACTGCATACCGTATCTATCTGAAGAAGTCAAAGACGGTGATTGAAAGCATCAACGTCACGTTTGATGAAGAGATGGCTTCCGAACAACACAGTTCAGAACCCGTTATAACCGGAGTACTAGCTTCTGGGCAAATCTGTCCAGAACCTGCGTCTCAACAGAATAAATCAGATGAAGCATCAACGTCAACTAATCATATATCTGATTTAAATTTATTATTTGAATTGTTTTATGATGAATTTCTTGGATCTAATGTAAAGAAATCTGTTGTGGTTGACAGGATAGAAGACTTAACGACTACTCATCCAACCAGTTCAGATGACTCTACTGAATCCATCGCCCCGATTCAACAAGAAATTCCAATTCAAATGCCGACTCCAACAGTTGAAGAAGTGACAAATGAAGAAGAAACAGAAGTAGCTGAAACAGTAGGTTGTTCTATACAGTCTAATCTACAGCCGGACCAAGCTGTACCTACTGAGACTTCTGTACCATCTATTTCAACTGAACCCCCCATTCTTTTTTATATTAATCTATCTACATATAATCCACTCCCCTCAATTATTTCCACTGCAATCATCATTCCTCCTGAACAAACTGAAGAAGGTACAAGTGGATTTATAGATGATACAATTGACATACAATCACATAATCCACTACCTCATGAACACAAATGGACCAAAGAGCACCCGACAAGCCAGATCATTAGCGATCCATCAAAACCGGTGTAAACTAGGTCAGCGTCAATGAACATGTGTATGCATGACTCCTTTCTGAGCAAGTTCGAGCCAACTCGCGTATCAGAGGCACTTGTTGATCCAGAATGGGTGATTTCAATGCAAGAAGAGCTGAATCAGTTCGACGCACTTCAAGTCTGGAGACTCGTACCAAAACCTCAAGGTAAAACCATTATAGGTACGAAGTGGGTTTTCAAGATAAAGAAAGACGAAGATGGTACCGTTATCCGAAACAGGGCAAGACTAGTAGCCAAAGGATACAGACAAGAGGAAGGAATCGACTATGACGAGACATATGCTCCTGTGGCGCGATTAGAGGCAATTAGAATGTTTCTAGCCTACGCAGCCCACAAGAACTTCACGGTCTTTCAAATGGACGTGAAGACTGGCTTTCTGAATGGCATTCTGAAGGAGGAAGTCTACGTCTCTCAGCCAGAGGTTTTTGTCAATAAAGATAAGCCGAATCACGTCTACATTCTCGACAAAGCACTCTACGGTCTGAAACAAGCTCCTCGAGCCTGGTATGATGTCATTTCCAAATTTTTAGTCAAGTCTGGTTTTTCAAAAGGAACGGTGGATACCACTTTGTTTATCAAAAAAGAAAAAGCCGATATCATTTTAATTCAAATCTATGTAGATGATATTATTTTTGGCTCTACAAATCCTAAGTACTGTAACAATTTTTCAAACCTTATGGTGTCTAGATTTCAGATGAATTTGATGGGAGAGATGAATTTATTTCTCAAATTACAAGTCAAACAATTTTCATCGGGTATTTTTATCAATCAATCAAAATACATTATGGATATTCTTCGGAAGTTCAAAATGGAAAATTCAAAACCGATTGGTACCCCAATGGCACCAGGTACTAAAATTGGAACCGATCCTTCGGGAAAGGCTGTTGATGTTAGGACTTATCGAGGGATGATAGGTTCTTTAATGTATCTTACTTCTAGTAGGCCAGATATAATGTTCTCAATATGCTTATGTGCACGATATCAGGCCAATCCTAAAGAAATCCATATGTCTGCTGTGAAGCGCATATTTAGGTATCTGAAGGGTACTACAGATCTTGGTCTGTGGTATCCTAAAGATACTAGTTTCGAACTAACAACGTACACAGATGCAGATCATGCAGGTTGTATGTTAGACAGGAAGAGCACGTCTGGTCATGTACAGTTCCTCGGTGACAAACTCGTAAGTTGGGCATCGAAGAAGCAACTTTGTGTTTCAACTTCAACGGTCGAAGCAGAATATGTAGCTGTTGCTAGCTGCTGTTCTCAGGTCTTATGGATGAGAACTCAATTGCGCGACTACGGTTTCCACTTCAACAAAATCTCGATATACTGTGACTCCAAGAGCGCCATTGAAATAACAGCGAATCCTGTTCAGCACACCAAGACCAAACACATAGACGTCAGGTATCATTTTATTAAAGATCATGTTGAAAAAGGAACAATTGAACTTTTCTTTGTAAAAACTGATTATCAGCTTGCCGATTTGTTTACCAAACCTTTTCGTCTCTAAGCTTGGTATGCTAAATCTTAAGATTTAATCAGTAGTTACCTATCAAAGTTTTCTAATTGCATACTTTTTCATCATTTCTTCATTCTTAATTCTGATTGATATCTGCACTTCTATATTCTGTTCATGATCCAAAGGGGGAGTATGAGAAGAAATTGACAAGTGGTCAATATTACTTCGAGGGGTAGCTCATAAATTTTTTGCATGCACCTTTTATGTCAAATTTTTGTAATGCAAGATTTTAGGGGGAGCTCTTCAAGTCAAAGGAGTATGGATATGACTTCTGATTATTTCTGATCAGGACTGGTACTTTAAAAGTTTTACTGCTTTTTGTCTTTTCAATATAAGTGAATAAATTTTACTTTGACTTGACTTAAGACTTTTGCAGAATTTTTGAGAGATGTTTACAAGTTCATATGTTTATGACTTTTAGCTTAGCTTCATGAGATGTAAGATCGCACGTTAAGGTATAATCCTTTATCTTAATCTCATATATGATTGATAAGTGGACAACTTTCAATCATAGAAAACATTGTTCTTACATGTTCAAACCACTTCCCGATTCTCAAACGAATTCATGAATTGGAAGTGTGCTTTTAAATGTTTTCAAGATTCTACATTGTGCTTTAACTGAAATAGTTAAACCAATCTGAGCATCATATGCATAATAGGAAAACATGATTTCATTGTGCTAGGACTTAACACAACTTCAATGGAATCACCTTAACCAGTGATTTCTACCCAATAAGTTAATCCTCAGTGATTGAGTGTGAGAAATCGAAAAGAAATGAGTGTGTCAAACAAAGAAAGAAAGTTTGATTAGAGTGAGCTAAATGTTTAAAAGAAAGAGCGTGTGAGAACAGATTTAAAAGAATATCAAAACTCTGCACCAACTTTTTCTGAGCCGGGCAACCACATTTCTAGTGTTTCACAACTCTTTGGTGAACATTATTGAAACAGGCAACTAGCCCATGCCAACTCTTGATCAAACCTCACCATCTACTCATTTTCTTCTCAACAAGAAAGTGTTTCACATTTTCTAAGGGGATGCAGCACATTTGCTATCTGATTTTCATTTGGAAAATTTGGATATTGAAAGAAGGAAGCCTGCCCCACATTCGCACTTCAATCATGCACATTGAGTCTGTGTTTAACTTACTGTTGTCTCAGTGGTTTACACAAAATTTGAGCCTAATAAGCAATCATCAAGGGCTTAATTCTTTCTATCACAAGCACGAACACACAAGAAATTTGTTTCTTTGTCATAACGTTTATAGAAATTACCTTTGTGGTGTTTCGATGATTAAATGGAAGCCCTGGGGGAGTCAACATCAAACAACTCCTTTCCAATGTGTATTCGTTACACACAGTGACTTAGGGTTACTGACAGGCATGTTAACTGATTCGTTTGTTGATTCAGGTGTTACACGACTATTTTGTCTGGATTTGCAAAGATCTGGATGAATATCTTTTGAATTGACGGATCAGGGGCTCCAACTGAAAGACATTTCTTACTCAAAGTTTTTATGGAGTCATTGCACTTTTCATCAAAAGGGGGAGAATGACTACACAATAAATGGCAAAGAAATGGCAAAGATCACATGTTTCAAGAATCACGTCCAAGATTGAATTCTTCAAAAGCAAGTATTCTGAAGGCATGCTGAATTTAGAGAATTTTTCTTTCAAGATACTTTGCTACAACATTCTGGACTAAACCTGAAGATAATTTCTTCCCATCATTCGAAAAAGAGTTTATCTACATCGTTTGGGAAGATTGCTACTTATTGAAGACTAAGGATAAGATTGAATCTTCTGAGCTGAAAAAGAGAAGATTAAATTGCTAAATCTTTTTAGTAATTATCTTGATCCAAAGGGGGAGATTGTTAGCGCACAGATTATTGGACTCAAGATCATCCAATCTGAAGATCCAATCTGAAGCTAAAGCCCGAAAAGTCGCTCTCAACATTAGTCTAAAAGTCAGTTTGTAATAAATGTCAAAAGTACGTTTTTAGTATTTTATTGTTATCCTAAATATCTAGATATTAGAATTTAGATATTATTTAGGATATTTAAGTTATTATATTAGTTTATTTAGGATATTTTAGTTTAATTGTTTTTATAATGCAAGTTGATTAACAACTTGTATGTTAGAGTATTGAGGAAGCTAAGAGCTCATAATATTGGTCAGTACACAATACATCGATCAAGAACATCAGAGAGAGAGCTTCAAAGTAAACTTATCAACCTCTGTAATCCACGTTTTGTAATAGAAACAGGTTGGTAATCTATATCTTGTTGTTGTTTGATTAATTTATCTGGTAAACGATCACGGACTCACAGTCTTTTTGTGCAAGAGAATGAGACAAAAACCAATCTTGCATGCACAAGACTCTTGATCAATGATAATGATGAATTGTTAAGGACTCTTCAGCTATCGCTGAGTCTTGGTCAGACTTCACACTTGTTGTAAACAGTTTAGGTATCAATGAATGCCGCTTCAGATCACGAGTAGACTGTTCTTTATCTTCAGCTACTTCTTTGACATCGCTGAAGGTTTCTTGGGTGTGAGTTTTGCCTTTGAGGAATACTTAAGTTTATTATGTTAGAATACATGTTCAACAATCATTGAACAGACTCGATAATGATCGTTGAATCTGGAACAATTAATTCAAACAAACTTAAGTAAATTTCACTAAGTATAAAGGATCATCATCAAATCCCTGTAATAGTTTGGTGTAATAACCAGGTTCAAGTGATTAATTGAAGAGTTTGGGTGAATAGTTGGCCAAAGCTCAAAGTTGGAGGGGCCAGTTGTAAATTGGAGAAAGAGGGATTAAACCCTAGTAATCCTTTTATTCTTTTCATTTTTGGTGGAGGCGTCTTGGAGAGAAGAGCAAAGATCTTGAGAAGGTGCAATCAACTCTTGGAAGCAATTGGGGAAGAGGTTGATTATTGAAGGAACTCTTACAATTTTGAAGGTAATCATGAATCCTACATAGACCTTTTGTTTCTAAAATTGATTCTTTAGTTTTGGTGTGATGTCTGGGTGTTTTGGAACCCTTGGGAGTATTGGGAGGATTTAGTGATTTTAGAGTGGAAAGACCCCAAATCGACCAATGCATCGAATGGAAATCTTCACTCACTGGGTTGTATTAAGTTCTTTCCCTCAAATCTCTAGAAATCGAACCATGGGGACTTCCTTCGTGTGCTTTGTGGTCGGCGCACTGGAAACCCAGTCGTCCGAGCTGTACCTGGGAGTCAGTCACGACCGGCATCACCCGGTAGTGCAGGTGAGGAGGTAACCAGGAGGGTCCCAGGTGGGGAAATCGTGGGAGACCGGGCAGACAGTCTTGGGAAACGGGATGGGAAGACCGGGGCGGAGGACCCCGGGAGACGGGGCACCCGGGAGCTGTAGACTCGGGAGGCGGGGATGGAACCCGGGCGGGGACCCCGGGAGTCGGGGCGCCCGGGTGGAATTGGTCAGTCAGGCGACGACAATTATGGGGGGACCCGGGCGTCTGGTAACCCCGGGTAGGATCGTTGGGTTGGATTTTCTTTCCGGTTGAACTGTAAGTTTATGTTTTGTACCTTTTTCTACCTAGGGGGTCGGTATAAAAACTGAGAGCGCGCGTAAGGAAGACCTTTGCAAGATCAGGTGAGTTTTCTAACTAAATGTTATAAAATGTTTAAGTGGATAAAAGCATGTGAAGGTTTATTTAAAGCATTTTATTCGTTATTTATGCGAGATTTATTAGATGTGGTTTATATTGATGTTGATGATCAAATGTATGCATATATTATTGTGAGCAAGCACGACCAAAGTCGGGGGGGGGGGGGTGTCCCGCCTGAACTCATACCGGGGTGTGTGTCCCGTTCATGCCAATGGGGGGGATGTCCCAGTTAAGGCAGTATGAATCAGACATGATGTCACCTTTGGGTGACGATAGTGTGTGCCAGAAGCATGGTTGCAAGTGTTGAATTGTTTAAAACTGAATTGGTTTATGTTATTATAAATCTTTTCTACATTTCTGTTGTTGACTGTTGTTAGAGGGGACTCACTAGACCTTCAGTCTAACCCTCGTTAGAAGACCTTCACTTTAGTTTTAGTTCCTTGTATTCTCAGTTGTGTATTAGGTTGTCTTTCTGCAAACCTTGAATTTTTAGACGTTGTTTTGGGCCGTTTGGCGTTGTTAATTATTAAAGTTTGTTTTGCTTTATGTCGTGAGTTTGGGTTGTTACAATTGGTATCAGAGCCATAGTTTAAGGGATTTAGGTGACCGGATGGGCCTAAATTAAACTACGGGGTAAAGGGACACAATTGAGAAATTAGGAAGCCCTTAAGGAAGATCTTGATTGTCGAGAGTTGTGACAACGGTAGTGAGGACTCTCATGTAAGGTAAATTCACAATTGCATCTGGCCAATGCCATTATGAATTTACAGGTTCATGGGTACACTCGATGATTACCGATGAGATGATCGATGGGGGTAGTATGGGTAGTGAGACCTATCTTTGAATTTATAGCGGTGATTGTGGTGTGTAGTTTGAGCTCCTTTATGGTATTAAGGTTAGCCCCTTTAGGGTAAGTATTGTGCGGAGATAGATAATTCGAATTGAGGAAGAACTTCTTGGGTTCAAGAGAGAAGAATGATTGTTTGGGGGTGAACTCCTAGTTTCTAGTGAGTCTCCGTTATGGTGGTTGTTATGTCGATCAATGGCGGGATCAGGAGAGTGTTTACCCAAGAATTGAATGATGGAAATAAACCCTTTGAATTTGTAGTTTCTTGAAGAGTAACAAGGATGGTTGAGAAATGAAAACAGTGTCGTTTGATAATTTGGAGTAAGGATAGGATAGAGACGAGCTATGGTTGGTAAGATTAATTGGGTCAAGGTGAAGACACATGATCGGAAAAATTTTGTCGCAGTGGTGACAGAGTAATTGGACGTGCAAGCATGTTGGGAAACACTGGTGTGAAGGTGGTTGCAATTGTGAGGGACCTGACTTGTTGGTCAAAAGTAAGGAGTCTGTGATAAACTGTTGTGAGTGTAAGTGGTCGACCTTGCGAGAGTGAATATCCTTCAATGTAAAAGGGGAATCATGTATTGTGTTTTCGAATGAGTTGCTTGAGTCTTTCATGTCATATATATTGGTGTGTGCGCGCCTTTCGAGTCATTCGTTTTCAAATGAGATGGCGCGTGTAAGCGTGTGTTAGATTGAAAAGGGCAAGTTTATTGCATGGTGTGTTAAACTGTGAACTCAGTGATTTGAGAACTATTTCATTTCTTCTACAAATGAGTTAACTTTTGTGAAAAATACAATATCATTTAATCACGTGGTTTTATAAGATAGACTGGTATGGACATGTTTATCATGCCAACAAGGGTGTAAGTCAATTGACTCGCTCAGTATATGTAATTTTGTCAAAATTTCATGAATTGTTGGAGTAAAGTTTCATCGAAAATATTTTCAAATTGAGCCAACATCGTTTTTGGTTGGGAAAGGCTTATTTCATTGTGGGGTCGAGGGAGAACGATCATTGAGATCGTCATGCATGGCTATTTAGTTATGCCGGAGTGGTGTCGTGTACACTCCAACTTGTACCATTTTGAGGTACTTGCCGATTTTCAACGTGTCAAATGATTTCAAACTAGTATATGGTCATGCGTGAAGGCTATGAACTCGTTAGGTCGTAAGGAAGCATTGCGATTAAGGAAGAGGGAAGGTGTGGAGAGTGAGAAGGTGGTGTTCGAGCCATTGTTGGTCGATTCATGACCTTGGTATTCCCACTAAGGAAAGGCAGGGAATAACAGAAGCCTTAGCCTTTGACGTTGAGAATGATTAGTTTTGTGGTAGCATGCATTTCTGGTGGTAACTTAAGATATTGTAGTCGACAGGTGGTATTGTTGGGGTGGGATTCGAAGCCTTTAAGATACCCCTTTTAGCAGCATGTTGATAAGTAGTGTTGTGGTTTTAGATTAAAAGTCCTCGACGTCGAGTCGGAGTTTGAGGTGGTCTCGTAATCAGATTATATCAAGTAAGTCTTGTGCCTTCAACGTGCGAAGTCGGTGGGGGCAGTGACATAGTTGTGATGCGTTGGAAGGAGTAGGTTCCTTTGGGAATCCTTGTTGGTCGGAAGCATTGTTGAAGTCAACGGTCAATTGTTGAACCCTTTGTCGGGACGCTGTAAGTGAGGAAGTGGTTATGGTTGCATTTACTGGGTTGTCGTGGGGAAACAAGGGGTTGTGCGAGAACGATGTGTATCTGGCACGGTATAGCACCACCTTGTGTGGGCATTACGAAAATGGAAGACCGTTAGTTTGGTCAGGTAAATTTTCTATGAGGTTCTGATGGTTCGTGTGGGAGTAATGTATATAGAGCAATCGAGGTGGTTGCATTTCAAGTGTTTTGGTCCGCGAGGTGTTCTGGAAGATCGCGGTGAGATGGCAAGGAACGAGATCATGTTGAGTGAGTTAGATGTTCATGATTTTGGTGGTTATCCGGATTTGTGGAAGGCAAAGTCGTGAAATGAACTTATTTCGGATATTGGTGTCATGAGCAGTATGAAGAGAACGATATCTGGTATGTGTACCGAGTGTTAGTGAGGATTTCGATTGTAGTAAGAGGTTGTAGTGTGGTAATGGACGTTTGAATGAGTCAGTATTATTTTTATTCCTTAGTGGTCGTGCCTGTCATTGGTGTGGTAAGGAGTTTCTTGGAGATCAAGTGGTGGACTTGTCTTGTTGTTATGGGCTGAGCTTAGGCGGGAATCCTCGCTCGGAGATTTCTGATGAACTTTCAAAAGTGTCATGTATGTTAGGGAGGTATATGGATGTTGGTTGGTATAGTGGTTTTGCTAATTTGAGAATGATGGGTTCGAAGTGTTTGATGTAAGCAACTTCATAGAGGAACCTTGGGTTCCTGGGTCACGAAGGGTCGTTGAGTGAGTTCATCTCACTCCAGTAAAATATGGTTGGAAATGTCGAACTGTTTAGTTTATGATGTGTTGTAGGAGACGGGAAAAATCTGTGGGAATGTCGAAGTATTCCTTGAGTGTAAAGGAACTTTAGCAGATAAGGCAATCTTGTTTGGGAGTGAAAATTGTGCTCGCAAGCAGTGGATGATGCTGTGAGAGCTTGGTTGATTATCTCGCATGAGGATTTTTTTGTGTAACCGTTTGGCTAAGTGTAGTGATATGAATGTGTTTTCTATACATTGGAACGGTCGAAAAAGTGGGTAATCTGAGAGGAAGAAGTTTGGCAAATGACATAGAAATGGGAGATTCATTTTTCAAATTCGGTGCTAGTGAGTTTACGAAAGGGAATGAGAAGGACATTAGGGGTATGTTAAGGTTCGGGTGTTGAAAAATCTTAATCATGCGGTTGGTCTAAGGATTTCACTTGTTAGTGAGCCCATCTTTAGGGGCAGGTTTGTTGTTCTCGAGGAAGAAGTAGAAATGGAGGTTGGATGTGTGCAAGAGTGGGTCAGACTTGGTATGCGTGGAAGGGTTCTAGGTGAGCCTGTCTTCTAGTGTTAAGCTATTTGGAATAGCTTGGTGTGATCTTGGTCACTCCATGTTTGAGCGTGGGAAGCTTGGATTTATGATAAATATAGTCGAATAGTTGGGGGATGCGATGAAAAATTGATGTATGTGTCACAATAATTCGGTCAGTTGGAACCGGTGGACGATGAAGGATATAGATTGTGGAAGTTTTCTTTTGGTTATGTGAGAATCTTGGGTGTTGATGTTGGGGCGACGTAAGTATATTGCGTGTGAGTTGTGCATCACCGATGAGTTGTGACCAGTGTGGTTCGGGAGAGAGTGCTTTTGCACTAGGCATATGGGGTGTTGAGGGAAGTTATTTTGCTATGACATAATACTTGAGGAGGAAACTCATAGTGGTGGGTTCAGGGTGATGTCTAAGGTTGACGTCATGGTAGTTGGCGAACCGAGGGGTTATTATCCGAGACAGAGATACATGTCGTGGTGGCACTAACTCCGGTAGAGTTCGTTCTTCTAAAGAAGTAAAGTTGTATGTGAAAATCCTTCTAGAGACGCGTTTTAAAACCGTGAGTCCAGGTGTGTGGACAAAGCGGACAATACCTGGTACGGTTGGCCTGGGATGTTACAGATGGCATGATATAGTTGGTTTGTTCAGAGGGTATGACTTCGGCTTTGGGTCATAATATTTTGGGCAACTGAGTGAAGTTAAGTTGATAGAATTGAAAGAAAGGGAGCCTCGCAAAACTCTTTGAGAGATTGAAATTATCGAAAGAGTTGGAGAGATAGTGTAACTTCTGGAAGGGTTCGATGGGAACTTGGAAAACATGTATTGTGTTTCACACCTTTCTTTGAGAGCATTTGTTGGAAGTTAGAACGACAATATCCTTACAAGGTATGCAAGCAAATAAGAGGTTAACCGTTATCATGGGGTCTAAGGAAGTCTTTGACTGTAAGGTTAGGGAATTAAGGATCAATAGATCCGCCTTGTGAAAGTGCAGTGGCAAGTTCATAAAGGACAAGAAGCAATTTGGGAGTTGGAATCGGATATGAGGTCCCAATACCCTAGTGTGTTCAGCGATGGAATTCCCAGGACGAAATTGTTTTGAGAAAGGGATATTGTAATAACCGGGTTTAAGTGATTAATTGAAGAGTTTGGGTGAATAGTTGGCCAAAGTTCAAAGTTGGAGGGGCTAGTTGTAAATTAGAGAAAGAGGGATTAAACCCTAGTAATCCTTTTATTCTTTTCATTTTTGGTGGAGGCGTCTTGGAGAGAAGAATAGAGAGCTTGAGAAGGTGCAATCAACTCTTGGAAGCACTTGGGGAAGAGGTTGATTATTGAAGTAACTCTTACAATTTTGAAGGTAATCACGAATCCTACGTATCCCTTTTGTTTCTAGAATGATTCTTTAGTTTTGGTGTCATGTCTGGGTGTTTTGTAACCCTTGGGAGTATTGGGAGGTTTTAGTGATTTTACAGTGGAAAGACCCCAAATCGACCAATGCATCGAACGGAAATCTTCACTCGCTAGGTTGTATTAAGTTTTTTCCCTCAAATCTCTGGAACTCGAACAATAGGAACTTCCTTCGTGTGCTTTGTGGTCGGCGCACTGAAAACCCAGTCATTCGAGCCACACCCGGGAGTCGTTCACAACCGGTATCACCCGGGAGTGTAGGTGAGGAGGGAACCAGGAGAGTCCTGGGTGGGGAAACCTCGGGAGAACGAGAGAACAGTCTCGGGAAAGGGGATAGGAAGACACGGGCGGAGGACCTTGGGAGACGGGGCACCCGGGAGATGTAGACCCGGGAGGCGGGGGTGGAACCCGGGCGGGGACCCCAGGAGTCGGGGCGCCCGGGTGGAGTTGGTCATCCAGACGGTGACAATTGTGGGGGGACCCGGACGTCTGGTAACCACGGGTAGGATCGTTGGGTTGGATTTCCTTTCCGGTCGAACTGTAAGTTTATGTTTTGTACCTTTTTCTACCTAGGGGGTCGGTATAAAAGCTGAGAGTACGCGTAAGGAAGACCTTTGCAAGATCAGGTGAGTTTTCTAACTAAATGTTATAAAATGTTTAAGTGGATAAAAGCATGTGAAGGTTTATTTAAAGCATTTTATTCGTTATTTATGCGAGATTTATTAGATGTGGTTTATATTGATGTTGGTGATCAAATGTATGCATACATTATTGTGAACAAGCACGACGAAAGACGGGTGTGTGTGTAATAACCGTGTAACTTTATTAATAAATGGAAGTTGAGCGAAAGTATTGCACCAAGTAATTTTTGAGGGGCTTAAGTGAAAAATAGAGGAGAGAGGTGTTTTTACCCTAACCATTCTCTCTCTTTTCTTTGTGTGGCGGCTAAGGTTTTTGTTCAGAGAGAAAAAACCCTAGGCGATTTTGGAGAAGAAAGCAAAGGAGGCTTTTGCTCTTGGGGTTTTAATCTCACTAACCATTAAGGTAATCTTCTTCTTTATCTTATTATGCCTTAGAATTGGTTGTGTGCATTAGTTGTGTTCTTGAGTAAAGAATTTGGAAGCAAATCTCCCTTGTTTTAGTTTTGTGGAGCGTATGAGAGGATTTTGGTGAAAAAGGGATTTTGGTTAAGGATGAAATATAGTTTAATGGTTTATGTTGGCAAGCAAATCATTTTGCCTAGTATGTATGGGTTAAGTTATTTTACCTTCCTTGACTCCTGGAATCGAAATCGCAAAGGAAGTTAAAAGAGGTCAACGGCGTGGGGTTTTAATCAAGCCGTCGTTCGACTGTGTTTTGGATAACCACGCCCCGGGCGGCAAGGCACCGGGCGGCTGTGTGTCGGGCACCAAGCCGCATGACCCCAGGCCACAGAGGTCGGTCGACGGCATGTGTGCATCCCAGGCCGCAAGGGGCAGGGCGCAAGTCTGGGGGGGACATCCCGGGGGCAAAGACCGGGCGGCGTGGGAAAGGGACCCAGGCGGTGCCATGCCTCGGGCGCATGGCTCATGGGCCGCAGTCCATTCCCGTGCCGTGCCAAGCCCAAGCCTAATTTCAGTGTTATTCTTTTGTGCCGGTGTTATCCTTTTTGGGTCGGGTGAGGGAGTTAATCTCGTAGTTAATTATCCTTATGATTATTAGAGAGAAATGGACCTTGAGTTGCGAGGTTTCCGTCGGGCGGAAAGATAAGTTGAGATTTATTGACTTTTATCGTTTTGTACAATAGGTCGTGTGACCGGTATTAAAGAGTGCACGAGAAAGCTTTAGCGGGGAACGTTAGGTGAGTTTTTCTAACCTAAATGTTCTTCGATGATAAAGTGGTTAAAGGCATGTGAAAGTTATTTAAAGCATTTTAATTATTTATGTGTGCTTTATGTATATGCGAGTTTTACCTTAAGAGTGGTTTTACACTTTTGTTGTTGATTAATTGTGTGCATACATTGTAGTTGGCGAGTATGGCCTAAGTCGGGGGTGTGTCCCGCCTGCGCTCATACTGGGTGGTGTGTCCCGTTTAGGCCAATGGGGGTGTGTCCCAGATTAAGGCAATATGAGCCAGACACGTTGTTAATTTCGAGTGAAGATAGTGTGTACCGAAAATGAGTTTATGAATGTGGTTATGTTTATAAAACTGAATTGGTTTATAACTACTTATAAATCTTTTATATGATGCTTTGGTTGTGAACCGTTATTAGAGGGAAGTCACTAGATCTTTCGGTCTAACCCTCGATCTTTCAAACTAAAAACCTTTTCAGGCAGGCGTGAGGTAAGAGGATCGAGCAAGAGTAAGGAGAAGGCGTGAGCCGGAGCTGAGTTAGAAGACCTCCATTTTAGTTTTCGTCCCTTGTAATCTCAGTTGTGTATTAGGTTTTCTTTCCCCAAACCTCGAATTTTAGATGTTGTTTTGGGCCGTTTGGCGTTGTTATTTAATAAAGCTAGTTTTGCTTTATGTCGCGAGTTGAGTTGTTACAATTGGTATCAGAGCCATAGCTTAAGGGATTTAGGTGACCGGATGGTCCTAAACTTAAATTGTGGAATAGGGGGACACAACTGAGATTTAGGAATCCTTTAAGGGAGACCTTGATTATCGAGAGTCGAGATAACGATAGTGAGGATTCTCATGTAAGGTAAATTTAGAATTGCATCTGGCCAATGTCATTATGAATTTACAGGTGCATGGGCATGCTCGATTTCTATTGTTGATGTTGGGTTTGAAATGTGCTAAGGATGGTTACTACTGATACACATGACTATTACTACTGCCTGATGAAGTTAGTACTGCTAGATCAGAATTACTACTGCTTGAAGGAGTTAATGCTGCTGAGACAAAACTAATACTGCTTGCTGAGATTAATACTGCTAGTTCAGAATTAATACTGCTTATGAAGATAGTGCTGCTTATGAGATGAAGACTCCGTATGAGAATGAAGACAGCTGTATAGATTGAAGCTAAAGTAAAGGAGATAATTATGGACTGAAGATCAATTTTATTTTGATAATTATCTTGTAATCAGTCTTGTATATATAGTATAGAAGTCTTTGATAGAATTAATTATTCATACGTTTTGTTTTAGAGAGAATTAACCTCAAGACTAGTTTAGATCCTTTCTATAGAGAAATATAGAACGTCTGTTGAGCCTGTTCAACAGATTGAGGTTTTGTGTGTAATCATCAAGTTTAATCAATATAACTTGTGATTTAAGTGCATATACTGTTTCATTGATTGTTAGTGTTAAAGTGTTTTTCCGTAACTTCTTTAGCATTGATTCTGAGTGTGTGTGAATTAAATTCTTGTTTGAATTTCGATCCTGACAAGTGGTATCAGAGCATTGTTAAACTCAGAAAAACAACAATCATCATGGACGGTTCAAGTGATAACGTTCTAGTCTCAAAGGTTCCAATGCTCAGATCTAATGAGTTTGACATGTGGAAGATTAGGATCAGGAAATACATTCTTCTCACTGATTACTCTATGTGGGACATCATTGAGAATGGCCCATCTAATGAAGGAAAGATTGGAGAAGATGGAAAAAGAATCCCACCAAAGACGGATGGAGAGAGGAAGATCAGGCAGACAGAAATGAAAGCCTTGAGCACACTGCTCTTGGCTATTCCTAATGAGTATCGACATCAATTCTGCAACTGCACTGATGCCCAGATGCTTTGGAATGCTCTAGAGAAGAGATTCTCTGGTACCAAAAGTACCAAGAGAAATCAGAAGGCAATATTGAAGCAACTGTATGAAAACTTCATGTCAACTAAGAATAAGTCTATGACTCAAACCTTTGATAGGTTTAACAAGCTGATTGGGGAACTAGCTACGGTTGGAGTGCAGATTGATCAAGATGATGTAAACAGAAAGTTCTTAAGGTCCCTTGGAGATGAATGGACCATGTATACTGTCTCCTTCAGACAGAATGACAAGCTAGAGGACAAAGAACTAGACGATCTTTATAATGACTTAAGGGTGTTTGAGGCTGAAGTTGAAGCCAAGAAGAGACCATCTGGGATACACTCATAATGCTGCTCTTTTATCATCTTATTCTTCTACTGATTCTGCTGCTAATACAGAATTAGTTAGTACTGCTTATGTATCTAAGCAGGATGTAACTAATGACTCTGTATTAGAAACTTTTCTTGCTAGTCATGCTAATTCTGTTTTAATTAATGATGATCTTGAACAAATTAATGCAGATGACCTTGAGGAGATGGATATAAAGTGGCAGTTGGCCATGCTAACTATGAGGGTCAAGAGATTCATAAAGAGGACTGGAAGGAACAACTTCTCTCAGAGAAGAGAAGATGGTGCTGGGTTTAACAAGTCAAAGGTGGAGTGCTACAAGTGTCACAAGATGGGACACTTTGCAAAAGAATGCAGAGGAGGAATTCCTCAACAACATGGAAACAACCACCAGCAAGCACATTCCTCAAGCGTCCAAAACAACAGAAACTCCACTCAAGCTCTTGTTTCTCAAGAAGGAATGGGATTTGATTGGAGTGGTCAAGCAGAAGAAGTTGTTCAGAATCAAGCCTTGATGGCAGAAGTCTCAGAATCTTCAAGCACAGATATTTCAACAGAGGTAAAAACTAAAGTGTGCACTAAAGAGTGTCTTCAGACTGTACAAAAGTACAAGTATCACAACCAAAGCATGTGTGACGACCTTAAAAGGTTAGAGAGAGATATAAGAGAGTATAAAGTAATTGTTGAGAAGTTTGAAGATCAAATCAAGGCTTACAAGGCTAATGAACTTCAACATTACTATGACACAAATTACTGGAAGTGGGAGAAAAATCAATTAGAGATTCAAATAGAAAAGTCTAAAGAGGAGTATGAGAAGATAAAGAGTGAGTATGAGAAAGCTAAGCTTGACATTGAGAAGTTCTCTTATGCTTCCAAAGCAATGGACTCTTTGCTTAAAGCTCAAGTTCATGATAAGATCAAGAGTGGTATAGGATACAATGCAACACCTCCACCTTATAACAATAATTACATTCCTCCCTCTTCAGATCTCTTAGAGAACCAAAATAAGGAGGACTTACCTATAGGAGCAACAGAAGTAGATCCTATAGATAATGTGGTGGTTGAAGAAGAGAATGAGGAAGAGAATTCTGAGAGTAAGAATGCAGAAGAGATTCCTGTAGGAAATCATATCCGTACAAATGAAAGGGGGGGGGTAAACCATACATCAAGAGTGAAAAGGTGGATAGCTCAAAGATAGAAAAGGGAAAGGTACAGGGAGTCCACTATATGCAGACCACCGTTGTGAATCCATGTACATGTAAAAAGCATCAGCCCCAAAAACATGATAAAACAAGGGGTAATCAAAGAAACTGGAATAATCAGTGGGCACAAAAACAAGGGGTTGATCTGAGTAAAATCAATAGACCAAAACCTTGTTTTATTTGTGGAAAGCTTAATCATATTGCCAAATACTGTTATTTCAATCCTATGAACCAAAGGATAAATTTTCAAAGACATATAAAAAATCCTGTTGGTTATAGAAATCAAAGAAGGAATCATATGGCTGAAAATGTAAAAACAGCACCTTTAAAAACTCATGTTCAAAACAAGTTTGCAAAATCAAAGAAAAATACTCCAAACAAGTCATGGAGTAACTTAAAGAAGAAGAAAGCAAACAACTTTGTCCAGGTATGGGTTCCAAAAATAAAGAAAGCTGTTAGTACTGCTACTTCAAATAGTACTGCTGACAGAAATAGTGTTGTTACCAATGTTAGTGCTGCTAACAGAGTTAGTACTGCTAACCTAGTTAGTACGGCTAATTCAGTTAGTACTGCGTCTAGTGTTAGTACTGCAAGACCTATTATCCTGACAAAATACTCAAGCCAGAAGATTCCCCAGTCTGAAAAGCTCATCAAAACTGATTGTGAATATGTTGATGAGAATGGGAAACCCAAGACCACTTTGGCTTGGGTTCCTATTAAAAACTAATTGTTCTACTTTATGTGTAGGGCAACCAACAACTAAAAGGGAAGAGCATTTGGCATGTTGATAGTGGTTGCTCTAGGCACATGACAGGCAACAAGTCCTACCTACAAAACTTCAAAAGAATTGATGGAGGACATGTTGCATTTGGTGATAATCCTTCTGGAGGAAAGATTAGTGCAAAAGAGATTTTGAAGAATTAATGCATAAGAGATTCAAGATGAGTTCTATGGGTGAACTTACCTTCTTCCTAGGGCTACAAGTTAAGCAGAAGAAAGATGGGATTTTTATAAGTCAATCCAAATATGTGCAGGACATTCTTAATAAGTTTGGATTCTCAGACTCAAAGCCTGCAAGCACACCCATGGAGACACACAAACAGATCACTGCAGATCTTGAAGGGGAGGATGTGGATGTTCATTATTACAGATCCATGATTGGCTCTCTCATGTATCTCACAGCTTCTAGACTAGATATCATGTTCCCTGTTTGTGTGTGTGCAAGATTTCAAGTTAGGCCAAAGCAATCACATTTTCAAGCAGTCAAGAGGATATTCAGATATCTCAAAGGTCAACCCAGATTAGGCCTTTAGTATCCTCATGACTCACCATTTGACCTACTTGCATATTCAGATAGTGATTTGGGTGGAGCTAACTTGGATAGAAAGTCTACAACTGGAGGCTGTCAGTTTTTGGGTGCAAGACTAGTATCATGGCAGTGTAAGAAGCAAACCACAGTGTCCACTTCAACAACAGAAGCAGAATACATAGCTGCTGCAAGCTGCTGCTCACAAGTGCTATGGATTCAGAATCAAATGATGGACTATGGTATGACATTTCTTCATACTCCTATTTTCATAGACAACAGCAGTGCTATTAGCATTGTTAATAATCCTGTCAAGCATTAAAAAACAAAGCATATACAAATAAGGTACCATTTTATCAGAGACTGTAATGAGAAGAAGCTAATTCAGGTTCAGAAAGTACACACAAGTAACCAGTTTGCTGCTCTATTCACAAAAGCTTTTGATGTGGGTAGATTCACATTCTTGGTCACAAGTGTGGGCATGATGAACAATGAATAAGTATATTCTCATTCTCTTTATGTACCTATATAGATTCCTCCTTATTTACTTTCATTAAATTGGTGCTATTAACCCTTGTGTGCTTAAGTGTTTCAGGATGAAAGGCCAAACAAAAGTGAAGTATAGTAAATACTGCTAGTATGTATTACTACTGCTAGTCTATATTACCACTGCTAGTCTGTGTTACTACTGCTGGTTCGTTTTCCTATTGCCAGTCTGTGTTAATGCTGCTAGTCTGTGTTAATACTGCTAATATGTATTACTACTGCTAGTATGTATTACTACTGCTAGTTAGTGTTACTACTGCTAGTCTGTATTACTACTGCTAGTTAGTGTTACTACTGCTAGTAAGTATTACTATTGCTTCAAAGAGTTACTACTGCGGGGGTCAGTTACTACTGCTAATGTAAATTAGTACTGCTCTTAACTGTTTCACTGATTGTATAAATACCCCCTTAGTCCGCCAAAAATCAAAACGGCTCTTTGAATTTCTTGCACTTATTTATCTTCTTTCTCTCTCATTCTCGCTAACGTTCTTGCTCTTCAAGCTCTTAACCCTAGTTCGCAGAAAAATCTCTCTCAAATGGCAGGTCTTGTATTTGTTGATGACCACAATGAGTTGGCAATGCTGAATAAGCCCAACCAAGCCGAAGGATTTCATCAGATTGTGGACTTCCTAAAATCCACACATATCGCCCACGCTTTAACGGTCAATCCCACAATCTATGTGGAGCATCAAAGACGGTTCTGGGCAAATGCCACTATCCATGATGAAGAGGGTACTCAGGTTATCAAGTCAAGGGTATGTGATAAACCCCTGACCATCTCGGAGGAAACTATCCGCATTCATCTACTTTTAGATGATGCCTCAAGTATAACATCTCTACCCAAGGAAGATCTTTTTCAAAATTTAAGAAGATTGGGATATGAAGGTCCCACTGAGATTTATAAGTTCTTTAAGAACAAATTCTCACCTCAGTGGAGATTATTTGTTCATACTCTCCAGCATTGCATTTCAAAGAAAACAATTGGCTGGAGTGAGTTCAGCAGTACCATTGCTTATGCTTTGGTCTGCTTAGCAACCTCCAGAAAGTTCAATTTTTCGCAAATGGTCTTAAATGATTTTCTGTCAAACCTGGATACCAAGTCAAAATCCTTTTATATGTATCCCAGGTTTGTACAAGCTATATTGAATAAGGAATTGACGGAATTACCTCATTTTAATGAGGAATATGTACCTAAGGTCCCGAAAGGGAAGGTGTTTTCTAATATGAGGAGGACTTGTAAGGTCTTCTCAGGTATTGACACACCATTGTTCTCAACAATGATGGTTGTGTCCCACTCTACAGGTGAGGCATCAGGGTCCCAAGCCTCATTGGACCAACCCACTGATGACCTACCCACACCTTCCACCATAAAAACAATTCCTCTGTCCCTTCTAAACAGACCAACCCCTCCCATCACCAAATTATACACTAAAAAGAAGGTGTAGAAGGATCATTCACTTCATGTACCAACACCCTCTAAGCCTATAAGCCCTCTAATGGAGCATTCTTCATTAGAGAATATCCAAAGGGAAACCAAAGGGGTGTCTTCCAACCCCAAGAAGGTGCTTACTAAGGAGAAGGTTAAGTATGTGGGCAGAAAGGCTCACACTACTGTTTCTGCACAAAGTGCAGGACATGACAGTGTGAACATCTCTAAGACCTTCCCCACGGCAACTTTGGATGAGCAATTATCCAATGGTCCCCGGTGCCAAGAAACCATGGGGGTAGAAGGTGCCTCTGCTAGGCAGAGGACCCCTACTAAAAGTTCCAGTGATCCTCCAAGGGTGGTAAACACACCTACAGGTGGTGAGGATAGATATACATACGATGAATTGATGGAAACTATTGCAAATATCAATAATGATGTCCTATCTCAGGGCAAACTTATTGAGAAACTGCAACAAGTGATCTTATCCCAACAAGTCCAGATTTCCAACCTCAAGAAAATGGTCCTCAAGCATGTGCAAAAGAAGAAGAGAACCAAATTTATACTGAAGAAGAGGAACATCTCTCGTGATGCTTCCAAAGAGGGGGAGAATAGAGTTGAATCTGAGAAACAAATTCCTGTTGGAATGGACTCTACTTTTGAGGGGGAGAAGGGCAAAGAAGCAGAAACCAGTACAGCAGTAGAAACAGAGCCAGCAGTAGAAACGTTCAAGAAAGAAGCATCAATTGGCTTAGCAGCAGTATCAGAGGCAGCAGCAGTAACAGGGCTTTTTGTTGAAGAAATAGAGATAGCAGAAACCCTTCTAAAGGCCAAAACAGACACTCCCAAAGCCACTCAAAAGGCCAAGGGAGTGGAAATCAAAGAGGGAGGCCCTGAGCTAAAAAGGAAAGAAATCAGTGAGGCTGAACTGAAGAGGAAAGGAAAGGCAAAGGTGGATGAATATGCAAAGCCACCAAAGAAGCTAAAACAGATTGAACTAGATGAGGAACTGGCTAAGAAGCTGCAGGCTGAGCTAAAACAAGAAGAAGAAACTCAGAAGGCCAAAGATAGGTAGATTGCTCTAGATCTGTTCACTAGGCTGAATGAGGAATATCAAGAAAGCTTAAGGGCTGCAGCTGAGGCCAAGAAAAGCACTGTGAAAGCTTCCATACAAAGACTGCCAGCAAAGAAGCAGAAAAGACAACCTTCTAAAACTTACCTGGCCAATCAAGAAAGGAGAAAGATGATCAACTTTCTGAAAGGCTCTGTGGGGGTTAAGGAAGAAATGTTTGCTGATATGTCCTACTCAAGAGTTGAAGATCTATACAAGAAGGAAATGGCAAAGCTTCAAGGGAACTTCACTCAAAGGATAGAATTTGAAAGACAAATGAAAGAGAGACATGATCTCAATATTCAACAACCCTTCCCTGAGAGTGAGGAGACCACCCCTAAGGCTGCAGAAAAGAAAGAGGAAGCTACTACTAAAGAAGTTAAATCTGCTAAAAGGTTGAGGACTATAGCTTCCAAGAAACTATCTAAGAAGCCAAGGGTTGCAGAAGCTGAGAAAGAAACAGAACCATCTGTTACAGGTCAAGCTGAGCAATCAAGTCAAAGTGCACAGCAAACAAGTCAATCTAATGTGTATTTTGAACTTTACATGACTGTAACAGATAATGATCCAGTGAAGACAGATCCCATTTTAGTCCAAGCCCCATAAATCATCCACTGGGATATTCTTGAAGATCAAGGCAAAGAATATTTCAGAATCAAAAGAATGGGTGATCACTTTGAAGTCTATTCTACTTGGGGGAAGATAGTCAGATGTTGTTCCAGGTCAGACTTGGAAGAAATGTTCAAAGTAGGAATGACTCTGTATGGGGATGTGCTGAAGACTCCAGGGATGAACATCAAGAAACTAGCAATGGAGTATTTATGCATGATGTGCAGTCCAGATCTTGTTAAGCATGTCATCAAAGATGTCTTCAAGTCTGTGGACAACTGGATGCTTATTGAAAGGTGTGGGGTGTATATCTTGACCATAGATAAAAGCTTCCATGAATATTACCTGGTGGATAAGATATATGACCACAGCCTAGCCAAGCTACAGGGGATGCTGAAAGCCAAACTAATTTGTTCTCAAGGCTCAGAAATGGCAAGGATTGTGGTTAGCAGGATCATCAATCAAAGCTTAGGTTTGGATCCTAACCTAGGGGTGTAAACTTAGGTTTTGAAAACATCATGAGGACTAGTTTTTGAAGAACTTAACTTCTCAATTTGAAAAGCTAATTAGGGGGAGATTGTTGGGTCTGAAATGTGCTAAGGATGGTTACTACTGCTACACATGACTATTACTACTGCCTGATGAAGTTAGTACTGCCAGATCACAATTACTACTACTTGAAGGAGTTAATGCCACTGAGACAAAATTAATACTGCTTGCTGAGATTAATACTGCTAGTTCAGAATTAATACTGCTCATGAAGATAGTGCTGCTTATGAGATGAAGACTCCGTATGAGAATGAAGACAGCTGTATAGATTGAAGCTAAAGTAAAGGAGATAATTATGGATTGAAGATCAATTTTATTTTGATAATTATCTTGTAATCAGTCTTGTATATATAGTATAGAAGTCTTTGATAGAATTAATTATTCATACGTTTTGTTTTAGAGAGAATTAACCTCAAGACTAGTTTAGATCCTTTCTATAGAGAAGTATAGAACGTCTGTTGAGCCTGTTCAACAGATTGAGGTTTTGTGTGTAATCATCAAGTTTAATCAATATAACTTGTGATTTAAGTGCATATATTGTTTCATTGATTGTTAGTGTTAAAGTGTTTTTCCGCAACTTCTTTAGCATTGATTCTGAGTGTGTGTGAATTAAATTCTTGTTTGAATTTTGATCCTGACAGTTGAGACAATCGATGGGTGTAGTTTTGAGTAGTGAGTCGTATCATTGAAATGATAGTGTTGGTCTGGCGTGTTGTGTGAGTTCGCTTATGGATTTAAGGTTAATACCGTTTGGGATGAGTATCGTGCGGGATTTAAATATCCCGTCTTGAGAAAGGACCTCTTGGGTCCATAAGGAAAAGAATATCGTTTGGTGGTGACCTTTCGCTTCAAGGGATTCTCCGGTTTGGTAGTTGTTATGTCGATCAGTGGGAATCAGGAGAGTGTTAAACCAAGAATCGAAGGATATAAATGAGGTTTCTGAAGCTGTAATTTATTGAAGGGTGGGTGAGAGACGATATCAGTGTTGACTGATAAAATTTAGTGAGGATCAGATGGAAATGAGTTATTGTTGGTAAGTTTGTTTGGGGTCAAAATGAAGATGCATGATTTGCGAACTAATACTCGCATTGGTAACTGGTAGTTGGACATTTAAGGATGTTGGGAAGCATTGGTGCCAGAGGTTGTGGAAAATGTGAGGACCTTGACCGGTTGGTCAGAAGTAGAAAGTCTGAGATAAATTATGGTGAGTGCAAGCAGTTGACCTTGTTAGAGTAAATTGCCTTCAATGTCAAGTGAGTCTCATGCATTGTGTTTCAAACAAAATGTTGGAGTCCTTAATATAATTCATATCATATTTCGTGGCATGTGTGTGCCTTACGAGGTATTCGTTTTAAAAACGTGACGATGCGTGTAAACGTGAGTTTGTATTGAAAAGACAAGTTTATTGTGTTGAGTGATAAAATTTCGATTTTGGTGTGGGAGAATTAATTTATCTCTTTATAAATGGGTTCACTTTTGTTGTGAAATTCATAACAACATTTGATCACATGATTTTATAAGTGCATTTGGAACGAACACGTGTTGTCATATCAATGAGAGTGAGAGTCGTCTGACTCGCTCAGTGTAAGCAATTTTGTAGTATTTTAATAAATCGCTTGGGAAATGTAAGCGAAAATAAATTCAATTGTGTCAACATCGATTTTGGGGTAGGCTGAGGCGTATTTTGTCGTGGAGTTGAGAATGAGCGATCCTCGAGATTGTTGTGCATGGTTAATCAATGGTGTCGGTGTAGTGTGGTGTACACCCAAGCTTGTTTCATAATGTGGTACATACTAAATTTTCAAATATGTCAAAAGTTTAAATTTATGGTGCGTCATGCTTGAAGGTTATGAACTCTCTAGGTCAGGAGGAAGGTTTTGAGAGTGGAAGTGGGGCGCTCGATCAGTGGGTGGTTGACCTATAACTTTGATTTTTTTTCTTTTAAGGAGGGGTGGTGAATAGCGGAGGTGGCTAATGGGGGGCTTTGACCTTTGACGTTAAGAATGTTTGTATTATAATGGCTTACCCGTTTGCTCAGTGACTTGAGATGTGATTGTCGAAAAATGGTTGTGTTTGGGGTGGAATTTGAAGTCGTTAAGATACTTTTATGGCAGTAAGTTGCTGCATTGGAAGAGGTAGGTTTCTTTGGGAATCCTTGTAGGTCGGAGGCATGGTGGAAGTATCACAATGCCGACTGTTGATGTTGAAGTCATAAACCATTTTCGTGGTTAATGGCGGGACGCTGAAAATGAAGAAGTAGCTATGGATAGTTTCATTGAGTTTTCATGAGGAAGCGAAGAGTTATTCGGAAAAGGTGTGTACCCGGTGTGATGTTGGACCACCTTGTGCGAGTATTACAAAAATGGAAGAATGCTAGTTCGGTCAGGTGATTATTTTTCGATGAGGTTTTGATGGTTTATGTGGGAGTGAAGCTTTTATATAGCACAATTGGAGGGGTTGCGCTTCGAACATTTAAGTCTACGAGGTAGTACGCTTAATCTTTCAGGCTGCTGGAATTTATTTCTAGCAGGTCGCGATGAGCTGACAAGGAGCGATATCTTGTTGAGTGTTTTAGAGGGTCATGGTTTTGCAATTTATTCAGATTCGAGAAAGACAAGGCCTTGAAATGCCTTGAATTCAGATATTAGTATTATGATCAGAGAGAAGAGAACGGTATATGTATGTGTGGAAAGTGGTTGTGGAAATTTTAGTTGTTCTGTGATGAAGTGGTAGGGTGATGGTTGTATCTAAGAGTTGGTGATGTTTTTATGTCATATCTAGACGTGCAAGTCATTAAAGTGGTAAGGAGCTACCTTGAGGATATGTAGAAGGCTGGTGTTATTGATATAGGATGAGCGTTCTCGCCCGGAGGTTTCTGGAGAATGATTTTTAAGTGGTAAATATGTGGATGGGACGTGTGGATGTTTAGTTGATATCGGGGTATTACAAAGTAGAGGATAATTTTCGAATGATAGTTGGTGGCTATCTAAGAGAGGAACCATGTGTTCTAGGTTGAAGCGAGTTTTAGGCAGGTTTATCTTATACCCCTAGAATGTTGTTGGAAGTGTCGAACTGTTTAGTTTAGGATGTCACATAGTAGATAGGAAATCCGAGCATGTCGATGTATTCTTTGGGATGTGAAGGGGTTATAACATATTAGGCAATCCTGCTTGGAGAGAGGGAATTGTGCGGTGTTGCGTAATGTTTTGGAAGAGTTTGATGGACTATCTCGTGTAAGAAATGTGGGTAATCGGTTGACTAAGTATAGTAATGTGAATGTGTTTTCAACACATTTGGGGATCATCGAGGAATGGAGTAAGCATTGTTGGGTGAGTAGTGTTTCAGGCAGCGAGTAGAGAATGAAGATAATATGTCGGAAAGGCGGGTAATCTGAGAGTAAGAAGTTGGCAGGGGATACAAGATGTAGATTTATATTTTCAGATTTTGCAGTTAGTAAGTTTATGAATCCCTAGCGTGGGTGTGAGAAAGAGATTATGGTGTACGTTGCGGTTTGGGTGTTGAGTAATCTAAGTTGTGCGGTTGGCCTAAAAAAAAGGAGCTTGCACCGCTAAGTAGTGAGTCGGTCTTTAGAAGTGAGTTTGAAGTCTTCTAGAAGGAAGGGAAGATGTAGTCGGATGTAGTACTCGGAGTGAAGGACCAAGGTGTCAGGCTTAGTATTGAGTGGAAGAGATTCCAAGTGAGTTGGTTGTCTAGTGTTAAGCTATTTGGAGTAGTTTGTGCGAGCATGGTCACTCCGTGTTGGGCAGGTGAAACTTGGTTTTATTGCACTTATGGTTGGGATGATTGTGTGTGCAGTGAAATTGAAGTATGTGTTACTTTATTCGGCCAGTTGGAGTTGGTGGACTACAAAGGGTAATGGGTAGTACCGATGAGTTGTGATCAATGTGGTTCAGGAAAGAAAGTGCTTCTGTATTAGACGGATGTCGTGTTAAGAGAGGTTACTTTGCAATGGCAGGATACCAGATGGAGAAACTCATAACTATGAGTTCTTGGTGATATCTAAGGTTGTCTAAATGTAATGTTGGTGAATTGAGCGGTTGAGTTCGTCAGTGATGCATGTTGTCGTGGTAATGACTCCGGTAAGATCTTTCTTTAAGGAAGTTGTGTTTAATCGAGGGGTAAATCTGATGGTCGTACGACTACATATTTGATCAGAATGGCTTGGTCAATTGAATGGAACTAAGTAGGCTAGATTGAAAAGTATGGGGCATAAGTCCCAAGTGAGAACAAGGTAAAGTTACCAGTCTCGCCTTGGAAAGGCGTGGTACATTTTGGAAAGAAAGGAAAGTGGAAACCAAGATTCGATGGACCCTTTGTGATTAGCGAACGTGTTGGAGGGGTGGCTTACAAACTTGAGTTACCTGATGATCTGCGAGGAGTACACCCTACATTTCACGTGTCTAATCTGAAGAAGTGTTTAGCAGAAGTGGATGTGGTGGTGCCATTGGAGGACACTCGTGTGGATGAGAAGTTAAGCTTCATAGAGGAACCGGTGGCCATCTTGGATCAGAAAATAAAAAACTCAGGAATAAGTATATTCGTCTTGTAAAGGTGCAATGGCAATTTCTTAAAGGCCAAGAGGCGACATGGGAAGTGGAAGCGGATATGAGATCTTGATACCCCAGTTTGTTCAGCGATGGGATTCCGGGGACAGAATCCTATTGAGGGGGGGGGGATAATGTAATAACCATGTAACTTTATTAATAAATGGAAGTTGAGCAAAAGTATTGCACCAAGTAATTGCTTAGGGGCTTAAGTGCAAAATAGAGGAGAGAGGGGTTTTTACCCTAACCCTTCTCTCTATTTTCTTTGTGTGGCAGCTAAGGTTTTTGTGCAGAGAGAAAAGACCCTAGGCGATTTTGGAGAGGAAAGCAAATGAGGCTTTTGCTCTTGGGGTTTTAATCTCACTAACCATTAAGGTAATCTCCTTCTTTATCTTATTATGCCTTAGAATTGGTTGTGTCTATTAGTTGTGTTCTTGAGTGAAGAATTTGGAAGCAAAGCTCCCTTGTTTTAGTTTTGTGAAGCGTATGAAAGGATTTTGGTGAAAAAGGGATTTTGGTTAAGGATGAAATATAGTTAAATGGTTTATGTTGGCAAGCAAATCATTTTGCCTAGTATGTATGGGTTAAGTTATTTTACCTTCCTTGACTCCTGGAATCGAAATCGCAAAGGAAGTTAAAATAGGTCGACGGCATGTGGTTTTTATCGAACCTCCGTTCGACTATGTTTTGAATAACCACGCCCCGGGCGGCTGTGTGTCGGGCATCAAGCCGCACGACCCCGGACCACAGAGGTCGGTCGACGACATGTGTGCACCCCGGGCCGCAAGGGGTCGGGCGCGATTCTAGGTGGGAGATCTCGGGCGCAAGGGTCGGGCGGCGTGGGAAAGGGACCCGGGCGGTGCCATGCCCCGGGCGCATGGCTCATGAGCCGTAGCCCACTGCCTTGTCGTGCCGAGCCCAAGCCCAATTTCAGTGTTATTCTTTTGGGTTGGTGTTATCCTTTTTGGTCCGTGTCAGGGAGTTAATCTCATAGTTAATTATCCTTATGATTATTAGAGAGAAATGGACCTTGAGTCGAGAGGTTTCCGTCGGGCGAAAAGATAAGTTGAGATTTATTGACTTTTATTGTTTTATACAATAGGTCGTGTGACCGGTCTTAAAGAGTGCGCGAGAAATCTTTAGTGGGGAACGTCAGGTGAGTTTTTCTAAACTAAATATTCTTCGATGATAAAGTGGTTAAAGGCATGTGAAAGGTATTTATAGCATTTTAATTATTTACGTGTGCTTTATGTATATGCGAGTTTTACCTTAAGGGTGGTTTTACACTTTTTTTGTTGATTAATTGTATGCATACATTGTAGTTGGAGAGTATGGCCTAAGTTGGGGGGGTGTCCCGTTTATGCCAATGGGGGGTGTGACCCAGATTAAGGCAGTATGAGCCAGCCACGCTGTTACTTTCGAGTGACGGTAGTGTGTGCCGAAAGAGAGTTTATGAATGTGGTTATGTTTATAAAACTGAATTGGTTTATAACCGCTTATAAATCTTTTATATGATGCTTTGGTTGTGAATCGTTATTAAAGGGAATTCACTAGACCTTTCGGTCTAACCCTCGCTCTTTCAAACTAAAAACCTTTTCAGGCAGGCGTGAGGTAGGAGGATCGAGGAAGAGTAAGGAGAAGGCATGAGCCAGAGCTGAGTTAGAAGACATCCATTTTAGTTTTCGTCCCTTGTAATCTCAGTTGTGTATTAGGTTGTCTTTCCGTAAACCTCGAATTTTAGATGTTGTTTTGGGCCGTTTGGCGTTGTTATTTAATAAAGCTAGTTTTGCTTTATGTCGCGATTTGGGTTGTTACAGTGTATCCCGCCTGAACTCATACCGGGGGGTGTGTCCCGTTCATGCCAATGGGGGGGTGTCCCTGTTAAGGCAGTATGAGTCAGACACGCTGTCACCTTCGGGTGACGGTAGTGTGTGCCAGAAGCATGGTTGCAAGTGTTGAGTTGTTTGTAACTGAATTGGTTTATGTTATTATAAATCTTTTCTACATTTCTGTTGTTAGAGGGGACTCACTAGACCTTCGGTCTAACCCTCGCTTTTTCAAAACTAAAAACCTTTTCAGGCAGGCGTGAGATAGGAGGATCGAGCAAAGATAAGGAGAATGTGTGAGCCGGAGCTGGGTTAGAAGACCTTCACTTTAGTTTTAGTTCCTTGTATTCTCAGTTGTGTATTAGGTTGTCTTTCCGTAAACCTTGAATTTTTAGACGTTGTTTTGGACCGTTTGGCGTTGTTAATTATTAAAGTTGGTTTTGTTTTATGTCGTGATTTTGGGTTGTTACATTTGGATCAACAAAACTTATTAAAAAACTACAAGCATAGGGACCGAACTCATAAAAATATGCAGCCACGAGGATGTAAATTGTAAAAAATGCAACCACATGACACATTTCGTTGAATTTTTAAAAAGGGAAAATAACAATTAAGAACACCTAACCACGTGAATAAAACATGCAAATTACTTTTATTAAAATGATGATAAAATTTATTATTTTAATATTAAAATGATGATGTGACACCAACAAAATAGATGATAAAAACATCCACATCAATCTTGTCAAAAGACATGGATATGTCACATCGCCTTCAAATTTAGCAAATCTTTTAAGTTTATAAAGTATTTCAAATACTATTTTATATATAAACATTTATTAATAATAAATCATATTTAGTATTTTTTTGGTTACTAAAATTAAAATAAATTGACAAAAATAAATCATATTTAGTATTTTTACTATAATTTATTATTTATATTATAATTTACTATATTATTTATATTATAAATAAATCATATTTTGTATATTTTGTGATATTATAAACTATGAAGTAGTTGGTAATGTGGTAGTGGGGATCAATTTTGAAAGATGTTATTGCAAAGCTGGTGTGACACTTTTGAAAGAAGTTTGTTATTTAATTGATCCAGATGGTATTAGACCCTAATGGTTATGTCTTTTTCAGTTTTGCCACATCACCTTTCTACTTATTTTTTTTAACAAAAACTTATTTTTATAAATCATGTCCAATGAAAAAACCTTTATAAAAGTTTTTTCATCAATTACATTTAGTAATTTAATAATCTATCCTCTTCTATTTAAAATGTTTTATATAGACCCCTCATTTAATTTGTCGTTTTAAATCCCACGTGATATTTTTTGAAAACTATAATTACTTAACATTAAAATTCAAATATTTAAAAACATAACAGTAAACGATATTTAAAAAAAGTAACTCTAAATTTAAATTCCATATCACGTTTTAGTTTCGTCATACCACATTTTATGATACGTTAGTTGTTCGTTTGTCATGCATTCCATACTTTATAATAGCAAGTTGTATGTTTCTAAGCGAAAGAGAATGTTATATGTTGTTATATGAAAAATAGGGGGTTATATGGAGAGGATATATTTTCTTATAAATTTTTTATTTCTATTTAATAAATTATATTTTTTATTTCTATTTAATAAGTTCACGTGAGACCAAACAGTTTACGTGAGACCGGTGAGACCAAGCTTTAAAGTATGAAACTTCACACCAAAAAACTGTGAATGTAAAAAAAATCGAACTTTTCACAGGGAAAACACCGTAAATGTTACGTTCACGGTGTTTTTCGCTGTGAATGTTCGTTTTTTTTACCTTCACAGCGTCTTCACTGTGAAGGTTCGGATATACCTTCACAGTCTTTTATCAGTGAATGTTTGATTTTTTTTAACTTGGTTTAGATTTTTTTACCTTCATAGTGTGATTACATTATGAAGGTTCGAATGTTTTTTACCTTCACAGTGTTTCGGTGTGAAGTTTCATGTTTTAAGGCTTGGTCTCACACGGTCTCACGGAAACAACTTGCTCTCACGTGAACCTGACCCTATATATATAGGTGCATTTTGCCCATCCCAAAAAGTAATAATTTCGGGATGATCATGACAAAGAGGCGATGATCGATATATTATACAATAAAAAAGGTTACATGGTATCTTAGTCATGTAAATTTTTTTTTGAACAATCATCGTTAAGAACCACAAGGACAAATTATTAAGGAGTTAAGGATGACTGTTATGTCACGTAAGAATAAATTAATTATTTGACATCTACAAAACCGATGATCAATTAAAGGAAATCAATTGTTGTGGATGTATGTATATGCTATTTGATCATATAAGAAATAAAAAGCCAAGAATAAACTCTTGTTAACATTTGGATGAGTTGTTAGACCCAAGGGCCTTCCTTTGATATTGAACGAGGTCTACATATCTCAATAGTATTTAAACCAAAGGCCTTTTGATAAAACTAGGTCTAAATATTGCTATCAGTTCATGTTACATTAATTATAAAAGTTATGGATTGATGAGCTCAAGTCTCCTAAACTTAATAGACTGAGGTAAGGTGTTGCTATTTGAACTGTGTCTTTGAATTAAATCAGATATTTAAAAAATGAAAAAAAATAACATTTTTTATCTTTCGTATGTATGAATATATGGAAAAATGTTTTTTTTTCAAAGAGCAATAAAATCATTAAAAGGAAACAAAATTTGTAAGAGCATCCACAATGTAACTATTTAGAGGTTTTTGAAAGGTTTTTCAAAAAGTAAAAACCTCATTTTGAGGTTTTTCACGTAGTGGAGAAGTTTTTCACTTTAGGTTTTAGGAGAGGTTATTCGTCATAGGTCGTAACTGCACGACATGTTTTTCAGAAGTTTTTCGTATTTAATCATTTTTAATTTATTGAATTTTATAAAAGTTTCATATTAAATTAGTTTTATCTATTAATCAACTTTATTTATTAAATATATTTAAAGTAATCACATTAAATAAAATTAGTAAATACATAATTAAAGTAATTTTTTATATTTAAATTAATTTCTCAAAATTTGACATGTTTTTATATAGTTTTTACGGATTTCTTAATAACCCAATTTTTTACTTTTTAGCTTACATATTTTTAAATAAACTTTTTTTTTTAATTTTCAAATTCAATTTTTTTTCCAAATTTTATTGTACATACTTTTATATAGTTTTTACAGATTTCCTAGATAACCCATTTTTTTATTTTTTATGGAAAATTAATTAAAATAACCGTTTTTGAACATCGTATTACCGAAATGCCCCAAATCTCGTCGACTTTGCCGAAATACCCTTTAAGTCCGGGAAACGTGGTCGGGATGAGCATCGATCCCAGGGTTGTTGTGTTTCGGCCGGGAAATGACTCGATCCCGAGGTTATGTCCGGGAAACCCGGGTTTGGGGGCCGGGATGTGTTATTAATTGAGTTTATACATTATTAATTGAGTGAAGTTTTACATGTACATGTGTGTAGATACATATATGGGTGTGTGTGAGATACATATATGGGTTTCCCGGACATAACCCCGGGATTCCCGGATTTAAAGGGTATTTCGGCAAAATCGACGAGATTTGGGGTATTTCGGTAATACGATGTTCAAATACGGTTATTTTAATTAATTTCCCTTTTTTATTATACATACTTTTAAATCAACTTTTTTTTACTTCTTATTATAAAATAAATAGATAATTAAATTAATAACATTTTCTTGATATAAATAAATCTGTATTTGTTAAAATTTTAATTTATTTATTTTTATAAATAAGATAATAAATGATATAAAGTAAAAAAATGGTGGGACCCTAAAATGTTTGAAAAAGCTTGGGTAAAGTTTTTCACGTGGCGGATGTATGTAGAGGTTTTAAAGTTGTTGAGTTGACAATAATCTATTGTCAACGCAAAAATATGTTGGATACAAGATCACGAAGTTCGAAGGTCAAAGTTCAAGAAGTCAAAAGCTGGAAAGTCAACTCTTAGTGAAAGTCAAAGTCTTTGTAATAAAAAGTCAAAGTCAAAATTGTAATTTTGTTTTCCTTAGTGTTTTGCGCGTTTTAATGGTGTGTGTGTTTAGCACCATACGCGTTTTCTAGTCTTTGTATAAATAGGAGTTTTGTTTAAGGTTGTGCGTGTATCATCAGAAGTACATACAGAGAGAGAAGATTATATTGTGAGAGAACTGAAGTTAGAGAGAGAGTATTGTACGTTTAATCTTGTGATTAATAAAACAGTTTGAATTGGAAATTAATTGTCATAATCTTGATCTATATACATTGTGGGACACACATCTATACTACTATATAAAATTCTAAAACAGTTATATTTACAATGTTTTGAAAACCATTTTTTTCTCCACACGTTCCATTTACAATGTTACATTTATCACCCTTACAATTACTTATTTAATTTACTTTATATCCCTTGTTTTTTCATTTTTCATTTTACACTGTTAATCCAAGATCACTAGAACTTTAGAGAGAGAAAGTAGAGAGAGAGACAATAGAAGCGCAAAATAGAATTCTATTAGATGTGTGTGTGAAGCTTGTTGTTACAAGACACAAGACCAAAGGGACTTAAATACCCTTGGTCAGATACACTACAGATATGCTCTTTAAGCACAGTATAAGACCAAACCTATAAATACAATGATTACTATAAAATCAGACTTAACAATCTCCCCCTTAGTAATCATTGGCGCTTTGGTCTTCAAAAATTATCTTCTATTACAGCACGGACCAACATAGCGACTTTCAGAAGCTTTCTGACTTTTAAGAAAAAAAAATTCTTCTCATCATCTTGCAGATTGAAAATTTTCTTTGCTGTTTGAGCTTTATACGATACACCTATTTTGAATGATCTTGAATGAATTTTGGTGTTCAGAGCAGGAATAGCAAAAGAATTAGTTGTAGCTGAGAGACTGGAATCTTTGAGCGAATCTTGATCAGCAGATAATCTTTTGAGCTCTTTGTCTCTAAAACTTCTCCTTGACTTCTCCCCCTCATGACCTTGAGGATCTTGATCAACTTGGTCATGCAAATGTTGGAGACGAGACAACGAAATATCTGCAAAATCAAAGAAACAGAGAAAACAAGGAGGAATGCGTTCCATGAAGGAAGCGCACACTGAGGAATGCGGTTCATACGTGACACGCATACTGAGGAATGCGGTTCACACGGGACACGCATACTGAGGAATGCGGTTCACACAGGACACGCAAAGTAGTCTTAGAAAAAAAATTTGACCAGTTTAAGCTCTTTAATTCCCCCTACACAAATGCATTAGATATAACAATTCGAGATAGCATACGTGTAAGGAAAAACAGATACTCCCCCTCAAAAACAGATATATTCTTTAAAAAATACTATCTTTGTTCACTCCCCCTTGAATAATGCACAAACCCATTAAAATATATTTATGAGAACACAATGATCAAATATCAATGTTAAAAGTAAAATATACTGAATATTAATTTTGAAACGACTAAACATATAAAATTTTAAATACTAAACAAATTAAATTCTTTAGAGTAAAATATTACAATTTTATCAATCATTTGAAATCAAACATATGTTGTAAGATAAAAGAACGAGTTTAATTGCATATCAAGTTAAAACATGTTCAGTTTCAAAACTTCCAGCAATCTATTCAGTGTGCTCACATGCGAATCTTTGATTAGCTTCAAGAAAATGCAATTCTAAAAATATTATAGAGAACTTTGCATGTACTAACACCAAGCCATCAAGAATTAAGATATTCATAAATTTACAGATTTATCGCAACTTAAACATATCACCAAGTATCATGAGATGTGTGCTCATTGGCATCTTTTAGCATTGTGCTCATTGGCATCTTAACATGAGTGTGCTCTTTGGCATCTTTTAAGCACGTGCACTTTGGCATCTTTTTAATCAAGAAGTTTATTAAGTAAAGAACATGCCGTAAACGTAACTTTCTATCTGACCCTATTGCAGGATTTGGGTCAGCTGCTCCCAGACCAGTTGGCCTTAGGGGACTAGGTGTCAAGCACCCCTTGGAACTTACTCTCTCATATCAGAAAGGCTACATCGACATATCCTAAACCCATTCATACCAGTAAAACATGACTTTCGATCTGATTCTATAGAAGGATTTATGTTCGATCACTCCCAGACCAAATGACCTTAGGGGACCAGATGACAAGCATCCCGAGGAACTTACTGTCCCAAACCAGAAAGGTCACAGGTACAAACTTTTAAACTTAGAGATTTCTGTATTTTAAGAAAATAATATTCATCTCAATCACTCAGATCAACGTCTAAATGCTTAGCCCATATTTTCATTCCAATCTAAAATTTTGATCGTTTAGGTAGTCTAAGCAAAGTAAACTATAAAAATTCCGACTTACGTATCTTTAAAGCAGAAATAAAAGTTTCAAACATGTTGCTGACTTTTTGACTTTTGTAAGACTTGAAATTTGACCATATAAAACTTTAATATAAACAAAAGAACTTGAAAATTTATCCTATACACATATTTTATTCAAAGGAAGGAAAAAATGTAAAACTTTACTTTATAGAATAAAATTTGTAAAGATTTAAACTTTTAATTAATATTTAGTTGGAACAAAATAAAATTCAACTATTTCATCTTTTACATTGTAGAAAATAAATTTGTGTCTCAAATCAGAAAAAAAAAATTGGGTTTTAACAAAATTCATGAGATAGATAAACAAGCTCAGATTCTTGAAACAATGAGAAAGACTTGAATAACATCAAATACAGAGATATATGCAGCAGAAATAAAATTGATGTACTCACAGTATCTCATTAGTCAGAAGCTTAACTATGAAGAACGAGTTCTAAACAGTTATGTTTAGAAGTCATAGTCTATGAAGCACGAGTTCTGAGCTGAATTAGTCAGAAGCCACATTTTCAATGAAGAGCGTGTCTTGAACTGAAGTATTCAAGAACCAATATTCCTATTACTCCCCCTTGACAGGTGATGCCTGCAACCTTGAATCAGATATACATTTGGGTACCCACTTGTATTTGGGCCCGTGTTTGTTAGTTGCAGTTCGTATGGGGAAATATGAAGCAGATTTAACAAATAAAGCATGAGGAATACGATCAGAAAAATAATCACAACCATCAGAAGAGAAAGCATAATCATCTGAACTAGAATCAGAAGACGAATATGAGACATTTTTGGAAATCTGAATCATTTGCTTAATAGAGTATTTTGAAATCTTATTACAAATAGCAAATGAATCACTGTTGTAAAGTTTGTCTACATATCGATCTCCCTCAATCATAGAAACATTTGATGTTCGCCTCGCTCTCCAGATTTGCTTCTTGGATTTAGCGCTCAAAGCCCTATCTGAAAGAATTATATCAGAAGAATTAGAACTATCAGAAACAACTTTATCTTGTTTCTTTGACTTCCTTGACCGTCTTCTTTTACGCTTAGGTTTATAATATTGATCATTGAGCGTAAAAGAATCATCAAGAATTTTAGACTTAATATTTAAATCAGAATAAATAAATTTATCCAAGCAACCAATCTGATCAACTAATAAATCTGAATTAACTTCGGAGTAAGAAGAATTTTGAGAAAAGATTTCAAAATTGGAAACTTCCTTTTTATTTCCCTTTGAATAAGAAGAGGAACTAGAAATAGAATCTGATTTTTGAGAAAATAAATTTTCTTCAAAACTAGATGTCATGAAAGAAAGAATAATATCAGATTCAATTTTCTTCAAAATATTTTGATCTTCTATTTGATCTTCAAGATCTATGATTTTTCCTTCTAATACTATCGGAGGAATATATTTCTTCAAATCATAAGATATTTGAGAACTATTTTCCTTAAAAGTATCAGGTGCATAAGGAGCAATAAAATCATTAGACATTGAAGATTTAATAGGAGATATCTCATTTAAAACTCTTTTTCCTCTTCTTGATTTTTCCGGAAAATATTTGGCATTTTCAGACGTGTAAACAAAAGGAAATTCATTTTTCTTTTTATAAATCCTTTTCTCATTTTCGAGATCTAACACTTCTTTTTCACTAGTCCAATGAAATTTATACTGTGGACCATAGTGTGCAAGTTTTAGATATTCGAATTTATAAAGAGTGGGAACTTCGTCTATCACTTTGTTTAAAAATTGAGGATTATCAAAACCAAGTCCCCATCTTTGTTTAACAGCTTCTTCACTCCTCGGTTTGTTCATATAAATTGTTTGTTCAGATTGGTCTCTAAGATAAAGTTTTTCTTCTAACTTAATTATTTTATCTGAAAACTCATCTTTTAATTTGGTCATGTCAGTCAAAGATTCAAGATAAGTTTTGTTTGAATTTTCCAAATCATCCAATTTCTTTTGAAAGATGTCTTTAGTATTTTCTAAAATTGATTTTTCATCTTTCAAGGAAATTTTCAGTTTGTCAATCAAATCTGGCTTTTCAACATTTAAATTCTTTTCAGATAAAAACTTAGAACGAAAATCAGACAAAGCATTAATTATGACATTTAACTGAGAGGTAATGAAATTAAAATCAAATTCAGAATATACCTCATCCTCGTCAGTATCAAAATCATCTGACTGGTCATCTCCGACTAAGCATAAGTGAGCGATCTCTACGTTACCAGCTTCGTCATCAGAGTGATCCAGCCAAAGTTCTTCTTCGGCTAGTAAAGCTTTTCCATTCTCTCTTTTCTCAGCCAGCTCCAATTTCCTTCGGTAATAGGCTGAGTCCTTAACTCTCTTTGCTCTACACTCCTTTGATATATGACCCGACTTTCCACAGTTGTAGCAAGCAACAATCTTTGGCTCGGGTACTTTTTCTTTAGGCACAGGAGTGAAGCGAGAAGAGTTGGAACCCGATCTCGGTTGGAACTTCTTCTGATAGTGTTGAGAAAGAAGGATCATAGCTTGCTGTTAGGCCTCTCCATCATCATCAGTTGATCCGGTATAAGCGTTATCAGACAATGCTTTTTCAGATAATTGCTTCGTGAGAAGAGCTACCAGATCTACTGTCTTTTTGTTCCTCTTATCTAGCTTGGTCTTCTTCTCTAGCACCAAGCTCTCATCAGTTAGCAGAATCTCGTACAGCTCTTGAATCTGCATTGTTGAGATTCTGACATCGTTCCTCAATCTGTGACATGCTTTATTCCACTCAGGCCGGAGAGAATTTAGGAACTTCAGATTCGTCTCCAGATCAGTCTTTTCCACTTTAATCTTTCTAAGATCATTAATCACAGCGCAAAACCGGTCAAATATAGCCTTCAGAGATTCATTGTCCTTCGCCTTAAATTCCTCAGTGTTGTTCATGAAGCGTGTCTGGCGTATTTGAGTAGCAACTGTTGACCCAAGCATGATCTTTTCTAATTGAGTCCACATCATATTCAGATATTGTTTGAAACAGTCAATTCGATTGTAGATCGTGTTAGGCAGAGCTAGCATCAAATTGGACTTTGCTTCTCTATCGGCTTTTTCACGTTTGATTTCATCAGCAGTCAAAGGAATGTCATCTTTTGGCTTGACAAATGGTCCTTCAGTAAAAGATTTCATCATATTTTCTCCGTTACTCTGACGCTCAATGAAATTTATGAACCTATCTTGCCACTGTGTAAACTCATCTTCGTTGATTAAGACTGGTGGACGAGTATCAGTTTCCAATTGCATCATCAGATCATTTGAGTAGAATCTAGCTTGGAGAGCAAACTTGGCAGAATCCATTGCTGAAGTACCAGAAAATCAAAGAACAGATCAGATAGAATTAGAAAAAAATCGAAAGAAAGAAAAAAAATATTAAAAATTGTAAATTTGAAAAACACTTGATATGACACAAAGTTTAAAAAGAAAAAAAAAATTAGATGACACACAAAAAAAAAATTCCAGATTTTTTTTTTAAAACTAAGACAGAGGAATTCGGGTCACAAAGGAATTCGGGTCACGAGTGAAACGCATAGGAAGGAATGCGTGTCCTGAAGGAAACACGAAAAAAGGAATGCGGGTCCTTCAGGAAACGCATAGGAGGAATGCGTGTCCTGAAGGGAACGCATAGGAGGAATGCGTGTGCAGAGTGACATGCATTTAGAGAAATGCGGGTGTCAACAGATACGCACTATGAGATATGCGTTTCCAATAGAGAACCAATCAACCTGACAGAAACACTAACACCCAAAAGTTAGACCCGCATATTGAATTTATGATTGACCCGCATTTTAACATGAATGACCCGCATTCTATCATGAATGACACGCATTGTTCATCAACTCATAAAATTTCACAGAAACAGATCAAATCAAGAAATTGAACCTAGAAATGTATAAACTGAACTTCGAAAACACAATTCTAACAACAATTAACAACCTAAATCGATTAAAACACACTAAATTTCAAAAACAAGAATGAAACAGTAACAAAACTCGACTTTTTTAGAATATTCTCAAAATCAAAATCAAAGCAACAAATCACGTTTTTATGCAAAATAACACGAATCAAACATGATCGAATTTCAAAAACGAATCAAATGAACCAAAAATCAACACAATTCGATCCAAAAACAATCCAAATTTTGTGAGAAATCAAGAAAACGAGATTTTCTTGAAAAATTCAAGAAAATCAATCAAATTTTCGATTTCGATCACTAATTCAGATTTTGTAAAACAATCTCTCAATCCTCTCAAGATCTAGACAGCTCTGATACCAATTGTTAATCCAAGATCACTAGAACTTTAGAGAGAGAAAGTAGAGAGAGAGACAATAGAAGCGCAAAATAGAATTCTATTAGATGTGTGTGTGAAGCTTGTTGTTACAAGACACAAGACCAAAGGGACTTAAATACCCTTGGTCAGATACACTACAGATATGCTCTTTAAGCACAGTATAAGACCAAACCCATAAATACAATGATTACTATAAAATCAGACTTAACATACACAATTATCATATTAACACAAATAATCGTATATGAACAAAAATGCAATGAAAAAATACGTTTTTTTTTACAAATTATACCATTATAATCGTCTCGTCAATACCTTCAAAACGAGCCCAATATTGAATATTTTTTAATTTAACCATACTATTAAATATCATGAATATCTACGAATTAATTTGTTTTCTATCCATACGTTTTATTTTATTTTTTTCACCGTTAGCATATTAAAAATACATAATCGTAGATCAACTAAAATATATTAAAAATACGTTTCATTCTTATTATAAATTATATCATTATAATTTTTCGTCAATAATTTTAATATAAACTAATTATTGAATATTTTTATAGATTTTATAATATTTTAAAATAGCATAAATGTGTAGAATTATATATACTATCTATATCTATACTATTATATTGAAATTGTAAACCGGTTATTTTCAAGATTCAATGTTACATTAACACTCTTACAATTAGTTATTTAATTTACTTTATATTCCTTATTTTTTTTATTTTTCATTTTACACACTTATCATGTTAACACAAATAATCGTATATGAACAAAAATGCAATGAAAAAAATATGTTTCTTTATTTTTTTTTTACAAATTATACCATTATAATCGTTTCGTCAATACCTTCAAAACGAACCTAATATTGAATATTTTTAATTTAACCGTACTATTAAATATCATGAATATCTACGAATTAATTTGTTTTCTATCCATACGTTTTATTTTAACTTTCACCGTTAGCACATTAAAAATATTTAATCGTAGATCAACTAAAATATATTAAAAATACGTTTCATCCTTATTATAAATTATATTATTATAATTTTTTCATCAATAATTTTAATATAAACTAATTATTGAATATTTTTTTGGGTTTTATAATATTTTAAAATAGCATAAATGTGTAGCATTATATATACTATCTATATCTATCTATCTATTCTATATCTATACTATACTATACTGTGAAAATTCTATTACAACTTTTTTCAAGTTTTAAAATTACTGATTTTTAAACCTATTGTACAACCTTCAAAGAACAAAATTGAAAGCAGTTCTCCACAAGATCTCTCCCTCCCGTCTCCTTCTCCACGCCCTCTTCCTCCCCACGTTCTCCACAAGACCTATCCCTCATCCACGTTCCAAGCATCGATTTCTCTCCTTCTCCGCTATATATTCTCCCTCATGCAACAACTCCTACTCATTCATGAGATTCTTGCAATCTCATTCATTCATGGGGGTTTTTCACGCAACCCCAATCTCATCGTCAATCCAGGGTTCAGAAATCAATCATCATCATCATCAGGTGTTTTTCACGCTGCCCTAACTTCTATTGATTCTAGGGTTTTTCTACCCGTTGACGCCCTCAGTTCCTCTACTCCAATCGTCGACCGCCACTGCTGCAATGCTCCTGTGCTGACCGACGAGTTAGGGTAAGCATCTAATCTCTACTGATTTACCGATTTAGTGGGATTTTTCTTGATTCTGTTTTAGCGCTTTATTGATATATACGTATTACTTGATTATGGTTTGATGTATTTTACTAATTTATGTCGAATGATTTTAATATGCAAGGGGTTTGCAGTAACATTATATCTTGGTGGATGTTTTCTATCTGATCATACCTTCTCAATCTCCACTTGATCATTCTAAATCTTCAGGTTTGAATTCTACCCTTAACTTCCCTGTCTATGTTTTACAATTTTAGGTGATATTGATAAATGTTTTTGATAAACATGTTTGTTTAGATTGCAACAACATTTCAGTATTTTAGAATCTTATTGTAATTGGTTGTTTCTTTGATTTTCTTACCAGGTAGAGAAGTTGATGGTCTACAAGTTACAATTCAATTTGCAAAATGTTGACCAAATGCAGAAGGGAATTTGTAGGTTTCATATGGTATTGTCTTTTGCATTTGATGTTTGCGAACTTTTTCTTCAGGTTAATATTGTGGTATGCTACCAAAATGGTAAAAGTTGGCAAAGATTGAAAGATGGTCTATTTTACACATATCTTAACATACTCATTCAAGTATTGACTGCCAATAAGATATCTCATAAAGCTTTGACTGGTACAAAAAATTGTTTTCTAAATACGACAAGTTTAGTCATATTCATATGTGATTATTTCCGAAATTTGCAAAAGCAAATAATAGTAAATATTTTTCCATCGCCGATGATTTCTTGCTTTTCTTCGATGATGTAAGTAATTAATGATAAATCTGTTGGGTCATTGACCGGTATCTTCCTAATCGAAACGTGGCGTTGGCTGCTACGCTATAAGGAAATAAAGTTGCGTCTTCTCCATCAACAATTGCTTTTGGCGTAGTAGTAAGCGCTTGATCCTAACATGTGGTATCAGAGCAGGTCACGGGTTCGAATCCCATGGAGTGCATATAAATGCCAAAGGCATGCTGTACAGCCATTGACTTCTAGCGAAGATCTTGTTAGTGCTGGCAGATGCTGGGGGGGGGATTGTTGGGTCATTAACCACCATCTTCCTAAATCAAAACGTGGCGCTGCCTGCTACGCTATAAGGAAATAAAGTTGTGCATTCTCCATCAGCAATTGATTTTGGCGTAGTGGTAAGCGATTGATCCTAACAAAATCAAACCTAATACTTTGCCAATGTTTAACCTTGATATGAACTTTGTTGCCAATTTTAACAAATGTGTTTCGGAAAGTAGTTTTGTAGACCAAAATCGACATATCAGTGCTTTGAAACGAATACTTTTAGAGTCAATACTTGAAGATATATTGCAAATAGTACAAAACTACGTGAAATACGAATTGTTCCATTTTAAGCAGTTGTAATGATGTTAATATAAATTTATTTTACCCTTACTTGATGCCCAAACTCTTCCTATCACACAACAGATAAATCATTGTTGAGTCGCACATTTGTTAAATCTTGTTTCAGATCACATATTTATCTCATTTTGTTGTAATTGTTTGTTGTGTTTCAGAGTATGAGGATTGTGCAAACTGCAAAGTCTAAAAGAATTTGTTGACTCATTCTTTGGAGCCCAGCATGAGGTTGCTGCTTCTTTTGGCATAAACACAATTTAGCTGGAGAAATATATAACAAGGCCAATGCATATAGGGGTCCAAGTAATTGTATTCGGTTACATGATACTCTCAGATTAATTTTTATAATTAGTCAAATGTAATAACTGGCAGGTGAGATCCAAATGAAAGTTTATCATTCCTCTCGGTCCCAATTTTAGAAATTCGTTGTGGTCTAAATGCTAGGTTCTCACAAGCTTTAACTAATTTTAGTGTGAAGTTTATGACAAACTGGCTATAGTTACCCTCTAAGCTTCATTCTCAACCTTATAATGATAGGTGTCGGGGACAAGCAGGATAACGTTGTGTACTTGTATGAGAGAGATTGCAATGTTGTTACACCCTCAAATTTGGAAAGAGCGACTAATTAAAACTTTCAACAATACCGAAAAGGATAATAAAGTCTCTTACTACTAGTCCATAATTGAAATACATATCTAGATTAAACCATCAACAAATAAAAAGGTTCTCACATAAAAACTAACTAAAGTCGAGTGTTACTATATCCCAATGACAATCGCTATCAAGCTAATCACCTATTCGAGCGCACAACTAGCACTCATCGCTTCTCAGTGTCGTTAGAACTAATCTCGGAATGGAACCTAATGCACATGCCGACAAATTAAAAAGGTTAGGCTAACGCTTAGTGAGTTCAAGAGTTTATATCATGATTATAAAGGAAAACGTAAAGTGGAAATATTGTAACTTATAATCATGATCCTTGAAATGATTTACTTTAAAGTAAGCGAACAACTCATTTGCCAATAATATGCATTTTATGGATGGACGCCTCAATGCCAAAACATTCTTTCATGAAATTATGCAATCCAACACTTACTCAAAAATGAGAATAATGGTAATGCTCCAATAATGACATTTAAATAAACTTTATAAAAACAAATGACCAAAATGTGAGTAAACTCAAGTCTCCAAAATTAAAGCATAAGAGAGATAACCCAAACTCAAAGCGTCACTGAAAACGAGGATAAAACTAAATACCTCAAAACAACACCTCTCGGTGACGGGGGAATCCCGAATTCCAAGGCTAGTGGCGGAACACAAAAGTAGGCCACATTCCAAGTTACTGAGCTCACCATACTAGGAATCACATGACCACGAGCTTGCTGACTCGTACTAAGATGTGGGGGAGGGCACCCGAGGATTCCTAATCATGCTCATTCGCTAGGATTACATTTACGGCCCACGGCTAGTAACCGGTCCCACATAACCGTACCAAGAGGCCTCTGAGGACCCAATGTCTCAACTAGCTACAAATGGGAAATGACTATCCCATAAAAACAGGCTCATAAATTAACTCGCGGATGCAGGTCCGGTTATTGGACTCCAAGATCCCTCACCGACAAGTCCTCGAAATTCCAAGACTAATTCTGACACCAACATATAAATAATAGCCCTTTTTCTTTTTAAATAATAAAGACCGACTCATATGCCTATGGATCCACTGCATTACAGTCTAAATAGTACATGACTCAAATTGAATGAATAACGCACTCAAAACATGTAAATCTCAAATGATACGCATTAACCGCCATCATACTTGGTATTTCACAACGGGCTATTAAACCGGACCGAAGTCCTAAAGACCCATTTATTTTCAAATATGCATTTCCAAGTTTAACTGTTGATAAGAATGGAAATCATAAAATGAGACCATAACATTCTTTCAAGTACTTCACATAAATGTGCAAGTAATACTTCATAAAACATTTCATTTCATGAATGATGCATAAAACCCGACAAACATTTAAAAGTGTATATATTTGACCAAAGATCTATTTATGCAATAAAACATCAAAACACATTCATTTGTGACCCTTTATCAAAATGCCCAAAAATCCCAAATGTGGGTGTTATACAACGTTTATAAAGTTAAATACTTCAAATAATCAAAGATCAACAAATAACCCAACATTTGATAATTTCATGTAAAACACATAAAAACTTTAAAATGGACATTTTGGCATGTACACCAGTTTCACTAATCAACGAACTCACCTCGCTAGATGTAGGCTAAATCTAGATTTTACCCACTTAGAGCTTCCATGAAGAAACTTGAATCTTCAAGCCAAATCTTCCAAAACCTAGATCCACAAGGTTCCAACCATAAATATACATATTCCACCATAAATAATCATAATCAACCACCAAGAATCGCTTCCCAACCTTATACATTAATACCTCAACTGATACCGAAACCCTAACTTCCATAAATGAAGAGAATAGAAGATTACCTTAACCCAAGCTTTAATCCACCAATCAAAAAACCTTTAGTTCACCAAAATGGTTACAACCTCCAATCTATGAAAGGGAGAACAAAGGGTGGATGAAACCCTAGAAAACTTTGGTGAAGAAGATGAAGAGGAAGAGATGAGGAGCTTACCACCACAAAATACTCTTGTATACTCTAATAGACTTCCAATATCTTTCTAGATCCTTGAATATCTCTCAAAAACGAAATCGTGGCAACTTGAATCACTGAAATCGGAGTTGGGATGAAGAAGATATGAAGAAATGAAGTTTTGGGTGAAAATGAGGCTAAAATTAGCTTTTAAACCGTGTTGTTGCTTCTGATGCCAAGCACGACCCGTGCCACTTTTGTGAAGGCATTGGCATGATCCGTGCGCCCTACAGACCAAGAATATATGCCCGAACACTGTTTTTGTCATAACTTCTTCGTTATAGCTCCGTTTTTGCTCCGGAAAGAACCGTTGGACTCGTAATTGAATCCTTCATCTATCAAGACTATAAAATCAAGGATTCAAGCCCAAAATAAAATATCTTATTTTTCCTTAATATATCGGTTTCTGTATTAACTTGAAATGATACCTTTCGAAAATCGGGGTGTTACAAATGTGTAGAGAAGAAACCATTAGATTATTGAAGAAGCACCAGTTGTAATTTATATTCGTATTCATATTTAAAACCAGTTTGACACATATATTTTCCTACAATCTTGTTCTTCGTTCTCGCTTATATGTTATATAGCAATATATCATGTTTTATATATCGTGATTTTCTTCATTAAAGCTTGAGATTTTTCGTGAACTTCAATGGGATCATGCATCTTTTTGGGGTCATTCAGATAAATAACCCTAAATGAGATTTCAATTAGGAGCATGATCTTATAAATTTCTTTCTTTGTTTTGTTTAACTCAACAAGAAAATTAAAAATGCATAGATGGTTATTTGTGAATGTTAATCCCAGTTATGATGTTCTTTAACTTAATTTAACCTTTTACTACACACTGATTAATAAAGCAGAGTGCGGAAGCGTTTAAGATGTGTAGAAAATATTGAACATACAAGGTAGTAAACACACTAGTAATTAATGAATAGGAAGTAAAGTATTATAAGAAGATTACTCAAAGAATTGTTTCATTGATTACTGAAGAACACCAAGAACACGCACTGGTATGTGCGAATATGCTCAAGGATTATACATACTGCTATTTTTGTGTGTGCTCTCGTACATTGCGCTCTAAGGTGGTGCTACCTTAATATAGCAGAAGGATGCACCCCTTAGTACAAGACAAAAAATGACATTCCATAAACGGAATGCCACCTGTAAAGTAAACATCGTGGGACGCCCATTACTTTGATCTTGAGGATCTTCGTACAACAGGCCTCACGTGTTCTGCACGTGGTCTTGTCTTGAACTATCTGAGAAAAGCTTCAACATTGATCTCCAGAGGTTAGCCTTCACAGAGGCTCTTTGAGTGATCACAGAGGCTCTGTGATCTGAGAATCTATCAGGTTTGACCTCGGGTACATCTTCTGCGAAGTAACCTCTGAGCTTTGCATCTTTTGTGGTGTACTTGGGTGCTCAGCGGCTGACTTCTGTGATTCCCATACTTAGCCTATTTTTCAATACTTCTATACAATGTGAGTGACGCTAACAATCTCCCCCTAAGTATTGAATTTTTTTTTGAAAAGTGAGGTGTTGGCTAAGAAGGAAAAAAAAAGAGGTGAAAGGAACTCAACCTCTGAATATGAATTTTCATTTAAAAAGAAAATGCCAGAAGACAGTTACATTACGAAGCAAATGAATGAAAATACAAGATAAGATTACAGAAGTCATTGGGGAAAGTCATTTATCGGGTTGGTAAAGCTTTCAGCTAGAGTTTTTCTCATCGATAGAATGAGTTCCCTGTACTCTAGTTGAGCATCAATCTGTCCGATCATTGTCTCTGCAGGTCCCACTTGCACAATCTCAGAGCCCTTCTTCCTCAAAATCGTGCTCTTTATCTTCTGCAGAGTGTTGTTCGAGTACTTATGACTTTGATTTGGCCGATACATCTTTTTAAGCCCATCATCGTTTTTGTAGATGAATCCGAACTCAGGCTCTGTGATTAAGGAGTTGGAAGGAACGTTCTCGATTCCAGGGAATTGGTCATGTGGTTTGGTGATCGACAGCTTCTCGACTCCGAGTTCTAGAGCTACCTCGAAGTCTATTTTGCTGTGATATTTTACATGTTCGCGCATCACCTCCTTGATCCTGCCATTTGCTATCATGTACTCCTTACGCTTTTCAAGTCTTTGCTCTGTGAAGGAATGTAGTTGAGGAAGATCGTAGGCACAGAGGTTCTTTAAGTCTGCATCTGTGAACGTGTATTGCTTCCCATCTTTTCTCTCAACTAAGTATTTTGCATACATGATTGACTTGTTGGCGAAGGAGTGCAGAGAAATACTCATCACGGTTTTGATATCTTCTGTGGAGAACACTTTATCCCTTTCTAGCGCAGTTCGCTCGAAGCATCTTATGATGTGTTCTTTGATTAAGGGATGCAGATTTGGTGCTAAGAAGACGGCTTCGGGCTATGTGCTGTAAAGATAGGTATGAATGTTCTCTTCAAACTTAAGTTCTTTCGGTGGAGGCCTTGGGATTGGAACTCTCATGGCGTCCATCGATTGAACTATCTCTTTTACTCTGTCCTCTTGACGTTTCTGCTCTGAGGACTGTTCTGAGGGATTTTTCTTGTCAGGTTTAGAGATGTTTTGATCTTTCTTCCGTGGAGAGGTCTCTGAAGTATCTGCAGCGTTTACTGGATTAAGACTTTGAAACTGTACAGCAGGTGTGGGTGTAGTGGGCATAAGTTCAGAACTTGAGGGTTCTACAAACTTTGTGAGTCCTTCTGCGATCTGTTCAGAGCCCACACTAACCTTCCCTTTCTGAGACCCTGCAGAGGTTGTTCCTTGGACAATTGAAGTCGGTATTGGGTCCTCAGAGGCACAGGGCATGAGATTCTGTGTTTTGTGTGCCTTTGAAGATGTTTTTTGTAAGGGTAGGGCTTGAAGAGGAGTGACAGAGATGACATGTGCTTTTGGTGTTAAGGCCTTCTCCCCCTCATGATGGCCAGGGCCAGAGGTATCTGGGTCCTGATCATCATGGTGAGCCCTCTTCTGTGAGGCCTCCTCTTGGCAAGTGGCAGGGGACTTTCTCTTCTTCCTCTTGCAGAGGTGTTCATCAGCATGTTTGTTGATCTTCTATAGGGCGTCCTCTACAACCAATGATAGTGCGTTGATTTCCACATCAGACTTGAAACGAAATGTGGCTACGGTTTTCTTCAAGTCTGCTGCCACCCTCTTTCCTTGTTCATTGAAGTTGGATCGAAGAAGATTGAGGTTGCCCAGAAACTGATTGCCCATTGCTTCTAGGTCAGCTTTTGTCGTGAAAGCAGAGGGGTCAGGTACAGAGATTGATGCCTGTGGGTGGAAGGGGACCATAACACTGCGAGTTATGTTCTTTATTTCCTCTCGAAGCTTGGCCATTTCATTCACTCCGGTCTGAACTCCTTGTGTAGCATACTTTGGGAACTCTTCTGTGCAAAGATCCCCGAGAACCTGAATTTGATTGGAGTGTGCAATGATGGTTTATCCACAAGCTTGAAAATCCGCCCTTTTCGCGTAGTTTGTGTTTAGTTCATTGATCGCTGCCGAATGTTGAGTGGAGTATTGGCGAAGAGCGGTCAAGGCGACGGTGTTTTCTTGAAGAGCATCTGCAATTGTTTGAGAATCCACATAGACAGAGCTTTTCAACTCGTCAAGTTTTGTGAGCACCATGTCAGCAAAGGCTTTAAACTCGTCAGTTTTGTGAGCACCAGTGTGCTTAATGATTAAAAGAAAGAGGGTGTGAGATCAGAGTAAAAGAATATCAAACTATGCACCAACTACTTTCTGAGTCGGGCAGCCACATTACTAATGTTTCACATTCCTTCGTGAACGTTATTGAAACAGGCAACTAGCCCATGCCAACTCTTGACTAAACCTCACAAGCTACTCATTTTCTTCTCAAAAAGAGAATGTTTCATATTTTTTTGGGGACGTAGCATATAATCTATCTGGTTTTCATTTGGAAAATCTGGATATTGAAAAAGAAGGAAGTCTGCCCCACCTTCGCATTTCAATCATGCACTTAGAGTCTGTGTTTATCTACTGTTGTCTCAGTGGTTTACACAATGTTGAGCATTATTAAAAAGCAATCATTTGTGCCTTAATTCTTTCTACACTTGCACGAGCACACAAAGAATTCGTTTCTTTGTCATAACATTCATAGAAATTGCCTTTGTGGTATTTCGATGATTGGATGGAAGCCCTGGGGGAGTGAACATCACAAAAGCTCCTTTATATTGTGTATTCGTTACACACAGTGACTTTGTGTTACTGACAGGCATTTTAACTGATTCATCTGTTGATTCAGGAGTTACCTATTCTTATTTTGTCTGGATTTGCAAAGATCTAGATGAATACTTGGTTAAGGATCACCGAATCAGAGGCACAGTATGACATATCAGAATGGTCAAAGACATTTCTTGGAGAAAAGTTTTGATGATATAGATGCTCAAATCATCAAAAAGGGGGAGATGGTATCAAGAAATATTAAAGTTTTGAAGTTTGTGGGAGATGATATCAAGATCTGATAAAGATTTGTGAGTTGATTTTCTGAAATGTTCAAGTCAAAAAGTTCAAAGGAAAGATTTAAAGAAGATCAAAGAATTTCTGAAGATTTGAGGAAATTTTCTTTGAAGATTTTCTGATAAAGCAATTTGAGCTGATTCTGAAGACAATTTCTTTCCAAAGACTGAAAGTTTTCTGTGAAAGTTTTGAGGAGATTGTTACTCGTTTGAAGACAGTTTTGGAAAGAAGACCGTCAAAGAAAAAGGGGAGATTGTTTTGACAGAGTTTAAAGTGAAGACTGAATTTATAGATCTTTCAACAATGATCTTGAATCCAAAGGGGGAGATTGTTAGAACATAAATCTGTTGGATACAAGATCAAGAAGACTGAAGGTCAAAGTTCAAGAAGTCAAAGCTGAGAAAGTCAAATCTCATCAAAGTCAAAGTCTTTTGTAATAAGTCAAACTTAGTTGTATTTGTTTTGTATTTTAGTTTCCTTGTATTAGTGGTAGTATAAATACTTTTACTCTTTGTATTTTCAGTAGAGAATTTAATTGGAGAATTATTCAGTTGTATTTTAGAGAGAGAAAGTTTGAGAGAAAGAGAGAGTTCATTGGAGAGATTGTAGAGAGAGAATCTTGTAATCTTGGAATTGAGAAATTAATCAAACAGGTAATTGATTCTTATTTTGTGTGTGTTTGATTAATCTTGATTTAGAAACTAGAATCTGGAACACACATTTGGTTTCCCCGGATGGTGGTACAGAGGATGAAGGAATATCCTCAGTCCGGATGGCCTGGGTTGGGTTTGGACTGTACGGTCCTGTTTCAATACCCCTCTGCACTAGAACTGCAGGGGTAGAAGTGTGGGTTGCACTGGGAGTTGGTTTTGGTGGTGTGCCCATAGCATCTTTTTCTTCTTTCTCCGTATTTTTTATACCCTCATCGTCAGAGCTTGAGAGTCCTGTAACGTCTGTCACTTCAAAGTATGGGATTTCGCCTAAGGTTCCAGAGTGCAACTTCTGTATCTCCTTGGATATGGTCAAGGCGACTAGGAGAGGGCTAGATGGCCTTTCCTCAGAGCTTTCAATGATCACCTTTTTCTTTCTCCTCTGTAGAGGTTGTTCGGACTCTGCAGGTTCATTCAGTTCAAGGGAATGGACAGGTTCAGAGGTTTCTGACTTAGTCAATTTCTTAGCCTTCTTCTTTGGCTTGACAACCTCTGTTGGTGACTTTGGAGTCTCTTCTTCTGCGACTCTCTTCTTGGGTGTCCTTTTCTTTTTATGCTTCTTTTCTCGTTTCTCAGCTACAGCTTCTGTCCGCACTGCAGCTCCTTCACCCTCCTCTGTTCTAACTGCAGCTCCCTGACCTATCTCTGTCCAAAGGTAAACAACTATCTCACCCACTTGGAATCCTACACGTGGGGGGGTTGCAGGACTCGGTGCAGGAGTCCTGTGCCCACGAATGTAAGTTCTCACCCCATCTTCACTGTTCAGGTAGGCCAAAATTCGGGCTGGCAGAGGTCTTTCTCCAGGATACCCAGATTTGAGAACTGTGGGCTTGTGTGACTTCATGTCATAGACCTTGATCATCTTACCCTCTGCAGGTAACTTCCCTTATCCTATCAAAGCATCTCCTAGCAAAAGTGCAAAGAACCTGTTGAAAACAAGATTTTTGGGCTCCGTGTCTCGAGCTTGGTCCTGTTGCTTGGCTATGACCGCATTTCTGATCTCCCTAAAAATAAGAGTTGCATAGTCCAGAGGCAAATCGTAGTACATACCATACATTATTGCAAGTATGGTATGGCTAGATTGGTGAGGACTGCCTACCTTGCAAGTCAAGCAGCGATTTAGGATAGAGAAGAGAATGTTCCACAGAGGTGGAAGGTTCTGTCGTCTGAAGTCAGTTCTTTTGGAAATCGGTGCTGCGTACCCTATGAATCTGAGAAACTCTAGGATTTCATCGTCAGAGGGTTCGTCAGAGTATTTTAACAGGTTTAGTTGGGTCTTGGTGGGAAGCTCGAATACCTCTGCGACCCTTCTGCGGTTTATACCAAGGTCCAGTATTTGAGTAGTGGAGGGATGAGTGGCATACCCCATGACACAGTAGCCATAACGATCCAGTTTTTCATGCTTAGCACTCAACCAGAATTGTTGAATGTAAGTTTCAGGAATATCAGTTCTTTTTAGGGTTAGGGCTTTTGTGATGATGTGGTTTTTTAGGATTTGAAGTAAAGGAGCAGCTTCCTCAGGATATCCCTTGGATTCCAAGATAACATAGTGATTGTTAGGCTTGAGATTCAGTTTCCTGGAGTGGTAATCATGGTGTGTGAAGGAGAGCATTCTGCTTGTTAGGACATGTTCTTGTTCAACAGAATGGGAATCGTCCTTTTTGGCTTCAGAATGCATCGAGTTGTTTGATGCAGAAGAACCTTTGGATTTCTTGGAAGAAGCAGATGGAGATGCCATGGAAATAGAAGAACAATCGATCTTTTGCAGAAAAGTTCTTGAGAAAAACGAAGATAGCAGGTAAAGAAAAAGGTTTTGGGATATGAGAGGGGTTTATATTTGAGGAGAGAGGGTAAAAAGAATGAGCGGTAAAAGATAAAATTTTCAAATCCGTGATGAGTGGTAACGGATAAGAGGCCGTTTTTGAAAAACGACGGTACAGGTTACGAACCAATACAATATTGCCACATCAGATGATGGCAGTGCACGATCAAGGACGTGCGCCACCCTATTCTCACGCGCCTGGCATTTACTATTCTCACGTGACAGTGAGTTTCAAAAAAATAACCTGCAGTACATGACCTGAATTTTTCAAGTGATGGGAATGACAGAAGCTTTGTGGATAAGAGGCTTCTGAGGTCATAGGCAAGGTTGTTGTGGATAAGAGGGAAAAAAGTGCGATGAAATGATCGAGTTCCTTTTAAAGTGCATTCGGTCAAACATCCTCAGTTTAGAAGTGAAGAGACTCTGTGATAGATCACAGAGGCTCTGTGGTCGACCTCAGAGGTTCTGAGACCAAAAATTTCCTTTTTAGGAAGATTTTCAAAGATTTGATCATTTCAAAGTTTTGACAGAAAAAAAATGGTACAAAGTGGGATCTTTCTGAGGGCATAGTGCTCGAGAAAGAGTTTTGACCCTTGGTTCAGATGGACTAACCTCACTCTGTAGTCTGTTGCATAGAACTGTCTTGCTCCCCCTTGAATAGTCAAGATTGGTCTTTGTTGGTTTGGTCTGCTCCCCCTTCAACTATGCTTGGATCATATAAAGATAAGACTAGTACAGGAAAAGAAACTTAAGAAACTAATTGCAGAGGCATAAAAGTAAATATGTACAGCAGAGGCTCTGTGCAAGGGTACAGAGGCTCTGTGGTCAATTCATTTTGAGCATACCAATCTTTCCAACTAAAAAAGTGAATATTTTCTCATCCAATGCCTTCGTGAAAAGGTCGGAAAGCTGGTAGTCTGTGGGCACAAAGTACATCTCTATTGTTCCATGCTCCACATGATGTTTCAGAAAGTGATACCTGATATCGATATGTTTGGTCTTAGAGTGCTACACAGGATTGGCAGAGATCGCAATGGCACTTTTGGAGTCACAGAGGATGGGGATTTTTTCGATATCAAATCCATAGTCTCTAAGTTGGGTCCTCATCCACAGAACTTGGGAACAACAACTTGCAGCAGCAACATATTCTGCTTCTGCCGTAGAGGTCGAGACACAGTTCTGTTTCTTGGAAGTCCAACTTACTAGTTTCCCTCCTAGGAATTGGCAACTCCCAGAGGTACTCTTCCTGTCGAGCTTGCATCCTCCGTAATCTGAATCTGTATAAGCCATGAGATCAAAGCCAGAGTTCTCCGGATACCAGAGACCGAGATTTTTGGTCCCTTTTGGGTATTTGAAGATCCCCTTGACAACATAAAGATGATATTCTTTGGGGTTAGCTTGAAATCTTGCACATAGACATGTGGCAAACATTATATCAGGTCTACTCGCGGTTAAGTACAACAGAGATCCTATCATCCCTTATAGAGTTTACACTCCACAGATTTTCCCTCTGGATCTGCATGGAGCTTGGATCCAGTGACCATAGGAGTTTTCATTGGTGAAGAGTCAGAGAGCTTGTATTTTTCAAGTATGACAGAGACATATTTTGATTGGTTTATGAAAATACCCTCTGTGGTTTGTTTGACTTGCAATCCTAAGAAGAATGTAAGTTCTCCCATCATACTCATCTCAAACTCACTTTTCATCAATGACTCGAACTTTTTGCAATATAAATCATTTGTAGACCCAAAAATAATGTCATCAACATAAATTTGTACAAGCAGAATCTCATCTTTTCTCTTCTTATAGAATAAAGTCGTATCAGTAGTACCTCTTTCGAAACCATTTGCAAGGAGGAAGTTTGAAAGTATGTCATACCATGCTCTAGGCTTGTTTCAGTCCATACAGAGCCTTGTCCAGAAAATAGACGTGATTTGGGTACTTAGAGTTCTCAAACCATGGTGGTTGTTGGACATATACTTCTTCTTGAATCTGCCCATTCAGAAAGGCTGACTTGACATCCATTTGATAAACTTTGAAACCTCTGTGGGCTGCGAAAGAAAGAAAGATTCTTATTGCTTCGATTCGTGCCACAGGGGCAAAGGTTTCTTCATAGTCAATGCCTTCTTCTTGACAGTATCCCTTGTCCACCAGTCTTGCTTTGTTTCTGATCACCACACCGTCTTCATCCTTTTTGTTCTTGAAGACCCATTTGGTCCCTATTGCGGTTTTGCCTTTTGGCAGAGGCACTAGGGTCCATACTTCGTTTCTTTCAAACTGCAGAAGCTCATCTTGCATAGCTTCTACCCAGTTTGGGTCTTCAAGAGCTTCAGATATCTTTTTGGGTTCGATGATACTCACAAAATTTGTATAGTAACAAAAATTTGCAGTACTCGATCGAGTTTGGACCTTGTCAGAAGCGTCACCAATGATTTGGCTCTGTGGGTGACTCTTGGTCCACTTTATCATGCGGGGCAGGTTATCATTGGAAACTTCTGTGGTTAGTTCAGGAGCACGTTCGTCTTGATGTAGATCATTTTCTGTTGAGAGAAATTGATCATTTGTACTTGCCACAGGGCTTGGTTGTTCATCATGAGTTAAGGTAGAGAGCTCTGTGGAGCCTTGATCTGGTGTTGACCCTTCAAAGAGATTTTGAAGATGACCATGATCTTGATTGAGCTTGGGGCCTTGATTCGTATTGTCCTCTGAGTGCTCCCCCTCGATGGTTGCACCTGCAGCATTACTAGAAGAGGGTGAAGCATTACTAGGACCAGTTAGAGAAGTACCTGTTTGGTCCTCAGAGGGTTCAGCTTCAGAGGCTCTGCGGTCACCTTCAGAGGGTTCATCATCATTGAACATCTCTTCAAACAGATGATGAAGATCATTTGTTCGTGATGATCCACCAGAATCTTCATCTTGAAGTTTGAGTCCTGAGCTGATTTGCTCAGAAGTCACCTGAAAAGAATCATCAAATGAAACATTAATACTTTCAAGTATATGCTTGGATTTGAGTACATAGATTATGTATGCCTTGGAGTATGATGAATAGCCAACAAATTTGGCTTCATCGACTTTGGGACTGAATTTACCTATCTGGTCTCTGTCGTTCAGTACAAAGCACCTGCAGCCAAAGACATGGAAGTACTTGATGTTTGGCTTCCTCTGGTGCAGTAAGTGGTATGGTGTTTTTGCATGCCTCTTCACTATTAGAGAATGATTTTGGGTGAAGCATGCGGTTTAAATGGCTTCTGCCCAGAAATAAATAGAGATTCCTGAAGCAGTGAGCATAGTTCTTGCGGCTTCTACTAGTGTTATGTTCTTTCGTTCAACAACACCGTTTTGTTGTGGAGTCCTTACAACAGAGAAGTTCTGTGATATGCCTTCTGTCGAAAGATAGGCTTCAATAGTTGAGTTCCTAAACTTTGTGCCATTACCACTTCGGATTCTCTGTACCCTGCAGTCATAAAGAACTTGTATTCTCTTGATAAGATTGATTAGTACTTCAGGAACATCTGATTTCTTCCGAACGAATTCAACCCAAGTATATCTAGAGAATTCATCTATGAGTACAAGGATGTACTTCTTGCCACCAAGACTTTGCACAGATATAGGACCACAGAGGTCAACATGAAGCATCTGCAGAGGTCTGGTGCAAGATATGTCAGACTTAGTTTTGTGGGCAGCCCTTTTGAGTTTGCCCATCTCACAAGCTGAGCATAGATGATCCTTGTCGAATCTAACACTTGGTTGTTGGGAAATTCAGAAATACATAAGTACAGTTAATACTGCTAGAAGAACTTGATTACTACTTCTGAGATTAATGTTGCTGAGAGAAGTTAATACTGCTGATCAAGATTAGTACTGCTACGTCAAGATTAATACTGCTAGAGGAGATTACTACTGCTAAGCAATTTTAGTACTACTAGTAGTTAGTACTGCTGAACATCAATACTGCTCAAAGTATTAATACTGCTGAAGACTTAGTGCTGCTTATGAGATAATCAAGATTCGTGCAGATCAAGATTGAAGATTATGGAAAGCTTGGAGATAAAGATGGAAGATTATTTTGAAGATCTTTTATTATTTGTAATTATCTTTTATCTTCAGTATATATAGAATAGTTTAGAATTGATAGAAGATAATTTTTAGAATTCTGAATTTTTGTTTTCATACAGAGAATCAACCTCAAGGTTTGTAATCCTAATTCTAGAGAAGTAGAATTCGTATTGGTGAGCCTGTTCATCAATATTGAGGTTGAGTGTTGAATCTTGTAGCTTTATAATCATTCAATAAAGTTTACAAGTTGTTCTTCTGATTCACTGTTTTCATAGAATATTGAATTTTAAAGTGTTATTCCGCAAACTCCTTTAATATTGTTTCTGAGTGTTTATTCTTGTTTAGAATTAAGATCCTGACATTGGTAGACCACTTACCAGGTCTAGTTTCACAAGTTTGTCAAGTGTGTGAAAGTTTAAATGACAGAACCTGTTGTGCCAGAGCCAAGCTTCTTCATTCTTACTTGAGACTAAGCAAATCTTTTCTTCTCTATTAGTTGATTTAAAGTCCATGAGGTATATATCACCCCGTCTTTTGGCTCGCAGAAGCTCTATGGTTGTATCTTCCTTCAACAGAGAGAAGTATTGTCTTTTAAACATCACATCAAGTCCATTGTCACAGAGTTGACTTACACTCAGTAGGTTGTGCTTGAGGCTATCCACGTAGGCAACTTTGTTGACATCGATGTCTCCTTTGCCAATGACTCCATAGCCTTTTATTTATCCCTTTTTGTTATCTCCAAAAGTTACAGATCCTCCACCAAGTTTTTCTTTGTAGGAGGAAAGCAACCCTCTGTCGCCAGTCATGTGTCTTGAGCACCCGGAGTCTAGGTACCAAATGGGCACATGTTGTTTCTTCTGTGGACAGATTAGAGAGATTTAGGTACCCATTTCCAAATGGGTCCATTTTTGTTAGGAGGCTGTGAAGATGCCTTAGCATATTTGGTTTTGGATTTATCCTCATTTGCAGAGGTACCAGATTGTCTCTTCTCACCCTTGAATTTTGCATTCTTGGATTTGGGGTGAGATATGAGACAGGAGGGCCTCGAGAAATGTTGATTTAAAGCATGCATAATATCAAAACATTTACAATAGTGAACATTGGAGGCAAGCTTTTTGAAAGTTTCATTAAAATTGTCAAAGGAGGGTATAGAGCAAACTTTACTACAACCCATTTTAGATTTGGGTTTCTTTTTACAGAAAGCTTTGTCTAATCTAGGTTGAGTTTTTTCAGAAACTCCTCTTGAGTGGCTCTTAGATTATACTCTCCTTTGATCCTCTTTCCTTGCTTTCACTGCAGCAGAAGCATCAAGTTTATCAATTTTTGGCCATTTACCCTTCTGTTGCTAAGTGAATTTTTCTTGAAATTGTTTTAATGGTCTAGGAGCTTTTGAAATATAAGAGATCTTGTTCTTTTTAGAATTTTTAAGCTCAAGAGAAGTCTTTGCTTGTAAGCACTCAGAAAATCAGAACAGATAGGTACACCTGTGGTTTTCCTTTTGGGAAGAATTGTTCTATTAAGAGTGCCAGAGGTAAGTTTACTCTTCTCTGGACCACAGGGGAGTATCTCAAGTTCCACATAACTTGTCCCATTTTCGACAAAGGACTCTGATTCTGACTCAGAGTCTGAATCGAGAAAGTCTCTGTGAATGAGATCCTGACATTCTGTAAGTGCCTTGCTTTGTCCATTGGTGTCCTCTGAAGTATTTAGAATTTTTGAAATACAAGGAATGACCATAGGAACGTTAAGACAGTTTTGTAGATCTTGCTCAAAGATTTCTCTTATTTCAGAGGTTAAATCAAGATGGTTGAGAAAATGATTTTCATAAGTTCTTCTTAAGTCGCTTTCCAAAAACCTTTTAAATAGTTTTTCTTCCACAGAGGCTGGAGAGAACTCTGGTGCTTTAGAGGACAGTTCCTTTTCAGGAATCATCATGCACACAAAAGCCATTTGAGTTTGCGTTTCTGGGTGACCAAATCTGAAGACCCCTATCTGTTTTTGAGACAGATATTTCTTTGGTATAGATTTTCTCTTTGATGAAGGTGCAGATGGTAAATAATTGTTTTCATACCATACATTTGCCATCTGCAGAGGTTTCCTCAGATGTGGTCCTTCAGAGGTTCTGCATCTCTTAAATGTGGATAAAAGGTTTGGAAGACTTGGTTTTAAAAGTTGTCCAGGGCAGAAGATGTTTGATAAAGATTTTTTTCTTTTATTTCTTGTGTAAGGGTCAATATCCTCGAACCCTAATCCTCTTCTGCCGATTTGGGTGTTTACCTTTTCATGAACCTTTTGAGCATCCTGATAACTCTTAATTTGGAGATCTCTGTCGAATAGATCTTGATGAAGGACTTCTCTTTCTTTTTGAAAAAAGTTTTTCAAAGAAATGGCATTTAAACGATCACTCTCACATTTCTTTAGCTCTTTGACCTTATCTTTCAAAGCTTTTTTGTTGAAATATGTTCAGAGGTAAGAGATTTGTTTTCAAGGTAAAGTTTGTCCTTCTCCTCTGTGAGAAGCCTAGTTTCTCTTTCAAAGAAGGCAAGCTTTTTCTCAAGATCTGAGCATGTATATTTATAAGCTAGAAGATCATTTTGTATTTCAAAAAGCTTGTTTTCAAAGTCCGAGTTACAAGAGTTAGAAGTAGATACCTCACTCTCGTTGTCAGAGGAGTGGACTTCTGCCATTCCACAGAAGAGTGCGTTATCTTCTTCATCAGAGGATTCATCAGTTACAAGGTTCTCTTGTTCTGACATTAGGGATCTCTGAGTGTAGTATTCTGCTTTCTTTTTATAGAAAGCAGCGTCTCTTGTGGGTTTCCCTTTGATGGCAGAAGACCTACACTCTGCTGCAAAGTGGCTTGGTTTCCCGCATTTGAAGCAGCCTTCAGTTTGCTTTGGGAATTGGACACCACCTCTGCCGTCTGACCTCTGTCCACTCCTCTCTTCTTGCCTTGGCTCCTCAGACTTTTCTCTTTCATGTCTTCTTGTCTCACCATATCCTCTGCTTCTGTCATCTCTTTCTTCTCTCCCTCTATACTCCGGCTTCTTGAGACCACGATTGAATTTCCGGGTCATAAGTGCAGGTGTTTTGGCCAGAGCAGCCATGTCAATCTCCTCCTCAGAATCTTCTTCACTTTCAATCTCTGCTACAAGTACCTTCTTCTTCTTCTTCCTCTGTGCCTCCTCAACTGCCTTTTCCTTCTTTCCCTTGTCTTTTCCTTCTGAGGCACTTCCTACAAGAGCTAGAGGACCTCCGGCAGGGGTTGTTAGTTTGGAGATTCTGTTCTCTTGGCTAATCAGTGTTCCAAAGAGATCAGATATGGACCAAACATCAAGATCCAATGTGGCTTGCATGGACATGGTTAGATGAAGCCATTCATCATTCAGGCTCTGTAGAAATCTGACATTGTTTTCTTCAGAGGTTCTGTGGATGCCATACCTCTTACATTTGTTTATCAAAGAATTGTATCTATTGTAAGTGCTTTGAATGGGTTCACCCGGTAGAGCTTCGAATGCGAAGTACTCATTTATGCATAAGGTCCTGTTGTTCTTGAAGGTTTTGGCACCACCCTCAAGTTGTTTCTCTAGCTCTAACCATAGGTCCTTTGAAGTTTCACATGAGTCAAGAGATTGAAAGATATCATTTGGGATAGCCATTATGATTAGTCTTTTGGCTTTCTTTGCAAGCTCATGTTATGCCTTTTCTTCTTCACTCCATTCAAGGACAGGTTTGGGGTGTTGATATTCAGGGATTTCAGGAGTATTGGAAGTGGCAGGAACACGAGGAACAGTTGTCATTGGGATGAAAGGAGGATTGTGAAGAAACTCAACCAGACCTGGATCCACACCTTCAAGGAAGTGTACCATCCTGATTTTCCATTGAGGGTATTCATCTCTAATGAGAGTAGGAGACTTTGATTGAGAGCCAGCACTGAAATAGTTAACAGCGTTTGTCATGATAGTTTTAGGGAAAAAAAAGAGAATGATATGAACTAGGGAGAGTATGAACATATTACCAACCAACTAGCTTTGAATCTGTCTTATAGTGAAGATGCACACCTGTACCTGTTTCTATATCAAACAGGTTGATATAGATTCAGAAAACAGAGTGTGACTGTGAATGGAGTTTGGGACAAAGAACAGACTCAAACTACTACCTTGAATACTGGAAACAAGTATAGAACAGGATCCTTAGATATTGAAAATCAAAGTCTGCTCTGATACCAATTGTTGATCCCAGTTATGATGTTCTTTAACTTGATTTAACCTTTTACTACACACTGATTAATAAAGTAGAGTGCGGAAGCGTTTAAGATGTGTAGAAAAGATTGAACATACAAGGTAGTAAACACACTAGTAATTAATGAATAGGAAGTAAAGTATTATAAGAAGGTTACTCAAAAAACTGTTTCATTGATTACTGAAGAACACCAAGAACACGCACTGGTATGTGCGAATATGCTCAAGGATTATACAGACTGCTATTTTTGTGTGTGCTCTCGTACATTGCGCTCTAAGGTGGTGCTCCCTTAATATAGCAGAAGGATGTACCCCTTAGTACAAGACAAAAACTGACATTCCAAAAATGGAATGCCACCTGTAAAGTAAACATCGTGGGACGCCCATTACTTTGATCTTGAGGATCTTCGTACAACAGGCCTCACATATTCTGCACGTGATCTTGTTTTGATCTATCTGAGAAAAGCTTCAACATTGATCTCCAGAGGTTAGCCTTCACAGAGGCTCTGTGAGTGATCACAGAGGCTCGGTGATCTGAGAATCCATCAGGTTTGACCTCGGGTACATCTTCTGCGAAGTAACCTCTGAGCTTTGCATCTTCTGTGGTGTACTTGGGTGCTCAGCGGTTGACTTCTGTGATTCCCATACTTAGCCTATTTTTCAATACTTCTATACAATGTGAGTGAAGCTAACAGTGAAACCTAATGTTTCTCCCAAATCTCGACCTGTCGGTGGTTGCGTCACCACAACTATGAGTGCCGATAAGAGAGAGAGAGGCCAAAATTTTACGTCTCACTTTCTCTCCGTGAGTTGGAGGATGATTTCATGGCGATGGCCGGCCGGCGATTTCCACGTAAGCAGAAGAAACGACCAAGGATTATTCAGAAACAATTGGATGTAAGTGAAATTTCACAATCAATTTAACTCTCAACACTTTAATCAAACTACAAATCCATAAAATTCACGAAATAATCATTGTTGCATTGATTTATTCTATCAGGCCTTGTTCCCCGAATTATGGTTGACGAAAATAACTGCCGACCTTTACAGAGTTCCCGATGAAATCAAATCCGGAAAGGTAATCAAATCATTCAATCAACATACTGGTTATCTAATTGATTTATCAATCTACTCTAAACTCGAGTTTCTTATTATCTTCTTAATTCATGTTGAATTTATTGCAGAGGTAGCAGTAGAGATACGCCTGAGGTTGCTGTTGACAACAATGTCGAAGTATGATCATCAATAATTGGAATTCTTGCCTTTTGATTTCTGCATAAAATGGGGTTTGATTTCAAATTTGTTCAAATTCCCTTACTAGATCTTGATTTAAGCTTAGGCTTTCTGTTGGGTCTGAATATGCTAAGTATGGTTTATGCTGCTGATTAATGTTGCTAAGTAATTACTACTGCCAGACTATCAAGATTACTACTGGTAGTAGAATTAATACTGCTTGAAGAGTTAGTGCTGCTACTTGAATAGTTAGTACTATTTGGAGAGTTAGTACTGCTAGTAGTTAGTACTGCTGAAGATTAATACTGTTGAAGATGGTTAATACTTCTGAAGATAATTAGTGATGCTTCTAAAGATAAAGATGATTTAAAGATAAAGACAAGATGGAGATAAGACTGAAGATAATTATGGTATTGATGCTGAAGATCAATTGTATTTTGATAATTATCGTGTATTCAGTTTTGTATATATATATTATAGAAGTATATGATAGAAAAAAAAACAATTTCATTCATAAGTTTTTGTTTTAGAGAGAATTAACCTCAAGACTAGTTTAGATCCTTTCTATAGAGAAGTATAGAACGTCTGTTGAGTCTGTTCAACAGATTGAGGTTTTGTGTGTAATCATCAAGTTGAATCAATATAAACTTCTGATTTGAGATTGATATACTGTTTCATTGATTGTTAGTGTTAAAGTGTTTTTCCGCAACTTCTTTAGCATTGTTTCTGAGTGTGTGTGAATTAAATTCTTGTTTGAATTTCGATACTGACAAGTGGTATCAGAGCATTGTTAAACTCAGAAAAACAACAATCATCATGGACAGTTCAAGTGATAGTGTTCTGGTCTCAAAGGTTCCAATGCTCAGATCTAATGAGTTTGACATGTGGAAGATTAGGATCAGGCAATACATCCTTCTCACAGATTACTCTATGTGGGACATCATTGAGAATGGCCCATCTAATGAAGGAAAGATTGGAGCAGATGGAAAAAGAATCCCACCAAAGACAGATGGAGAGAGGAAAATATGGCAGACAGAGATTAAAGCCTTGAGCACACTGCTCTTGGCTATTCCTAATGAGTATCAACACCAATTCTGCAACTGCACTAATGCACAGATGCTTTGGAATGCTCTAGAGAAGAGATTCTCTGGTACCAAAAGTACCAAGAGAAATCAGAAGGCAATACTAAAGCAACAGTATGAAAACTTCATGTCAACTAAGAATGAGTCCATGACTCAAACTTTTGACAGGTTTAACAAGTTGATTGGTGAACTAGCTACTGTTGGAGTGCAGATTGATCAAGATGATGTAAACAGAAAGTTCTTAAGGTCCCTTGGAGATGAATGGACCATGTATATTGTCTCCTTCAGACAGGATGACAAGTTGGAGGACAAAGAACTAGATGATCTTTATAATGACTTAAGGGTATTTGAGGCTGAAGTTGAAGCCAAGAAAAGACCATCTGGATACACTCATAATGCTGCCCTTTTATCCTCTTCTTCTTCTACTGTTTCTGCTGCTAATACAGAATCAGTTAGTACTGCTTATGTATCTAAGCAGGATGTATCTAATGACTCTGTATTAGAAGCTTTTCTTGCTAGTCATGCTAATTCTGGTTTAATTAATGATGATCTTGAAAAAATTAATGCAGATGACCTTGAGGAGATGGATATAAAGTGGCAGATGGCCATGCTAACTATGAGGGTAAAGAGATTCATAAAAAGGACTGGAAGGAACAACTTTTCTCAGAGGAGAGAAGATGGTGTTGGGTTTGACAAGTCAAAGGTGGAGTGCTACAAGTGTCACAAGATGGGACACTTTGCAAAAGAATGCAGAGGAGGAACTCCTCAACAATATGGCAGCAACCACCAGCAAGCACATTCCTCAAGCTTCCAAAACAACAGAAACTCCACTCAAGCTCTTGTTTCTCAAGAAGGAATGGGATTTGATTGGAGTGATCAAGTAGAAGAAGTTGTTCAGAATCAAGCCCTGATGACAGAAGTCTCAGAATCATCAAGCACAGATATTCCAACAGAGGTAAAAACTAAACTGTGCACTAAAGAGTGTCTTCAGACTGTTCAAAAGTACAGGGATCATAACCAAAGCATGTGTGATGACCTTAAAAGGTTAGAGAGAGATATAAGAGAGTATAAAGTGATTGTGGAGAAGTTTGAAGATCAAATCAAGGCTTACAAGGCCAATGAACTTCAGCATTACTATGACACAAATTACTGGAAGTGGGAGAAAGATCAATTAGAGATCCAAATAGAAAAATCTAAAGAGGAGTATGAAAAGATAAAGAGTGAGTATGAGAAAGCTAAGCTTGACATTGAGAAGTTTTCTTATGCTTCCAAAGCAATGGACTCTTTACTTAAAGCTCAAGTTCATGATAAGATCAAGAGTGGTATAGGATACAATGCAACACCTCCACCTTATAACAATAATTATATTCCTCCCTCTTCAGATCTCTTAGAAAACCAAAATAAGAAGGACTTACCTATAGGAGCAACAGAAGTAGATCCTATAGATAGTGTGGTGGTTGAAGAAGAGAATGAGAAAGATAATTTTGAGAATAAGAATGCAAAAGAGATTCCTGTAGAAAATCATATCCTTACCAATGAAGGGGGAGGTAAACCATTCATCAAGAGTGAAAAGGTGGAAAGCTCAAAGAGAGAAAAGGGAAAGGTACAGGGAGTCCACTATATGCAGACCACAGTTGTGAATCCCTGTACATGTAAACAGCATCAACCCCAAAAACATGATAAAACAAGGGGTAATCAAAGAAACTGGAATAATCAGTGGGCACAAAAACAAGGGGTTGATCTGAGTAAAATCAATAGACCAAAACCTTGTTTTATTTGTGGAAAGCTTAACCATATTTCCAAATACTGTTATTTCAATCCTATGAACCAAAGGATAAACTTTCAAATACATATACAAAATCCTGTTGGTTATAGGAATCAAAGCAGGAATCATATGGCTGAAAATGTAAAAAGAGCACCTTTAAAAGCTCATGCTCAAAACAAGTTTGCAAAATCAAAGAAAAATACTCCAAATAAGTCAAGGAGTAACTTAAAGAAAAATAAAGCAAACAATTTTGTTCAGGTTTGGGTTCCAATAGTAAAGAAATATGTTAGTACTGCTACTTCAAATAGTACTACTGACAGAAATAATGTTGCTGCAAGCAATACTACTGCTAAAAAAATTAGTACTGCTAATGATGTTAGTACTGCTAACAAAGTTAGTACTACCAATCAAGTTAGTACTGCTTCCAGTAACAAACCCATTATTGTGACAAAGTATTCAAGCCATAAGATTCCCCAGTCTGAAAAGCTCATCAAAACTGATTGTGAATATGTTGATGAGAATGGGAAACCCAAGACCACTTTGGCTTGGGTTCCTACTAAAAACTAACTGTTCCACTTTATGTGCAGGGCAACCAACAGCAAGAAGGGAAGGGCATTTGGCATATTGATAGTGGTTGCTCTAGGCACATGATAGGCAACAAGTCCTGCCTACAAAACTTCAAAAGAATTGATGGGGGACATGTTGCATTTGGTGATAATCCATCTGGAGGAAAGATTAGTGGAAAAGATTGTGTGTTTAAGTGTTTCAGATTGTTTGGAGTGGATACTTGATACTTCTCGTTCAGTTAATACGGCTCACTGCATTACTCATAATAATAGTTCAAAAATGGTTAAGTATGGTTACTACTGTTAGGTGGTTTATACTGCCAGTGCAAAGTTACTACTGCTTGCCTTATTTATACTGCTAATCATTGTTACTACTGTTGGTACATGTTAATACTGCTAGTATGTGTTAATACTGCTAGTCTGTGTTAATACTGCTAGTATGTGTTAGTACTGCCAGTATGTGTTAATACTACTAGTCTGTGTTAATACTGCTAGTCTGTGTTAGTACTGCCAGTATGAGTTAATACTGCGAGTTCGTTAATACTGCTAAGGTAATTAGTACTGCTTCTAACGTACTCCCTTCACCAATAAATACCCTGTGTGACCGCCAAAATCACAAACGGATCTTTGAATTTCCTACTAGTGTACTCTCTCTCTCTTGTTCTCTTGAATTCTCTCTTACCAGTGCATAACCCTAGCTTCGACCAATCGCTCAAGAAGATGGTTGAACTGATGTTTGTTGATGAACACAATGAATTGGCAATGCTACTCAAACCAAAGCAAGCAGAGGGATTTCATCAGATTGTGGATTTCCTAAGATCCTCACACATAGCCCACGCATTAACTGTCAATCCCACAATCTGTGTGGAACACCAAAAGCAGTTTTGGGCCAATGTTGCTATTCATACTGAAGATGGCAATCAGGTCATCCAAACAAGGGTGTGTGATAAACTCCTGACAATCACAGAAGGAGCTATTCGCAGTCATCTACGACTAGGTGATGCCTCAGGTATAACCTCTTTACCCAAGGAAGATCTCTTCCAAGCTCTTAGTAATATGGAGTATGAAGGTCCCACTGATGTCTTCCAATTTTTCAAGAACAAATTCTCACCACAGTGGAGATTCTTTGTTCATACCCTTCAGCACTGTATTTCAAGGAAAACAACTGGCTGGAGTGAGTTCAGTAGTACCATTGCTTATGTTATGGTCTGCTTAGCAACCTCCAGGAAGTTCAATTTTCTCAAATGATCTTCAATGACTTACTGTCAAACCTGGATACCAAAACAAAATCCTTTTATATGTATCCCAGGTTTGTGCAAGCTTTACTGAATAAAGAATTGACGGATTTACCTCAGTTTAATGAGGTATATGTACCAAAGGTCCCGAAAGGGAAGGTGTTTTCTAATATGAGGAGGCATAGTAAGGATTTCTCAGGTATTGACACACCATTGTTCTCTACAATGATGGGTGTGTCTCCTTCCCATGGTGAGGCATCAGTGTCAAAGCCCTCATCTGACAACCAAACTGATGACCTACCCACACCACTCATTTCTATTAACATCCCTCAGTCCCTTCTTCAAAAGCCAATATCACCCATCACTCACACTTATATAAGGAAAAAGGTAAAGAAGGTTCCTTCCCTTCTTGTACCTTTACCCCCACAGCCTTCAAGCCCTCTAATGGAGCATTCTCCATTAGAGAATATTCAAAGGGAAACCACAGGGGTGTCTCCCAACCCCAAGAAGGTGCTCAATAAGGAGAGGGAAGAGCATATGGGCTGTAAGGCTCACACTAATGACTTTGCACAAAGTGCAGGGCAGGACAGTGTGAACATATCTAAGACCTTCCCCATGGAAACTTTGGGTGAGCAATCATCCAAAGGTCCCAGGTGCTAAGAAACCAAGGAGGTAGAGGATGCTTCTACTAGGCAGAAGACCTCTACTACTAAAAGATCCAAGGATCCTTCAAGGGTGGTAAACACACCCAAAGGAGGTGAGGACAGATATAACTACCAGAAATTGTTGGATACTATGGGAAACATTAATCTTGATGTCATCAAGAAAGGCTTAGATATAGAGGAGATGAAATTGGTAATTCTGTCTCAACAAGTGCAGATTACCAAATTGAAGAAGATGGTGATGAAGTTGGTACAGAAAAAGAAAAGAAAGCGGTATGTCTTGAAGAAGAGGGGAGATGCTTTCAACGAAGGGGAGAAACACAGTCCTACTGGTATGGAAACTTAGTTTGAGGGGGAGCTGAATAAGGAAACAGAAAATAGAAAAGCAGTAGAAACTGAATCAGCAGCAGTAACTGAGAAAGAATTAGAAACTGAATCAGCAGCAGTAACTGAGAAAGAAGTAGAAACTGAACCAGCAGCAGAAACATCACTATCCAGAGAGAAAATGGATATTGCAGAAACCTTGGTCAAAGCTAAGAATGACACTCCCAAAGCCACTCAAAAGGCTAAGGGAGTAATAATCAAAGAAGTAGGTTTAGAAAAGAAAGAAAAAGAGGTCAGTATGGAAGATGCAAAGAGGAAGGGAAAGGAGAAGATGGTTGAATCTGATCAACCTTTAAAGAAAAAGAATCAGATAGAGTTAGATGAAGAAGTGGTCAAACAGCTTCAAGCAGAGTTGGCAAAGGAAGAAGAAATTCAATCTGCCAAAGACAGAGAGCTTGCCCTGGATATGGCTAAAAAGCTCAATGAAGAATATCAAAAGAGTTTGAAGGATGAAACTATTGCCAAGATAGTTACAAAGAAGGCTTCAAGGCAAAGGCTGGCATTAAAGCAAAGACAGAGACAACCCTCAAAGACTTCCTGGCTAATCAAGAAAGGAGGAAAATGATAAACTTTCTGAAAGGAGCTCTTGGAGTTCCTGAAGGAATGTTTACTAACATGGCCTATGGTAGGATAGAGGAGTTATATACAAAGGAGATGTCAAATCTGAAAGGGGACTCCACTTAAAGGGAAGAAGCTGACAAGAGGATGAAAGAGAGGCATGATCTCAACATACAACAACCCTTCCCTGAAAGTGAAGAAGGCATTCCTATCAAGGAAAAGAAAGAAGAAAAGAAAGAAGAGACTTTGGCTCAGCAAATTGGGGTCATCAAAAGAAAGAAATCCATTGCCACCAAGCCAAAAGCAAAAAGGGCAAGAATTGAAGAAGAAAGAGCAGAAACAGAAGCAGAACCTAATGTTACACCTTCAGCAGAACCAGAGCAGACTTCAGAGCAGTCAAATCAGCAACCAAATGAGCAGTTTGACTTGTATATGACTGTGACAGATAAAGATCCTGTAAAAGTTGATCCAATTTCTGTCCAAGCCCCTGAGATTATCTTTTGGGACATCTTGGAAGATCAAAGGAAGAAATATTTCAGGATTAAAAGGATGGGAGATCAGTATGAGGTTTACTCTACTTGGGGAAAAATCATCAGAAGTTGTTCCAGATCAGATTTAGAAGAAATGTTCAAAGTTGGAATGAGCCTGTATGAAATGGTTTTGACAGGAGAAGAAAGGAGCTTAATCAGATTAGCTTTGGAGTACTTATGCATGATGTTTGATCCCAGCAAAGTTCAACATGTGATCAGAGATTTGCATCTAAAGAATAAATTCCAAAGAATAGAAAATTGGATGCTATTTGAAAGGTGTGGAGTCTATGTCATAACTGTAGACAGAGCCTATCATGAGTACTACCTGGTGGATAAGATCTATGATCACAGCAAGGCTAAACTTTAAGCAATGTTGAATGCTAAGTTGACATGTTCAAAGGATTCAGAAATGGCCAGGATAGTAGTCAGAAGAATCATCAATCAAAGTCTGGGACTGGATCCAAATTTGGGCAACTGAACTGAAGTGTTGAAAGCATCATGAAGACCATATCATGAAGAACTTAACTTCTCTTTCTGAAAAGTTAAGTTAGGGGGAGATTGTTGGGTCTGAATATGCTAAGTATGGTTTATGCTGCTGATTAATGTTGCTAAGTAATTACTATTGCCAGACTATCAAGATTACTACTGCTAGTAGAATTAATACTGCTTGAAGAGTTAGTTCTGCTACTTGAATAGTTAGTACTGCTTGGAGAGTTAGTACTGCTAGTAGTTAGTACTGATGAAGATGGTTAATACTTCTGAAGATAATTAGTGATGCTTCTAAAGATAAAGATGATTTAAAGATAAAGACAAGCTGGAGATAAGACTGAAGATAATTATGGTATTGATGCTGAAGATCAATTGTATTTTGATAATTATCGTGTATTCAGTTTTGTATATATAGTATAGAAGTATTTGATAGAAAAAAAACAATTTCATTCATAAGTTTTTGTTTTAGAGAGAATTAACCTCAAGACTAGTTTAGATCCTTTCTATAGAGAAGTATAGAACGTTTGTTGAGTTTGTTCAACAAATTGAGGTTTTGTGTGTAATCATCAAGTTGAATCAATATAAACTTCTGATTTGAGATTGATATACTGTGTCAGGATCGAATTCTCAGCAAGAATTAATTCTCAGAAACAATATCAAAGAAGTTTGCGGAATAACACTTTGATATTTTATGAAACAGTAAATCAACACAGAAAATATGAAGAACAAACTGTAAACTTGTATTGAATGCTTTTAAGTTACAAGATTACACACTCAACCTCAATATTGATGAACAGGCTCACCAATACGAATTCTACTTCTCTAGAATTAGGATCTATGCCTTGAGGTTGATTTCTCTCTAGAACTAAAACTTAGAATGAATAATTATCAAAAGTTGTCTCTCTATTCTATACATTCTATACATATACTAATCAAAAGATAATAAACAAATCTTCAGAATATCTTCCATATATATCTCTAAGCTTCCATAATCTTCAGTTTATCCAGCTGTCATTCTTTCCATCCGAATCTCTTAAGCAGCACTAACCATGCTCAGCAGCATTAACTTCTTCTAGCAGCATTAACTACTAAGCAGCACTAACTACTAGCAGTACTAACTAGCTAAGCAGTACTAACTTTGTTCAAGCAGCACTAACTTTGACTAGCAGTATTAATTACTAGCAGTAGTAATACTCAGCAGTATTAACCTTGAAGTCTTCTAGCAGTATTAACTCTGAACTAGCAGCATTAACCATACTTGATGAATTCTTCAGTTCCCAACAATCTCCCCCTAACTTGACTTTTAGGAAGAGAAGTCAAGTTCTTCAGATGCTCCCAAAATCTTCATTAATCTACTCCAATATATGGATCCAGTCCCATACTCTGATTGATAGTCCTCTGAATTAGATACTTGGCCATTTCTGAATTTGGTGCACAACCCAACTTCTTATTCAACATGGCATGAAGCTTTAGATTTGTGTGCTTGTAGACCCTATCCACCAAGTAGTACTCCATGTGGAAAGTATCCAATGCTAGTTCATAGACTCCACTCCTTTCATAGAGAGTCCATCCTCTAACAGTTTTGAACACATCTCTGATTAAGTGCTTCACTACCTCTAGATTGAATAACATGCACAAGTATTCCATGACCAGCTTCACTATAGGTATCCCTGGAGCTGTCAACTGATCTGCATAAATTTTCATCCCCACTTCAAACATTTCTTCCAAATCAGATCTTGAACACTCTCTGACAATTTTGTTCCAGGTGTTGTATACTTCATACTTCTCATCCTTTCTTTTCAATCTAATGTACTCTTTACCATCCACCTCTACAGTATCCCAGTGGATAACTTCAGGAGGTTTAAATCCAACAGGTTCAACTGCAATAGGCTTTGGAATTTTATCCATTACCACCATGTACATGTTTACATTTTCTGTGGTTGATGGCTCTTTCTGTTTAGATAACTCAGGTGCCTCTTCTTCTTCAGCAACCTTCTCATCCTCTCCTTCAGCTATTCTAGGCTTCTTGATTGACTTTTTCCTAGCCATCATCTTTGTTCTCTTTAAAGTCCTTAGACTTTCCCCCAGAGTGGCTTCTTTCTTAGGGGGTGTTTCTTGCTCATCTGGAAATGGTTTTTGAAAATCAAAGTCATTACTTTCTTTCATCCTCTTCTCCATCTCCACCCTAGCAGTTTCATTTCCCTGAAGCTTTCTTATCTCTGAATCATATAGATCTTTAATCTTTTCAAACGACATTTTTGAGAACATCTCCTTTTTGACTCCTACAGCACCTGTAAGAAATATAATCATCTTGTTTCTCTCTTGAGTACCTAGGAAAGTCTTTGAGGGTTGTCTCTTCTTTACAACTGTTTTCACCACTGGTTTCTTCATAGTTGCAGCTTTCTTCTGTGCAGTTTCAGTTGCCAGACTCAGTTGATAAGCTTTATTCAGTTCAGCAGCTAGAGCCTTTGCCATCTCTCTGTCCTTTTCCAACTGAACTCTTTCTTCCTTTTCAATATCCTCTTGCATCTTTCTGGCCAAAGCTTCATCTGATTCAACCAACTTTTGCTTTTTGATTGGTTGATCAGATTCCACTAGTTTAGCTTTGCCCTTTTCTTTGCTTATCACCTTCTCAGGCCTGGATTTCATTACATCCTCACCTCTTTCTTTTATGATAACTCCTTTGGACTTTGAAGTGACCTTGGAAGTGTCATGTTTTGCTTTGATCAGAGTTTCTGCAATTTCCAGTTCTGTTAGTATTTCCTTCACTGTTTCTGCTGCTTTGTTCATGTCAGCAGTAGTAACCGTTTCTGCTCTACTTGAACTAGCAGCATTAATGGTTTCTACTGCTTGCTCTGTTGTTACTGCTGCTTTTTGTGTTTCTATTTGCACTGATTCTCTTTTTGTTTCTGCTTCCTGCTCCCCCTCAACATCAAATCTCTCTCCATCAAGCTCCCCCTCTCTTGTGGCTTCTTCCATGTTGATCTCCCCCTTTTTGGGAGCATCATTCTCAGATTTCCTTCTCCTGAGTTGGAATTGCTTTCTCTTCTTCCTCTGTACTAAACTGATCACAATCTTCTTTAGCTTAGCAATCTGTACTTGTTGTGACAGAATGACCAGCTTTAGTTCTTCTATCTCTTTGCCTTGTTTGATGACATCAAGGTTAATGTTACCCATTGTCTCCATCAATTCATCATAAGTATATCTGTCCTCACCCTCTCCAGAAGTTTTACCCTCTTTTGAAGGATCATTGGATCTTTTTGTAGTGGAAGTCTTCTGCCTAGCAGAAGCACTATCCACCCCCTTGGTTTCTTGGCACCAGGGACCTTCGAATGATTGCTCATTCAAAGTTGCCATGGGGGAGGTCTTATTTATGTTACCACTTTCCTCCTCTGTGCTAGCAGGAGTAGTGGCAGCCTCATCACCCATATGCTCTACCTCCTCCTCAGAGAGCACCTCCTTTGGGTTGGGAGACACCCTTGTGGATTCCCTTTGAATATTCTCTACTGGAGAATGCTCCAATAGAGGGCTTAAAGGCTTGGGGGATGATGGTACAAAAAGGGAAGGAGCCTTCTTTACCTGTTTCCTCTTGTAAGTTTGGGTGATAGGAGAGGTTGGTTTTTCAAGAAGGGACTGGGGAATAGATTTTGAGAGGGAAGGTTGGGATTGGCTAGCAGTGGGTTGGTCTAATGGGGGCCTTGACTCTGCTGCCATACCTTCATTGGTTTGGGACACCACCATCATTGTAGAGAACAATGGGGTGTCAACTCCTTCCGAGTCCCCAACAGATCTTCTCATATTTGAGAAAACCTTGCCTTTGGGGGGTTTAGGTACATATATCCCTTCAGATTGAGGAATATCCGTCAATTCGTGGTTGATTACTTCTTGAACAAACCTGGGATACATGTAAAAGCTCTTTTTGTTTCCCATGTTTGATACAAGATCACTGAAAATCATTTTAGAAAAGTTATACTTTCTGGCAGTGGCCAAGCACACCAAAGCATAAGCAATAGTGCTGCTGAACTCACTCCATCCAGTAGTCTTTTTGGAGATACAGTGCATAAGAGTATGGACAAAGAAACGCCATTGGGGTGAAAATTTGGCTTTAGAGAATTTGAAAACACCCAATGGGCCTCCATACCCCATTCTTGTAAGGGAAGAGAACAGTTCATCATTTGGGATAGAAGTTATACCAGAGGCATCGTCTAGACGTAGACTGATGCAAATAACTTCTTCAGTAACTGTTAAGGGTTGGTCACACACCCTTGTCTTGATCATCTGCACACCATTCTCAGCAACAATGGTGGCATTAGCCCAGAACTGCCTTTGATGCTCGATATAGATTGTAGGAGCAACAGTAAGAGCATGAGCAATATGGCTTGACTTGAGGAAATCCACAATCTGGTGAAATCCTGCAGCTTGCTTTGGCTTTTGTAGCATCGCGATCTCATTGTGTTCATCGGTGAATGCCATGGATGCCATTGATCTTTGCGAAAAGTTTGCCTGAAACTTTGGAATCTTTGAAAGAGAAAGGGTTTAGAGCGCAAGTGAACAGTATGCAAAGAGTTGTTATGAACTTTTAGGCGGGCAAAGGGTATTTATAGTATTTGGGACATAAGCAGTATTAACCTAGAGCAGTATTAACTGAGAGCAGTATTAACTGAAAGCAGTATTAACTACAAGCAGTATTAACCACAAGCAGTATTAACTACAAGCAGTATTAACCACTAGCAGTATTAACTACTAGCAGTATTAACTGAAAGCAGTATTAACTGAAAGCAGTATTAACTACAAGCAGTATTAACCACTAGCAGTATTAACTGAGAGCAATATTAACTGAAAGCAGTATTAACCACAAGCAGTATTAACTACAAGCAGTATTAACCACTAGCAGTATTAACTACTAGCAGTATTAACTGAAAGCAGTATTAACTGAAAGCAGTATTAACTACAAGCAGTATTAACCACTAGCAGTATTAACTGAGAGCAGTATTAACTGAAAGCAGTATTAACTACAAGAAGTATTAACTACAAGCAGTATTAACCACTAGCAGTATTAACCACAAGCAGTATTAACTACAAGTAGTATTAACTACGAGCAGTATTAACCACAAGCAGTATAAACTACACTTGTACCTTTTAAGCTTGTGTTGCCCATAACCTTTCATTTGTACCTCACACTTTTATTCCATCTCTCCATTTTCCAATTGTCTTGCCTTTGAACTTACCTTCATCTGGAGTTTTATACAAAGAGCAACATGTCCTCCATCAAACCTTTTGAAGCTTTGAAGGCAGTCCATGTTACTTGATATGTGCCAAGAGCAACCACTATCTACATGTCAAATGCCCTTCCTCTTGAGCTGTTGGTTGCCCTGCACACTTAATAAATCAGTTAGTCTTGGATGGAACCCAAGCCAAAGTGGTCTTGGGTTGACCTTTCTCATTAATATAATTTGTCATTTTGGTCTGTATGAGTTGTTTAGGAACCTCATGGCTGGAATACTTTGTCAAGATTAAAGGTTTGGCTACATTACTACTAGAAGCAGTACTAGCCTTGTTAGCAGTACTAACTTGGTTAGCAGTACTAACTTGGTTAGCAGTACTAACTTGGTTAGCAGTACTAATCAAGTTAGCAACACTATTCTTGTTAGCAGTACTATCTGGGATAGCAGTACTAACAGGTTTCTTTGCAATTGGAACCCAAACTTGAACAAAGTTGTTTGCTTTCTTTGTCTTTAAAGTACTCCTTGGCTTATTTGGAGTATTTTTCTTTGTTTTAGCAAACTTGTTTTGAACATGAGACTTTTTATGTGCTCTGTTCTCAGCCATTTGATTTCTTCCTTGTTTCCTATAACCAAAGAAGTTTTGAGTTTGTCTTTGAAAATTAATTCTTTGGTTGATAGGATTGAAATAACAGTATTTGGCAACATGATTAAGCTTTCCACAGATAAAACAAGGTTTTGGTCTATTGATTTTACTCAGATCAACTCCTTGTTTTTGTGCCCACTGATTATTCCAATTTCTCTGATTTCCCCATGGTTTATCATGTTTTTGGGGCTCAGATTTATTGCAAGCACACTGTTTGCAAGGGACAGGATTCACAACTGTGGTTTGCTTATAATGGACCTTCTCAGACTTTCCCTCAGTCTTTTCTATGTCCTTAGACTTGATCCAAGCCTTTCCACATCCCTCATTGGTGATAATGTTATTTTCTAGAGGAATCTCACCACTCACAGTGTTCTCCTTACTCTTTTCACTGGAGCTCTCTTCTTCAGAGTCTGTTTCTACCACCACTTTGTCTAAAGGATCTACCTTAGTGGCTCCAACAGGCAATTCCTTCCTATCCTTGGTCTCTAGCAGGTCTGATATAGGAGGGATGTAATTGTTGTTGTATGGTGGTGGTGTGGTGTTATAGCCTATTCCTCTTCTAAGTTTGTCATGGATTTGAGTTTGGAGCAAAGAGTCCATTGCTTTAGAAGCATTGGAAAATTTCTCAATATCCAGCTTTGCTTTCTCAAACTCACTCTTTATCTTCTCATTCTCCTCTTTAGACTTTTTCAGCTGAAGTTCTAGGTCATTCTTCTCCCACTTCCAGTAATTTGTATCATAAGAATATTGAAGTTCATTGGTTTGGAAAACTTTGATCTGTTCCTCAAAACTCTCAACAATTCTTACATAGTCTTTTATATCTCTCTCTAATCTTTTAAGGTCATCACTCATTGTCTGATTGTGATCCCTGTACCTTTTAACAGTTTCCATACAAGTTTTAGAGCAAAGATTAGACATTACCTCTGTGGGGATTTCTGTGCTTGAAGAATCTGAAACTTTAGCCATTGATGATTTCTGATTTCAAAGAAGAATGATGATTGCAGGTTTCTGAGAATACTAGCTCTGATACCACTTGTCAGGATCGAATTCTCAACAAGAATTAATTCTCAGAAACAATATCAAAGAAGTTTGCGGAATAACACTTTGATATTTTATGAAACAGTAAATCAACACAGAAAATATGAAGAACAAACTGTAAACTTGTATTGAATGCTTTTAAGTTATAAGATTACACACTCAACCTCAATATTGATGAACAGGCTCACCAATACGAATTCTACTTCTCTAGAATTAGGATCTATGCCTTGAGGTTGATTTCTCTCTAGAACTAAAACTTAGAATGAATAATTATCAAAAGTTGTCTCTCTATTCTATACATTCTATACATATACTAATCAAAAGATAATAAACAAATCTTCAGTATATCTTCCATATATATCTCTAAGCTTCCATAATCTTCAGTTTATCCAGTTGTCATTCTTTCCATCCGAATCTCTTAAGCAGCACTAACCATGCTCAGCAGCATTAACTTATTCTAGCAGCATTAACTACTAAGCAGCACTAACTACTAGCAGTACTAACTAGCTAAGCAGTACTAACTTTGTTCAAGCAGCACTAACTTTGACTAGCAGTATTAATTACTAGCAGTAGTAATACTCAGCAGTATTAACCTTGAAGTCTTCTAGCAGTATTAACTCTGAACTAGCAGCATTAACCATACTTGATGAATTCTTCAGTTCCCAACATACTGTTTCATTGATTGTTAGTGTTAAAGTGTTTTTCCGCAACTTCTTTAGCATTGTTTCTGAGTGTGTGTGAATTAAATTCTTGTTTGAATTTCGATCCTGACACTTTCAATTGTGGTAATCCAAGTACCTTTTCAAATCATATATTTATCTCGAACTATAAACGATTCTATGAATTTTATCTTGCTCATTTTAGCATAATCTTGATTTTAATAGGATTGTTCTATAATCTGGCTTGAAGTTTGTTAGATCTTCTATCAACATATTAGATCTTCTGAAAGCCTTTGCTAAATGGGTTTCCAAATTTCTTTAAAAAAAAAAGGGTTTCCAATTATAACATACATGTATGATATTAGTCGAAGGATCTTTCAACTCTTTATTATAACATTGTTCTTTTTGTAAATGCAGATAATGAGGAAGGTTGCCGATACATTAATACCTAGGACACTTGAGCTTGGCGGAAAATATTCATTTATTGTGTGTGAAGATGTAGTCGTGCCTCATTCCCAAATTTAGGTCAATTTGTATAATGAACTTTGATTGTGCTCTTACACATGCTTCTAAACATGTCCTTTTGATTGTTGATGCGTATTTGTTAGTCTCGTCATTTGTTTAATAGTTTCTTATAACCAAATTTAGGTTGCACAAGTTTTTGTTAGGGCTAATTTGCAATCAAGCGGACATAACTACATTGGGGAAGAGAGATTTTATGTTCACAAGGATGCTAGACTTTATACAAGAAACATAAGCATCGTGTCAACAGTGGATAGTGGTGAGTGTACTGCATTTGGAGTCACATGAAAATTTTAGTACTTCAATTTAGAATATATTCGTTTATGTTTGCTATTCTCATCACTCTTTATGAAGAAATGCTTACGAACTTGGGAACCCAATCTTGAAGATCATGGTTGAAAGTTGGAAGCAGAAGAAGAACAAGAAAAAGAAGGTAGTCCATAAGGTTGTTAAAGAAGTTCGAATTCCTATATATTAACAGAGGGATGTAAAGCATGAGTAAGTATATGATGTTTTAGTTCTCTTTCCTTCTAAATTTATTTAGTACAATAAAAATTAGTAGTTAAAGGATGCATCTTGTAAAGAGAATTAAAAAGATTATTGAAGGAATCTCTGTAAGCTTCTATATTCATCCCGATTCAACTTTTGAATATTGAAATAGGATTAAACCAAACCTAACCAAATGCACGTGGTATATCCCTAGGCTTTAGGGATGTTAGGATGTGCGTAAACAATTCCTCTCCCCTATAAGTCTTGTTTGTATTGCTTTATGATTTATGATTTTTTATTTTTTATTTTTGATTTTGGGGATGGTGTAAGGGGTGGAAGAAGCCTCTTGGTCTGGTCATTTATAATATGTTAGAGTTGTTTATTCCTTTAAGCTTGAGCTCCCATCTTCTATTGTTGGCTTGCATATGGGCTATACTCAGTTTGAAGGTTTATGCTTCCTAAATGCTGCTGTTTTGATGAATGGGTTACAAAAGTTGGTGTTATTTTTTCCAAATGGTTGGTTGAGCAACTTTTATATTTTTAGTTGTTTGGCATTCAATTCAAAGATCCACCTAAACTTGATGAATTATACGTTTTTCATTAGCCCTTGGATTAAACAGTTAATTTTTTCATTAATTGAGAAATATAAAATTGTAATAATTTTTTTAAGCATAAATTATGGATTCATTAAACAAGTAGTTGCATCAACTTTTTATTCCTGATTCTAAAAAATAAATTACATCCTGCTGCATTGTAACGGGTATATTACTATGAGTAGTTGTGCATATCATTTTTTAACTAAAAGTACGATGGTTTTAATGTTTTTACAATATAATCATAATAATGGATGCTCAACAAGTAAAGGTTCAATGTTGCAATGGGATTATGTACTTTCTTATCAATGATTTTCTTTCGCATCGGTTGATGGGGAACACTACACTTATATTTAAGGAAATAGAGAAAGTGATGAAAGGTTTCTTATAGTGTGGATGAGAGATGAAAAGGGTAAGGTGGCATGGAGGGATGTTTGATATCCTAGATGTTGAAATTTGTTTATAAGTAATTTTAATATTCAACGCATCATGTTTTTTTTACATTTCAAATAATTGTTTGAAAAGTTTGATATTATGAAAATTTTGATGTTTGTATATTATCATTGATTTTTTTATAGAACATTTTATTATCTGTATTCAATTAATATGGAGTCAAAAACAAAGTCCACAAATTCTTTGAGATCTAATACACGGACTATTTCTTCAAATAAACTATACGCAATGATTGTTTTTTATAAATTTCAACCTTAGTATTTTTCATTTGACTTTCATGATAATATTTTACTTGCAAACAACCCATAATTAAATGATATAGAACATTCTATAAATAATCGTATTAATTTTTAAATCACAATTTACAAGAAAGTTTAACACTCGTACCGCATCGTGCACAGATATATGACTAGTATATAAAAAAGGTTATGAAAAATCTTGATGAAAAAGCCTAACATTATCGATGCTCTAATAAGAGTCTGCCACATCACTAAAGACAAGTCAAATGATGGGATGTTTTTTCCTCAAAGACAAAGGTTCATGTAAAAAGGTAAAATTTATTTACTAGACAACAAATACCAAAATGTTGTAACATTTAATATACAGTAAACTACGATCTTCATTCTTGTAATTTGATGTTTTTTAATGATTTTCATCCCTAGTTTCTAAAAGTTGCTTTTTTTGTTCCTATGGTTTTTGTTTTGCTTCTATTTTCGTCCGTGTATCCAACGCAATTAAAAATAGGGGTTAAGGCATGTGTTAAATCCAAAAGTGATGGGAGTAATTTACATATTTGGTCCTTATGGTATATGGATTTTTACAGACTTATACTTAAATTTCATTTATTATGTGAGTAAACTATAAATTTGGTTGCCGTAGTTTATCGAAAACAACACTTATATATATATATATATATATATATATATATATATACATACATACATAGCGGGAGGTTTAGGGGAAAATCCTCAAAAAATGAAAAACCGAGGAACCCTCTAATCACCATTCATCTGCAATTCTGCATGGTATGCACGTGTGCATATAAGTAATTGAAGTTATTTTTTTTTACATTTTTATACACGTGTGCATTATGCACATGTACATATGCACGTGTGCTTGTTACAAATTACTTGTATGCACATGTGCATATCGTCCAGATGAACGACTACCAGAGTGTTTCTCAGTTTTTCATTTTTTTGCGGTTTTTCACTGAACCTGACCCTATATATGAGGTTTAGGGGAAAACCCTAACTAAATGAATATTTGAAAAACACTTCATCGACCGTTAGGTTAATTGATCCAATGGATGTAACTAAAGAGACAGTTACAACTTTATTTTTAAATTAAAAAATATCTCAACCCCTATTTTTTTAAACGAAAAAAATAAGAAATATGATCAAAATTCGAACGAAACAAGTTACACCAATAAATCTATCATATTTTTCTCGTTATTTTGACATTCTCATATATATACTTTTTCATCCGTTTTTTCGTATTTTTTCGGTTTTCTATTTCTTTAGAGTTTCCCCCGAACCTGACCCTATATGTATAGTCCCTTCTTTTGTTAACCAACTCATTGGTGGTAACCATGTTAACCCATCGAAATCGTTTATTGTTTAGATCAATAAACAATGATTTTTTAATATTTTTAATAAAATAATTGATTCACTTCACGCGCTTTTAAAATTGTGCATAGGTGAAGAGAGGTAAAATGATAAAGTTATGAAAATAAAGAAAAACCGATTATTAAATAGGAAACCGGAGGACGCAATTGTAGGAACACCGATAATCAAGCAGTTCATTCTACAAATGCCCAAATTGCATATGCATTCTACAAATGTGCATAAGGGCACATTTAGAGGTGTGCATAAGGGCACATCTGTTATGTCCATATAGCATCAGTTATGAAGTGTTCATTTCTACACCTCTGTGTGCATAAGGGCACATCTGTTATGGTCATATAGCAACCATATAATCATAAAATATGGGTCTATAATCATTTGAAGATGATAACAATCCTCTTCAATATTTTAATAAATAAATGACAAAAGATAATTACAAAAAAAGGAATTAAATAACTAACATGAATAAAAATGAGAAAAATAAGGAAATAATATATGCATGTGGATATTGAAATCAAATACCAATTTTACCCCCTACATTTAATAGGAGGCATGGACTTGAACATAAAGGAAATGTACAATGTGATTGGCCAATATTAGGTTAAGATGGTTAGAAAAAAAATGGGTTGGTTAACAAAAGAATGTGTCTCTCTTGTAATAATCGTGCTAAAGAATAATAATAGAAGTTGGGTGAAAGTTTTCTCCAAGTATAGGTGTTGAGGGGCCAAAGTGAATATAAGAGAAAGAGGGGGTTTACCCTAATTCTCCCATTCTCTTTTCATTTTTGCTTGGCGGCTGAGAATTTCTCAAGAGAGAGAGAGAGAGACCTTAGGCGATTTTGAAGAAATCAAAGGAAGGAGCAAATCTTGCGATATTTGGGGTCTGTGCATTCATCAACTTCAAGGTAAGATCTCTAAGCTTGTAATTTTCCATTATTAAGAGCTAGTAGTCTGATTAAATCCTCCCTTGGAGAGTGAGGTCTGATGAATTGGTTTTAATGGGTTTTATGTAAGGAATGTTAGAGAACCTCTTTTTGTCCTTAAAATCATTCAAAAAGGAATGATTGGTTAATTGATAAGATTAAAGTAGATTGTGAACTTAATCCTATGGATTTGATGTTTAAAATGGTGGGATTAAAGAGTTTTGGTTTTGGTTCAAAGGTTGGGGTTCGTATAAAACCCTTCGTTCGACCTACATTGCGTAGATTAACCCGGTCGCATGTTGGCATCGGGAGGCGGCATGGAGGTCGAGCCACATGACCCCGGGCCGCAAGGCCCCGGGCGCGGCATGGAGAACCCGGGCGGCAGGAGGGGTCGGGCATGGGAGGGCCCGGGTTGCGCTAGGCCCCGGGCGCTAGGCCCCGGGCGCTAGGCTCTTGAGCCGCAGCCCATGCCATGATCCATATCAAAACCATTTTCTATTGGGCCTGTTGGGCCGGTTGGTTCCTTTCGGGCTAGGTAAATGGGTTAACTTTAGGACTTACTTCCTTTTTGACCATTAGGAAATTGAACCTTGTGTCGAAAAGATTACCGTTTGAAGGAAAGTTGAGTTATTATTTATGGGCCTTTGTCATTTTGCATAATAGGTCGTGAGACGAGTCCTAAAGGGTGCGTGTGATCTTTAGCAAGGAACATCAGGTGAGTTTTCTAACCCAAATGCTTTATCGTTAAATGATTTAAGGCGTGTGAAAGTTTATCTAAAGCATTTATTATTTACGTTGCTTTATACATGCGAGATTTATTGAATGTGGTTCATATTTTTGTTGGTGATTAAATGTATGCATATATTGTTGTGAGTTGTATGGCCAAAGACGGGGGGTGGCCTGCCTGTGCTCGTACCGAGGGGTGTGGCCCGTTTATGCCAATTGGGGGGGTGTCCCAACTAAGGCAGTATGAGCCAGACACGCTGTTACTTTCAAGTGACGGTAGTGTGTGCCGAAAGCGAGTTTATGAATGTGATTATTTTTATAAAACTGAATTGGTTAATGTTTTTAAACCGTTTCTATGTTGTATAATCGTTAGAGGGAACTCACTAGACCTCCGGTCTAACCCTCGCTCTTTCAAAATTAAAAACATTTTCAGGTAGATGCGAAGTAGGAGGATCGGGTAAGGGGAAAGAGAAGGTGTGAGCGGCACCAGGGTTCTAGAAGACTTCCTTCATAGACATTTCTATTATTCTCAGTTGTGTAATAGATTCTTTCCGCAAACTTTGTTATGAGAATTGTTGTTTTAAGGTCGTTTGGCATTGATTTATATTAGAGTCATATATGCGTTGTCTCTGCGAGTTCGGGTTGTTACAATTGATATCAGAGCCATAGTTTATGGGATTTAGGTGACCGTATGGGCCTAAACTTAAAATGTGGAGTAGAGGGACACAACTGAGATATAAGAAGCCCGTAAGGAAGACCTTGATCGTCGAGAGTTATGACAACAGTAGTGAGGACTCCCATGTAAGGTAAATTCAGAATTGCATCTGGCCAATTTCATTATGAGTTTACAGGCACATGGGAACACTCGATTACTATTGTTGAGGCGATCTACGGGGGTAGTATGAGTAGCGAGACCTAGCATTGAAAGGATAACGGTGATTGTGGTGTGTTATTGGAGCTCGTTTATGGTATTAAGGTTAACACCTTTAGGATAAGTATTATGTGGTATATAGATAATTCGAGGAAGAACTTCTTGGGTTCAAGGGAGAAGAATATCTGTTGGGGGGGGGGGTGGACCCCTAGTTTCTAGTGAGTCTCCGTTATGGTAATAGTTAGGTCGATCAATGAGGGATCAGGATAGTATCAACCCAAGAATTGAATAATGGAAATGAGCCTTTGATTCTGTAGTTATTTGAAGAGTAACAAGGATGGTTAAGAGATGCTATCTGTGTTGTTTTATAACATGGGGTAAGGATAGGATGGAGACGAGCTATTGTTAGTAAGATCTTTTGGGACAAGGTGAAGACGCAGAATCTGCAAATCTTTAGTCGCGGTGGTAATGGAGTAGTTGGACATGCAAGCATGTAAGGAAGCATTGGTTCTGAAGGTGGTTGCAATTGTAGGGGACCTAACTGTTGGTCGGAAGTAAAGGTCGGTGATAAATTGTTGGGAGTGTAGCGGTCGACCTTGCAAGAGTGAATAGCCTTCAATGTAAAAGGAATATCATGCACTGTGTTCTCAAACAAGTTGCTTGAGTCTTTCATGTCAGATATTTTCGTGTGTGTGTGTGTGCGCATTGCGAGTCATTCGTTTTGGAAAATTAGATGATGCGTGTAAACGTTTGTTGGGATTAAAAAGGGAAAGTTTATTGCGTCTTGTGTTTAGTTTTTGAAATTTGTAATTAGAGAATTATTTCATTTCTTTTGTGAACGAGTTAACTTTTTTTGGAAATTATAAATTCTTTTGATAGCATAGTTTTATAAGTGACACTGGTAGGGACATGTTCGTCATGCCAGCAAGGGGGGAAGTCGACTGACTCGCTCAGTATAAGAAATTTGTAATAATTTCATGAATTGCTTGAGTAAAGTTTCATTTGAAATATTTTCAAATGTGTCAACATCAAGTTTGGTCAGATAAGGTTCATTCCTTCGTGGAGTCGAGTGAGAAAGATCATTGAAATCGTCGTGCATGGTCATTCAGTTATGTCGGAGTAGTGTTGTGTATACTCGAGCTGGTATCGTTTTGAGGTACTTGCCGGATTTCAAACGTGTCAAATGTTTTCAAGCTAGTATTTTGTCTTGCATGAAAGCTATGAACTCTCTAGGTCGTAAGGAAGCATTGCAGTTAAGGATGAAGGAAGGTCTGGAGAGTGAAATGGTGGCATTCGAGCCGTGGTTGGTTGATTCATGACCTTGGCATTCCCGCTAGGGAAAGGCAGGAATTAACGGGAGCCTTATCCTTTGAAGTTTGAGAATGATTCTTTTTGTGGTAGCATGCATTTCTGTTGGTAATTGGAGATATGGTAGTCGACGGGTGGTGCTGTCGGGGTGGAATTCGAAGCTGTTAAGATACCTCTTTTAGCAACATGATGATAAGTAGCATAGTGGTTTTTGGATGAAAAGTCATCGACGTCGATCCGGAGTTTGAGGTGGTCTAATAATCATATTATATCAAGTAAGCCTTGTGCTTTCAACGTGCGAAGTCGGTAGGGCACCGAGATAGTTATAATGCGTTGGAAGGAGCAGGTTCCTTGGGAATCCTGGTTGGTCGAAGGCATTGTTGAAGTCAATGGTCAATTGTTGAGGTCATTATCGGGATATGGAAAATGAAAAAGTACCCATGGTTATTTTGTTGAGTGTTCGTGACAAAGCAAGGAGTTGTACGGGAAAGGTGCATACACAACATGGTGTCGGACCACCTCGTGTGGGTATAATGAAAATGGAAGACCGCTAGTTTGGTCAGGTTAATTCCTATAAGGTTATGATGGTTTGTTAGGAATGAAGTATTTATAACACAACTGAAGTGGTTGCGTTTCGAGAATTTAGGTCTGCGAGGTAGTATGCTTAACCTTATAGACTACATGAATCTATTTCTGGCAGATCATGATGAGCCGACCAAGAACGAAATCATAATCAGTGGTTTAAATAATCATGATGTTGTGGGTTACCCAGATTCGAGCAAGACAATGTTGTGAAACAACTTTATCTCAAATGTTGGGGTTATGATCGACATGAAGACGATGGTATCTGGTATGCGTACCAGGTATTGCGGAGATTTTGATGGTATTGTGATGTTGTGGTAGGATAATGGACGATTGGACGAGTTAGTATTATTTCATGTCAAGTGGTTGTGCAAGTCATTGAGGTGGTAAGAAGTTCTTTGTGGGCTTGTAATATTGATATAGTATGAGTGTAGGTGGGGATCCTTGCTCCGAGATTTCTGGGGAAACTATTCAATAGTGGCAAGTACATTGTGGAGATGTGTGAGTGTGTTGTTGATATCATGGTACTATTAGGTCGAGATTAATGTTCGAGTGATAGTTGGTGACTATCTAAAAGAGGAACCTTGTGTTTTCGAGTTACGATGAGTTGTTGGGAGGATTTATCTTATTCCACTAAGATATAGATGAAAATTGGAAGTGATTAGTTCATAATGTTTTGGTAGTAGTTATGATAATCCGTGGGAATGTTTAAGTATCCTTTGGGTGTGAAGGAATTCTAGTAGATAGGACAAACCTGTTGGAGAGCGAGAGATGCGCGGTGCTTTCAAGCATCGAGTATTGTCTTGAGAGGGCTTGGTTGGATATCTCAAGTAAGAATTGTGGGAAACCGTTTGGCTAAGCATAGGAATGTAAATGTGCTTTCTACATATTTGGGTTTGTTAGAAAATAGAGTAAGTAACGTTGGTTTAGCAGTGTTTCATGCAAGTGTAAAGAGGGAGAAGATAATACGTCTGAATAAGTGAGTAATCAGAGAGTAAGAAGTTGGCTAGTGACACGGAAGTATGGAGCTATGTTTTCAAGTTTTCCATTAGTGGGTTTATGAACTTCTAGTGGGGGGGTGAGGAGATTAAGGTGTATGTTATGGTTCTAGTGTTGAGAAAACTAAATCGTGCGATTGGTCAAAAACTTGCACCTGTTAGTGAGTTGATCTTTGGAAACATGTTTGAGGTTTTCGAGAAGCGAAGTGCTCAGAGTGAAAGACCTTTGTGTCAGTTTTGGTATTGTGTGGAAGGGGTCTCAGGTGAACCTGCCGTTCAGTGTTAAGCTATTTAGAATAGTTTTTGGTGAGCATGATCACTCCCTGTTGCGCGAGTAAAGGTTGAATTTATTTCAAATATGACCGGACGATTGTTGGATGCGACGAGAAATTGAAATGGGTGTCACTATGATTCGTTCAGTTGGAACTAGTGGGCTATGAAGGTAATGAAATGCCGAATTTCCTTTTTATGTGGGAATGGAGTGATGACCTTTGGGGCGATGTATGGTTATTGCGTATGAGTTGGGTATCACTGTTGGGTTGTGATCAGGATGGTTTGGGAAAGAAAGTGTTGTTACGTTCAACGTATGCCGTACTGAGAGAAATTACTTTACAATGGTTGGTTACCGGGTGAAGAAACTCATAATTATGAGTTTATTATGATAACTAAGGTTGACTATATGTTATGTTGGCGAGTTGAGTGGTTAGTGTTTTAGTCTGGAATGCATGTTGTCGGAGGATTTGAATCTGGTAAAATTCTTACTTTTAAGAAACGAAATTGTATGTGAAAACCTTGTCGTGGTATTTTTTTTAGAATCGGTAATCCAGGTGTGGGCGAAGCAAAAGATATCAGGTTTAGTTGTTGGGAGACGTTACAAGTATATTAAACGATCCATTCCGACATAAGAAAGTTATGGTTAATCAAGGGGTGAATCCGATGGATATGTTGCGTCTATGGAATTGATCTGGATGGCTTGGACGACTAAGTGGTAAGTTGATTAGATTGAAAGTATGAGTCTTGAGTTCTAAGCGGGGACAAGGTAATGTTAAAAGTCTTGCCTTGGAAGGGAGTAGTCTGTTTCAAAAAGAAGGGCAAGTTAAGATTGAGATTTGTTGGACCGTTTGCTATTGTGGAGCGTATTGGAGAAGTAGTGTACAAATTGGAGCTACCCGTAGAACTATGAGGGGTTCACCCTACCTTTCACGTATCGAACCTGAAAAGGTGTCTGGAAAAAACGAATGTGGTGGTACTAGTGGACGATATTTGTGTAGATGAGAATCTAAGCTACGTTGAGGAGTCGGTGGCCATTTTGGATCACAAAGTAAAGAAGTTGAGAAATAAAGAAATCCGCTTGTTGAAAGTGTAGTGGAAATTCCATAAAGGCCAAGACTCATCTTGGGTACCGGAAGCAGATGTGAGATCCCATTACCCCAGTTTGTTCAGCGATGGAATTCCGGGGACGGAATCCTATTGAGGGGGGATAATGTAATAATCGTGCTAAAGAATAATAAATAGAAGTTGGGTGGAAGTTTTCTCCAAGTATAGGTGTTGGGGGGCCTAAGTGAAAATAAGAGAAAGAGGGGTTTTACCCTAATTCTCCCATTCTCTTTTCATTTTTGCTTGGCGACTGAGAAGTTCTCAAGAGAGAGAGAGAGAGAGAGACCTTAGGTGATTTTGAAGAAATCAAAGGAAGGAGCAAATCTTGCGATATTTGGGGTATGTGCATTCATCATTAAGAGCTAGTAGTCTGATTAAATCCTCCCTTGGAGAGTGAGGTCTGATGAATTGGTTTTAATGGGTTTTATGTAAGGAATGTTAGAGACCCCCTTTTTGTCCTTAAAATCATTCAAAAATGAATGATTGGTTAATTGATAAGATTAAAGTAGATTGTGAACTTAATCATATGGATTTGATGTTTAAAATGGTGGGATTAAAGAGTTTTGGTTTTGGTTCAAGGGTTAGGGTTCGTATAAAACCCTTCGTTCGACCTGCATTGCGTAGATTAACCCAATCACATGTTGGAATCGAGCGGCGACATGGAGGTCGGGCCGCATGACCCAGGGCCGCAAGGCGCCGGGCGCGGCAAGTGAGCACCCCGGGCCACAAGGCACCGGGTGCGGCAAGTAAGCACCCCGGGCCACATGGCACCGGGCGGGACATGGAGAACCCGGGCGGCAGGAAGACCCGGACGGCGCTACGCCCCGAGCATTGGGCTCTTGAGCCGCAGCCCATGCCATGGTTCATATCCGAACCATTTTCTATTGGGCATGTTGGGCCGGTTGGTTCCTTTCGGGCTAGTTAAGTGGGTTAACTTTAGGAATTACTTCCTTTTTGACCATTAGGAAATTGAACCTTGCGTCGAAAAGATTACCGTTTGAAGGAAAGTTGAGTTATTATTTATGGGCCTTTGTCATTTTGTATAATAAGTCGTGAGACGAGTCCTAAAGGGTGCTTGTGATCGTTAGCGAGGAACATCAGGTGAGTTTTCTAACCCAAATGCTTTATCGTTAAATGATTTAAGGCGTGTGAAAGTTTATCTAAAGCATTTATTATTTACGTTGCTTTATACATGCGAGATTTAAGGCGTGTGAAAGTTTCTATGTTGTATAACTGTTTGAGGGAACTCACTAGACCTCCGGTCTAACCCTCGCTCTTTCAAAATTAAAAACATTTTCAGGTAGCCGCGAAGTAGGAGGATCGGGTAAGGGGAAAGAGAAGGTGTAAGCGGCACCAGGGTTCTAGAAGACTTCCTTCATAGACATTTCTATTATTCTCAGTTGTGTAATAGATTCTTTTCCGCAAACTTTGTTATGAGAATTGTTGTTTTAGGGTCGTTTGGCATTGATTTATATTAGAGTCGTATAGGCGTTGTCTCTGCGAGTTCGGGTTGTTACATCTCTCTCTCTCTCTCTCTCTCTCTCTATATATATATATATATATATATATATATATATATAAGCTTAATCATTTGAGAACTCCAAAATTTGTAAGATCTGTGAGGTCCATCCTAAGCCACAAATTTAAGAAAATTAATGTTATTAATTAATGAGATAATTGACATTGTTTATTAAATAAAAATTAATGCATGTTTAAAAAAGTCATATATACCTCTTTCTTTCTCTCTGTCCTCTCTCTGTAACATACAAAGACGTACATTTAAATGTACATACCAAGTGAACACATAGTGACACAATATAAATAAGTTTAAGAAATTTTTGGCTAGTGTATCTACAAGGTTCACATAGTGCTCACAAGTGATAGATTTAGTTGTATTGATTATTTGGTGTTCACAATATGTTCACAAGTTATATCAAATCTAGATTTATAGTGTGTTCACAACGTGTTCACAAACTATAATAATAAATTTAAGAAAATTTTCATAATGTGTTTACTAATTGTGTATATTCAATTATACGTATTTGTTATGGAGAGAGGAGAGAGATCAAAATAATTGAGATGAGAGAAAAAAATGGAGATAGGAGAGAGAGAGATTTTTATTTTACGCAAATGCAATAACACTTGTAAGTTCATCATTCTATTTTAAGTCATAGTTTTAGAAGGATTGAGGGAGCTGTAAAATATTAAATGAATTTTTTTTATAAATATCGAAGACATTTAGGGTAAAATGGGAATAAATACAAATAATGTAATGAACAGAGAGAGCCGATAATTATGGAAGTGATCATCATTGGTTTTGGATTTACCACAATCACAACAAAATTACATCATTATCATAGAAAAATTATATCATAAGTATTTGATTTATCAAAGTATTATCACTTTTTTTTTGGAAGGGTGTCCTACGCTATGCCTAGACTACTATCACATTATTATCACAATAAAATCACACTATTATCTCAGCAAATTCACGTCATTATTACATTATTATCGACAATAGAGGCATCAACATAAGAAATTCTTTGATGAGACCAACAACATTCAAAGAAAAAAAGAAATACAAGATAATAGAAAATAATTGATAAATACTAATTTATTTTCATTTATTCTGATTTTTTATTACATGTTAAATCATTTGGAAGACTAGAAGTGTTTTCGCATTTTCATAAAATAGACATGTTCTCATTTGAACACTCGTCTATATATATATATATATATATATATATATATATATATATATATATATATATATAATTGAAATATAATAAAGAAAGAAAAAGTAAAAAATGTAAACTATATATGTACTCGTGCAATGCAGCGAGATATATCATGATTTTAATGTTTCATATTATTTTTTTATCGATTTACAGTACAATTTTGGATGGTTTTGAGAAAGTGATAATGTTTTTTTTTATAAATTTGTTTAATTTAGGCTTAATAATATAATGTTTTTTATATAAAAAATTAAGTATTTTGCTAGAATTCAATTATTATCTTATATATTTTAATGACATCTAGAAAAAATAACCAATTACATATTTAATAATATAATTAAAACAAATTTATAATAATATAATATATTAATTAATAGTGAAACATGGAAAAGTCTGCATAAAAGGAAGATCCTGCACATATCAAATTGGTGGGTGTTAGAAGCCTACAGTAGTAATATGTATCTTGTGCTTTGATACTTGTAAATTAAGAGATTTTTAAAATCTTGCATAAAATGATGGTACCTTGTGCCGAATAATTTGTATTTAAGAGTTTTTTATCCATGCTTTATAATATAGTATAGATATATATAATTGAAATATAATAAAAAAATAAAAAATAAAAAATATAAACTATATATGTAGGTGTTATTTTCAACAAACCACGGGGACCAAATTGTAGTTTACTTATGTGGCAATTGGCAAATATAATTGAAGGATATGTATGTAAAAATCCGTATACCCCAAGGACTAAATATGTAATTTATTCCATCACTTTTTAGATTTGGCACATGGATTAATGTCTCATTTTAACTGACGAAAATAGAAGCGAATCAAAAACCACGGAGATAAAAAAAAAATTTAAAGACTAGGGATAAAAATCATTATAAACATTAAATCATAGGGATGAAAATTGTAGTTTACTCTTTAATATAATACATAAATGTTCTTTTTATATATTTAAATACTAGATTCGTCCCCGTGTATTACACGGGGTAATTTTAAAAAATTAAATAATATTAAAAAACTTATCTTACAGATATGAATGATTATCGAAAGTACGATGCTATTTTTCCAACATTTTTTTCTTTCAGAGTTGTTTTTTTTTTGCAGCTGGTTACAAAATGTCCTTGTTTTAGACAGCTTTCACAAATGATGTTTTACAAAAAATTAATAAAAAATATGAATAAATATTAATAATTTATAATAGAACGTAAATGAAATTATGGAAAAGTGCATAGTTAAAATATTAATAAAATAAGAATCACGTATCATAAATTACCAGATACTTCTTTATACACAACATTCTTTGTTCTGTTGCTAATTATACTTTTATCATCTATAATTAATATTTTTAAAATTAAAATATCATAATGTTAAGAAAATAAAATTAAAAATTAAAAATGTTATTTTATAAAACTTCATGATAAAAATCAAAATTTAAAGAGGATGAGGTTTTTATAAAAAACTCTTGAAGTAAAAGTTGATATGAAATAGCCAAAAGAAAATTAAGACAATTTAGTGATTATTTGTATCAAATCACATACTAATCACGACACATTAATTCGTATATATTTATGATATTTAATAATATAATTAAATCCAAAAATATTCGATATTGGACTCATTTCGAAGGTATTGACGAAAGTACGAAACGATTACAATGGTATAATCTGTAAAAAATAAAAATGTTTTTTAATGCATTTTAGTTCATATACACTATTTATGTTTATATGATAAAAGTCTAAAATGAAAAATAAAAAAGTAAGAGATTAAAAGTAAACTACATACTTAATTATAAGGGTAGTAAATGTAAGATATAAATTTAAAAAATTGAATTAAGGAAAGATTTAAGGAGGAATGAATGTGGATGTGCTAAATGAACATATAATGTAAAATGTGTCCAGATACATGTTTAGGCGGGAAAATGAAAAAATGAGTTTACCAGAAGGCGACACGTGTCTTCTAGTTACTTATTTATTATATGTATAGATTATCCAATATCAACAAAATAAAAATAAATTTGGAGCCCAAATTATATCACTATGTTAAAAGTAAATAATTTTAACATGAAATATCCCAAAAAAATTGAAGATGTTTCGGCTTGTAATACAAAGAATAAGTATACTTTAAATGAAACATAATTTAATATTAGAAGCGTATTCGTGCAATATAGCGAAATACATCACGATTTTAATGTTTCATTTTATTTTTTGTTTTTTTGTTGATTTACAATATGATTTTGGATGGTTTTGAGAAAAAGTGATAATGTTTTTTTTATAATTTTTTTTTAATTTAGACTTAATAATATAATGTTTTTTTATATAAAAAAATTAAGTATTTTGTTAGAATTCAATGATTATCTTATATATTTTAATGACATCTAGAAAAAATAACCAATTACATATTTAATAATATAATTAAAACAAATTTATAGTAATATAATATATTAATTAATAGTGATACATGGAAATGTCTGCATAAAAGGAAGGTCCTGCACAAACCAAATTGGTAGGTGTTAGAAGGTTGCAGTAGTAATATGTATCTTGTGCTTTGAAGCTTGTAAATTAAGAGATTTTTAAAATCTTGCATAAAATGATGGTACCTTGTGCCTAATCATTTATATTTAAGAGTTTTTTATCCGTGCTTTATAATATAGTATAGATGAATATAAGAGTTTACAAAATACTTGTTTAACCTTTCCAAAAATAGTCTAATCGAAAAGAGAAAAAAATGGTAGGTAAATTATTATTATTCGATTAATTTACACACCATCACGAACGATCTGCAATCATTACAAGTGAACCTTCATAACCACATGGGCTTAGACAGTTTACGGATTAAATTATGGGAAATATGAGATTTTTACTCTAACTTCCTAAGTTTTAACCAGTGTCCCATAATCCAAATAGCAGTAGACAAATTATTTTATATATTAATATATTTGTTAAAATCTAAAATACGAGAATGCCATGATAGAGTCGACAAAATATTTGAAAAAAAATATTTTCAAGACATTTAAATATTCAATTTTTATTAAATGACTCTGCCGTTGACTTTAATCGCTTCTTAGATCCTTGTCCATAAGACCATCTACACACGGCTTTCAAGCCAATTGCAAAAACTAATTATGATGCCATGTAGGCAAAGCAATTGCAACATTTGCAATTCAATTTGCAAGACAGGTGGGTATCAAAAGACATTATCCCATATATTTTTTTCTTCAATTATTATAAAAACTAAACTTATTTATAAAACAATGAAATTTTATAAACTAATAATTTAACTTATTTTTAATTAAATTAATTATCCTTATTTAAAAATAAATACAATATAGTTATATTTATTTTTTATTTAAAATAAATACAATATAGTTAAATTAAAATATACAATATATTACTAAATTAATTTTTTATAATTTATAATTACGAAAATTACAATTATACATATTAAAATATACAAATTTTATGTGTGTAGAAGATAATTGGAAAAACTGATGTGGCACAATTGAAAGTGTAGCTAAATTGCATGTATGTAGAAGGTAATTGCAAAAGCTGATGTGACACAATTGAAAGTGAAAATGAATTACAGGGATGTGGATGATCTAACGTAGTTGCATTTAGTTAAAAGAGATTATTAATTTTTTTTTTCCTAAATAAATTAATTGAACTTCTAATTTTTGACCAATTAATTAAATCGACATAAGAAAATAACGTCATATATTTATAAAAAAAGAGAGAATAAGGTTTAATTCTAAAACAACTTTGGCGACATTTTTATTAGAAATGATCAAAGTTTTAAATGGTATTTGACATGATGTAGTAGCAAGATCAAGTATGAAGCCTCAAACTTTAGGAGTCAACGATGAGGCTACAACATTTTTTAAGGTGTGACTTATATCAAAAAATTTGTATATCACACACACACACACATATATATATATATGATTAGGTTCATTTGAGAAATGTTAAAAATATGAGAAATAAAGAAATGATCATAGCCTTTATCTGGTCAATATTTGCGGCTTTGACCGTGAAGCACCGGATAATTCCTTATGTAGTCTGTAGAAAATAGAGGGGTAGTTTCGTAAAATACGCGGGACGAGTTTATATATGAACCTGTATGATTCACATATGAATTATATGTTCATATATGAACTCTTTTAACTGATTCATATATGAACTATACGTTCATATATGAATCAGTTAATTAGTTCATATGTGAATTACAAAGGTTCATATATGAATATGTTAATTAGTTCAACAGATTCACATATGAATCTACAGTTAATTAGTTCATATGTGAATCAGTTAATTGGTTCATATATGAATAACAAGGGTTCATATATGAATCAGTTAAAAGAGTTTATATGTGAATCATACAGGTTCATATATGAATTCATCCTGTGTATTTGTAAAAATTACGAAAATGTCCTTCTATTTTTGGAATAGCCGCAACTTTTGAATGGTCAAAGTCGTAATTGTTGACCAATCAAAGACGCAATTTTTGACTGGTCAAAGCAAATCTTGACCGAATGAAAGGCTAGGATTACTTATCTATTTCTTATATATTTAGCATTTCTCAAATGAACCTCTCCCTATATATATATATATATATATATATACACACACACACACACAGAGGGGCGTTCAAATACAACCCCTTTGTATGATGTAACCCATGCAACCCCTCTATCCATCACTCATTTTATTTTTCACTTTTGTAATTAAGAAAAAGAAAAAACTGAAAATAAAATGAGTGGTGGATAAATGGGTTACATGTGTTGCACCATGTGAAGGGTTGCACAATAACCTCTCTCTCTCTCTCTCTCTCTATATATATATATATATATATATATATACATAGGGTTGAGTTCCAGTGAAAAGGTTGAGGTCAACGTGAGAAACGTGAGAAGTTATTATCAATCGTTGGATGAGAAATAGGTGCACATTAGAATGAGATACACCGAGATAAGATGCACCATATCAATTCTCTTCCAAGGCGCAATTCATGGTAGGGTATGAGATTAAAAGTGATCAACGGTTCAGATCCACTTCTTACGTTTCTCACGTTAATCTCAACTTCTCACGCGATCCTTCGCCTATATATATATATATATATATATATATATATATATATATTCTATTATGATACAATGAATCAATGATATTAAGCAATCTTAATTATATTATATAATAAAAACTAAAAGGTAATCAAATATTGCATTATAAAACTGTAATACTCGTGTTCTTATTTTGGAAAGATTTAAATTTCTAGTGGAATTTTGATGAAAGCTCAAACTTCAAGGACTGAGTTGGAAATAACCAATAGAAGGGTTAAAACCCTAAAACCTTCTTTTCCTAATCATTTTCCAATTGTGGAGGCTAGAGAGAGAGACAGACAGACAGACAGATAGAGTGTGTGCAGAGGAATTTTGGCGTGTGACATTGGAAGGGAAGCAAAGAAGAGGTCCATTTGGAAGAGGATCCTATTTTGAGTTCTTCCTCAAGGTACCCTCTAACTTTATCTCTTATTATTGATTATTGGTGGTAAAAGTTGCTTGATCGATTGTTTTCATAGATGATTGGGTTTTAGCGTTGGGTTTTGTTGTTGAATAATGTTAAGGGAAGTTTTAACCATTAGCTTTATCGAGTTAGAATCTTGAAAGCGATTAAGGTCGGGTAAATCCTTCGATTTAGGCGTTGCACAATGCATTAGTAGCGATACCCGAGAATCGTCTAAACCAGATGAGAGCAATACCCGGTTGGGGTATTACCCTGATAAATGAGGAACCCGTACATGAGTCCGGGTGAGGCTAGAACCCGGATAGTGGGAAAACCCGGGTAAGGGAGAACCCGGGTAGAGGGAACCCAGATTTTGGGAAAACCCGGGAAAGGGAAAACCCGAGTAGAGGGAACCCGGATAGTGGGAAACCTGGGGTAAGGGAGAACCCGCGTAGAGGGAATCTGGGTAGAAAAGAAACTCGGGCAAGTTAAAACCCGGGTAACGGTTACCATTCGGTTAGTTCTATCTCGCGCGTGTTCATTCACTGGTTACCCCGAGTAAGTCCAAGGTGTCGTGTAGGGATTCGTTTAGCGTCAACCTTGAAGGGTGATCGGGTGACTTATCACACTTGTGTGTTTGTTTGAAACATAGGTGTTTGTTTTAAGGATCAATAGCTCAAGTGAGAAGGAGCTAAGCGAGGACGACAGATGAGTCTTTCTAACTGAAAATGTTGTTGTCGTACGAATTTTTAAAGTTTAATGTTTTAAAGTTGTGAACTATTTATAAATGCTTATAAACTGCTTTAAATGTTATTTGCGGCGCGAATGTTGTTTCTAGAGGGAACTCACTAGACCTCATGGTCTACCCCTCACTTTTCAAAAACTAAAACCATTTTCAGGTAAGGGTTCAGTTTTAAGTTCGTCCAAAGGAAATTGGGAGGCAATGCCATGGAAGAGACCTGGTGGAAGCTCGAAGTTCCAGTAGACATAGTATATCTCAGTTGTAGTCATGTATTACCATTGTTGATTTGGAGTTGAGTTCTATGTATTAAATTTTATTTGGGATGTTTTAGATCGAAATGTTATATTTTAGTTGTTTTTGGACTCAGTTTGTTACAGTTGTTATCAGAGCCATAGTTTAAGGGATTTAAGTGAGCGAATGGGCCTAAACTTAAACTATGGAGTAGAGGGCGACACAACTGAGATATAAGAAGTATTAAGAAAGACATTGATCCTCGAGAATCATGACGATGGTATTGAGGACTCTCATGCAAGGTAAATTCAAAATCGCATATGGCTAATACCCTTGTGAATTTACAGGTGTGTGGGTGTGCTCGATTACTATTGTTACGACGATCGATGGGGGTGGTAGTACGGGGTGAATTCTAACTTTGCAAGGATAGCAATGGTTTAGATGTTTTGTAAGATCGCTTACGAGGTAAAGTTAACACCTTCTGGAAGGAGCATCGTTCGGAATGTTAATGAGCCAACTAGAGGTAGAACTTCTTGGGTTCGAAAGGGATGAATGACTGATTAAGGGTAAACACCTAGTTTCTAGTGAGTCCCCATTCTTGGAGTATTGCGTCGGTCATTTCAGATAGGAGGAAATGACTGGATTAGGATCTTGAAGGCTTTACCCATGATTGGGTGAAAGAAATTAGCCTTTGACTCTTCGGTTAAAAGGGTAGAGTGGCAAGGATGATGAAGGGAAGATATCGGTGTTGGATTGAAGTGTTGCTAAGAGCAGAATATGAAGTAATTGGTTGTTTATCGACCTGCAGGGGTCAAAGATTGAAACCGTATGGTTTATAAATCATTGCTCAAGATGAAAACTGTGTGGGACCTATACCAAAAGCAGTTGCAAGAGTGAGACAACGACCGTTGGGTAGTAGTAGATTGCCAATGATAAGTTGTTGTGAGTACAACGATTGACCTTGTTAGAGTAAATAGCCTTCTATTGAAAAACGAGTTCCATGCATAGTATATTTAAACGAGTTACATGAGTCTTTCATGATAAAGATATATGTGTGCCTTGTGAGTCTCTTGTTTTGAAAACAGGTTGGTATGTGCAAGCGTGTGTTTGAAAGAAAAATACAAACTTATTTACATTGCATGATAAAATTTTAAACTTGGTAATTGGTGAATTACTTTGACTCTTTTATGATTGAGTTAATTTTTTTTGTGGAGATCATGAAAACGTTTGAATGCATTGTTTTATAATCAAAACTGGTATGGACACTTTGTTGTCGTACCAATGAGTGTGAGATTCGATTGACTCGCTTAGTGGAAGGGATTTTGCCCGGTATTTTATAACTGCATGAGAAAAAGGTTTATTGAAATTATTTACATTGTACCGACATCGATTTGGTTAGGCAAGGTTGTGTTTTATCGTGGAATTGTATGTGAACGGTCATTGGGATCGATGTGCATGGCTAATCAATTATGGTGGTGTTATGTCGAGTAGTCTCAAACTTGTTTCATGATGTTATACTTAATGAATTTTCAAATGTGCAAAATGATTTAAATCATTTTATCGTCGTTCATGAAGGCTATTAACTCGCTAGGTCGTAAGGAAACATTTCAATTAAGGATGAGGAAAGATTTCGAGAGTGGAAATGTGTCGATCGAGTCGTTGATGGTCGATTCATGACCGTGGTGTTCCCATTAGGGAAAGGCGGTGAATAACGGAAGTCTCAGTCATTGACTCTAGTAATGTTCGTAATATGGTAGCTTATACTCTTGTTCAGTATCTAGCATGTTGTTATGTCTGGGGTGAAATTCGAAGTCATAAAGATATATCTATTAGTAGCATGTTAATAAGTAGCGTTGAGGTACTTTGATGAAATGTTATCGGAGTCGAGCCGGAGTTTTAAGAAGGTTTTTTAATTAAACTGCATACCAAGTAAGTCTTGTGCCTTCAGCATGTGAGGATAGTGGGGCACAAAATTAGTTATGATGTGTTGGAAGAAGTAGTTCCCGTTGGGAATCATTGTTTATCGGAGACATCGTTAAAGCATTAGCATGTCAACTGTTGATGTTGAAGTCGACGACCGTTTGTTGAAGTTATTATCAGGATATTGGAATTGGAGAAGTTACTCTAGTATGGTTATTCTGTTGAGTTTATTCAATGATGTAAGAAGTCGTTCGGGAAAGGTGTATATCTGGCATGATGTTGGACCGCCTTGTGTGGGAGTTATGAAAGTGGGAAATTGCTAGTTTCGATGGATTACTTCTTATGAGCTTTTAATGATTCATATATGAATGAAGTATTTAGCACAACCGAAGTGGGTGCACTTTGACTATATTGATCTGTAAGGGAATGCGTCCTATGTTCTTAGACGATCCGAACTTGTTTCTTGTAGATTGTGGTGAGTTGTCAAGGAACGAAAACTTGTTCGAGTGAATTAGATGATCATGATTTTGTTGGTGATTCATCTAGATTCAAGAAAGACAAAATTGTGAGATGACCTTACTTCAAATATATATGTGTTATGGTTGGTGTGGAGTAGGCGATATCTGTTACGCGTGCAAAGTAATCAGGGAGATTTTGATTGTAGTATGAGGGAATGAACTGGTGCAGATGTAATAAGTTAGTGCCACTTTATGCCAAGGTGGACGAGTAAATCATGATTGTGGTAATGGGTTGCTATGAGGCTGAATGGTGGGTTGTGTTGTTGATAGAGAATAAGTGTGGTTGGAAATCCTTGTTCGGAGATTTCTATTGAGTTATGCAAAGTGTTAAGTATTGTTTTGAGATGTATGGATTTTAGGATGGGGTATGGTATTGCTATTTTCAGAATGAAAGGGGTAGAGTGGTAGATGGTGGCTGCCTAAAAGAGGAATCATGTGCTCTTAAGTCACGATGAGTTAATGGGCGAGTTTATCTTGCACCATTGAAATATCGATGAAGATGTTGAATTGGTTAGTTATGATGTTTTGTAGTAGATACGAAATCATTGGGGATGTTGAATTATTCCTTGTGTGTAAAGGAATCCTCACGAGTAGGCTAACCCGTTTGGCAAACGAGAAGTGTGTGGTGGCTTCAAGACTTGGGTGTCACTTCAGAATGTCTTGGTTGAACTTCTAGAGTGAGATTTGTGGTGAAACCGTTTGGTTAGGCATATTAATGTAAATGTTCTATCAACACGTTTGAATTGATCAGAAAATAGAGTGAACAATGTTCTACGCTAACCAGAGGAGGTGGAGATGGTATGTTGAAATAAATGGGTAAACTGGAAGTAGGAAGTTTGATAAGTGACACTGAAAATGTTAAGTAATGATTATAGATTATCATTGTCAGATATATATGAACTCCTAGTGAGAATATGAAAAAGAAGATTTGTGTGTATGTTATGGCTCAAGGGTCGAGGAAAGCTAACTTGTGCGATTGGTCGTAAGTGTGCACCTACTAGTAAGTCGTTCTTAGTAAGTATGCTCTACCTTCTCGAGAAGGAAATGGAAAAAAAGTAGTTGAATGTAGTACTCGGAACGAAGAACCATTGGATTAGACTTGGTATTATTATGGGAAATGTTCCAAGTGAGCTTGTCGTTTAGTGTTTAGCCAATGGGAATAGTTATGTGTGAGCATGGACACTCCTCCTTGTAGAGCGAGTAAAACTTGAAGTTATTTCATGTGGTTGGACGATTGTTGGAGGCAATGGGAATTTGAATGTGTGTCTTCAGGACTGGTTTAGCTGGGATTGGTAGATGCTTCATATGATGAATGGTGGAGGTTTCATACTATTAGCTATGTATAAGTGTGGGGTTATGACGTGGTGGGAGTGTATGAATTGGTTAACATTGATGAGTTATAATCAATGCAATTCGGGAAAGAGAGTACTATCTGCATTAGACGTATGACGTGTTGGGGGAAGTGAATTTAGAATTGCAGGTTATCTAATGAAGAAGCTCATAACAGTGAGTTTATGGTGATATACAAGGTTGACCTTGTGTTAAGTTGGCAAATTGAGTGCTCGTTATTTTAGAAGGGATTCATGTTGTTGTGGAGTTAATTTCGGTAAAATCTGTTCTTTTAAGAAAGTGAAGTTGTATGTAAGACCCATAATTTGTCGTGTTTAAAAACCGTGAGTCCAGGTATGTGGATAAAGCGGACAATATCTGGTATGATTGGCCTGGGATGTTACAGATGGCACTGTTGAGCGGAGAGGTTGCGAACATGTTATACGAAATGACCCGGCATAAGAAAGTTGTGGTTAACTTGTAACACCCATAATTTTCGGTGAGTAAAGGTCACCTAGACGTTTTTACAACTTGTAAATGGTGGGGATTATGTTGGGAAAACATTACCTTGAGTCCCTTAGAGTATCGAGAGTATTGGCATTGAAAAAGTTGAGTTTCAGGGATTGGAAAGGATCCCGCTACAATGCCACTGTCATAGTCGCACTGTCACAATTTCAGAGAGTGTACCAAAGCTCAGTACACCCCAACGACTATGCCAGCAACTTTTCCACTAGTATTGTCGCTTGGCAACATCGCCAGGTGTTCCATGCCTCCTTAAAGTCACGATTTTCAGCTTTTTCCCATTCCCTCTTCACCCAAATCAGTTTCAAACTCTCTCAAAACCTCCCAAGAACTACCTAACATCATCCCTTAGTATTTTGGGGAATCTTTGGCTCAAATCTTTGGATATTATGGTGGTAAATCGTCATCAAGCTTAAGGGTAGAAGTTAGACATCAAGAATCTTCAACCTCAAGCTTCATTTAGAGTTTTATAGGTTTTTACCAAAACCTAAGTGGTGAGTTCATCCTCCTAGTTTCTAAACTTTATTATAAGTGATAAATGCTCCATTGGTGATTTCCTAGTGATTGGTTTCTCAAATTTTGGATTTGATGATTTTGGAGAATTTAGGTTAAAATTAGGGTTTTGGCCAAATTGGGGATTTTGATATAAAATGTTTGGGGATCTATTCTAAATGGTTGAACATGATTATTTATGGTTGGAAACTTGTGGATCTAGGTTTTGGAAGGATTTTGCTTGTGGATTCATGTTTCTTCAAGGAAGCTGAAGTTGGGGGAAAATCTAGATTTAGCCTAAATCTAGCAAGGTGAGTTGAAGTTGATTTGTGAAAATGGTGTACATGTCAAAATGTCAATCTTTAAATGTTTATATGTTTTACATGAAATTATTAACTGTTGAGTTATTTGATGAGTTTTGATTATTTGAAGTGTCTAACTTTATAAACTTGTAAAACACCCACATTTGGGATTTTGGGCATTTTGATAAATAAATCATGAACATTGGTATTTTAATGATTTGTTTTATGGAAGTAGATTTTTTAGTTTCAATGTATTTTCATTGTGTGTTGTAGAGAAATGCTCGATTTTGTGTTCTGGGACGTTTTTGAAAGAATAAATGGTATAAACCCACTTGGAAAATGATTTGTCCCAATCTAAACCATGTTGGGGTTATTTATATATTTAGAAGCATGGGTTTGCATAAATGCGGGTTGTTTACGTTTGATTTCATTTTATGATTTTTAACAATTGGTCTTTTGATTTATTGAGCCTATGGCTCGGGTTGGACTTTATTGGGTCTTGGGGACAATTGCCCGGTTTAATAGCTTAAGGTAGAGCATTTGGTTATAATTTGCATTTACTGCATCTTTAATTGAGAATTACATGTTTTGAATGCACTAGTTCATTCGTTTAGAGTCATGTAATGTTTTTTTACTGTAATGCAATGGATCCATAGGCACTTGAGTCTTTACGTTCAATGTTAGGACGATTAGTTTCCCTCATTGTAGCACGGATAGGCATCGGGATTCATGGTAAGTAAGATGTGGACCCGTGGGGTCGGGCATTGTCCCATGAGTAGTAAGGTGTAATTCAAATATGCTTGTATGTTTGGTATCGATTTGGATAACTCGAAGTATAGACCTAGAGGGGTTAAATTTAAGTCTCCACGGGCAAAAAATCTAGAGGGGTTGAACTCGATATGTCAGATGAGTATAATCCATGCGTTTTGGTTTTACTATATAGTTATGTGACCTACTTTTGTGTTCCGTTACGTGCAATGTAATCAGGTCTCTCCCATCACCGAAAGGTGATGCTTTCGGTATGGAGTTTTATAGTCCATGTTTTCGGCGACGTTTTGAGTATGGGTTGTTATCCATGTTCTTTGGTTTTGAATGTTGAACCTTATCCATGTTTTGGATATTTTGGATGATAGAGTTTATCCACGTTTTCAGTATTTGATTATTAAAGTACCAGTTATGTTTTGCGTGAGTTTTGGGTTTTGGATTTATATCCGAAGGAATGTTTTGTATTGTGGTTTTAATCACGAAGATGGTGAATGTTGAAAAAGAGGTTACTTTCAGACTAAATGCATTTCATTTTGGAAATCACAATTTAAATAACATTCTTAAAGTTTATTGTTCTTATCCATAATGAAAACTCTTGAGCTCACTAGGCGTTAAGCCTAACCCTTTTTATTTGTCGGCATATGCATCATGTTTTCTTTGGGAATAGTCCTAATAACACTATGAAGAGAGGAGTGCTAGTAGTGTGCTCGAGAAGCGAGTAAAATTAGTGAAGTCTTCTGCTTTGATTTTGTGAAGAGCAACTTGTTTTGGGGTTATGTAGCACTCACTTTCAGTTTAATCCTTACTTAATGTTGGAGTTCATAATTATTGGGGTTAATTATAGAATCTTATATTTGAGGTATGATAAATTTTAATTTGTAGGAGGAAGTTTTGTCCTTCATTTGATATTATGTCGAGATTTTTAATTAGTTGTTTTACCAAATTTGAGGGTGTTACAAGTTGGTATCATAGCTTAAGTTTGAGAGAATTAGGTGTTGATTTGGAATGCCTAGACTCAAACTAGTGTTCTTTTGAGTGATAGAGAGAGAATTTCACCAAGAGGCACTTTAAGATAAGATGTTTTAAGACTAATGGAGTTACTAGGAACGAAAATCACGTCGAGGGTAGCAAGGATGATCATGTACAGTACGTTCATAATTGCACCTGGCCAGTGTTATGGTGAACCTAGAGTTATATGTGTATACTTAAACTACTGTGATGTGACGACCGTTGGGGTAGTGAAGAAGTTTCTAAGTGGGTAACCGTTAGAAGAAGTTGATGATTTTTAACATTCGTCACTTGGGGTGACAGTAAGCATGAGAATTGTATTAAGTGAACCATTTTGGGTCAGAATGATTGGTTGGATTAGAACCATAGACTTTTGGAACCGATATTATTTGAGGAGAAATTGTAAGGTGAACCTATGAAATCCTTGATTATTGCCTTAAGATGTTGAGCATCCGGATGACGATAGTGTGACTGGGAAAATTGAGGATCGTGGTTTCGAGACGAGGAGTGTCGATCAAATTCACGCACAAAACTTATTCTTAAAGTAAATTGCATCAATTATTTCACATGCTCCCAAATCATCATGTGGACGATATTACGAAATATTGGAAAATGTTTAGCACACACAGGGTTTTTGAACCATGATTTTAAACGTGCATAAAGATATTTTATTGCATGTGGTTACAAACCTTGTTGAGACTCTCTTTATTCTCGTTGTCATTCAATACTATTTTCGGGTTTTGTGGTGCCCGTATTTTGATGATTGTTTAAGGTCTTGGACAAGTAACTGTGACTTATGACTTTAACACTGGATCTCCTCCACATATGTTAAGGTTTTGGATGAAGAGTTATTTCAATGTTTTGGCCTTAGTGTTGTCTTGGGAATTTTATTCCGCGTGGGCTTTGTTGAGTTTATGAAGAGTTATTTTACGACGCATGAATGAACTTTGAAATGCGCAGACTAAGCTCATTGCGTGTGTTGGTTTATGGTTTATTGAGAAATTTACTTCACGAGAGTTTTGTTGAAAAGTGTCACTTTACATCGCAATGCGATAGAAGGGAAATTTCCGGAAGTATGACATTTTAGTCACAACTCTGTCTTGTGCCATTTGATTCTTGGAAACGAAAATTTTGGCACCATTTGATTTTTGGGTGTCATTGGGTTTTATGGAAATTTTGTTGGGTTTTATGGAGTTTTATTTTTCGACACTGTGCGTCGCGTAGATGAACTTTGAGACGCGTATACTTGCAATATTTTGTGCGTTAACTTATGAGTTTTGTTTAATATTCTATCTCTTGTGAGTTTTACACATGTATCTTCGCAACCGGAAGAGACGTCTTGAGAGTCTTGATACCGCATGATTGTACTTTTGAGTTTTACACAAGTATATTTCGTTGTACACTATTTGGTATTTGAATTGATTTACACTTTGTGTGAGTAAGCATGTGAAAGATCTATAATGGTTCGAGTTGAACTTTTGCTTTATGCCTTCTTCAGTTGTTGATTTTACTGTTATAGTTTCACGCAATGTATTATATTGGTTTATCGGTAAGCATGTCATGGTAGCCACTATTTTGGGGACTAAGAGCATTTTATTATGCGGTTTAAAAGTTTGAAATCGATTTAAATTATTTTATGTTCGAACAAATCGCATGCACCTATCATTTTACTAAATTGGGTAAATAAACTGATGCATATGGGTCTTATTGGGAATTTTATTCCATGTCACTTTATGATTAAATGGGAAATTTTTAGAACTTGATTACGTAGATTTCTCCTTTTGGAGCTTATACCAACATTTGTTGCACATGTTTTAGTGCAAAAAATTATTTTCACGAACACGACATAAATTGATGCATGCTAGGACCATAATGGTCCATTTGAAAATTTTGTTTTGCGTCTTTTGTTATTGCCATTATTAACGCGAGTAATGATCAAATGAATTTCGAAATGGTTTTACAAATGCGACATTGGTGACCATTTTGCATACCTACCGAGTAAACGGTAGTGGATTAGTTGTTATAAAGCTTTTGCATTTGGAAGTTTTATAAAATTTCAAATTGGTACATTAGTTGAAAAATCTTGAATTCAGTAGAGCTATAGATTTAAACCCCTGGTGTGAAGGGGTTGTAATTAGAGACTAAAGGAGTCCTTGGGAATTGAAATGGCGAATGGTCCGATTTGAGGACAGATTCAAATTTTGGGAAGTTGGCCTCGTGAAGTCTGTTCATGTATGTATAATTAAGGTAGTGAATTCATGTTATTATCTCAGTTGTGTAAGTGATGGTCTTTCCCTTTCGGTAAAATCTTCGGGTTAAAGTCTTGTGCGGTTGTTTGTGTATGGTTGGGTTTGGATTGGTGGGTTAATTGTGCGGAAACATTTTAAGTGTTGGTGGTACACCATCTTAATGGGTATTCGTGAATGATGAGGATGTTAAGGTTTGTTCGTAAAGTTGTATGATTTGGGGTTTTTATTTCCATATTAGGTGTCAATTTTAAGTCTTTGGGTATCTGTTCAGTGCAACCATGAATGGAATATTTCTCGTCATAGCCATGTTTTCATGGTAGTTATATTGATTTTAGGCGTCGACTCGTTCTTTCGAGGTCAATGATTTTTGGAATGCTCGGAAGTACCCCAGATCATAAGAAGTGTTAGCCTCTAGGTGATGGAACTTCAAAGAGATTAGATGTTTGTAATTAAGTATCGATGATTAAGATTTCCTTGATGTGGTAGCGATCTATATCGGCTGTATGTTTGAGGTTTGAGAATAGTTCGGAGTTGCGCGATAGCCTAATTGGAACTAGCCAACTCCATGGAAAACGTATTGGTACAACCTTGGAAGGAAGGCCTTACCAATATCAAGGGTGGATTATTAAGAAATCTTGGAATTTCTTTGGGTCGGCGTTGATCATTGTAATGCAGATTCAGAATCGTGTTAAGCTGGGGCGGAGTAGTCGGTGAGAATCCAAGTTCACAAGTTACCCTTGAGGTGGTACGTCACCTAAGGTTAGGAGACAACCATAGTCTTGTGGTTAGGTACTACCCTAGTAAGTTAATCGTGCACTCGGAGTATAAGTGTAATGTGCCTAAGGGGACACTTGTCGTGAGTATCAGCATAAAGTTTAACGTGATTGTTCTGGAAAGTGGATTAGAGACAATTACTCGTAAGCAGGGACAAGCTATTATGAGGGCAACGTTAAACGGGAAGCTAGATTTCAATGACGAAATCTCTTTTAAGGTTGGGAGGATTGTAACACCCATAATTTTCGGTGAGTAAAGGTCACCCGGACGTTTTCACAACTTGTAAATGGTGGGGATTATGTTGAGAAAACATTACCTTGAGTCCCATAGAGTATCGACGGTATTAGCGTTGAAAAAGTTGAGTTTCGGGGATTGGAAAAGATCCCGCTACAATGCCCGGCGACTATGATAGTGTCATAGTCGCACTGTCACAATCACAAAGAGTGTACCGAAGGCTGGTACACCCCAGCGACTATGCCAGTGACTTTGCCACTGGCATTGTCTCCAGGTGTTCCAGGCCTCCTTAAAGTCGCGATTTCAGCTTTTTCTCATTCCCTCTTCACCCAAATCAGTTCCAAACTCTCTCAAAACCTCCCAAGAACGACCTAGCATCATCCCTTAATATTTTGGGGCATCTTTGGCTCAAATCTTTGGATATTATGGTGGTAAACCGTCATCAAGCTTAAGGGTAGAAGCTAAACATCAAGAATCTTCAACCTCAAGCTTCATTTAGAGTTTTATAGGTTTTTTACCAAAACCTAAGTGGTGAGTTCATCCTCCTAGTTTCTAAACTTTATTATAAGTTATAAATGCTCCATTGATGATTTCCTAGTGATTGGTTTCTCAAATTTCGGATTTGATGATTTTGAAGAATTTAGGTCAAAATTAGGGTTTTGGCAAAATTGGGGATTTTGATATAAAATGTTTGGGGATCGATTCTAAATGGATGAACATAATTATTTATGGTTGGAAACTTGTGGATCTAGGTTTTGGAAGGATTTTGCTTGTGGATTCAAGTTTCTTCAAGGAAACTCAAGTTGGGGGGAAAATCTAGATTTAGCCTAAATCTAGCAAGGTAAATTCAAGTTGATTTGTGAAAATGGTGTACATACCAAAATGTCAATCTTTAAATGTTTATATGTTTTACATGAATTATTAACTGTTGAGTTATTTGATGAGTTTTGATTATTTGAAGTGTCTAACTTTATAAACTTGTAAAACACCCACATTTGGGATTTTGAGCATTTTGATAAATAAATCATGAACATTGGTATTTTAATGATTTGTTTTATGGAAGTAGATTTTTTAGTTTCAATGTATTTTCATTGTGTGTTGTGGAGAAATGCTCGATTTTGTGTTCTGGGACGTTTTTGAAAGAATAAATGGTATAAACCCATTTGGAAAAGGATTTGTCCCAATCTAAACTATGTTGGGATTATTTAGATATTTTAGAGCATGGGTTTGCATAAATGCGGGTTGGTTACGTTTTGATTTCATTTTATGATTTTTAACAATTGGTCTTTTGATTTGTTGAGCCTATGGCTTGGGTTGGACTTTATTGGGTCTTGGGGATAATTGTCCGGTTTTAGTAGCTCAAGGTAGAGCATTTGGTTAAAATTTGCATTTACTGCATCTTTAATTGAGAATTACATGTTTTGAATGCACTAGTTCATTCGTTTGGAGTCATGTAATGTTTTTACTGTAATGCAATGGATCCATAGGCACTTGAGTCTTTACGTTCAATGTTGGGACGATTAGTTTCCCTCATTGTAGCACGGATAGGCATCGGGATTCATGGTAAATAAGATGTGGACCTGTGGGGTCGGGCATTGTCCCATGAGTAGTAAGGTGTAATCCAAATGTGCTTGTATGTTTGGTATCGATTTGGATACCTCGAAGTATAGACCTAGAGGGGTTAAATTTGAGTCTCCACGGGCAAAAAATCTAGAGGGGTTGAGCTCGATATGTCTTATGAGTATAATCCATGCGTTTTGGTTTTACTATATAGTTATGTGACCTACTTTTGTGTTCCGTTACGTGCAATGTAATCAGGTCTCTCCCATCACCGAAAGGTGATGCTTTCGGTATGGAGTTTTATAGTCCATGTTTTCGGTGACGTTTTGAGTATGGGTTGTTATCCATGTTCTTTGGTTTTGAATGTTGAACCTTATGTGTATAGTTGAACTACTGGGATGTGATGACCGTTGGGGTAGTGAAGAAGTTTCTAAGTGGGTAACCGTTAGAAGAAGTTGATGATTTTAACATTCGTCAATTGGGGTGGCAGTAAGCATGAGAATTGTATTAAGAGAACCATTTTGGGTCGGAATGATTGGTTGGATTAGAACCATAGACTTTTGGAACCGACATTATTTGAGGAGAAATTGTAAGGTGAACTTATGAAATCCTTGATTATTGCCTTAAGATGTTGAGCATCTGGATGACGATAGTGCGACTAGGAAAATTGAGGATTGTGGTTTCTAGACGATGAGTGTCGATCAAATTCATGCAAAAAACTTATTTTTAAAGTAAATTGCATCAATTATTTCTCATGCTCCCAAATCATCATGTGGACTATATTACGAAATATTGGAAAATGTTTAGCACACACAGGGTTTTTGAACCATGATTTTAAATGTGCATAAAGATATTTTATTGCATGTGGTTACAAACCTTGTTGAGACTCTCTTTATTCTCGTTGTCATTCAACACTATTTTCGGGTATTGTGGTGCCCGTATTTTGATGATTGTTTAAGGTCTTGGACAAGTAACTGTGACTTATGACTTTAACATTGGATCTCCTCCACATATGTTAAGGTTTTGGATGAAGAGTTATTTCCATGTTTTGGCGTTAGTGTTTTCTTGACTTAATTGATCAACTAGAAAACATAAATCCTTTACACTCAACCATTTCCCCCCCTAAATTTCCCCAACTACCCTTCCTTGCAATAAAGAACCCTCCGGCCTCCCCCTCCGGTTGACATCTGCAAATCTCTTCAAGCTCACATCTGCAAATTTGCACAATCTCTTCATTCCACCACGGCGTGCTACTCCCAGGTTGTGAAGGACCCCCTTTAACCAAACCCTACTTGGCAGTGAGGGGTTTCATGGAACTGGGTGATAAGTGTGTGCTACACTCCTACTCCCAAGTTTGGCAGTGAGGGTTTTTTACGGAATCTTGAATTTTTTTATGATTTTGAAATTTGTGGATAAAATGATCTAGGTTTTGGACCTAATTTAAATTGATATTTTTTTATAATCTTGAATTTTTTATGGAATCTTGAATTTTTTATGCCCATAAAAAAACAGTAATATTTTTCTCAGTAAACGATATTGTACCTAATTTAAATTGATATTTTTTTAATTAAAGTTATTTATTCAACATTTTTATCAAACAATTGTTTTATCCGGACAAAAATAAAGGTCGAGGATAAAATGGTCATTTCTGACATTCAGACTGTTTATTCAGCACAACAACCGAACAACAACTTGTTTGTTAACATACAGACAACTTTATCCATCCATGTCTTAACAGAAAACGAACCGAACAACCCCTAAGTTGGAAATAACCGATAGAAGGGTTAAAACCCTAAAACCCTATTTTCCTAAACATTTTCCAATTGTGGGGGCTAGAGAGAGAGAGTGCAGAGGAATTTTGGCGTGCGACTTTGGAAGGAAAGCAAAGAAGAGGTGCATTTGGATGAGGATCCTATTTCGAGTTCTTCATCAAGGTACCCTCTAACTCTATCTCTTATTATTGATTATTGGTGAGAATGTTGTCTGTTGGGTTTTTGGTGGTAAAACTTGCTTGATCGATTGTTTTCATAGAGGATTGGGTTTTAGCGTTGGGGTTTGTTGTTGAATAATGTTAAGGGAAGTTTAAACCATTAAGTTTGAGTAAATCCCTCGATTTAGGTGTTGCACAGTGCATTGGTAGCGATACCCGGTAATCGCCTAAACCGAATGAGGGCAATACCTGGTTGGGGTATTACCCGGATAAATGAGGAACCCGAACGTGAGTCCGGGTGAGGGTAGAACCCAGATATTGGGAAATCCCGGGTAAGGGAGAACCCGGGTAGAGGGAATCTGGGTAGAAGGGAAACCCGGGTAACGGTTGCCATTCGGTTGGTTTTATCTCGCGCGTGTTCATTCACTGGTTACCTCAAGTTAAGTCCTAGGTGTTGTGTAGGGATTCATTTAGCGTCAACGTTGAAGGGTGATCGGGTAACTTATCATACTTGTGTGTTTGTTTGAAACATAGGTGTTCGTTTTAAGGATCAATAGCTCAAGTGAGAAGAAGCTAAACGAGGACGACAGATGTGTCTTTCTAACTGAAAATGTTGTTGTCGTACGAATTTTTAAAGCATGAGATGAATATGTAACTACATGTTTATTCGTGATATGAAATGTGATTTATTATGTATGCATACGTTTGAGAGTGGGCATGTGATGACTTAAGTCGGGGGGGGGGGGGGGGGGTGTCCCGTTTATACCAATGGGGGATGTGTCCCAGTTAAAGGCAGTGTAGGCCAGACACGTTGTCACAAGTGTGCGTGACCTTATCGTGTGCCGTCAACATGTGTTGTACATACGTTTAATGTTTTAAAGTTATGAATTGTTTATAAATGCTTATAAACCACTTTAAATGCTATTTGCGGCGGGAATGTTGTTTCTAGAGGGAACTCACTAGACCTCATGGTCTACCCCTCGCTTTTCAAAAACTAAAACCATTTTCAGGTAAGGGTTTAGTTTAAAGTTCGTCCAAAGGAAATTGGGAGGCGGTGTCGTGGAAGAGACCTGGTGGAAGCTCGAAGTTCCGGTAGACATAATATATCTCAGTTGTAGTCATGTATTACCGTTGTGGATTTTGAGTTGAGTTCTATGTATTAAATTTTATTTGGGACCTTTTGGATCGAAATGCTATATTTTAGTTGTTTTTGGACTCATGTTGTTACAAAAACCGTGCATTAGGTCATGACGTGCCATAGATTTAACATGACATCAGACACAAGCCTTAAGCCACAACGCGTCATGACGACCGTTATGACGATCCTTTTAAAACACTGGAGATGACTAAAATAAAATTATGAAAACACTATTTATAATGTAAAAACAAAATCAATTCAATGAAATCGAAAATGTTAAACTGTTAAAATTTTTTAAGTATATAACTATTATCTCGATACATGATATCGTGAAACGATCTTTTTCAACATAACATGTAGCTTCCAATGCAACAAAATGAGTTTGGTATGACATACATCTGTTCTAAAATATAATGCTTAATGGATTATTAAGGGATTGTTTACCAATCGCTTACCTGGATAAGCGTTTACCGTTAAAATTCAACACACTTACTTACTTATCATGTAAGCAGGGCCGTCCCTGGGGAGGACGGGTCGGGCGTACGCCCAGGACCCAAACAAAACAGGGGCCCATTTTTTTAGTAGTTAAAAAATTGTAAATAAAAAAGACAAAAAAATTTAGTATATAATAAGACCCCAAAAGAATTTAACATTATATTAAGGGCCCAAATATGTATTAGTTAATAACATTGAAGAAGAAAAACCGTAAAAAGTTATTTAGTCTTTCATTTTATAGTATTGCGTATTGTTTCTCTAATTTTTTTTTATCTACTACTAATATCTAAATACTATTTTTGTGTATAATCCTTAATATAAACTCAATTACTCATCTTCTACATACTCTTTTCATTATTCCATCCGCATGAATTTCATTATTGTGTTAGAATATAGTATATTTCTTGTTATTAACTAAGAAAACTCCTACATTTTTTAAAACAATTACCAAACTATATGAGACGACCCAACATATATCTATATTTAGGATTTCAAATATACTTTTTTTTCCATACATTATTGACTCTTTATTATCTAATATTGGGTGCATGAATCTTAAGTACTCTCTAATCTCTAAAAACAAGAATAAGATTTCAAACTATAAACAACATGGACTTTTGATTATAAGATTAATGGTTTTTAAAAAGTTTGTTTCATCCCCTAAAAGTTTAAAATGATGATGGAAAACATAACATCAGGTAATATGTGGAATATATACTGATTTATTTAAACTGTTACTCCGAATAGTCAACATAGTGACGTCAAATGATTTCAATCTATATATTAAAGGTATAACATAAGATGTCTTTGATAGTGGAACTGATTGACGATGTTATGTAAAAATGATATAGTACATAATATTAATTTAGAAGTAATTATTGATTGATCTTGTACTAGGAATACCGGGAAAATCGGTTTTATATGAATTATTAGTATTTTTTGAATTCAATGTTAGTTTGATGATATAAACAATATATTGAAAATAATTTCGTAGTTATCAAGGGCCCGTTTTTACATCTCGCCCAGGGCCTAAAAAATGTCAGGATCGGGCCTGCATGTAAGATTTTATCAACCAAAATGGTATCGTATGCAACAATTCCCTGTAAGTGTTAACCGTGGTAAGAGTCTTCATCATTACTTACCAGGTAAGACTCTCGGTCTTTGCCTTAGCTCTTACTGGGTAAGAATTGATCCTTGTCATATTCATCTAGTAAGGTAATGTGACTTTTTTTGGAAAAAAATAAGGTAAAGTAAAGTGATTTGGTAAGCACTTCTTCGGGTAAGCGTTCGGTAAATGGCCCCTAAGTTATAAAACTAACCAATGCATTTCTTACTAAAAATGTTATTTATTAACGGACTGTTTATTAGACTTACTTTGGTAAGCACTTACCGGTTCAATTACTCTACCAGATGAACATAATGAGGACCGAAAATCCTACCCAGTAAGAGGGAAAACAATGATCAAGAGTATTACCCGGTAAGTGAGGATGATGATTCTTACCAGATAAAATTACCGGGTTATAAACGCTTACCATCAATCCATTTTGATGGTTGGAAATTTTACCCCATAAGGTAAGTGAGAGTGGTAGTTATTGCCGATAAACACTTATCCGATAATTAATGTTTGGTAAACGACCCCTAAATTATAGGATGAACTTAGACGACTTAACAAATTTTATTCTTATGAAACAATAAGCAGTTACAACAAAATTGAACAACATATATAATATGATTCAAGAAGTAAATACTAAATCGCCTTATTAGTTTTGTATGACAAACTATTGAAAAGAGTTCCATGAATTCTTTTCATGGCGCTTTCTTAAAACATTTTTTAACAAATGTCCACAAAATGCTAAAAGAACAATTTACTCTTGAGTTCTATTAAATTACACAACTTTTTTCCTAATTAACAACTTATTATTTTATAATCATATAATTTGTTAGTCCGTCTAATTTTGTAACATTTTTTCCTCTTCCCAACCGAGTGGGATCTTACAACCCATCCCTAGGAGCCTAGCATCCTTGCTGGCACACCAGTCTGATTTTTGGATCTGATACCATTTTGACATCACAGACAAACCATATCAAATATTGTTCGTTTTGTCTACATATGAACAGATAGATAATGTATTCAGTCTCTTGTAAGGCAACCTCGTTCCCCTCTCCATTTGATGTGGGATCTCACATTTAACAACTTATATATTGTAACACCTTTACATAAGACATATATCTTTTTGGTCATATATGCTCATATATAACTGTTCATTATGACATTTAAATATAGTTGACAATTTATAAAAACGATTTTATTGTAATAAAATTCTTTAAACCTAATCAAATAAATAAGTATTAATATCTATTACATTATAAGCTGCATACTCTCTGAATTAAATTAAAAATATAAAATATGAAAATATATAAATTCATTAATTAATACTAAAAAAATTAAGATTTTATGTTAAACTCAGGCCTTGTTTGGTAGTGGCTTAAAGAGCTTAATAAGCTCTTCAGCTTATTCGCTCAGCTATGTGGAGATGTTTGGTAGTGGCTTAATCAGATAAGTTGTGACTTAATCGCTAAGCTTTGGGGTGGATGCTTTATTGATACAGACATTCTTTTTCCTCATATATCCCTCAAATTAAAAAACTCGCTCAGCACATCCCAAAATTCGCTCAGCTCACATAAATAAAAAAACCCTCCACTCTCAAACCTCTCAAAAGGAAATAGAAACCCTCATTTCACTCCAGGAGCCTCCACCCACAAAAACCCTCCCCATTCCAGCAGCCTCCTCGTCGATCGGAGCTGCTCTTCAGCAGCGGTCTTCAGCGGCGGTCTTCTCATCACAGCCGGCGTTTCGAGCTTCTCTCCCATCGTGAGGTATACCTGTTTTTCAAATCTATTTTTCTAATTTCTCACCTTTTTCATACATATTTTTAATACCTTTGTTCATCTTCTTTTTTCTAGCTTTGTAGTCATACGTGAGCTATGTAAATGGAATTGATAACATTTTCTTTTTCTTCATATGTTAAAATCTATTTTTTTTAATCATATACCAAACAGTTATGTTAATCAGTGCTTAATACACAATGAGGGCTAAAATAGTCATTTCTAACATTCAGATCGTTCATTCAGCACCATAAACAAACAACAAGGTATCCCAATCTATACAGACAGATTTATCCAGACAGACATCTTTATCCACACAGGACTTAATGGAAAACCAACCAAACAGGACCTCACTCCACTAGATTCAGCCTTATGATTGTTGGCCTCCAACATCAACCCAAAATGAATGTGAGGAAAATGTGCCCACTACAATAATATGATCACAGTCAAATTATTTAATTTATCAGCCAAAATTAAAATCCCAAGAAGATATGTAAACGAAATAAATAGTAAATGTATGTGTTATAATATGAGGGTTGGGTTCCATGAGAAATTCAGGTTAACGTAAGAAGCATAAGAAGTGGTTATCAACCGTTGGGAGAAAATCGACGCACATTAGGATGAGATACACCAAGATAAGATGCACCTGATCAATTCTTTTCTAAGACGCAATTCATGGGAGGACATGAGATTAAAAGTGATCAACGGTTCAGCTCCACTTCTCACGTTAACCTCAATAACCAAAGTCACTTGTGTCCATGTTTTGCGTTAATGTATAATCACATGATTTTGTACATGATTTGCTGCTTTCTTAAATAGTTAGCGTTCTCGTTTGAAACTTCATATATATATATATATATATATACAAAGAGAGAGAGAGAGAGGGGGGGTTATTATGCAACCTTTTACATGATGCAATCCTTGCAACCCCTTTATCCACCACACATTTTACTTTTAGTTTTTTTTAATTACATAAATGTGTGGTGGATAGAGGGGTTGCACCATGTAAATGGGTTGCATTTGAACACCCCTCTATATATATATATATATATATATGCGAAGGACTGTGTGAGAAGAAAAGTTAAGGCGAGAAGAGTTAGGGTAAGAAGCGTAAGAAGAGATTTTGACCTTTGATCACTTTTAATCTCAAACTCACCCATGAATCGTGTTTGATACGAGAATTGATCTGGTGCATGTGGTGCATTTCATCTCGGTGCATCTCATCCTAGTCTGCATCCCAAGCGTGGAGATCCCCTCTTACGCTTCTCACCATAACTTCTTTTTTTACCGGAACCCAACCCCCTCTCTCTCTATATATATACACTTTAGAAAACTTAATTTAAAAAATATAATGTGGAGTTGACACTACTATATATATATATATATATATATATATATGTGTGTGTGTGTGTGGTTGGGTTCATGTGAGACCCGTGAGACCACATTTATACACTTGAAATTTCATATCAAAATGTTGTGAAGGTTAAAAAATCCGAACCTTCACAGCAAAAAAGACTGTGAAGGTTACCTTCACAACGTTTTGCTGTGAAGTTTCAAGTGTAAAAATGTGGTCTCACGGGTCTCACAAAAACAGACTAGTCTCACGTGATCACAAGTCCATATATATATATATATATATATATATAATATTTTTTTCTTTAAAAATTTATTAAAAAACTTTATTGTTCAAGATTACTTGTTGGAAAAAAATGAAGTTTTTGTGTACGTTTCCAATATATATATATATATATATATATATATATATATATATATATAGTCTTAGGTTCATTTGACAAATGGTAAATATATGAGAAATAGGGAAGTAATCCTAGTCATTCATACGGTCAAGATCGGATTTGACTGGTCAAATATTTCGGCTTTAACTGGTCAAAAGTTACGGCTTTGAATGGTCAAAAGTTGCGGCTATTCCAAAAATAGAAGAACACTTTCGTAATTTTTACAAAATACACGGGTTGTGTTCCTGTATAATTCACATATGAACTATATGTTAATATGTGAATCAGTATAATTTACATTTGAATTCTTTTAACTGATTCATATATGAACTAATTAACTGTAAGTTCATATATGAATCAGTTGAACTAATTAACAGATTCATATATGAACTTTTGTGATCATATATGAACTAATTAACTGATTCACATATGAACGTATAGTTCATATGTGAATCATATAGGTTAATATATGAACTCATCCCGCGTATTTTACGAAACTACCCCTCTACGTTCTATAGACCATGCAAAGAATTATCCGGTGCTTTGCGGTCAAAGCCGCAAATGTTGATCAGATGAATGACTAAGATTATTTCTCTATTTCTGATACATTTACCATTTCTCAAATGAACATCTCCCTATATATACATACATATATATAGAGAGAGAGGGAGGATCATGCGATAAGCAAACTAATTTACGAGAAGACGAGAAAAATGTGAGCCACATAATTTATTAATTAAAAATATCATAAATAAAAATAAAAATAATTTTAAAAATTAGGACAATTATCATTTTAAATTGGATAAATCCTTAAAATTCTCTTTATATTTTTTAGTTTATTTATTTTTTTAATTTCAATTATTTAATAATTTTTTTATTAATTTTTTTTCTAAATATACTTTTAATAATAAAAAAGAATCACAATTTTAACCAAATATCACATGTGATATCATTATATGAATATTTATGTCACATATCATATTATCACATGTGATAATTGTATATATTTTAGTTAATAATACATGATTATGTATACTTATATTTATAAATTTTTTTGTGATATAAATATTATCACATGTAATAATTGTATATATTTTAGTTACTCATATGTGATTATGTATATTTATATTTATAGATCTTTTTGTGATGTACATATATTATCACATTGATTATGTGTCATTTATATTCAGATATGTATTATCATATGTGATATTTACAAAAATTCATCTGATGAGATCATATATGATACATAATAATAGATCACATGGTAAACGAAGTTAATCACATGTGACTCAAAACGTAAATCCAAAAAATGGAGAAAAAAATGGTGATATAAATAATGAATTAGTTATGGATATCACATGTGATATTTGATGAAAATTATGATTTTATCTAGAAAATAATAATATAAATTTGATAAAAAAATATTATGAATTTATTAAAATTAAAAAATAAATAAATTTAAAAGATATAATGAGATTTTTAAAGATTTATCAAATTCAAATTGTAATTATCCTAATTTTTAAAATTAATTTTTTTATTTATGGTATTTTTAATTAATATATTATGTGGCTCATATTCTTTCTCGCCTTCTTGCAAATTGACTACCTTCTCGTTTGAATCTGCCCCTATATATATATATATGCTTAATCATTAATTTGAGAACTTAATATATAGTGATAACCGTAAGAACTTTTATTTTAAGGTATTGTTTCACATGATTTTTTCTAATATAATGCTAGTATTTAATTTATTGATGAACATTATTTGTTTCATAAAATATTTGTTTTATATGTATTCGGTTTATAGTGTGAAACTTTTCTACGTGTAACTTTTGTTTCAAAAAGAATTTAAAAAGATTCACATTGTAAAATAATCACATGTGAAACAAATTATGTTAATCAATATTAAAAATTCTAGTTTTAGATGAAAAAAAATCATATAAAATAGCATATGATGCATTTCTCAAGACTATCACAACTTTGTGGGTTATTAAAAGAAGACCCTATATATATAGGGTCAGGTTCAAGGGAAAACCTAAAAAAAACGAAAAATTGAAGAACATCTTGGTAGCCCTTCATCTGGACGGTATGCAGTGCATATGCACTTGCATATGTATAAAAAAAACATAATTTACCTGTATATACAAGTGCATATCATCCATATTAAAGAGCTACCAGAGTGTTTTTCAGTTTTTTCGTTTTTTTGAGGTTTCCCATGAACCTCCCTCTATATATAAATTGAAACAAACTACATTTAATTTTATATGATTATCGTAAAATAAATTAAAAAGTTCACAAAAATTACCATTTATACGTACATTTTTTGCAGCAGCACTGAAGGCTTCCCTGTGACTTATATTTGGATTATTAGCCTTAATCCTTTGAATCTCCTGTCTAAATTATTAAAGCATGAATAATAAATAATAATATAATTTATGATGTGAATTATTTATAAAATTGAGAGGGAACGAGTCTCGTTACTTGATGAATTGGTTATATGCCGATGGAACGCGTTGCCTTTTTTCTGGAGCTAAAAAAAAGACATGAAATAATAAAGATAAATTATTACATCGTTGTTATATACTAGCAGTGTACCCATGCAATGCATCAGGGTGAACAATTGTAAATGAAAATAAAAAATTAATGTAATATCTTATAAAAAAAAAAGATATATATGAAGTAAATCATATATTTATAATTTATGTAGGATAAGTAGTGATAAACGCATAACTTGAGTTTTTTCAATCATGAAGCATTAAGAAATTATATTAAAGTAATCGTTAAATGTATATTTGAATTTTAAAAACATGTATTAATCAGCGATATCTAACGAATGATAATATTTTTTCAAAATACTGAAATATAGAATAGGTAAAAATAAAAAATATAATGTTGGATCGTATTATTTTGTATCTAAACGTATATATAGGTTCATTATTAGTTAGTTTTAAAGAATTCAAAAGACTTTAAAAACTTGTATACATGAAGAAAATACATGTACTATCATAATTAAAGAAATATGTTAATTTGAGCAAGTAAATAACTTTTCTTCTTTTGGAGAAACCCCAAGAAAAAAACTTGAATATGGAAAGTAGTGAAAAAGTAAAGTTTGAATTTTTTTTCAAATAAGTTGTACCTTATGCATACTAAGTTGTGATTAAGAGATTTTTGAAATGTATGCATAAAATGGTAGTACCTTATGTTTTATAAGTAGTAATTAAGAGTTTTTTTATTCCGTCTTTATAATATAGTATATATATATATATTATCATAAAACCATAAAAATAAGAGAATCCATTGCAAAACAAACAACTTACGCCGATTGATGGTTTTTTTATCATTGATGATTGAAGCAGGAGGTGATTTCATGGAACCGAAATCAACCCTAGAACTTGGAGGAGCCTGATTAGTATCTTGCTGAATTAACAAAAAAAAAAAAATTAATCCATTAAATAAATGAAAGAGTCATTAAAATTATAGAGGGATATTCAAGGGAAAATCTCAAAAAAATGAAGAACACCCTTATAGCCCTTGATTTGGACGGTATGCACTTGTACATACAAGTAAATTAATTTGTTTTTTGGTTTTTATGCACGTGTGCATGCTACAAATTACTTGTATGCACAAGTGCATACCGTCCAGATGAAAAGCTACCATGGTGTTTCTTAGGGGACGTTTGGTTCATTATAAGGAATGTAAATAAAAATGAAAATGAGAATGCAGGAGAATGAAAATAGGAATGAGCATTACATTGATGTTGTTTGGTTAAACCAATATAATTAATTACAAAAAGTTTCATATAATATTTTTGATACAAATATGTGACATCTAACATGAAAATAAAAAATATTTTACATTCAACGTCGACAAATGAAGGACGCACGAGAAAAGATGACTAAGAGTGAATAAAGTTTTTATTCCCCCCAATTTGGTGAGGAATGAAAACTAATGAGTTTGGGGTAATGTGTCAATTATATTATATCAAACCAAACAACAGTTTTCATTATCATTCTCATTCTTTATCCTTCAATATCCCCAACCAAACACCCCTTTAGTGTTCTGTTTTTTAAGGTTTTCACCTGAACCTGACCCTAAAATTATAAATATATATATATATATACACAATCGGTCCATTTATTATATATTGTTTTATTCCTTTAAAAACTACAATTATTTGATTTAATAAATGATTATATACCTACAACATTTTTGTAAATAATTATAATATGGATTTTGATTTCGAGTTTAATTTACAATTTTCTTTTTATTTGATAGTGTTAAAACTTATCTATCTTTCAATAATCAAACACCTTCATACAAACATATGTGTCAAACCTTAATTTTTTTTTTTTTTTTATGATAGAAAAAGTATTTTAGAATTTATATATGTTTATTTATTGTCTACAAAATATATCTTTTTTAAGCAAGAAATTTATAAAGTAAACGGACTTGTATATCATTTCTAGCCAACATTAATTTCCACTCTCTTTTTTTCCCTTAAAATGTAAATACAATATTTAATTCCATACTGACATAGTTAACAAAACATATATTTTTTAATTGAAAATAAAATATTTCTCATAGAGAAAAGTAAAAAAAAAAAAAAAAAGAGTAAGTTACATTATTAGTCCCTGTGGTTTGTTGAAAGTTTCTATTTTCGTTCTTATGGTTTTGAAATTATGATTTCCATCCCTATGATTTGTAATTCATTACCTTTTTCATCCTTATGATTTGAATTTTAATTGTTATCTTCATCCCTGTGATTTACAATTCATTTCTGTTTTAATCATTCTTACTTAAAAATAGTGTTTCTGCCTCAGGGACGAAAATATAAATTAATTGTAAAGTATAGGACGAAAACCGAAATTTCAAAACCATAGGGACAAAATCCACAATTTTCATTTTTCAATAAACCACAGGGACGAAAAACGTTATTTACTCAAAAAAAAAAACTTAACAAAAAAGAGGAAAAAATATCGTGGTGAATAGTGAAAACCTTGGCATATTTATTTATTCATATATTTAAAAAAAGGTTATATATTAAAGAGTGAATTACATAAATGGTCCCTCGTGAATGTCAGGATTTCACTTTTCATCTCTCGAGATCTGAAAGTACATTGATGGTCCAAAAATCGAGTTTTCTAGCCTAAATCGGTCCCTCTCGCTAACGTCGTCCAGTGAGTTGGCGTTAGGGGTCACATTGCCCCTCACGTGAGGGGCATTTTAGTCTTTTTGAGTAATTTTAATTTATTTTGAAAAATAAATTTTATATCAATACATTTATTATATAAATAAATGAAAATTTAATAAACACATTAAAACCATTCCTCTCACCCCAATGAACCGTCCACCACATTCATTCTTCTCATGCATGAATCTTCCACCCACCATGAATCTCTCCCTTTACCCCCATCCATTAATGTCGTCATACACTCCTGCCCCCACCACCTTCGACTTCCTTTCTCCGACGATTAAACCCCCCTCCCTCCCATGATGACGTGGTGTTCAAGAAAATGGTTTTGATTTTGAACTCGATGGTTTTGGTTTTCTTGGTGTAGATCTTTTCGTTCTCCGGGGTGAACAAAGAACACCTCCTCCTCCTCCTCCTCCTCCGTGCAGTGAACAAATGAACGGGTGCCCTCGTCCTCTATGTAGTGAACAAACGAGCAACCCCTCATGAACAATGGACCAGATATGGAAGCAAATCTGGAACTCAAACAACAAATAACGAACTCGAATAATGGACTCGATATGGAAGCCGAAGTTGCCATTCAGATCTAGATAGTGATGGTTTGATATATTTGATTTTAGGGTTGTTTTGATTCACTTTTGATTTTAGGGTGATGGTTCTATATGTAATCTTCTCTTATTTCACTTTTGATTTTACGGTTGTTTTGATTTTAGGATCGGTTTAGGACTTTTTTTTCTTTTGTTTGTGTTCAGAATTGAGGTTTTGATTTTTGATTATGAATATGATTTAGGTTTGAACATTTTTGTATTTTTGTATTTTTTTTGGGTTTGTTGGGTCATTGACCAGCATCTTCCTAAATCGAAACGTGACGCTGGCTGCTACGCTATAAGGAAATAAAGTTGCGCCTTCTCCATACTTTTGGCGTAGTGGTAAGCGTTTGATCCTAACATGTGGTATCAGAGCAGGTCAAGGGTTCGAATCCCATGGACTGCATTTAAATGCCAAAGGCATGTTGTGCATCCATTGACTTCTAGCGAAGATCTTGTTAGTGCTGGCAGATGCTGGGGGGGGGGGGGGATTGTTGGGTCATTGACCGACATCTTCATAAATCGAAACGTGGCATTGGCTGCTACACTATAAGGAAATAAAGTTGCGCCTTGTCCATCAGCAATTGCTTTTGACGTAATGGTAATCGCTTGATCCTAACAGGGTTGAATCTGATTTAACTTTGAATATTATATGAATGTTTGAATGTTTGCATATCTTTGGGTTTGAATCTGATTAGCTTTAAGTATTGTATGAATGCTTGAATTTTTTTTAGGTTTGAATCATATTTAAGTTGAATCTTGTATGAATGTTCAAAAAAATTTGATTTGAATATGATTTAGGTTTTGGATTTAAATATTAATATTTAATGGGTGTTGGTGGTGGCGGATGGCGGTCGCTAGTTGGCTACTGCTCATGACATGGATGCTCTATCCTAATGCATTCAAACAATTTTTTTTTATAATTTTTATTATAATATAATATATTATTTTTTCGAAGCAAAATAAGGAAAAGAGGTAAAAAGACTAAATTACCCCTCACGTGAGGGGCACATGTCACCCCTAACGGCAACAACTTGGACGGTGTTAGTGAGAGGGACGATTTTGGGTTTAAAAACTCGATTTTTTGGATCACCAATGTACTTTCAAATCTTGAGGGATAAAAGGTGAAATTCAAACATTCACAAGGGACCATTTATGTAATTCACTCTATATTAAATGAGAAAGCAACCAAGCTGAGGACATTGATATGACTGAATCAGTTATATAATTCAATTGCAAAAGTTAAAGCAAAGACTACCTTCTTGAGATGACACTTCCAAAATACTTTTTCTAACCATCTATTGATTTTATGGGATATAAATTAATTAATTATCATACGTGTTTGATTAATTAAATAAATGAACCTTTTAATTTATAAAACGATGAGTGATTCGATAATTACCATTAAATCAATATGTTATATGATTTTCTTGTAAATTGATTTGTGTTTGTTAGATAATTATTGGGATCCTTTGATGACATTTTGATTTTTGCTCTTGTGTTTATATTTTTGAAAATGAAAATTGAATAAAAATAATGTTTAGTAACTGTTTCAGCTTAAATAATGTTTAGTCCTACGAAATCGACAAACTTCTAACCAGTCAAAAACACTTAAAAGTCTTTCGAAACGGTGAAATTTAGCTAAAAACACATCAAATAATTTTGTAGGCTGTTGATCCACTTTAAAAGAGCAACAACTCGATAAAAATTCTGGGTCTGTCACTGTTTAAATGCCTGACTAGTTTACAATCTATTTTTAGTGATGTGGCATATAGATTTTAAATCATAAATCCAAGTTGAATGCATGGCCAATACAATATTCATTTACATATGTAGCTCATAGTAATTAAAATAAAATTAAGTGTCATTCGAAATTACATATTAGGTTGTTGTTATATCCATGATAATCGTTTCATGCATAATTAACTACTTGTATATACATGTATACAATATATTCTTCCAAGTTTTTTTTTTACTTTTATATATAGACGTATAATCTTTTAAAAACCTAATAAATCGTACAAACTAACAAATCAGTCTTCATGTATTGTACATATAAAATAACACGCAGCAAAAACGCATTGTTTATATAGTGTTGTTTCATATGTGAAATGTTCATGGCTCTTTTGTGTGAAGAAAAATAAACAGTTTTAAACGTTTCATATATGAATCAATACTGTATAAACACCGCACTTTTAAGTGCGTTGTTTTATATATTAAACTGGTTTGTAATTTTGTATAAAATATTAGATTGGTTTTATAAAAGAAAGAGACTATATATATATACATATACATACGTGTGTGTGTTTTAGATCAAGTGTTAATTAAGCATTTAAAGTACTAATTAATATTCATGAAATCTTAAATACCTATTTACTCCAAAACATTAAAAACTACGCTTTGTAATATTAACTTTATAGTAAAAAAAAGTAGGAAATAGAAACCTACAAACCCTAATTTAATCTAAAACATTAAAAACTAGGGTGATGACTGATAAGCTAGTTGGTAGCTGATAAGCTGACTGATGAAAAAGTCATGTTTGACAAAAACTATCTTATAAGATGTAAAATTACCAAAAATGACATCTATAAAAAATAATCATAATATTTAATAATATAATTAAAATAAATTTATAGTAATATAATATATTAATTAATACAAATAAGGTAGTAAATAATATAATATGTTAAATAAAAAAATTTGAAGTTTATTATTATATATATTATAAATTTTGAATTTTAAACAGAATTAAAAAAAAATATATATATATATATGTACATTAATTTATGATTTAAAAAAACCGTTACATATAATATGGAAAAAAAATCAAATAATAATTACAAAAATAATAATAATTGATAACTAAAATATATTGATCAATATTAAAAAATTGATATAATTATCAACAATTTTAAATATTTAAAATTTTATACCAACGTATAATTAAAATTTATGTTATAATTTTCAGATAATATTAATTAATAATAAATTTAAATAATTAATATTTATTTATAATTCATAGTTAATATATAATAATGGATATTAATGAAAATATAATTAGAATAATCACAAAAAGCTCATCAAAAGCTATTCCAAGTAGTTTATTAAAAAAACTAACTTATAAGCTAGTTTATGTACATCCAAACATGTATCCAGAAAATAAGTTAACTTATTTTTGCCAAACAATACCAAAATCTAAGTGGATGTTTGTTTTTCTTAAAAAAACTTCTTAATACCTTTTAAGTCTGAATTGGTCAAATATTTTTTCGTTCAAAACGTTTGTTTTTTTTCCTTCCAAATTTCAGATTCTTTTAACTCTTAAATACATCTGAAACTAAGTGGTGATCCTTGGAAACAAACGTCACCTCTTATTAATTAGAGGTGAAATAAGACTTTAAATTTCAGAACTCTTAAAAAACAAACGCCACCTAAATATGAATATGAATTTGATGTTGTATTAAAAGCTGATCGAATTATATATCAATGAAAGTATTGTCGGAATTATATAATTCACAAGGTTTTATTTTTTAAGGTTGTCTTATTAAATATATTATATAAATACGTTTTATATTAGACAACGTATTAAATCAAATATTCTATTTTTTTACAACAAATCAAGGAAGTATAAATAGTTTCTTTTATTGAAACCGATGATTTATTTGGAATAAAATATAATTAACTTTGTAAATCATACTATACTTAGGTGTCGTTTGTTTTTTAAGACGTCTAAAGTCTGAAGTCTTATTTTAGTTATGATTAATAAGAGTTGGTGTGTAAAAATGTCTGAACGATTCAGACTTAAGAGCCATTAAGAGTTTTTTTTAAAAAAACAAACAACCCCTTAATATAGAACGGTTTACTTCTTAATACATTAGGTTGTCAAATTTTGTTCTAACAAATTATTGTTCATAAGAATAATTAACATACATAGGTTATCTGTGTTTTTCCTAATAACTTGTAACGTCTTTGTATAACACATACTTGTTAATCTTATAAATTTATAATCTATTACATTAAGTACTTCATTAAAACAATCATGATCATTATCATATACCAATTTCTTGTAGTGTTTTGTTCAAACAATTATCATCTTCAATGTGAAAATGTAAAAAAAAAAAAAAAAAAAAACACTACAATTTTCAGCAAATTATGAAAACTTATGCATGAAGTAACCATTATACTTTATATCAATTTCGTAAACACACTTTTTTTTTGTTTGTTAAAACTAAAGTGTTAATTTTTTGTGTATTTTTTTAAGAACGATGATTTAAATAACGATTGGTGTATATAACTAATTAAATTGAAATTTCTGAAAGAATAACACCTGGTGATTGTGATGAGAAGAAGAAGAATCATCTTGGGAGGTGGAATTGGAGTGAGACTGGTTAAAGCCGGCAGCCATGCCCATATTCACAGACCACAAATTGGTGCAGTGACCACATCTCACGGTTACCATATCAAACAAGTTGCTGCATGGTACACTCACCTGAATCCAACTTCTAGATGTCAATTACCAACTCCAAATCAAGATTAATTACCGATTTTAGAAAATCAAGTAATAAAATAGATCCATCATGCAATTCCACTCCATGTGCGCATATAGAATGAATAAGACCATTAGGGTTCTAGATAAACAAATTGTATGATCAAGATTGAACCCTAGATCGATCATTGATATCAAAGTTAAAACCAAGATCGTGTAGATGTAAATATCCTCATATCGTAGTTTTTCTTCAAAGGGAAATGAAATTTCCTAAAATTGAATTATCTTTGTCTTCTTCATCAATTAAGCGATCTTATATAGTTAGGAGCCACAAACCCTATATTTTGGTTTATATGTACTCAACCGTGCTACTCACCCTCGATTGGGTGATTTACTTACCCTTTAATTTGTTATATATTTGTGTGAATTTGTATTACAAAAATCTTCAATGAGAGAAAGAGAGAGAGAGAGAGAGAGAGAGAGAGTATGTTGTGAGAGAGAAGAGATTCAAGAAAGTTTAAATGATATTGATTGCTTGTAGCATACAACACCAAAAATCTGATCTCAAGACCAAACCCAGATTTTAAGTTGTTGTTTCTATCATTTAAGAACCCTACAAACATAGAACCATCTCTTTCTCTCTCTAGAAAAACACACCAATACAATTAAGGGTAGAGAGAGAGAGAGAGAGTATACCGCAAGAACGATATTGCAAAAGCTGCAAGGGATGTAACAAAGCTGCTCAGGTGATGTTGCTACTTCTATGCAACAATTAGTGCTTGACATCTCTCACCTACTGTGTGTGTTTTCTTGCTTGTGTTCAAGTTGAAGTACATATCACTACAGTGTTTCTTTATCTCCTCTCTATATTTATAGATGAACAAAAAGATAAAAAGGTAGACAAGCAAATACATACATATATATATATATATATTTATGTATTTAGGTTTATATATAAGATAGATAAGAAGGGATAGGATCCAATGAACTTGGGGAAAACTAGGGCATTATAGCACAATGGTATGTCCGGTTAGTGCATGTGGGCCCAACTCCAGGCACCCGACTGGCACTAATCAACAGTGTCGTTCTTTAGCATGTTAAATATGTGATTTGGGGGTCAATTTTACGATATTTAGGATATATAATCAACAAATGTAAAACTATGGCCTACCTTAGTGGCTCACTAATTTCTATCAGAAGACAAGAATAATACAGTACATCGCGTCTCGATAATTGTATATATGTATCTTTGTTATCTCACCTTGCATTGTAATCAAAAGGTTTAGGTGTAACAGAGCATCCAAAAAGATTGGAACGTTCCTGCTAATCAAACAAATCAAGAATTCATTTACCCCATCAATGTGATCATCACTATGTGTTCCGTTGTGTGATCTATGGTCTTAACATGATGTTAGAATCGATGAACTAAACAACATGTAATTAGAAATGACACAAGACGTGATAACAAAATGCCGGTAAACGTTGTATCAAGTAATAAATTAACATGAAAATTTACTCTTGTTGAGCTTACAAAAGGGGAATAGGGTTTTTCTTCAATTCATCCATGGAGGTGTTGTTATTTTCATTTTAATGTTAGTAGCAAATGTTATGATGATTGTAACAACTCACTATTATGATGAAATTAGTGGAGCCCACACATGACATATACCAAAGGGGAGAAGTTCTTTTCATCTCTTTACTTCTTTGACATTAAATGAAATCAAGAAAGGGAAAAAAATTTGAAATTATTGCCCAACATTGATTGAAAAATAATTAATCAAAACTAAAATTGGGTGTTCTAAAAGAATAATGTCTGTATTTGATGTAATTAACTCTTAAGTAATACTTCAAGAAACTTGAAACCCCAGAATTTATACTTCAAAAAAATGAAGAACCCTAATTTTAATTTCTTTTATTAGGCCATTTTAGTGTCTCATTATATAATAAATTTGTATTTATATAACACTTAAAATGTTTAAGCGTCCTAATAGTATACTTTATAAAATTCAAGTTTATAGAATCAAACTATAAAACATTCTATTTAAAAGAGTTACAATAGGTTTATAGGACGCTTTTAGGCGTTTTAACAAGTATTTTAGGACGTTTTAAATAAAATATCATATTAGCTATTTTATAGGACATTGTTTGAAAAACTGTTATACAAAGACAAATATCCTATAAAAAGATAGGTTTACACACTACCTCAAAATGTTACTTAGGCAACAAACGAAAAATGTTGCCTAAGAGGGGTTTATGTGTTGCCTAAGCAATGTTGCCTTCTCAATGTTGCATAAGAACCTAGGCAACAAATGCAAACATCAAATGTTGCCTAAGCTAACTCCTTAGGCAACACATAATAGGTTATGTTGCCTATGGAAAAAACATATGTTGCTTCAAACAAACTCTAATGCAACATTCGGTTTATACACGTGTTGCCTAAGGTATCATCTTAGACAACATACTCTATTTGCATATGTTGTCTTACACACACTTAAGACAATATAATCTATTTAGATATCACTATAAAACTGACCACTATTAGTGACAGATCAGATCGTTGATCCATCGCTAATATTTGATTTTTTTTATTTTAAATATTTATTTTATATTTATTGTTCCTATACATTATATCACATGTATAAAATACATATTAAATAACAAGTTCAATTTTCTAAATTTGTAGTCCATCAAAAAATCAATGTTTGTACATAACAATACCTAGCTAGAAGGGGAAAGGGATAATCTAGCTATCATATCATCAAAGCTTTGTAGTCGAAATTCCAGGAAGAACGCCCTCGTCATTCAAGTGTACCTGTGTAATGATGAAAACAATGAACATAAAATTATAAACTCCATGTGATCCTTGTCACTAACAATTTAATAATCATGTAATGACACAAGAGAATAGATGATTACCTGTTGATAAGCATGGAAGAAGATTGCAACGAGGAAAGACCTAATATACACTTGTTTGACATTCAACAATCACCAGAAAACAATTGTTGGTGTAAACATAAGCTATAAAACAGCAAATTACAACTGCTATAAGCCATCCTTACCAAAAACCACAAACCTGGTACTCATTGAGGTAGTGAATGTTGGAAAAAATAAATTTAGATCAGAATCCAATTGATTATTTGCGTGAGTGTGTAAGAAGCCTTAGTAGGCTGGATTTTTTTAGTCTTGTGATTACTCAAAGTCTCAACCCCACCACCATTATTTAAAGTTAAACATAACTTTTATTTTCCACCATCAAAATACTCTTTCTTTTCATCATCATATATGCTATGGATATGGAGCAGCAAACAAATAACACAAATGGGAGATTATTTTTCATTCTCTACAATCAATATTTATTTATAAAAAGAAGTTTTTAAATGTATAGTTATATGAAATAAAAATTAAAGTAAAGCTTCAAAATGGCAACTACGTGTGTGTCTTTAGAGAAAATAACATTTCATTCTGAAATGTCACCACCACCAACTGCTTGTATTTAACAGATGCTTTATGAATCTGGAATATTCAACACATTTTTTCAAGGAACTGCCTTCCAGATTGAATGTGTGAGTCCGTGATCGTTACCAGATAATCAAAACAACAAACAATAGATGATAAACCAACCTGATTCGACAACAAACGATGATTACACGGTTGAGTTCTTTGATTTCTCTCTGTTTGTTTCTCTCTTTTACACCTTGATACTATGTGTTGTGTGTGTTAATTGTGTTGATCGATTGTAAAAGAGAGATAGATAATATCTGATAAAGATATTATCAAAACTAATATAAACTAATATTATAACTAAAAACATAATATCTAAATAATAAATATCTAGATATTAAAAACAACTTTGACTTTATTACAGAATAGACCCTAGACTATGGTTGAGAGTAACTTTCAGCATTAACTTCAGATTGCGATCTTCGTATTGGATGATCTTGAATCCAATGAGACTGTGTCCTAACAATCTCCCCCTTTGGATCAAGATCATTTCGAAAATGATTTGGCAATACGATCTTCTTTTTCAGCTCAAAAGATGCAATCTCTTTCTCTAACTCAGAATACTTTAGCAAAGTATCTTCAAAGAAAATTTATCTGAAATCAGCATGTCTTCATAATACTTTGATCTCGCAGTTCTTGATCTTGTAATGTAATGGACTGAACATTTCTTCAAGCTTTAGATTCTCCCCCTTTTTGATGGAAAGTGCGACGACTTCATCAAAACTTTGAGTAAGAAATGTCAACCACTTGTAGTCTCTGATCCGTCAATTCAATAGTTATTCATCCTGATCTTTGCAAATCTAGACAAAATAATCATGTAACACCTGAATCAACTAATGAATCAGTTAACATGCCTGTCAGTAACACTAAGTCACTGTGTGTAACAAATACACATTGGAAAGGAGCTGTTTGATGTTGACTCCCCCAGGGCTTCCATTTAATCATCGAAACACCACAAAGGTTATTTCTATAAACGTTATGACAAAGAAACAAATTCCTTGTGTGTTCGTGCTTGTGTTTGAAAGAATTAAGCACTAGATGATTGCTTATAGGCTCAAAATTGTGTAAACCACTGAGACAACAGTAAGTTAAACACAGACTCAATGTGCATGAGTGAAGTGCGAAGGTGGGGCAGACTTCCTTCTTTTCAACATCCAGATTTTCCAAATGAAAATCAGATAGCATATGTGTTGCGTCCCCTTTGAAAATGTGAAACACTTTCTTGTTGAGAAGAAAATGAGTAGATAGGGAGGTTTGATCAAGAGTTGGCATGGGTTAGTTGCCTGTTTCAATAATGTTCACCAAAGATTTGTGAATCACTAGAATTGTGGCTACCCGGCTCAGAAAAAGTTGGTGCAGAGTTGTGATATTCTTTTAACTCTGTTCTCACACGCTCTTTCTTTTAAACTTTTTGCTTTCTCTAATCACACTCATTTCTTTTCGCTTGCACACTCAATCACTAAGGATTAACTTCTTGGGTAGAAATCACTGGTTAAGGTAATTACATAGAAGTTGTGTTAATTCCCAGCACAATGATTCCTTGTTTTCCTATGAAGCATATAATGCTCAAAATGGTTTAACTATTTCAGTTAAAGCACAAAATTGATTTTGAAAACATTTAAAATCACACTTCCATAATATAAAATCTGTTGAAAAAAAATCTGGAAGTGGTTTGAACATTAAAAACAATGTTTTCTATGATTGAAAGTTGTCCTTCTTTCAACCATATATGATATGAATATTTGGAATTATACCTTTACGTACGATCTTCCATCTCATGAAGCTAAGCTTAAAGTCATAAATATATGATCTTTTAAGCTTCTCTCAAACTTCTGCAAAAGTCTTAAGTCAAGTCAACTTAAATTGAAAGACAAAAAGCAGTAAAAACTTTTTAAAGTACGAGTTCTGATCAGAAATAATCAGAAGGCATATCCGAACTCCTTGACTTGAAGAGCTCCCCCTAAATTCTTGCATTACAAAAAAAAAAAAAAAAAAATTGGCATTATAAGGTACATGCAAAATTTTATGAGCTCCCCCTCGAAGTAATATTGACCACTTGTCAATGTCTTCTCATTCTCCCCCTTGGATTATGAACATTATATAGAAGTGCAGATATCAATCAGAGTTAAGAATTTAGAAAACTTTTATAGGTAACTACTGATTAGATTTTAAGATTTAGCATACCAAGCTTAGAGATAAGAAAGTTGAACCTCTTTTCGTCTAAGTGTTTGGTGAACAAATCGGCAAGTTGATAATCAGTTTTTACAAAGAAAAGTTCAATTGTTCCCTTTTCAACATGATCTTTAATAAAGTGATACATGACGTCTATGTGCTTAGTTTTTGTGTGTTGAATAGGATTCGCTGTTATTGCGATGGCACTCTTGGAGTCACAGTATATCGGGATCTTGTTGAAGTGGAAACCGTAGTCGCGTAATTGAGTTCGCATCCATAAGACCTGAGAACAGCAGCTAGCAGCAGCTACATATTCTGCTTCGGTCGTGGACGTTGAAACACAAAGTTGCTTCTTTGATGCCCAACTTACGAGTTTGTCACCGAGGAACTGCACATGTCCTGACGTGCTCTTCCTGTCTAACATACAACCTGCATGATCTGCATCTGTGTAGGCTGTTAGTTCAAAACTAGTATCTTTAGGATACCACAGACCAAGATCTGCAGTGCCCTTCAGATATCTAAAAATGCGCTTCACAGCAGACATATGGATTTCTTTAGGATTGGCCTGATATCGTGCACATAAGCATGTTGAAAACATTATATATGGCCTACTCGACGTAAGATACATTAAAGAACCTATCATCCCTCGATAAGTCCTAACATCAACAGCCTTTCCCGAAGGATCGCTGCCAATCTTAGTACCTGGTGCCATTGGGGTACCAATCGGTTTTGAATTTTCCATTTTGAACTTCCGAAGAATATCCATAATGTATTTTGATTGATTGATAAAAATACCCGATGAAAATTGTTTTACTTGTAAACCGAGGAAGAAATTCATCTCTCCCATCAAGTTTATCTGAAATCTAGACACCATAAGGTTTGCAAAATTCTTACAGTACTTAGTATTTGTAGAACCAAAGATAATATCATCTACATAGATTTGAATTAAAATGATATCGGCTTTTTCCTTTTTAATAAACAAAGTGGTATCCACCGTACCTTTTGAAAACCCAGACTTGACTAGAAAAGTGGAAAGGACATCATACCAGGCTCGAGGTGCTTGTTTCAGACCGTAGAGTGCTTTGTCGAGAATGTAAACGTGATTTGGCTTCTCTTGATTGACAAAACCTTCAGAATTCCATTGAGGAATGCTGTCTTCACGTCCATTTGAAAGACCGTGAAGTTCTTGTGGGCTGCGTAGGCTAAAAACATTCTGATTGCCTCTAATCGTGCCACAGGAGCATATGTTTCGTCATAGTCTATTCCTTCCTCTTGTCTGTATCCTTTGGCTACTAGTCTTGCCTTGTTTCGGATAACGGTACCATCTTCGTCTTTCTTTATCTTGAAAATCCACTTCGTACCTATAATTGTTTTACCTTGAGGTTTCGGTACGAGTCTCCAGACTTTAAGTGCATTGAACTGATTCAGCTCTTCTTGCATTGAGATCACCCATTCTGGATCCGCAAGGGCCTCTGATACGCGAGTTGGCTCGAACTTGCTCAGAAAGGAGTCATGCATGCACATGTTCATTGATGCTGACCTAGTTTGCACCGGTTTTGATGGATCGCCAATGACTTGGCTTATCGGGTGCTCTTTGGTCCATTTATGTTCATGAGGCAGTAGATTATATGAATGTATGTCAATTGAATTATCTATAAATCCACTTGTACCTTCTTCGGTTTGTTCTGGAGGAATTGTGGTTTCAGTTGAAGTAAATGGTGGAAGTGTATTATATGATGAGAGATCAATATAAAAAGGAATGGGGGGTTCAGTTGAAGTAGATGGTGCAGAAGTCTCAGTAGGTACAGCTTGTTCCGGCTGTAGATTAGTCTGTATAGAACAACCTACTGTTTCAGCTACTTCTGTCTCTTTATCATTTGTCACTTCTTCAACTATTGGAGTCGGCATTTGAATTGTAATTTCTTGTTGAATCGGGGCGTTTGATTCAATAAAGTCATCTGAACTGGTTGGATGAGTAGTTGTTAAGTCTTCCATCCTGTCAACCACAACAGATTTCTTTACATTAGATACAAGAAATTCATCATAAAACAATTCAAATAATAAATCTAAATCAGATAAATGGTTAGTTGAAGTTGAAGCTTCGTCTGATTTATTCTGTTGAGACGCAGGTTCTGGACTGAGTTGCCCAGAAGCTAGTACTCCGGTTATAACGGGTTCTGAACGTTGTTGTTCGGAAGCCATTTCTTCATCAAAGGTGACGTTGATGCTTTCAATCACCGTCTTTGACTTCTTCATATAAACTCGGAATGCAGTTGATGTCGAGGAATATCCAATGAAGATTCCTTCATTTGCCTTAGCGCTGAACTTGTTGAGATTCTCCCTATCGTTTAGTACGAAACACTTACACCCAAATATATGGAAGTATTTGATTGTCGGTGTTCTGTTGTTGATCAAACCGTAAGGAGTCTTCTTGAATCTCCGATGTATCATGGAACGATTCTGTGTGTAGCACGCGGTCGAAACAGCTTCTGCCCACAAAAATAGAGGTAAGTTGGAATGACTTAGCATAGTACGAGCAGCCTCGACTAGCGTTCGATTTCTTCTTTCAACTACTCCATTTTGTTGAGGCGTTCGAGCAGCAGAGTATTGATGTGAAATCCCGACATATTCGAGATATTCTTCAACTTTGTTGTTCTTGAACTCTGTGCCGTTGTCTGTTCTTAGAATCTTGACCGGTTTCTGCAGATTCACTTGGGTCGTCTTCAGGAATGTAATGAGAACATCTGGTGTCTCATCCTTTGAACGTAGAAACTTGACCCATGTGTATCGCGAGTAATCGTCCACGATCACGAGTATGTACTTCTTTCCGCCTAAGCTTTGAGTGCGCATTGGACCGCATAGATCCATATGCAATAACTCTAAAGGAGCTTTTGTACTTGGTTCAGGCTTCGGTTTATGAGGTGCCCTCTTCATCTTGCCCTTCTCACAAGCTGCACAAAGATGTTCTCTTTCATATATCAGCTCTGGAAGTCCTTTGACGAGCTTTCCACTGACCAGGTTGTTGATGTACCGAAAGTTGAGGTGAGAAAGACGTCGATTCCATAACCAACTTTGTTGCATCGAAGCTTTCGATAGTAGACAAACTTGTTTGTCAGTCTGGACATCAGATAAGTTGATTGTGTAGAGGTCTGATTCTCGTGTATCGACCAAGAGTTCTTCGCCTTCTTCATTGCGAACTGAACATCTCTTGGCTTTGAAGTTGACCTCTAAGTCTTTGTCACAGAACTGGCCTATACTGAACAAGTTGTGTCGTAAGCCTTCTACATAGCTCACCTTCTTGATCGTGACATTGTCATGTTGTACATCACCATATCCCATGATTGGAGAAAACTGGTCGTTGCCAAATCTTACTGTTCCACAATATTTTTCTTTAAAGTTGGACAGTATCTCCTTTTGCCCTGTCATGTGCTTGGAACATCCGCTGTCCAAGAACCACGTATGTCTGGTCTGCATAAGAAAAATAAGGAAATTTAGATTTGTATATGACAACATTGGAATCTACACTTTGATCATCGAAGTGCGGGTCTTGAAATGATTTGTTCAAAAGCCTATTTTGACTTTGATGTTCGGGTTTTGAACTGCATTATCCAAAAACCTATTTTTGACATTGAAGAACGAGTCCTGATCTGTACATAATCAGAAGTCGCTTTCTCTTTAAGCTTTGTATGCCTGCAACACAGATTTAGCCTTAGGTACCCACTGGAATTTGGGTCCTGCTGTGTTAGCACAAGTTTTTGGTAACCATTTCAAATTGGTTCCTCTTTTCTTTTGAAATGCATGAGAAGAATTAATATGAGATGTATGCACATGGTAATTTCCAAACCAATCACCAGAATCTTGACAAGTAATAGAAACATGTTTATTATAGATAGAGGACTTTCCAGCAAATAAAGATAACTGAAATAATTGCTTCATTGTATATTGTTTACGAGAAACAACAAGTTTTGGATGCAAAACAGCAATATCAGCAATCACAACATCTTTAGTAAGCGAAGTCTTATTACAATTAACACTACTAAACGATAAAATGGCCTTGTCAAGCTTCCTTTTTGGTTGCCATTGAGAATTGGCTTCAGGCCTTGGCTTGCTCATATCTGAAACATGTAAAACTAGTGAGTTAGACCTTTGAGCAACAACTGAGTGCTTCTTCTCAGAATTACCAGTAGTGGTCGGTTTCTGTGAATGCTGAGATATTTTCTTACCTTTAGCATTGTTAGCTTTCACAGAGACTGAGTAATCAACTTTCGTTGATTTTGCACTGTTCACAGACATACTGGTTTTTCTTGAAGTTTTCTTAACAAAAGATGCATGGTTAGGAAGTTTCACATTAAAATCAACTTGTTCAAAACAACCATCTAAACCACCGTCAGAATTAAGAAAATTAAACTCTTCGTTTGATGAACCAAACATGTCATCAGAAGTAGAAGCCTTTGAAATAACAACATTTTTCATAACAGTTGAAAAAACCTTTTGTTGAATCTCAATCATAAGTCTTTCATCTGATAAAGAGTTCTCGAGTTCAGAAATTTTACTTTCTAACACGAGAGAAGGGACATAAATTTTACCTATGACAGGCTTCGCCTCCATCTCTTTTTCAGAATAACTTTGAAAGTAGTCAGTTGAAAGAGATTTCTTTTCATCATTGGGATAGTCATAACTATTATTCAACTTCGCATAATAAAATGGAGCGTGAACTTTAGTTGACTTCATCCGTTTTTCAAATTCATTAGCTTCATCCTCTTCTGATAGTTTAGTATTAAAAACTTTAAGTGAGGAGATTCGGTGAGAAACTAGCATAGAGGTATAGTCATAGAGTGCAGGCACTTCTCTTATACCCTTTTGAAGACGTTGAGGTTTCACATAACCGATTCCCCAATTTTCTTTGTTCTTTTTCGGTTTGTTAAGATGAATGGTTTGCTCACTTTGACCTAATGAGTATAGCTTCTTTTCCAAAGCGTCTAATTTAGCAATTAAGGTCTTGTTTTCTTTAGTACATAAAGAATGCATATCAGTAAGCTTATAAAAATCAATCTCACTTTTTGTCAATTTAGACTTGAGCTCAGTATTCTCTTTTAGAATTATAGTATGTTCTTTTGCGTTGGTGTCACCGTTTGTATGTAAAACCTCAACTAATACTTTCTTCTCAGCAATTTCATCGCTAAGTTTCTGTATCAATTGGTTTTTGTTAATTATAACACCATTTTCTCGCTTAAGATTAGATTCTAACTCTTCTTGTTTTAAAACCATAGCATGCATTTTATTCATTAAATCTTTATACGATAAAACACATACCTCCTCTTCTTCATTTTCTGAATCAGCTTCAGCATCTGATTCGATTTTGCCCATCAAGCACATATTGACGGCTTCATCCTTTTCTTCATCTTCTTCTTCTTCATCTGAGTGATCCAGCCAGTATTCATCTTCAGCCATCAGTGCCTTGCCTGCCTCCTGTTGCTTTGCAAGAAGCATCTTGTTCTTGTAGTAATCGGAGTTTCTGACTTTTGATCTACGGCAATCCTTGGCAAAGTGACCTGTTTTGCCACAGTTGTAGCACATCGGTGGTCCTGGCTGACTTGATCCTTCAGCTTTAAATTTCCTATCTTCAGGATTCCTCTCCACTAACCTTTTTCCTTCAGTCTGATATCTTCTCTCTTCAGGTTTCTTCTCCTCTGTTCTCTTTCCCTCAAATCTCTTCCCTTCATACTTATTTTTTTCATATCTGCTTCCTTCAATTCTTTCCTTGTGAGCATAGTTGTTTGGTCCAGAAGAGTACCTCTGACTATTAGACGTTGGATTCCTGTAGAACTTTTTCTGAAATGCATTTGTCAGAAACTGCATTGCTTGCTGCATTTGTTCATTTTCATCCGAGTCAGAGACGGTCTCAGCTTCAGCTTCTTCTGATTCACGCACAATCGTCTTGTTCTTTTTCTTCTTTACAACAAGAGCGACTGTGTCTTCAACTGTCTTTCCTTTTCTCTTTTCTGCTAGAATTTCATCCACCTCATCTTGATTTTGTCGGAGGGTTTCATACACCTCGTGAAGTGGAATCTCATTCAGGTCTTTTATCTGCCTCATCTGCCTGGCAAAACTTTTCGATTCTGGTTGTAGAATACTCAGGAATTTGATATTCAGCTCGATTTGAGATTTGTTGACCTTATTCTTGCTTAATTCGTTTAGCAAAGTCACAAACCTATCATATGTTCCCTCTAGAGTTTCTCCAGTTCTGCCTTTGAATTCTTCAAAACTGTGCAGGCAGTTAGAGATTTTCAGTTGGTTCCCAATCTTTGAACCCAACATCATTTTCTCTAGTTGATCCCACATTTGTTTTCCGGAGGCCTTGTAGCTGTCAATCTTTACATAGATTTCATTCGTAATCCCTTGTAGAATGTATGACTTGGCTAACATGTCGCCTTTTGCTCTTAGCTTATCATCACCTGTTAGATCTCCATAAGAAAGTGCATGTCGTACTTCTTGAGTACCTGCTGCTGGTTCCCTATATTTTGTTTCCATTATGCCTTCTTCTAAGGATTGTTTGATGAAATCACCCAATTCCTGTCTTTCGATGAAGTTCAGGAACCGATCCTTCCACTGTTCGTATTCTCCTCTAAAGAGAACTGGTGGCTTGGTATCAGTTCCGATTGCAAGAGCTTCTCTGGATGTCATTTTGAATAAAATTCGAAGTCCGGAAAAACTTTGCGATTTGAGAAGGTTTGTGCGAGAGGTTGATTGCGCAAAGTGAAATTCGACCGATAAGACGTAAGAACCGGTAAAATTTTCGACAGGTAAAACTGATTGACCGGTAAAAGGATTGAATTTATGCTTGACCGGTACAAAGTTTATCTCGATCGATATATAATGAAATTCAACCGGGAGATACCAAGTGAGAGTAATGACCGGAGGTGTTTATGATCGACCAGTATTGAGAAAAATATTCGACTGATAGTATGCAAGGAGTTCGACCGGAATATTGTAAAGGAAATGGGTTCGACCGGTATAATAAAAATGGAGGAATTGATTGTGAGTGGACCGAAAGTTTAATTAGAGTGTGAGAAATTGTTTTGCATGATATCAAGAAATTGTTTTGCATGAAAAATGAATGGACCGTGAAAAATGATGCTTTGCAAATTAATTTGCAAATGGAGGTGATTTAGTGTGAGAGTGAGTTGTGTGAGTGGACACGTGATCATGCAATTAAGTAAATAGAGTGAAGTGTAGTGTAGTGGAATATTTGTGTGTGAGAGACCACGTGAGAGATTATAAACCAATTAGTGGACCGAGAGAAGTGGAAGACCGGAAGTATGTTTTCAAGTTCGACCGGTGTTTGTGGTGTTTGACCGGATCAAGATGTTTGACCGGAAGAGAGAGAGGTAAGACCGGGGAAGTGTAGTGGAAAAGTGGGGTTCGACCGGAATTGAGGTTTACTTTGACCGGGGAAGTGAGGAAGACCGGGGCTTGGTTTGTGAGATTCGACCGATAAAAAGTGATCTTCGACCGGTATTTGCAAGAGTCCGGTTGAATGCTTAAGACCGATAGAATGTAAAAACTAAGGTTCGACCGGTACGCTTAAGACCGATACATCGTCTTCTCCGATTAAATCAACTGTAACTCTAAAATTAACCCAGCTAGAGGTCGTTTTACCACACCAAATTTTGACAGTATCTTCTCCTTATCAATAACAACAATGCACAACACTTTGATTTCGAAAATAACCGCAAAATCAAGTTTTTGACGTTTGATCAGTGTTCTTCAATAAATGAAGAACACAGAGAGTTGAAAATTTTGATTTTGATCTGGATCAGCTCTGATACCAATTGTGAGTCCGTGATCGTTACCAGATAATCAAAACAACAAACAATAGATGATAAACCAACCTGATTCGATAACAAACGATGATTACACGGTTGAGTTCTTTGATTTCTCTCTGTTTGTTTCTCTCTTTTACACCTTGATACTATGTGTTGTGTGTGTTAATTGTGTTGATCGATTGTAAAAGAGAGATAGATAATATCTGATAAAGATATTATCAAAACTAATATAAACTAATATTATAACTAAAAACATAATATCTAAATAATAAATATCTAGATATTAAAAACAACTTTGACTTTATTACAGAATAGACCCTAGACTATGGTTGAGAGTAACTTTCAGCATTAACTTCAGATTGCGATCTTCGTATTGGATGATCTTGAATCCAATGAGACTGTGTCCTAACAGAATGACTCATATAAGCTGCTCATCAGTACTATATTTAACCTTTGCCATCATCTGGTAAGAGTTGTAAGATTCGAGGGTAAAATATGTGCATTGTGACTTCAATTTCCAGCACCCAAAATGCCCCTTACCCAATGGTTAAACTAAGGTATTTGACAAAGGGCTACCTGATACTCATTTGCAATCCGACACAAGTGCTTTAATCCCTCCTTAACAAAAACCACAAACCCTACAACCACAAAACATCCAGATTAAAAAAAACTAAAAAAATAATGAGGCGGTGGATATTTCAAATATATCAAAAGGGGATTCAACGACTCTTAATGAACTTGATTAGGCCTTGATGGGTTGTGTTGGACTTACCAGTTGTTAATGAACTGCATTGAGCCTTAATCAGTTGTCATGGGTGGCAACAAACTGTATTGGGCTCTGATGGGTTGTAATGGACTTACTAGCTGTTAATGAACTGCATAATATCAAAACAATGTCTTTTGCATTTGTTCAACATCCGACTATAGCCTACTAAAGACTATGTGGTATGTATTGGGCTCGATAAGACCACTAAGGCCCACTATAGCCTACTAAAGACCAATATAGTACACTAAAACCTTTAATGACTTATTATAGCGTAATAACACCAATGGTGACATAATATGTGTTTGTATGTAGATATGTACTGCATATATGCATGTGATGTGTATTGGGATCAATAAGGCCACTAAGGCCCACTATAGCCTACTAAGAACCATTAAAGCCTAGTAAGAACCAATATAGACCAACAAAACCTTTCATGACTTATTAAGGCCCAATAACACCAATGGTGACTTAATATGTGTTTGTATGCAGATATGTACTACATATATGCATGTGATGTGTGTTGGGATCAATAAGGCCAGTAAGGCTCACTATAGCCTACTAAGAACCATTAAAGCCTAGTAAGAACCAATACAGACCAACAAAACCTTTAATGACTTATTAAGGCCCAATAACACCAATGGTGACTTAATATGTGTTTGTATGCAGATATGTACTGCATATATGCATGTGATGTGTACTTGGATCAATAAGGCCACTAAGGCCCACTATAGCCTACTAAGAACCATTAAAGCCTAGTAAGAACCAATATAGACCAACAAAACCTTTCATGACTTATTAAGGCCCAATAACAACAATGGTGACTTAATATGTGTTTGTATGTAGATATGTACTGCATATATGCATGTGATGTGTATTGGGATCAATAAGGCCACTAAGGCCCACTATAGCCAACTAAGAACCATCAAAGCTTAGTAAGAACCAATATATACCAACAAAACCTTTCATGACTTATTGAGGCCCAATAACACTAATGGTGACTTAATACGTATTTGTCTGCAAATATGTACTACATATATGTATGTGATGTGTATTGGGATCAAATGGATCCTTTAAAGCCTAATCGATCCATGTGGATCCATTAAAAGCCCAACCGATCCGTTAAAGCCCAAATGAATCCAGTAAAACCGAAATGGAACCATTAAAGCCCAAGTGGATCCATTAAAGCCTAAATGGATCCATTAAAGCCCAACCGATACATTAAAGCCCAACCGATACATTAAAGCCCAATCGATCCGTTAAAGCCCAAGTGGATGCATTGAAATCCAACCGATCCATTAAAGTCCAACTGGATCTATTAAATCCTAATTGGGTCCATTAAAGCCTAAGTGTATCCATTAAAGCTTAAATGGATCCATTAAATCCCAACTGATACATTAAAACCCAAGTTGATGTTGAATATTTTTGAAGACTTGAAGGTTAGATTTGTACGATTTTATTCGGCGTGGTCTCGTAGACAGATCTGAACTATGACTAAGATAGAAGGACTTGAGAATTGATAGAACAGACGAGCCGCTAAAAGATTCAAATCATAAAAAAAAAAGTAAAAACGTACAAGTTTTAGTTGGGTTGGTCGGGTTACTTTGGGCCCAACTCGTTTCCAACCCAATAGATGCTGTTTGATTAAAAAAATATTATACAAGTTATTACATTTTCAACTACCTATATTTATTTATATTTTTGACCTTAGGCAACATAGAAACAAGAAAATATGTTGCCTAAGATAACTTTCATTGATTAAAAAAAAACATTATACAAGTTATTAAATTTTCGACTACCTATATTTAGTTATATTTTTGACCTTAGGCAACATAGAAACAAAAAAATATGTTGCATAAGATAACTTTCATTGATTTAAAAAAAAACATTATACAAGTTATTATATTTTCAACTACCTATATTTATGTATATTTTTGACCTTAGACAACATAGAAACAAGAAAATATGTTGCCTAAAATAACTTTCATTGATTTAAAAAAAATATTATACAAGTTTTTACATTTTCAACTACCTATATTTATTTATATTTTTGACCTTAGACAACATATAAACAAGACAATATGTTGCCTATTATAACTTTCATTTATTAAAAAAAAACATTATAAAACTAAGGCAACATAAGGGAAAATGTTGCTTAAGATAGTTGAGGCAACATATAATTATTCATATGTTGCATAAGGTCTGACTTAGGCAATATAGAACTACATGTTGCCTAAGAGGAAACTTAGGCAACATATATTAGCCTTTGTTGCCTAAGCTTATCTTAAGCAACATAGACAATTAGCATATGTTGTCTAAGACAACATTTGGTGTAGTGATAGGACACTTCTAAAAAATGTCTAATAAAATAGCTAATATGCCACTTTATTAAGTGTTATAAAAAAAACTTGTTAAAACGCCTAAAAGCGTCCTATAAACATATTGTAGCACTTTTAGATAGGACACTTTATAATTGGTTCTATAAACTTAAGTCATATAAAATATACTATTTGCACGCTTAAACATTTTAAGCGTCAGTGTAACACCTCAAATTTGGTAAGAGCAACTAATTAAAAATTTCGACATTACATCAAGTAAAAGGTAACTCTCCAAAATAAAACTTTCTATTTAACTTCAACAAATATAAACTCCAGTCTTATACAAGGACTAGACCAAAGTCAGTGTTACTTAATCCCAACTATAAGCTGCTCTTCCCGAAAACAAGTGTGGAAGACTTCACTAAGATATCCACCTCTTGAGCACATGACTAGCACTCCTCTGAGCACAGTGTCACTAAAGCTATTCCCAACCGGAACCTGCTGAACATGCCGACAAATAAAAATGTTAGACTAATGCCTAGTGAGTTCAAGAGTTTTCCACATGAATAAAGATATCTTTGAAAAGAGGTAATGCAGTTTAAATCATAACCTTTCAAAATGACATGCTTTGAATATGAAAACGACTCGTTTTCCAATAATATGCATTTTGGGCAAAAAAAAACACCAATATGAACATTTTCAAATCCGAACTACTTCGGGGACAAAGTCCCAACATATAACGTTCTTTCGTAAATTAAATTCAACCCAAAACTCACTCAAAAGGAGAATAAAGAGTGGACTCCCAATTTATGAAACACGGATAAACTCTATACCCCGAAACACCCAAACCACGGGTGGGGCGTAATACTCAACCTATAAACCATGGATAAGATCCATTTATACAAAACGTCACCGAAACTTGGATAATAAAACTCAATACCCAAAAACAACACCTTTCGGTGACGGGGGATACCCGAATTCCATCGAAAGTGGCGGGCACACAAAGTTAAACCACTTATCAATGTTATAAGCATAACTTCAAGGATGGACAACCGTTGACATCAACCCTATCATGGATCTTTAGTCAACGAATGCGTCAACCCTATTCATGGATCTATAGCCCAAGCATCACCAAGTTCAACCCTATTCATGGATCTTTACCTTGGGACCTCACCATCATTGACATGCTTGTTCATTTGGAAACTTACATCGTATCACCAATGCCTATTTCCAAATTACAACTCGGGGACCTTACCCCGCATTTACATGATAAATCGACCGCTATGCCTATGGATCCAATGCATTACAGTCTAAAACGTTACATGACTCAAACGAATGAACTAACGCATTCAACACATGTAACTCTCAAATAAGATGCAACTAAGAACACCATACGTCCAAGGCTCCTTAACGAGCTACCAAAATTGAACAAATGTTCCAAAGACTCAACCGAGTACAAATCAAGCCCCAAGAGGCTTATTAGACGCTTGGCTAAAACATGAGAACCAATATGGTTACATAAACCAATTTACATCTTTCCCCAAAATCTTTGTTTATCAAATCACCATTGGTCTTCGGCCCAAAACCCAAAGAGATTATTATTTCTAAAATGTTCCCCGGGTCGGGAATGACCCAACCCAAACGACCCACACACTCTTACTTTCAAAACGTCTCATTTCATGAATGATGCATATAACCCGACCAACACTAAGAATGCATTTGTGACCAAATGTCCATTTATGCAATAAATCATTTAAACACTTTCGTTTATGACCTATTTATCAAAATGCCCAAAAATCCCAAATGTGGGTGTTTTATAAAGTTTAATAGGCTAAACACTTCAAATAATCAAAAGTTACCAAATAACTCAACAGTTGATAATTTCATGTAAAACACATAAATGCTTTAAAAATAGACATTTTGGCATGTACAACGTTTTCACAAATCAACTTGAACTCACCTTGCTAGATTTAGGCTAAATCTAGGTTTTACCCCCAAAACTTGAATCTCCTTTGGTGAAGGCTTGAATCTTCAAGAAATCTCCCTAGACCATAGATCCAACACATCTACAAGGTCACCTTTACTACACAAGTCATCAAAATCACACCCAAGTTGAAGGATGAAAGGGAAAAGGATGAAATCATCAAACCCTAGCTTAACATTGAGAGAGATGAGGAGCTTACCACAACAAAATACTATTGTATTCTCCAATAGACTTCAAATATCTTGATATATCCTTGAAGAGCTCTCAAAACCGAAACAATGGCAACTTAAATCACCAAAAACGGAGTTGTGATGCAAAAGTTATGAAGAAATGAAGTTCTAGGGCTGAAAATCGGGTTTTATGCTCGAACAGGGCATTTCACGACTTACCACACGGCCATAAGTTGCAGCATAAGTCGTCCGCTTCCCCCTAAGTCGCGCTGGTGGCTCTAAGTCGTGGCACAAGTCGCGTAGTGCACTGTTCACCCGGTTTTCTTCTCGTTCACTGTTTTGGCCGTAACTTATTCGTTATAGCTCCGATTTTGCTCTGGAAAGAACCGTTGGTCTCGTAATTGAATCCTTCATCCACCAAGACTATAAAATCTAGGATTCAAGTCCAAAATCCTATATCTTATTTTTCCTTTAAAATTACAGATTTATGTATTAACTTGAAACGATACTTTTCAAAATTCGGGGTGTTACAGTCAGATAAACCCATTTTATTATAATGTATTGTTTCCAAATTTTGATGTTTTTCTTTTATCATAGAATAAATGTCTTATGTGTTGATCTTCAAATTGATATATTTACTCTTTGGAAATAACATTCTTTCCTTGAATTTGGTATTTGGCTAGGTGATGGGTTTTCTTAACACCTCAAAACCAAAGAAGTAATTGACACAATAAGTTTTAAATAAACTTAAAATCATTATCGAATGTATTTAGTATCCTATAACTTCAAATGTGTTAGGTGCTCGAAAATTCTTATTGTTAGATCAAAGATTTATTGGATTCAAGATCATCAATATTGAAGACGGAAATCTGAAGTCAAAGCTGGAAAAGTCAACTCTCATTAAATAGTCTAGGTTATTTTGTAATAAATGTCAAAGAATGTTTTTCCTTGTATTTTGGGCCTTTATGGCTTTTTCCTAAAATAGGTGCGTGGGCCTATTAGGCTCTAGGGTTAGGTAAGCAAGGGTGTGCTCATTTAGTATTATTCAGCCGCCAAAGTTAGAGAGAGAGCTTAGAGAGAGAAAATATCCTTTCAAGAGAAAAACCTTGTAACCATTTGGATTGAATATCAAAAATAGGTTTCTTGATTGTGATTACATTGTTTATGTGATAAGAAACTGAATCTACAGGGACAAATCACTTATACTCTCTGTCAATATGAAATGAGTCACGTACTTGCACAAACTCCAAAACTTTAATTTCTTATTTTCTTTTTTAAATATATAGTATTTGTACGGACAATACTCACGCACACTAGCTACTCACCTTTGGTATGTCGACCCTTGACCTACTGGTAGGTTAGACTTTACCATTTATCCCATCACTCTAATGTTTTTTGTGAGGGCTACCGCACCAAGAATCAATATCCTAGGAGATGCGAGTCTAGCTAACTCCCTACACCTCGAAGGTCGGGCTACTGCTCTGATGTAATTTCTAACGCTCCAAAACAAAGCAAAAAGCTATCTCATGCAAATTTAAAATTATGGTTGAAGTTATTAGTGACTCATAATTTAGAGTTTATATGGAGACTGACTAGAGTACTCATAAATCTCACTAATTATTGATATGAGATGTTTATCACGGTTTTAATTAATCATTTTGTACAAATGGTCTCCTATATTTGTCTCTTGCAACTTGCAAGTCAAATCGAACTTGTAGGCTAATTTTTTGGTGTTTTCAAATGATGTATGAGTAATCTTGCACTATTGAACATAATAGAATGCCTTTTTCTTAATTGGGAATACAATAGTCAATGCTCAAACGCAAAGTAAAGACCAAACTTTCATATTTTCATGTGTTTTATCGGGACTTATATTCAACGGCGACTTATGGGTGTTCAAAAAAACCATCAGACCACTCAAACCGGTCAAACCAAGTCAAACCGGACCGTTTTTGGCGGTTTAAGCAGTCTGGCGGTCCGATCTGGTCTGAAAAATAGCTAAACCGCTCGGTCTGGTCTGATTTGCGATTTGAACATTTTTTTGTGCGGTTTGCATCGAACCGACCGCAAAAGTTATATTTAGTTTTCATGTTGTATGCTTACTATTATGTCCCAATTAAAAAAAAAGTTCATCCAAGACATTAAGCTCTTAGGTGCTGTTTGGTTCGTTTTCTGTTAAAACCTGTATGGATATAGTCGTCTGTATGGATATAGTTGTCTATGTATTAACAGATAAGTTGTTGTTCAGTTTTTGTGCTGAATAAACATTCTGAATGTCAGAAATGACCATTTTACCCTTTCATTTTACATTAAACATTTGTTGAAGAAATTTTACAAAACAACAAAATTTACAGCAAAATGTAGATTAAACAATAACAAACAAATAGTAAAACAATTCTTTTACAACAAATTTATATAGATCAATCTTATTAACCACAAATAAAAAACCCTCAAAGAAAAAACTAATGATACAAAAGGCAAAGTTGTTGGATAAAAAAAATCAAAGAAAAAAGACCGCCATTGATGTTGTAGCGTGAATAAAAAAAAACACAGGTCTCTTAGATGGTATTTTGGAGACTGCCATTGATGATGGCAGGAAGAAGGAGGAGCTGCAAAAAACACATGTCCACAAAACGCATCTGGAACACCGTCTGGAACACCGGTAAACAAAACCCATTTGTAAAATACAAAGTGGGCAACGGTTGGAACCCATCTGGAACACCATCTCGATCCCATCTCGAACCCCATCTAAAACACAAAGAAGTTTATTTTCTTCGGCAACAAAACCCATCTGGAACACCGGCGATGAAGTGGGCGACGGTTGGAACACCGGTGACGACGATGGCTTGAACACCGGCGACGACGAGGGTTGGATGCTAGACCGATGATGGTGAAGGAAGTAGAAGTGAAGGAGGTCTCAGGTCTGTTGAGGGAGATGAGGCGTGTGAGCTGTACAAACATTAGGGTAAATGATAATAAAGATAATAGAGGGTGGAGGGTAAAAAAGGAATAAAAAGGTAAATAAATGGTTGAATACAAAGGACTTTATTTTTCTAGCTGACCGATTCAGTCATCGGCTGACCGAATAAGCCGGTTCCGAACATGTAGATATGGCTGTGCGAATCAACCATATCTACTATACAGGCCATTAAGTCACAAACGAACAGGCCCTTAGTTTTCACTTTCAATTGTTCGTGTTCCATACGTCGACAAAATTCTAAAATCCGTCAAAAATATTTTTGGATTAATCAAAATCTAAAATTTCAAATCGTCTTTCGACTTACTAATTAAATCTTTGTCCAAAATTCCAACAATTGTTGGTGGACTTGCTTAAATTTTTTTCAACTTGCTCAATGTTTTTTTTAATTTTGAAGATAGATTTTTCTTCTATAATTCGGTATTTTTTAATAATGTAACATCGGTGGAAATTTTAAATTGGAGATAAATTTTATGTTTATTTTAGTTTAAAGCCCATAATAAGTTCAAACCGCCTAAACCGATCAGACCATACCGCTTTTTTGTGGTCCGATGTGACCGGTTTGGTCACTTGCTGCCAAACCGCTCGATTTGAAAATTTTCTAAACCGTGATTACGGTTTGGTTTGTGGTTTGTGGGGTTAAACCGGCCAAACCGGACCGCAAACACCCCTAAACGACGTTTGTATTTGAATGAATATATGTAACAATATATGATAACTATTAAAAATTTAAAATGATATAGTTTATTGAATACTTAACAGTTATAAAATCTAATAAAATTAAAATAGAATTGCCAAAAAGACACTCAATAAATAGGTTGACAATAATCAGTTTACACTAATTTTAAGAAATAAACTATACTACGTTTTATGTTATTTTTGGAAAAATCTAAATTAATTATGCTCACTAAAAATAAATAAAAATGATTAACATATATAAATCATGTATTATAGTTTTTAATTAGTACATATTGTAGAAGTGAATTAATTTTGTAACAATTTCATGATATTTTTTGTAACACCCCGACTTTTGACCGAGGAAAAGAGCAGAGCGGACAATGTCCCACTCGGGTGGTCGCACGAGTGAAGCCGCACCAAGAGCCGCACGGAGCTCTGTTCCCTTGCGACTCCAATGGCCGACGCGCCTCTCTGCGTGGGTTCAACCGCGCCACTAGCCGTGCGCGACCTCTGACGATTAAAAAGGGGAAATCAGTCTCTTTCTCATTTATTTCCTCCATCTACTTTCTCTCGAAGTTCTCTCCTCACTAAATACTCCTCAAGATCATATTTAAGGGTCTCCAAGTCATCTTCTCCACATTTATTGCAAGAATCAAACTTCTTCAATCAAAGATTCCAACCAAGGATTTCAAGTCTCAAGATTATCTACCTTCTCCATCCTCATTTCTAGGGTTTTGCAAGTTTCTAGGGTTTTTCTATAAAGCCTAGATTGTGAGTTTCTCTTAACTATTTTTAAATGAGATACACCTCTTAACATGTTTTTTGTCATTATTCTATGTTTCCTTACATATGTTAATCACCTGATAAGTTTGAATCATAATTCTATATTTGGTAAATAATGGGGTTTTTGGTCAATAATCATTATGTGGGTTTTGGTGAGTATATTTTGTTGGTAATAGTTGAGATATGTACATATGATGATATATGGTTGATGTATGTTGTTTGTAAATGTACATGAGTTAGGGTTTTGACCCAAAATGGGATTAGAACCATTGGGATCTTATACATGTGTTTTACGTAATGTGAAATATGTATGATGATGGATCGTATATTGGATGAACCACGAGTAAGCACTAGAAGGATGTAGTCTTGGGGTGCCACCTTTTCGGTATGTGCCTAGATCTCCACCATTTGGAGTAATGCCTTGGAGGTAGTCTTCAAATGTGTCGGGCCTTCGGGATGTTGTTCATGAGAGTGAACATCAAGGTACATCGACTCTTGAGGTGAAACTCGTTGGTGGTTTGGCACTCCCCCATTGATTCCTTTATGGTTCCTGTTGTTTATAAATTCTTAAATGTTTATACCATGCTATTTGTTAAGTCTGATTTTATAGTAATCATTGTATTTATAGGTTTGGTCTTATACTGTGTTTAGAGTCTCATACTGTGTTGTATAAGCCAAGGGTATTTAAGTCCCTTTGGGCTTTGGTCTTTGTAAGGATTCACGTTCATCTAATAGGATTTACTCTTTGCGCTTCATATTGTCTCTCTCTCTACTTTCTCTCACTAGAATTAGAGGATTCTTGGATTATCAATTGGTATCAGAGCCAATATAAATCTGAGAGAATTGAGAGATTTGTTTTTCGTACATAAATTTGTGCATTAATCTGAAAATTTGATCGATTTTCTTGAATTTTTTCAAGAAAATCTCGTTTTTGGATTTTTCATCAAATTCGGACGTGTTTTTGATCAAATTTCGTTGTAAATTGGTTTGTTTGATCCGTTTTTAGTTTTAAAAATCTTTTGATTCACATCGATTTGCAAGAAAATCAAGTTTTAACTGTCAATTTTGAAGATTTTCGAATTCTGGAAAACTGTTTTTCACGTACTGTTCTTATCTCGAATTTTCGATTTTATGGTTTTTAATCGAATTTGTATATTACAAAGTGTTAAAAAGGTGTTTTCGAACATATTTGTGCAAGAAATTGTCATCAAAGTCTGTATTAAAATCGATTTATGGAAGTTTTTTGAGTTTTGACTTCGCTTTGCGCCAGACCTCATCTTTGCGCGAGTTCTTCGAGGTTTGCGCGAGTTCATCAAGCTTTGCGCCAAAGGTTCTTATTCAGATTTTTGTCACAAGCTTTTTGCGACAAAGGGTGTTTTGAGTAATTAGTTCTTCACGCAAAGTTGATATTTGCGTTTCCTTTGTATCACGCAAGTTTCTTCGCGTCTTCAATTCTTCACGCAAAGCTAAGTTTGTGCCAACTAAGTCTCATGCAAACAGTAGTTTTCGCCAACTTTATCTCACGCAAAGTCAAGTTTGCGTTTGATTGTGATCAAGTAAAGTTCAGTTTGCGTCACCTCTAATTCACGCAAAGTCAGATTCTCGCCAGCCTCACCTCACGCGAATCTCAGTTTGCGCTAATCACTGCTCACGCAAATCTTCGTTTGCGCCTTCTGCTTCTCACGCAAACCTTCAATTTGCGCCAGCTCTTTACTGTTTCAAGACTTAGCATTTTTTTTAAGATTGTCATCTATGGATTCTACAAAGTTTGCCTTTCAAGCTCAGTTCTACAAGAATGATCTTATGATGCAATTGGGTACAGAAAATCGTCCTCCAGTTCTGATTGACGAAAACGAATTCACTCAATGGGAAGATCGGTTCCTGAACTTCATCGAGCGTCAAGCTAATGGAGATAACATGATGAAGTCTCTAACTGAAGGACCTTTCGTAAAGCCTAATAAAGAGACTCCTGTAACAACTAAAGAGGCTTCATGAATGAAAGTTGATCGAGAATTAAAAGCTAATCTGATGCTAGCTTTACCAAACTCTGTCTATAACCGGGTTGATCATTGCAAGGATTATCCAAATCTGTTGTGGGCACAATTGGAAAAGATTATGCTTGGTTCATCGGTCGCAACTCAACTCCGCCATACACGTTATATGAACAATTTTGAGGAGTTTAAAGCCAAAGAATCTAAGTCTCTAAAGAGTGTCTTCGACATATTTTGCACAGTACTGAATGATCTGCACAAGATAAATGTGAACAAGACAGAGCTTGAGATAAATCTAAAATTTCTTAACGCTCTTCAGTCAGAATGGAACAAATCTTGTCACAGATTGAGAAACGATGTTCGAGTTTCTTCAATGCAAATCCAAGAGATGTACGAGATCTTGATGACTGATGAGAGTATTGTGCTTGAGAAGAAGGCCAAACTGGATAAGAAGAACAAGAAATCAGTGGACCCGGTTGCTCTCCTCACGAAACAACTGGCAGAACAAGCATTGTCTGATAATGCTTACAACGGGTCCACTGATGATGATGGTGAGGCACTTCAGAAAGCAATGATCCTTCTCTCACAACATTATCAGAAGAAGTTCCAACCTAGGTCAGGTTCAAACAATCTTCGTTTCATTTCTGGTTCTAAGACTGTTCAAGTGCCCGAGCCAAAGACAGCTGCTGCCTGTTACAACTGTGGTAAGTCGGGTCACATCTCAAAGGAGTGTAGAGTGAAGAAGGTTCAGGATTCGGCATATTATAGAAAGAAAATGGAACTTGCCAAGAAAAGAGAGAACGGAACAGCTTTGCTCGTAGAAGAGGAGTACTGGCTTGATCACTCTGATGATGAAGCTGATAATGTTGAGACCGCTCACATGTGTTTCATCGGAGATGATCAGTCAAATGATGATGATTCTGATACTGATGAAGATGAGGTAATCTCTGAGTTTGATTACAATTTTATTTCTTCACAGTTGAATATTATGATTTCTGCTTTACATGATCTTCGTTCTCAGCTCTTATCTGAAAAGAACTTAAATACAGAAAAGTCAGATTTGATTGACAAATTGAAAATTTCTTTGAAAGATGAAAAATCTATTTTGGAAAATACAAAAGACATCTTTCAAACGAAATTAGATGATTTGGAAAAATCAAATAAGTCTTATCTTAAGTCTTTGACTGAAATGACCTCTTTAAAAGACAGTTTTTCGGATAAAATAAATAAGTTAGAAGAAAAGTTATATCGAAGGAACCAATCTGAACAAACTATTTATCTGAACAAACCGAGGAGTTATGAGTCTATAAAAGAAAAATGGGGACTTGGTTTTGAAAATCCTCATTGTTTAAACAATGCGATTGAAAAATCCCCAATTTTATATAAATACGATTATCTAACTCTTGCTCAATATGCTCCTCAATTTAAAATTGGTTGGATGAATGAAAAGCAAGTGTTAGAAATCGAAAATGAGAAAAGAACGAATAACAAGAAAAAGGAAATTTCTTTTGTTTATACGTATGAAAATGCAAAATATTTTCCTGACAAATCAAAGAGAGGCAGAAAAGGTTTAAATGATATATCTCCTGTCAAGTCTTCGGTGTCTGATGATTTTGTTGATATTTTTGTCAATAAATCTGATAAGGAAAATGTCTCTCCAATCTTTTATGATTCTAAGAGATATACTCCTCCTTTAGTTTTAGAAGGCAAAATCATTAACCTTGAAGATAAAATGGAAGATCAAAATATTCAAAAAGAAATTGAATCTAATATCTTTCTTTCTTTCATGACTTCAAGTCTTGAAGAAAATTTATTTTCTCAAAAACAAGATTCATTTTCTATTTCTGGCCTTTCTTCTTCTTTTAATGAAAATAAAAAGGAAGTTTCTAATTCTAAAATCTTTTCTCAAAATTTTTCTGACTCTGAGGTAAGTTCAGATTTATTGTCTGATCAGATTGGTTTCTTAGGTAAAATTATTTCTTCTGATTCCAATCTTAAAATGAAAATTCTTGATGAATATTTTACGCTAAATGATGATTTTTATAAACCTAAGCGTAAAAGAAGAAGGTCAAAGAAGTCAAAGAAACAAGAGTCAGTCATTTCTGATAATTCTAATTCTTGTACTTCAATGATTTCAGATAGGACTTTGAGCAATCATTCCAAGCAGATATGGAGAGTTAAGCGGACATCAGATGATTCTCAGACTGATGAGGATAGATATGTAGACAAACAATATAAAAGTGATTCATTTGCTGTTTGTAATAAAGTTTCAAAATACTCTATAAAGCAAATGATTCAAATTTCCAAAAATGTCTCATATTCTTCTTCTGATTCTAGTTCAGATGATTATGCTTTCTCTTCTTCTGATTCTTCTGTTCCTTCTTTTGATTATCTCTCTCATGCTTTATATGTTAAATCTAACAAGTTTATCCCGATAAGAACTGCAACTAACTTTCATGGGCCCAAATACAAGTGGGTACCAAAATCTCAGATTGATTCTAAATTGCAGGCACCTCATGTCAAGGGGGAGTAAGAGAAAGTTGGCTTCTGAGTATTTCAGCTCAGAACCCGTGCTTCAAAGACTTCGACTTCTAGACATGTCAGTCTAGGACTCGTTCTTCAATGCTTGTTAGCTTCTGACTAATGAGAAACTGTGAGTACATCTACTATATTCCGCTGCATTTATTTCTGATAATGATGTTGTTCCAGTTTTCTCATTTTTTTTAAAAGAATCTAAGCATTCTTATTCAAACCCTGATTTTGTTCAACCCAAAATTTTTTAATAGAAACACAAATTTCTTTATACTTTATGTGGAATATGGTATTATTGAATTCTATTTTGTTTCAACTGAATATAAACTTGCCGATCAAATGTTTCTATTTTTAAAACTCGGTATGTTGAATTTAAAAGTTTAAACTTTCACAAATTTTATTCTATAAAGTAAAAGTTTTACAATTTTCTTTCTTTTGAATAAAATGTGTGTCTAGGATAAATTTTCAAGTTGCTTTGTTTATATTAAAGTTTGTATATGTTCATTTTTCAAGTCTAACAAAAGTCGAAAAGTCAGCAACATGTTTGAAACTTTTGATAGTGCTTTAAAGTTGTGTGATTCGGAATATTTATAGTTTACAATGCTTAGAAAACCTAAAAAGTCGAAATTTTGGATCGTAATGAAAATATGGGATAAGCACTTAGACGTAAACCTTTGTGTTTGAGATGATTATTAAATTCTTATAAATCAGAAATCTCTAAGTTTAAAAGTTTGTACCTGTGACCTTTCTGGTTTGGGAAAGTAAGTTCTGTGGGATGCTTGTCATCTGGTCCCCTAAGGTCAATTGATCTGGGAGTGATCGAACCCAAATCCTTCAATAGAATCAGATCGAAAGTCATGTTCTACTGGTATGAATGGGTTTAGGATGTGTCGATGTAGCCTTTCTGATCTGGGGAAGTAAGTTCCAAGGGGTACTTGACACCTAGTCCCCTAAGGCCAACTGGTCTGGGAGCGGCTGACCCAAATCCTACAATAGGGTCAGATAGAAAGTTACTTTTACGGCATGTTCTTTACTTAATAAACTTGTTGATTAAAAAGATGTCAAAAGTGCACAAGCTTAAAAGATGCCAAAGAGCACACTGATGTGAAGATGCCATAGTGCACAATGCTAAAAGATGCCAATGAGCACACATCTCATGATATTTGGTGATATGTTTGAGTTGCAATAAACCTGTAATTTTGTGAAAGTCTGAATTCTTGATGGATTAGTGTGATTACATGCAAAGTTCTCTATTATATTTTTAGAATTGCATTTTCTTGAAGTTAATCGGATTTCACATGCGAGCACACTGAATAGATTGATGAAAGTTTTTGAAACTGAACATGTCTTAACTTGATATGCAATAAAACTTGTTTTTGTATCCAAATACATACATTTGATTTCATCTGATGGATTTTATTTTGATATTTTACTAAATAGAATTCTATTTGTTTATGTTTAAATTTTTATATATTTTGTTGTTTCAAAATACATATTCAGTATATTTTTCTTTCTACATTGATGTTTCAATTCTTGTGTTCTCATATTTTTTTAAATGGGTTTGTTCATTATTCAAGGGGGAGTGAATAAGGAGAAATTTCTGAAAAGATAATATCTGTTTTCGAGGGGGAGTATCTGATTTTCTATACAAATGCTAACTTGAATTGTCATATTTTAGTGCATTTGTATCGGGAGAGTCAAAGAGCTTATCAGGTAAAATTTTCTGAGTATAAGTCAGATTTGCGCCAACCGTTGGTAGCGCAAACCTCACTTTGCGCCACCTTCATCTAGCGCAAACCTCACTTTGCACCACCAACGTGTAGCGCAAACCCTTCTTTTTCTCCTTGTGTTATGATTTTGCAGATCTTAAGTTGTCTCGTCTCCAACATTTCCATGACCAAGTTGATCTAGATCATCAAGGTCATGAGGGGGAGAAGTTAAGGAGAAGTTAAAGAGACAAAGAGCTCAAACGTTTATCTGCTGATCAAGATTTGTTCAAGATTCTATTTTTCTCAGCCATACTAGTCTTTTGCTGTTCCAACTCCGATCACCACAGTTTATTCAAGTTTATTTGAAAGAGGTGAATCGTCTAGAGCACAAGATGATGAACCGATTGTTCTTTTAAGCTAATTACAAATAGGTCCAGTCTTGTCAAGACAGCAAAAGCAATTGAGCCTGAAAGATGCTGAGAAGAAAAAAAATTTAAGTCAAGAAGCTTCTTCACAAAGTCGCTTAGATGGTCCGTGCTGATTTAGAAGATTGATTTTGAAGACCACAGCGCCAATGATTACTAAGGGAGAGATTGTTAAGTCTGATTTTATAGTAATCATTGTATTTATAGGCTTTGTCTTATACTGTGTTTAGAGTCTCATACTGTGTTGTATAAGCCAAGGGTATTTAAGTCCCTTTGGGCTTTGGTCTTTGTAAGGATTCACGTTCATCTAATAGGATTTACTCTTTGCGCTTCATATTGTCTCTCTCTCTACTTTCTCTCACTAGAATTAGAGGATTCTTGGATTATCAATTGGTATCAGAGAAGTTAAGGAGAAGTTAAAGAGACAAAGAGCTCAAACGTTTATCTGCTGATCAAGATTTGTTCAAGATTCTATTTTTCTTAGCCATATTGTTCAACTCAATAGGCTCGTTTGGCCTAACACTTGATTGGTTGATGTGTATCTCAGGTTCTAGTGGCGCGACCGCGAAGAAGGTTTAGTAGACCTTAGATGTAAGCTCGGGAGCACTTTTGGGACGCCAAGTATAGAAGATACACATTTTGGAGATTCCGTTAACAACTTGATATAATCTCTTTCCTAGATAGGATTTAGATTAAAGGGTTGTTACCCCTCACTGTTTACTTATTACCAACTTGTAATTAAAACAGGCGTGTATTGTTCTCTTCTTGGGGAAAGCTCGTGCTTTGGCATTAATTGTTATACCATATTTCCTTTTCCGGAAATTTTTGTTAGTCCCAATTTTGGGGTGTTACAAGTTGGTATCAGAGCTCTAGTTTAAGTGAACTAGGTGTCGACTCTATTATACCGAGACTTAAGTTGTTTGTGCCGATAGTATCACTGTCCATACGGGTAGAGCATTCCTAGGCGGGGAGAGTATTAGGACTACGGAAATGCATTGGTTAACAAATTCTGATGATGGTAACAAGAACTCTTATGTAATGTACGTTCACGATTTCACTTGGTCGGTGCTATTATGAATTTATAAATACGTGAGCATACTTGAAATGGTTATTATGATGATTGGTCATTGTAGCAGTACGTGCCAAACCGATTATCTTTTAAAGAATTAACCGGTATGATCTTTATCGTGTGCGACAGTTCACAATGGTAAACACGAGGAGTCGAGTCGGGGCTCCCCAAGAAGCTAATGAGGCGAGTGTAACCGCCCCGGAACCCTCAAGACGAACAAACCCAACGGCAAATCAGGTTACTCCACCGATCCCCACTATGTTGGAGATATCATTGATGAGGTTCCTCGAGTGAACCTAGAGACCGAAAACCCCGTGATTCAAGAAGTGGACCCTCAATCGGTTATGATAGCTAGCATCATGAAAATGATGAACTCCGCAATGGACAAACGCGACGAAAGATTTATGAAGTTGCTAGAGGATCGAGATGCAAGCAACTGAAGACACGAGACAGTGGCAGACAATGCGGTCATTGGATCCGGTGATACGGGTAATGCAACTGGAACTGAAGAGCAAGCGATAGGGGTCGAGAAAAAGAAGGAAAGCGGTTGCTCATATAAGACTTTTCTATGTAGCAAGCCCCAAGAGTTTTCCGGGACAACTAATCTAGTGGCCTGTATGAACTGGATACAAGAAGTAGAGATGGCTTTTGAATCAAGCGAATGCAACGACTCCCAAAGAGTCAAATTCACAAGGGAATCTTTGAGTTAGTGGAACATCACCCGGACCGCGCTCACTCCGGGGGTTTTGGCCAAGTTCACTTGGCCAACCTTCAAGAAAAAGGTAATGGACACGTACTGCAACGAAAGGGCCCTTGACAAGATAAAGGAGGATTTCCAGAATCTGAAAAAAAAAAAAAAGCAGTTTGTCTATTGCCGACTATTCAAAGCAATTCTTGGAGAAGCTCAGTCTGGTTGAGCACTTGGCGGCCGATGAGAGGTCAAAGATAAAAGCTTATTTAAGAGGTTTGCCGGCAGAGATGAAAACTGGTGTGAGGAATGCCCGGGTGACTACATTACAAGAGTTTATTGAGGAAGCTCAACTGGTAGAGGATGACATTATCCAAGAAAGAGAGGAGAAGGGCCAACAAGGACAGAAGCGGAAATGGGAAGGGCAATTGGGCCCGCACGACCATCCAAACCCTTCAACGGGGGAAGGAACGTGGAGCCATGATGTGAGGTGAGGTGGTGCCTCAAGTGTAAGAGTAAGCATTTCGGGCCTTGTAATCCGAGACCTTTCTCTAACACGACCGAGTGCTTCAAATGTGGACGAAAGGACCACGTGAGTCAAGATTGCCCCTCCCGGGGGCCGGTATGTTTTGAGTGCAAGGAGTCGGGGCACATTAAGAGAGATTGTCCCAAGTTGGTGAGGGGACACCAAGGGGCTTCAAGCGGGGTTGTGCCAAAGAAAGAGATTCCAACAAAGGCACCAAGTCGGGCCTTCCAAATGACGGCGGAAGAAGTGAGAGTGACGGCGGACGTTGTTTCGGGTACTTTTCTAGTAAACTATCTACATGCCCATGTTTTGTTTGATTCCGGTGCGAACGGTTCATTTGCCTCTACCACTTTCTGCAAGAATTTCACTACTCATGCTTGTATGTTGTTCGATGCACTAGTAGTAGAAGTGGCAAATGGGGAACATATGTTAGTTCAGGAATGTTTTGATGAGTGTACCTTAGATTTAAATGGAGAATCCTTTATGGTGGACTTGTTGCCAGCGAGCATTGGGGGATTCAATGTGATCATAGGTAAGGACTGGTTAGCTAAGCATGACGCTGGCATCTTTTGCTCCAAGAAGATGATTAGAGTGCCCTTGCCGAAGGGTGGAGAAGTGATAGTCTACGGGGAGAAGAATCGGAAGGCCAATATGATTATCTCGTCACTCAAAGAGCGCAAGAGCTTGGCCAAGGGGTGTCCTTCATACTTGGCCTACGTGATCGACGCGAAACTCAAGAAGAAAAAGATAGAAGATGTAGATGTGGTACGCGACTACCCGAATGTCTTTCCGGAAGATCTACCCGGACTACCACCGGAACGCCAGGTGGAGTTCCATATCGACCACACTCCGGGTGTCGCTCCGATTTCCCATGCTCCTTATCGTCTAACCCCGACGGAGATGCAAGAAATGATGACTCAACTACAAGAATTCCTCGAGAAGGGATTCATACGACCGAGCTCGTCGCCGTGGGGAGCTCCAGTTTTGTTCGTGAAGAAGAAAGATGGTTCCATGCGAATGTGTATCGACTATCGTGAGCTCAACAAGGTCACCGTGAAGAACAAATACCCACTCCCTCGAATCGAAGACCTCTTTGATCAATTGCAAGGAGCGGGTTGTTTCTCCAAAATAGATTTGTTGTCCGGTTACCATCAAGTGCGAGTGAAGGAGAGTGACATTCCGAAGACAGCGTTTCGAACAAGGTACAGTCACTAGGAGTTTCTAGTGATGCATTTCAGGCTAACTAATGCTCTGACCGTATTTATGGATTTGATGAACTGAGTATGTCGGCATTTCTTGGACAAGTCTGTTATAGTATTCATCGATGATATTTTGATATACTCTCAAACCGAGGACGAGCATAGTCAACACCTTTGGGAAGTATTGGAGATTCTTCGGAAAGAGAAATTATTCGCAAAATTCTCAAAATGTGAATTTTGGTTTCAAGAGGTCCAATTCTTGATCCATGTGGAATCCAAGGACGGGGTGAAAGTAGATCCGGCGAAGATCGAAACAATGATGAATTCCATCTTTTCACATATAGTGTGATGCGAATTTCTGACTTAACAATTTTCACACTTCAGTGAGATGCGAGTTCTTCATCATTATGCGAGTTCTTCAGATCTTGAACTTTTTCGACTTGATTTTCACTGAATTCCACCAAATCCTTTGAATTAGCTCAAGAAACTTTGTGAATTTGTTCAATATATCATCGTGAACAACCCTTGACAATCAATTCCACCAAGAACAACAAATTCAACAAAATTGAGTAGAAATACAGTGCGTGAACTCTAAAAACTCAAGAACCAAGAAATTTGAGAAATTGACACGCAAATATTGTGAATTAGTGATTACAATGTGAATGACAATTGATCTATATCACTAGACGAGTACATTGCAATCAATTTTACATCAAAAACATCACAAATTCTCAAAATCGATCAATGGAACAGTAACGTGCGAGTTCTCGAAATGAACAGTGAACTTTCTAGATCTTGGGTTCAAATTCTTCTTAATTGTTGATTGTAGATCTTTCCAATTAATCTGAGTAGGCTCTGATACCAATTTTGATTCTAGATTCAAGCATTTAACATTCAAAGATTAAGAAATTAAGAACAATAATCTAGAGAGAGAAAGTAGTCACAAGTCTCTTAGTCATATATCTCATAAAGACAATTACAAGACTTGGAAGAATGTGTGCTTACATGACTTACAAGACAACTTCTAAGAAAAGAACAAAGACCAAATGTATTTATATGGGTCAAACAAGCCTTGACCTCATACAATACTTACAACACAAAAGTCAAACAAACCAACTACAAATTGAGTCAAACTCTATATCTAACAACAAGTATTAATCTTTAGAAACACACGTTTAGTTAAATTTGAAAGTTCATAAAGTGAAAACATTTAAAATCACACTTCTTGTAACACCCTCAATTTGGAAAGAGCAACTAATTTAAAATTTTCAAATATACCTCAAAAAATGGATCAAACTTTGTGCGACAAGACCATACTTAAGATATGATTCTAAGATTTTCCCTCAAAAGCACAAATAAAATCATACATAGAAACTAACTCAAGGTCGGGTGTTACTAAACCCAAATACAAGCTTCTCTTCTCAACACTAGTGCGGAAGACTTCATCAAGCCACTCATTCTTGCACATACTCTTAGCATTCGACACTTAACCAAAAACGCTAGAACCATTTCCCCCATCCAGAACCTGATGCATAAGCCGACAAATAAAAAGGTTAGGCTAACGCCTAGTGAGTTCAAGAGTTTACAACATGGAATAAATATATTTGTTAAAGGGAAAGAATGCAATTTAAATCGTAGACAATCGAAAGATTTACTTTAAATATCAAATGACAACATTTTCCAAAAACACCTTTAAAACAAGGGACCCAACTTGAACCTTCTTTCGTAAAACCATTTTATCCCAAACTCACCCAAAACGTGAATAGTAAGCAAACTCCCAATTTATAATAATTCGAAATAAAATTTTACTTCGCGAAACACTCCAAACGTGGGCGGGGCATAATACACAACCCATAGATCTTGAGTAAACAAACCCATATATGCAACACGTCACCGAAAAATATGGATAATAAAATAATACCCTTTAATACCCAAATAACACCTTCCGGTGACGGGGGAGACCCGATTCCATTGTACGTGGCGGAACACAAAGTTAAGCCACATAACCATGTTGTCGAACTACACCTCAGATCGTGACTGTATTGCCTGCTCTACCGGCTACATCTCCAGTCATGACTGTATTGCCTGTTCCGTCGAGCTACACCTCCAGTCAGACTTTATTTCAAGTCCCAAACACCGTATCCCCCATTGTCTGCTCTGCCGAGATACATCTCAAGGATACACGATCTTATTGCCTGTTCGGTCTCTAGCGAAGTTTCATCCTCAGGGTACTCATTCGACACCTAGTGCCTACTCCCTAACATTCAAGATAGGAGCCTCAGCTCCTTACTTGATAACTCTTGATGTCTAATCTCGTGCACAAGAATTAGACATCCAAACACAAGACCCATGGTCCCGAAGTACAACCCATAAAGGTTACTCTTCGCCAAACAACTGGGACAACAATAATGCCAACACGACATAAATTCCCAAGGTGAGAATGTCAATACTCCACACCCTTAAATATGACTGACTTACATGCCTATGGATCCAATGCATTACAGTCTAAAATACATGACTCCAATTGAATGACACACACTCAAAACATGTATTCTCCAAAATAAAGTGCAATAAATGAAACTCACACCCAAAGCTCCACTTTAAGTTATTAAAATCGGACAAAAGTCCCCAAAACCCGACAACGCCGAAAACTGAGCCTTAAGCTCAACCAATCAAACGACCATATGCTAAAATCCAGAAAATGCAATAAAATGCAACGACCACATTTATGTAAACACATGCTTCAACTACATGAATAAACTCCAACATAAATCATTTTCCAAACAAGTTTATAATCTCATTTACTCTTTCCAAAACGTCCCATGACACACATTTAAATGACAATTACTGAAGAGATTTATACCCATACAATAAATCATTTAAATACCAATATCACCGGTTTACTCAATAAAATACTTGAGTTACATCTTTTCCCAAAACCAAAGGTTCATAAGTTCATAAACGTTTGCAAGGTTAGGAATGACCAAGCGCCCATGACTCACACGGTGGTATTTTTAAAACATTTCACGATACAAAATGCACGTAATACCAAAAATCATAAAAATGCATTCTTACCCAATACTTTCCATTTAGGTAAATAAGTCATCAAATCATTTTCATTTTGATGCATTTAACAAGATACTCAAAAATCCCCAAGATGGGTGTTTTATAAGTTTACAAAGCCAAACACTTCCAAATAACCAAACTTATCAGCAGTTAACATTTTAATGTGAAACACAAACACTTTAAAATAAACATTTTGTCATGCATAACGTTTTCACAAATCAACTTGAACTCACCTCGCTAGATTTAGGCTAAATCTATATTTTACCCCCAAAACTTGAATCTCCTTTAATGAAGGCTTGAATCTCCAAGAAATATCCCTAGATCATAGATCCAACACATCTACAAGGTCACCTTCACCACACAAATCATCAAAATCACACCCAAGTTGAAGGATGAAAGGGAAAAGGATGAAACCATCAAACCCTAGCTTAACATTGAGAGAGATAAGGAACTTACTACCACAAAATACTCTTGTATCTTCCAATAGACTTCAAATATCTTCATATATCCTTGAATATCTCTCAAAAACGAAACCATGGCAACTTGAATCACCAAAAACGGAGTTAAGATGCAAAAGTTATGAAGAAATGAAGTTTGAGTGCTGAAAATCGGTTTTTATGCTCGAACAGGGCTCCGCACGGGTTACCACGCGGCCTAACCCGTGCCACAACTCGCCCGGATGACCCTAAGTCGTGCCAAAAGTCTCCTCGTGCACTGTTCGTCCTATTTTCTTCATTTTTCATGCCCGATCACTATTTTGGTCATAACTTCTTCGTTTTACCTCCGATTTTTCTCCGGAAAGAACCGTTGGACTCGTAATTGAATCCTTCATCCACCAAGACTATAAAATCTAGGATTCAAGTCCAAAATCCTATATCTTATTTTTCCCTTAAAATACCGATTTCTCTATTAACTTGAAATGATAGTTTTCAAAAATCGGGGTGTTACACTTCTAAATCCATGAAATCTGTTTAAGAATCGAGAAGTAGTTTGAACATTTAGAAACATGTTTTCATGTCTGAAAGTTTTCCATCTTTCAAACACAATGAGATTAAGATTAGAATTATCCTTACGCTTAGCATTAATCTCATAAAGGCAGCTCCAAAGTTAGGGGTGTACAAAAAATTCTCAACCCGCAAAACCCGACCAACCCAACCCGCTCCCAACCCAATTAAACCCAACCCGCGAAACCGCAAACCGCCAAACCGCTAATTAGAAGGGTTGAAATTGGGTTAGGAAAACTCAACCCAACCCAACCCGCCGCTATTTTTTTATAAAATTATATTATATATATATATATATATAATATACAATTTATTCACAACCCACATTTAAAATTCATAACTAAGTCTAATTCTAAGCCCATATTATACTATCTAATTCTAAACCCATATTAGTCTAAATAAAAAGCCCATAACTTATAATGGATTAATGTCCCAAACCCCAAAGTATTTGAAAGACTTGAAGTCTTTGAACTAGGTTTAAGTAATTCTCATTTCTGCCTAGTGAATAACTCGTTGCTTCTACTAAACCTTTTAAGACGATGTTTGCTGCTACAACTCGCTGCTGCTACTAATTCCTATACGAACGACGAAGTTTGCTGCTGCTAGCCGGCTACTACTCCCTGCTATTCTCGACTGCTTCTACTCGCCGGCTTCCGCTGCTACTCGCCGGCTGCTGCTGCTACTCGCCGGCTGCCGCTGCTACTCGCCGGCTGCCGCTGCTACTGCTACCCGCCGGTTGTCTGCTGCTAGAAAACGAGCGCCGGTTGTCTGCTGCTAGAAAACGAGCAGGTTGCTGTTTGAACAAGAGGTATTGCTACTTTTGAGTTACACAACCCTTTTAATTTACATATATTGTATTATTGTTTGATTTACATATATTGTTGGTGGAACAAGAGGTATAGCTACTGATTGATTTACTATCGATGATAATATGTATATATTGTTTGAGTTACACATGTCTACCGTTGATTTACACATTTATTGGTTTACATAGCTCGTTTATTTTCACAACCCTCTTATTTTCATTTTGATTATAAGTACTTGTCTACTGTTAATTACAACTACTTGTGACTTGTCTACTATACTGTTAATTACAACTACTTGTCTAAATATATGTTTTATAAAAAAAATTATAGGAGCAATGGAAAATATTCCTAAATACTCCTAATAGGTATAGCATTTTGTCTATGATAGCTAGAGATGTTCTTGCTATACCTATTTCTACCATAGCATCTGAATCCGCCTTTAGTACTAGCGGCCGTATTTTAGACTCGTTTAGAAGCTCTTTGAGTCCAAGAATGGTGGAGGCCCTTGTGTGCACACAAAGTTGGTTGAAAGGGAATAATGAAGGCATTCAAATAAGTGAATATTTGGATGAAATTGCATCTTATGACTTTCTTGAAGAAGGTAACTTTAATAATGTTTCTTTTTTCATGCTTATATTGGGTTATTTTATAAATTGTTTAATTTTTAGACTCGTTTATAAATTGTTTAATTTTTGTTTTTGAATTGTAGACAAACTCAAGGAGAATGCAACATTGGGATCGGAAAGGTCCAAGACGGTCGTGCTTGATTGAGGATTTGAATCATTTGCTATCATTTAGACTTTTGAAGTTTAACTTTAAGACTTGTGGATTTTAATATATATTTGAATGATTGTAATAACTAATAACTTTGTTGAGAATACTTTTAGAATTGTTTATCATATTTCAATCGGCAAATTTGTGTATTTTACCAACCCGCCAACCCAACCCAACCCGCCATAACCCGCAAGGGTTGGGTTGGGTTGAGTTATAATTTTGAATGAGTTGGGTTGGGTTGAGATTTTCCAAACCTCCATAATTGGGTTGGGTTGTAAAAATGTCCCAACCCGCCCAACCCAACCCGCGTACACCCCTATCCAAAGTCATGATTGATATGATCATGTAAGCTCCCCCTCAAAATCTGCATTCAGTCAAAAATCGTCAAAGTATAAAAGTCTTAGCCAAAGAAAACTTTGAAATACGATTTCTGATCTGAATTAATCAGAAGTCATTTACTCCCCCTGAAATATTGAATTCACAATATTTATCAGAAAGGATGATATGTACTCCCCTTTGAAGGTTGATCATCTTTTATGCATCAGAGTACAATCTCTTTTGATCTTTTAAGTAAGAGTCATAAACTGTTGTGTTTAGAAGTTAAACTTGATCTTTGAAACACGAGTCCTAAAATGCTTTGTCTAGAAGTAATACTCTTTGACATTGAAGTCCGAGTCCTGAGCTGATTTACTAAGAAGTCTAAGTTCTTTTACTCCCCCTTGACTTGAGATGCCTGCAACACAGATAAATCTTTTGGCTTTGGTACCCACTGGTTTTTGGGTCCAGGTTTGTTAGTTGCAGTTATGTTAGGAGTAATATAATAAGAACCATACAGTAATTAGCATAACTTTTGCTAACAAAATCATTTGAGCCACAGTAAGAACAATTAATTTTCTTTTGAGCTAACCTGATTAATTGATTTATAGTGTAAACAAGATCAAGTTTACCTTTATGCACATTGTTCTTCTTAGCATTGAGTGTATGCGCAAGTGATTTTTGATCATTCTTCTCATCAGAAGTTGCTTTCACTCTCCATACTAAATTCTCACTACCATTCCTTCTTCTAAATGACCTTGAACCATCAACATTCCTATCGTAGAAAAGGTTAGTAGTACGAATATGATCTTTAAAATTCACTAGCCTTTTTGTAGAAACAGTTGTATGAGGTGAACTTGATGTTGTATCATCTCTAGGTGTTTGTAAAATTGACTCTGGAGTCTTCTGCTCAGTCAAAACCACCTTAGAGACAATATCTTCAAGTTCTGTTATCTTAGAAGATAAACTATTTCTTTCCTTGGTGAGCAAGTCAATCTTTTTCTGAAATTCAGACTTCGTGTTCTGCTCTTTCATGGCCTTTGTTGACATTTCAGATAACTTTCTTGTCACCTTCTTAATCTCCGTCTCAAAAACCTCCCTTTCTTCTTCGAAATCTTTCTCGATATTTTTTCTCTGATCATATATTTCTTTGAAAACCCCAACATTTTTCTGCTCAATTACCTTCTTCTCCTTTGCAAACTTGTCCCTTTCCATGATGACCACTTTCTCAAAATCTGACACTTGTTGAGAAAGCTTTGCACATTTTAGATTAACAACTTTCTTCTCTTCAAAAATATTTCTTGAGAATTCAGAAAATTTATATACAAACTTTTGCCTTTCATTTGCAAATCCTTTCTTTTCTTTTGCAAATTCATCTATTTCTTTGGCAATCTTCTGTTCCAACTCAGAAACCTTCTTTCTCAGCTCTACACTAGCGCTTTCTAAACCATTTGTTGTTTTCTCATTCATCTTGACATAATCGTCTTCCTTGATTTTGACAATCTCATCTTCCAAATCTAAAATCTTTATTTTTAATTCAATATTCTCATTTTCCAAACCTTGTACTATTTCCTCATTCTTCTTATAACACCCCGATTTTCGGAAGGTATAATTTCAAGTTAATACAGACATCGGTATTTTAAGGGAAAAACAGGAAATAGGATTTTATACTTGAATCCTAGATTTTATAGTCTTGTTGGATGAAGGATTCAATTACGAGTCCAACGGTTCTTTCTGGAGCTAAAACGAAGAAGTTATGGGCAAAATAGTGAACGAGAAGAAAACCGAGAGAGCAGTGCACGGCGCGACTTGCGGTGCGACTTAGGGTCATCCGGGCGACTTAGGGTCATTCGGGAGAGTTGTGGTGCGGTTTAGGCCACGTGGTAACCCGCGCGGAGCCCTGTTCGACCATAAAACCCGATTTTCAGCCCTCTATCTTCATTTCCTCATAACTTTTGCATCTCAACTCCGTTTTTGGTGATTCAAGTTGCCATGGTTTCGTTTTTGAGAGTTATTCAAGGATATATAAAGATATTTGAAGTTTATTGGAAGATATAAGAGTATATTGTGGGGGTAAGTTCCTCACCTCTCTTAATGTTAAGCTAGAGTTTGATGTTTCATCCTTTTTCCATTCATCCTTCAACTTGGGTGTGATTTTGGTGACTTGTGTGGTGAAGGAAACCTTGTAGATGTGTTAGATCTAAGATCTAGGGAGATTGCTTGGAGATTTCAAGCCTTCATCAATGGAGATTCAAGTTTTGGGGGTAAAACATATATTTAGCCTAAATCTAGCAAGGAGAGGTCAAGTTCATTTGTGAAAACATTGTACATGCCAAATATGTCTATTTAGAGTATTTATGTGTTTTAAATAGTTATTATAAAATGTTGAAAGCTATGATGAGTTTTGCTACTTGAACAAGTAAGATTTTATAAATCTTAGGAAAACACCAGATTTGGGACTTTTTGGCTTTTTGATAAACAAGGCATAAATGAAAGGGTTTTGGTGACTTATTGCATAAATGAGATTATTTGGTTAAAAGTCATTTTTAGTGTTTGTTTTGGAGAAATTCTTAATTTTGTGTTATGGGACGTTTTGAAGGAGTATATGGTATAAAATCATTTGGAAAGTAATTTGTCATAATCTAAACTGTGTGGGAGTTTATTCATGTATTTTGGGGTGTGTGTTTGCATGACGTGAGTCGATTGCGTTTTATTATTTGGGACCGTTCTCGGTTGGTCAAAAAGGGTTTTGAGCACTTTAGCTCGGTACTGACTTAAAAGAGTCTTGGGGACAATTGTCTAGTTTTAGTGGCTCAGTGTAGAGCCCGGTTATGGTTTACATTCTAATGCACCGTGTTGTATAGTGATGTTTATTACATGCTCGAGTGCGTTGGTCATTCCTGTGAAGTCATGTAATGTTAGACTGTGTTGCATTGGATCCATAGACACGTAAGTCAGTCTGTTTTGGATGGTCAATTGGGTATTGCGGGGTTAAACTCCGGTATCCATGTTTTACGACCAGAAACTTTACAAGTAGGCACTAGGAGGGTTGAGTCTGGTGGTGCTACCGAGGAGGTAGGCACTAGGACCTCCGATGCTTGAAGTAATGCCTGGGAGGTAGTGTTTAAGTGAGTCGGGCCTTCGGGATGGAGTTCTTCGGAATGTTCATCAAGGTCAACTGACTTGTGGTGAAACTTGTTAAAGAAATCGTATGGACACTTGGGCTGTCATGTTGTGAGGTGTCATGCGATTAACGTTGCATGGGTGGAATACTTTCGTGTTCCTCCACCCTCAACAGATACGGGTCTCCCTCGTTGTCGGCTAACAGTATTTTAAATATAATGACATTTTACTTTATTGTCATTGGGCTTATGTGGTTGATCGTAAATGAGGATCTTAATATTGGATCTCCTTCCATGTATATTAAGGTTTGAATGAAGTACGTCCTCCTCATATTTTGATAATTGGTTTCCTTTCAATTTATGGTTGCGTGAGTATTGGGCCTAGCTTCCGTGTTTTTGGTAATGTATTGCACATGCGGGTTTTAACCATGTTGTGTGGGTTGAGTAATTTACCCCACACGTGTTTGGGTGTTCTGGGATGCAACGTTTTATCCACATTTCTTAAATTATGAGTCGATCCCCGTCCTCTTTTCGAGTGAGTTTTGGGTTGCATCATCTTGTTAAGAATGTTTGTATTAAGATGTTCATATTTGAAAATGCACGTTATTGGAAAAGAGTCGTCTCCAAGTTTAAAGTAAATCATTTGAAAGGTTATAATTTTAAGTGAAGTTCATTCCATTTAAAGGTATATTTATTCATGTAAAACTCTTGAACTCACTAGGCGTTAGCCTAACCTTTTTGTTTGTCGGCATGTGCAACAGGTTCCGGTTGGGAATAGTTTTAGTAGCACCATGAAGAGAAGAGTGCCAGATGTGCGCCCGAGGAGTGAATAGTTTGGTGAAGTCTTTCGCGTTAGTTTGGTTAAGAGCAACTGGTATTGGGGTTATGTAGCACCCGACTTCGGTTTAGTCCTTGTATCTTGTTGGAGTTTATGTTTGTCGAGGTTAACTATAGAATTCTATATTGAGGTGTATTGAGTTTTGAATAGTAAGAGGAAGCTTTGTTCCTCATTTGATGTTATATTGAAAATTTAAATTAGTTGATCTTACCGAATTTGAGGGTATTACAAGTTGGTATCAGAGCTTAAGTTTGAGAGAATTAGGTGTTGACTTTGGATACCTAGACTCAAACTAGTGTCCTTTTAAGTGATCGAGAGAGGGAATTTCACAGATAGGCACTTTAAGATAAGATGTTTTGAGGATAATGGAGTCCCTAGGAACAGGAGTCACGTCGAAGGTAACAAGAATGATCATGTACCGTACATTCATAATTGCACCTGGCCAGTGTTATGGTGAACCTACGAGTTACGTGAGTATACTTGGACTACTGGGATGCGACAACCGTTGGGGTAGTGAAGAAGTTTCTAAGTGGGTAGCCATTAGAAGAGGATGATGATTTTAGCGTTCGTCATTTAAAGTGATTGTAAACATAGTAATTGCATTAAGTGGACCGTTTCGGGGCGAGATGATTCGTTGGATTAGAACCATAGACTTTTGGAATCGTCATGATTCAAGGAGAAATTGTAAGGTGAACCTATAAAATCCTTGATTATTGTCTTAAGATGTTTGAGCATCTGGGTGACGATAGTGAGACTGGAAATTGAGGATCGTTGGTCCGGGAAATTGAGGTGCGTTGTTTCGAGACATTGAGTGCCGATCAAATTCATGCACAAAGTTTTCTAAAATAAATTGCATTAATTATTCCTCATGTTATCCCAGTTTAATCTAGTTGATAAACTAACACATAACACAATATAGATCAAGAGATATAAAGATTATAATAACATACCAATCCCTTGAATAATCAATGAAAACCTTGTGTGTTCTTGATACCTTGAATGTAGAATTACATAGAAAATACGGCTACCTCTCTAAACAATAATTATGAGATTTATCAGAGTTAACCCTAAAACCTAATTAACCAAAACTATAATTACTTAGGCCTAATGCCTAATGGGCTTATGGGCTTGAGGCCCAATAACTAACAACTTTCAACTTATTACAAATTAGACCTTCTAACTAACTTTAACATAATTGCAATTTAAACCCTTAACTTTAACTTTAATCTTGAATACAATTTATGATCCAACAATCTCCCCCTTTGGATTCAAGATTAAAAAAAAATTGGCAATAGTCTTCGGGTCTTCACTTTTCTTGAAAACTGTAGTAGATATGACTTTGACAGCTTCAAATCTTGTAGCTTTACACAGTCTTCAGCTTTCTCTTACTTGAAGTGTCCTTCTGACGATCATCTTCAGTCAGGCTTTTAATAGATCAAATAAATTCCGACACTTTGACATCTTTGAAAACTTCAACAATCTTTACTTCAAGACTTCAAAAGTTCTTGTATTCTCCCTTGTTGATTATTCTCCCCCTTTGTATATTCTCCCCCTTGTCTTTATAGACTTCAATTAAGAACTGTCTTCATGTACAGATCCCTGTGTGGAAATAAGAGCAGTCTCTCCAAATGGAGAAAGTGATTATTTCAAGCTTTTCAGATTCAAATAATAAAAATGTGGTAACCCTGAATCAACAAATGACTCAGTTAAAATGCATGTCAATGACACAAAGTCACTGAGTAACACAAAGTTACTATATAAGGAGCTGGTTTGATGTTGGCTCCCCAGGACTTCCATTCAATCATCGAATAACACATGGTTATCTATGAACGTTCTGACAGAAAACAAATGTCAGGATCGAAATTCAAACAAGAATTTAATAAACACTCAGAAACTTATGTTAAAGAAGTCGCGAAAAAACACTTTAACAATAAATCAATCAAACAGTATCAGAATGTAAATCACAAGTTATATTGATTTAACTTAATGATTACAAACAATACCTCAATCTGTTGAACAGGCTCAACAGACGTTCAATACTTCTCTATTGAAAGGATCTAAACTATTCTTGAGGTTAATTCTCTCTAAACAAAACGTATGAATAATTGTTATCTTAACAAAGACTTCTATACTATATATACAAGATTGAGTACAAGATAATTATCAAAATAAAATTGATCTTCAGCATCAATACCATAATTATCTTCAACCATATCTCCAACTCATCTTTATCTTCAAGTCTTCTTTATCTTTAGAAGCAGCACTAACCTTCTTTTAGCAGTATTAATCATTGAGCAGCATAAACATCCTCAGCAGTATTAATCCTTGAGCAGTATTAACCATGCTTGCATTAGTAATCTTCAACAGTACTAACTCTCCAAGCAGTACTAACTATTCAAGTAGCAGTACTAACTTTTCAAGTAGTATTAATTCTACTAGCAGTATTAAAAGTACAAGCAGTAGTAATACCTTTCAACTAGCAGTAGTATCCATCCTTAGCATATTCTGACCCAACAATCTCCCCCTAACTTAACTTTTCAGAATGAGAAGTTAAGTTCTTCAACTTAGAGTCTTCATGATGCTTTCAACACTTCAGCTCAGTTGCCCATATTTGGATCCAGACCCAGACTTTGATTTATGATTTTTCCGATTACAATTTTTGCCATTTCAGAACCTGTAGAACATACCAGCTTTGTTCTCAACATTCCTTGCAACTTGACTTTGCTATGATCATAAATCTTATCCACCAGGTAATACTCATGGTAGCTTTTGTCTATGGTCAGAACATATACTCCACATCTTTCAATTAACATCCAATGATCAATGCTTCTGAAAACCCTTTCATGATTCATATCTCTGATAATATGCTTAACCCTGTCAGGATCAAACATCATGTATAGGTACTCTACAGCTATCTTGATTAGACTCATTCCAGCTTCTTCCAACATTTTACCATATAATCTCATCCCAACTTTGTGCATTTCTTCCAAATCATACCTAGAGCAGCTTCTGATAATTTTACCCCATGTAGCATACACTTCATAGTGATCTCCCAGTCTCTTGATCCTGAAGTATTCTTTGCCTTGATCTTTCAAAATATCCCAATGAATGATTTCAGGAGCATTCACTGAAATAGGATAAGCTTGCACAGGTTCTTCATTTGTCAGAGTCATGTACAAATGGAATTGTTGATTGGACTGCTCTGGATTCTGCTCTGGCTCTGCTAAAGGTTCATCAGTAGGTTCTGCTTCAGCTTCAGCTCTTAATTCTTCAATTCTTGCTCTTTTTGCCTTTGGCTTGGTGGCAATAGATTTATTTCTCTTAATTACTCCAATTTGATGAGCCAAAGTCTCTTCTTTCTTTTCTTCTTTCTTTTCTTCTTTCTTTTCTTCTTTCTTTTCTTCTTTCTTTTCTTCTTTCTTTTCCTTGACAGGAGTTCCTTCTTCACTTTCTGGGAAGGGTTGTTGGATGTTGAGATCATGTCTCTCTTTCATTTTCCTTTCAACTTCTTCCCTTTGAGTGGAGTCCCCTTTCAGTTTGGCCATCTCCTTCTGGTAGAGTTCTTCAAGCTTTCCAAAGGACATACTTGTAAACATTCCCTCAGGAACTCCAATAGCTCCTTTCAGGAAGTTTATCATCTTTCTTCTTTCTTGGTTTGCTAAGTATGTCTTGGAAGGTTGTCTTTGTCTAGTCTTCAGTGGTAGCCTTTGCCTTGAAGCCTTCTTTGTGACTTTCTTAGCAGCAGCTGCAGACTTCAGACTCTTTTGATATTCCTCATTCAACTTAGTAGCCAATTCCAAAGCTATCTCTCTGTCTTTTGCAGATTGGATTTGTTCTTCCTTTTCCAACTCTTCTTGAAGCTTTTTGGCCAATTCTTCATCCAACTGTATTTGTTTCTGTTTCTTCACTGGTTGCTCAGACTCAACCATCTTTTCCTTTCCCTTCTTCTTTGCATCCTCCATACTGACTTCTTTTAGTTTCTTTTCTAATCCTCCTTCTGTGATCATTACTCCCTTAGCCTTTTGAGTGGCTTTGGGAGTGTCATTCTTAGGTTTTACAAGGGTTTCTGCAATTTCAATCTCTTCTCTGGACAATGTTGTTTCTACTGCAGTTTTCTCTGTTTCTACTTCTTTTGCAGTTACTGTTGCTGGCTCAGTTACTGCTTCTTTTGTATTTTCTGCTGCATTTGCTTTTTCTGTTTCCCTATTCAACTCCCCCTCAAAATGAGCTTCCATTCTAACAGGGCTTTGTTTCTCCCCTTCGGCTTGTCTCTCCCCCTTGTTGAAAGCATTTCCCCTTTTCTTTAAAACATATTGCTTTCTTCTCTTTTTCTGCAACAACCTCTGAACCATTTTCTTTAGTTTGGTAATCTGCACTTGTTGAGACAGAATCACCAGTTTCAATTCTTTTGTATCAGCACCCTGTTTGATGACATCAAGATTGATATTTCCTATAGTTTCCATCAATTCATCATAGTTATATCTGTCCTCACCTCCTTTGGGTGTGTTGAGCACCCTTGAAGGATCCTTTGATCTTTTAGTAGAGGTCTTCTGCCTAGCAGAAGCAGCCTCTACCCCCTTGGTTTCTTGGCACATGGGACCTTTGGATGATTGCTCACCCAAAGTTGCCATGGGGAAGGTCTTAGATATGTTCACACTGTCCTGCCCTACACTTTGTGCAAAGTCGGTAGTGTGAGCCTTACTACCCATATGCTCTTCCATCTCCTTATTGAGCACCTTCTTGGGGTTGGGAGACACCCCGGTGGTTTCCCTATCGATATTCTCTAATGGAGAATGCTCCATTAGAGGGCTTGAAGGCTGTGGGGGTGAAGGTACAAGAAGGGAAGGAACCTTCTTTACCTTTTTCCTTATATAGATTTTGGTGATGGGGGATGTGGGATGTGGGCTTGTCAATAGGAAACTGAGGAGGATTACTAGAAATGATTGGTGTGGGTAGGTCATCAATTTGGTTGTCAGATGAGGGCTTTGACACTGATGCCTCACCATGGGAATGTGACACACCCATCATTGTAGAGAACAATGGGGTGTCTTGGCCAGAAAAGTCCTTGGAGGGCCTTTTCATGTTTGAGAATACCTTCCCTTTGGGAGGTATTGGTACATACACCTCTTGAAAAGAGGGTAGATTTGTCAATTCCTTCAGTATAATCTCTTGTACAAACCTGGGATACATATAAAAGCTTTTGGATTTGGTATCCAGGTTTGACATAAAATCATTGAAAATCATTTGTGAGAAATTGAACTTTCTAGAGGTAGCTAAGCAGACCAAAGCATAAGCTAAGATACTGCTAAACTCACTCCATCCAGTTGTTTTTCGTGAAATGAAATGTTGTAGGGTATGAACAAAAAATCTCCACTGTGGTGAAAATCTGTTCTTGAAAAACTTGAATACATCAGTGGGACCTTCATACCCCATAAGACTAAGAGTTTGGAAGAGATCTTCCTTAGGTAAAGAGGTTATACCTGAGGCATCATCTAATCGTAGATGGATGTGAATACACTCCTCTGTGATGGTCAGGGGTTTATCACATACCCTTGTTTTGATGACCTGTTTGCCCTCTTCAGATTGAATAGCAGCATTGGCCCAGAACTGTCTTTGATGTTTCACATAGATTGTGGGATTGACAGTTAGAGCGTGGGCGATGTGTGAGGATTTGAGGAAATCCACTATGGCATGGAAACCTTCAGCTTGCTTTGGTTTCTGCAACATGGCGAGCTCGTTGTGTTCATCAAAGATTGCTCGTCCTGCCATCGTTCTGGTTAAATCTAGCGTTTGAATCGTTCCTAGGGTTGACATTGGTAAGCAAACAATCGAGAGAGAGAAGAAGAAGAAACAATGGAAGTTCAAAGAGTCGTTTGTATTTTGGCGGTCACAAAGGGTATTTATAGGTGGAGGGTTTCAGTTAAAAGCAGTACTAAGTACCCTAGCAGTATTAACTAACTTGCAGTATTAACTCATATTAGCAGTAGTAACCCCTACTGGCAGTACTAACACGGACTAGCAGTAGTAACGCAAACTAGCAGTATTAACACAGACCAGCAGTAGTAACCCTGATTAGCAGTATTAAATAAGTCAAACAGTAGTAACTTTGCACTGGCAATATAAACCACCTAGCAGTAGTAACCATACTTAACCATTTTTGAAAAATTATCATGAGTAATATAGCGAGCAATATTAACTGATTTAGAAGTACCTAGTATTCATTTGAAGCAATCTGAAACACTGAAACACACAAGGTTAGTAGCACCATGCACAATACAATATGAGAAAGTAGACAGGAAGGAATCTATACAGGTACATAACTCATAAGACAATAGGCTTATTCAGAGTTTATCATGCCCATACTTGTGACCAAAAATGTGAATCTACCCACATCAAAAGCTTTAGTGAATAGATCAGCAAATTGATTACTTGTATGGACTTTCACAACCTGAATTAGCTTCTTTTCATTACAGTCTCTGATAAAATGATACCTGATTTCTATATGCTTTGTTTTGGAGTGTTTGACTGGATTATTAACAATGCTAATAGCATTGTTGTCTATGAAGATTGGAGTGTGAAGAAAGGTCATACCATAGTCCAGCATTTGATTCTGAATCCAGAGTACTTGAGAACAGCAGCTTGCAGCAGCTATGTACTCTGCTTCTGTTGTAGATGTGGACACTGTGGTTTGTTTCTTGCACTGCCATGATACTAGTCTTGCACCCAAAAACTGACATCCCCCTGAAGTTGACTTTCTATCCAAATTTGCACCACCCAAGTCACTGTCTGAATAAGCAAGTAGGTCAAATGGTGAGTCATGAGGATACCAAAGACCTAATCTAGGTTGGCCTTTGAGATATCTGAATACTCTCTTGACTGCTTGAAAGTGTGACCGCTTAGACCTTACTTGAAATCCTGCACACACACAAACAGGAAACATGATATCTGGTCTTAAAGCAGTGAGATACATGAGAGAGCCAATCATGGATCTGTAGTGATGAACATCCACATCCTCCCCCTCAAGATCTGCAGTGATCTGTTTGTGTGTCTCCATGGGTGTGCTTGCAGGCTTTGAGTCTGAGAAACCAAATTTATTAAGAATGTTCTTCACATATTTGGATTGACTTATAAATATATCATCTTTCTTCTGTTTAACTTGAAGCCCTAGGAAGAAGGTAAGTTCACCCGTAGAACTCATCTTGAATCTCTTGTGCATCAAATCTTCAAAATCTCTGCACATTTGATGTTTTGTGGATCCAAAGATAATATCATCCACATAGATTTGCACTATTAGGATGTCCTTCTTCTTCCTCTGAATGAACAGAGTCTTGTCTATGATTCCTCTTTGAAAACCATTTTCCAAGAGATAGGTAGACAGAGTGTCATACCATGCCCTTGGTGCTTGATGTAGCCCATAGAGTGCTTTCTTCAATTTGTATACTTTGTCAGGATAATTTGGATTCTCAAATCCTGGAGGCTGACAGACATACACTTCTTCTTCAATTCTTCCGTACAGAAAAGCACTCTTTACATCCATCTGGTAGACTTTGAACTTCATGAAAGAAGCATAGGCTAAAAATAGCCTAATTGCCTCTATCCTGGCCACTGATGCAAATACCTCTTCATAGTCAATACCCTCTTCTTGAGTATACCCTTGTGCCACTAGTCTGGTTTTGTTCTTTATTACTATTCCTCTCTCATCTTTCTTGTTCCTGAATATCCATCTTGTGCCAATTGCTCTGTGTCCTTTTGGAAGATCCACCAGATCCCATACATCTTGCAGTACAAACTGCAGTAGATCCTCTTGCATTGCTTCTATCCAGCTTGGATCCTTCATTGCATCAAATACCTTTTTGGGTTCAACCTGTGATAGAAAACAAGATAATAAACCTGATTGTAGATATTTCAATCCCCCTAACTTGCTTTGTTGCCTTGTGATCATTGGAGAATTGATGTCACCAATCACTAATTGAGGAGGATGATTCTTCTGGGTTCTTGTAGCATTGACAGCCTCTTCATTAAGATTGACTTCAAGATTGGTGCCATTCCTTTCAGGAGTGCTTCCACCATACACTGAAGAATCATCATCTGTGTCATTCTCTTCCAAAACTGGCATCTCAGGACCTTTGATTCCTAAATCTGAGGGTTGATCTTCCTTTTCACCTCTGTCGATCCTCTTCATTCTGATCTGGTTCAGTGTCCTTTGAATCTGAAGTATCTTTCTTATCTTGGTCACAGAATTCAACAGGATCAGCAGTAGGTGTTGGGAACAGCACAAACTCTTGTCTTTGTTCTTGTGCCTGTTCTGTCCCTGTTCCTGCATTATGCTCATTACTGAAACCCAAAGAATTAGTCAGTGAATCAATGTCAAATAGCCAATTTGGACCTGAACCAAGTTGATTTGGTGTGTTCTCATTGCATTTGACATTGTCACTTTCCTCAATAATCCTAGAAGAGGTGTTAAAGACTCTGTAGGCCTTACTTTGAGATGAATAACCAACAAGAAACCCATCCTCAGCTTTGCTATCAAACTTGCCTAGGTGAGTTTTGGTATTGAGAATTGTGCAAGGACACCCAAATGGTTTGAAAAATCCAATAAAAGGTTTCTTCTTTTTAAAAAGCTCATAGGGTGTCTTGTCTTGAGATTTTACTACTAGAACTCTGTTTTGAACATAGCAGGCAGTATTAACTGCTTCTGCCCAAAAAGTAATTGGAAGTTTTGAATCTGCCAACAGAGATCTAGCAGCTTCTATCAGAGTCTTATTTCTCCTTTCAGCAACACCATTTTGTTGAGGAGTCCTAGGAGCACTGTATTGTTTCTCAATGCCTTTTTCCTCACAGAAGCTGTTTAGGTCATTATTTTTAAATTCAGTTCCATTATCAGACCTAATGACTTTAACTCTTAGATTTGTTTGTTTTTCAACTCTAAGAACAAAGGATTTGATCAGTCCACTTGTCTCATCCTTTGTCCTTAGAAAATAGACCCACATGAATCTAGAGAAATCATCAACAATAACCAAGCAGTAGGATGTCTTACCAATACTCATCACATTTGTAGGGCCAAACAGATCCATATGCAGTAAATTAAGAGGTGAAGAGATTGTATTTATCTCTTTGGACTTATGAGAAGTTTTGTGCTGCTTACCTTTAAGACATGCAACACAATGATCATCACATGAAAATACCTTTTGAGGCAAACCTCATACAAGGTTGTTTTTCACAAGTTTGTTCATTGTTTTAAAGTTTATGTGACACATTCTTCTGTGCCAAAGAGATGATTCATCTAAAGAGGCTTTTGAAAATAAACAGTTTAGAGATGAATCAGAAACTACACTCTCCAAGTCTAAGCAATAAACATTATCCTTTCTAGGAGTTCTAAGTAGTATCATACTTTCATCAACTACCTTGAATCCTGGAGCAAGGATGATACATTCAGTATCAGTGAATAATATGCTATGTTTCTTGTCACAGACCTGTGATACACTTAACAGGTTGTATCTTAATTTCTCAACATAGTATACATCCTCAAAGATCATCTTACCTTTTGACACATTACCTTTTCCACTTATCTTACCACCTGCTGGATTATCACCAAAAGCAACATGTCCTCCATCAATTCTTTTGAAGTTTTGAAGGCAGGCCATGTTACCTGTCATGTGCCTGGAACAACCACTATCAACATGCCATATGCTCCTTCCCTTGAGTCGTTGGTTGCCCTACACATTTAATAAAGCAGTTAGTTTTTAATAGGAACCCAAGCCAAGGTGGTCTTGGGTTTTCCATTCTCATCAACATATTCAAATTCAGATTGGATGAGATTATCACACTGAGAAATCTCATTGCTTGAATACTTTGTCACAATAATGGGTCTGATACTGGAAGCAGTACTAACTTGATTGGCAGTACTAACTTTGTTAGAAGTACTAACATCATTAGCAGTACTAATTGGGTTAGCAGTACTAATTTGGTTAGCAGTACTAACTGAGTTAGCAGTAGTATTGCTTGCAGCAGCATTATTTCCGTCAGCAGTACTATTAGAAGTAGCAGTACTAACAGATTTCTTTACTTTTGGAACCCAAACCTGGACAAAGTTGTTTGCTATCTTTTTCTTTAAGTTACTCCTTGGCTTATTTGGAGTGTTTTTATTTGAATTGGCAAACTTATTCTGAACATGAGATTTTATAGGTGCCCTTCTCACATTCTCAGCCATATGATTCCTTATTTGCTTCCTATAACCAACAGGATTTTGTATATTTCTTTGAAAACTGATCCTTTGGTTAATAGGATTAAAATAACAGTGTTTGGCTACATGATTTAACTTGCCACAGATAAAACAAGGTTTTGGTCTGTTAATTTTTCTCAGATCAATTCCTTGTTTTAAAGCACACTGATTATTTCTATTTCTTTGATTTCCCCTTGTTTTATCATGTTGTTGGGGATGATTCTGTTTACAAGTACAGGGATTAACAACAGTGGTTTGCATGTAATGAACTCCCTGTACCTTTCCCTTTCCTCTCTTAGGGGTCTCAGATTTTTCATTCTTAACAGTCTCTTCTCCAGACTTTACTTTCTCACTCTTGACAAAAGGTTTACCCCCTCTTTCATTTGTCAGAATGTGGTTTTCTAGGAGAATATCTTTTTGGTCTTTCTCCTTCTTACTCTCAGAGTCCTCTTCTTCAGAATCTCCCTCAACCACTACTTTGTCTAAAGGATCTACTTCAGTGGCTTCTTCAGGTAATTCCTTCTTGTCCTGTCTTTCTAAGAGATCAGAGGTAGGAGGAATATAGTTATTGTTGTATGGTGGAGGGGTGGTGTTGTAGCCTATTCCTCTTCTAAGTTTATCATGGACTTGAGTTTTTAAAAGTGAGTCCATTGCTTTAGAAGCATTGGAATATTTCTCAATGTCCAGCTTTGCTTTCTCAAACTCACTCCTTATCTTCTCACATTCCTCTTCAGACTTTTTAAGCTTAACCTCTAACTGATTTTTCTCCCACTTCCAGTAGTTTGTATCATAGGAATGTTGAAGTTCATTAGCCTGGTAAGTCTTAATTTGTTCTTCAAACCTCTCAACAATCAGAACATACTCTCTTCTATCTTTCTCTAACCTTTTAAGGTCATCACACATACTCTGATTGTGATCCCTGTACTTTTTAACAGTTTCAATACAGGTTTTAGAGTAAAGATTAGAAGTTACCTCTGTGGGAATATCAGTACTTGCTGACTCTAAAACTTTAGCCATTAAAGCTTGATTCTGAACTGCTTCTTCTGCTTGGTCACTCCAATCAAATCCCATTCCTTCTTGGGAAACAAGAGCTTGAGAAGAGTTCCTATTGTTGAAGCTAGTGGACTGTGATGGTTGATGGTTGCTAGTATGCTGTTGAGACATTCCACTTCTGCATTCTCTTGCAAAGTGCCCCAGCTTGTGACACTTGTAACATTCAACTTTGGATTTATCAAATCCAACCCCATCTTCTCTTTTCTGAGCAAAGTTGTTCCTTCAATTCCTTTTAATGAATCTATTTACTCTCATAGTTAGCATAGCCATCTGCCACTTGATGTCCATTTCTTCCAGATCATCAGCATTTATCTGTTCTAAGTCATCATTAATTAGAGAGGAATTAGCATGACTGGCTAGAAAAGCTTCTAAAACTGAGTCATTGGATCCATCTTGCTTTGATCCATGGTCAACACTAACTGATTCTGTATTAGCAGCAGAATCAGTAGAGGATGATAAAAGAGCAGCATTGTATGAGTATCCAAAGGGCCTTTTCTTTGCTTCTACCTCTGCTTCAAACACCCTAAGGTCATTATAGAGGTCATCCAATTCCTTGTCCTCTAATTGGTCATTCTGTCTGAAGGAGACAGTGTACATAGTCCATTCATCACCAAGAGATCTTAGAAATTTTCTGTTAACATCATCTTGATTTATCTGGACACCAACAGTGGCCAATTCACCAATTAGCTTATTAAATCTATCAAAAGTTTGAGTCATGGACTCATTCTTTGTAGACATGAAGTTTTCATACTGCTGCTTTAGGATGGCCTTCTGATTTCTCTTGGTACTTTTGGTACCAGAAAATCTTTTCTCCAGAGAATTCCAAAGAACTTGTGCATCAGAACAGTTGCAGAATTGATGTTGATACTCATTAGGTATAGCCAAAAGCAGAGTGCTCAAGGCTTTCATCTCTGTCTGCCTTAACTTTCTCTCTCCATCTGTCTTTGGTGGAGGTCTCTTTCCTTCTGCATCCATCTTTCCTCTATCAGAAGGACCATTCTCAATGATGTCCCACATTGAGAAGTCTGTGAGAAGAATGTACTGCTTGATTCTGATCTTCCACATGTCAAACTCATTGGGTTTGAGCATGGGAACCTTTGATACCAAAACACTATCGCTTGAATTGTCCATGATTAAAGATTTCTGAATTTTCTAGCTCTGATACCATTTGTCAGGATCGAAATTCAAACAAGAATTTAATAAACACTCAGAAACTTATGTTAAAGAAGTCGCGGAAAAACACTTTAACAATAAATCAATCAAACAGTATCAGAATGTAAATCACAAGTTATATTGATTTAACTTAATGATTACAAACAAAACCTCAATCTGTTGAACAGGCTCAACAGACGTTCAATACTTCTCTATTGAAAGGATCTAAACTATTCTTGACGTTAATTCTCTCTAAACAAAACGTATGAATAATTGTTATCTTAACAAAGACTTCTATGCTATATATACAAGACTGAATACAAGATAATTATCAAAATAAAATTGATCTTCAGCATCAATACCATAATTATCTTCAACCATATCTCCAACTCATCTTTATCTTCAAGTCTTCTTTATCTTTAGAAGCAGCACTAACCTTCTTTTAGCAGTATTAATCATTGAGCAGCATAAACATCCTCAGCAGTATTAATCCTTGAGCAGTATTAACCATGCTTGTAGTAGTAATCTTCAACAGTACTAACTACTAGCAGTACTAACTCTCCAAGCAGTACTAACTATTCAAGTAGCAGTACTAACTTTTCAAGTAGTATTAATTCTACTAGCAGTATTAAAAGTACAAGCAGTAGTAATACCTTTCAACTAGCAGTAGTATCCATCCTTAGCATATTCTGACCCAACAACAAATTTCTGTGTGCTTGTGCATGTGTATGAAAGAATTAAGCATAGATGATTGTTTTTCAATATAGGCTCAAAATATGTAAACTCAATGTGCATGAGACTCAATGTGCATGAGAAAGGGTTTGAAGGTGGGGAAACTTTCCTTCTTGTTCAATATTAGTATCTTCCAAATGAATAACCAATAGCGTATGTGCTGCTTCCCCAGAAAATGTGAAACATTCTATTTTTAAGAAAAGAATGAGTAGTTGGTGGGGTTGTATGCAAGAGATGACATGGGCTAGGTACCTTTTTCAATGATGGTCACCAAATAATGGGAACCAATCAGATTATGTGGCTGCTCGGCTCAGAAAGAAGTTTGGTGCAGAGTTTAATATTCTTTTACTCTGTTCTCTCACCCTCTTTCTTTTAATGCTTACTTCTAACCAATCTCTCTTTTCCATTTTACCTCTTCACACACCAACACTCAAATCTTTTGACCCCTCTCCCTTTAATCACTCAGGGAATACTTCCTGGGTAGGAAACACTGGTTATCGTGAATCCATGGAAGTTCTGTTAAGCTCACACACTGAATCCCATGTATTTTCCTAAAAGAACGTGTTGTTCAACAGCCTTTTGTACATGAAAGCACAAAGGAATACAGTTACATGAAGAATAAGATTTTGGACAAGTCAAAACAATTGTGTTTGACGATGTTATTCTCTCCCTCAAACTAAGAGAGATTGACAATTAAGCTCAAAGTTAAGCTCTAAAGTAGAGCTGTTCACGGGCGGTACAACCCGCTAGACCCGGCCCGCCCGACCCGTTAGAAAAGCGGGCTTGGACAATCATTCTCGAAAAAATGGGCGGGCTCGGGTTGGACTGCTAAAATTAATGGTCGGGCTTGGGAAATGAAAAAAAGAACTCGGAAAAGCCCGCCCGGCCCGTTATATTATTATAGTTGATTAATGTTTTTATATAATTAATAATTTAATCATTTTATTCAAAATATTTATAAGTGGCTTTGTACCAACCGTCACCCAAACATATATAATATGTGTTGTGTTATATAGTACGTCTCGAATTTCGATCTTGTAAATATTAGATGGATGAATATTTGTTATTGAAAAAACTCGAACTTTGAAATTTGATAACTCATTAGAGAGAAAATGTCCATGATTCATATATTGTGAAACAATTATTTTTCATACGCTATGTACATTGATATATTTTACGTCTTATTTTATGCTCGAAAGAACTTACACAATTTAAATGATTTTACATAACTTATGATTTTATATAAGTTTTGTTTTTCACATGTAAAAAAATAAGCCCGCTAGCCCGTGGGCAAGCCCGGCCCGTTTATAAAGGCGGGTACGGGCAAGTCCATAAGCCCGCAAAAACGGGCTTGGGTTGCTATATTAGGCCCGTTGGACAAAAAAAATAAGTTAAGCCCGGCCCGGGCCCGGCTCAAGCCCGCAAATAATCACCTCTACTCTAAAGGAGTTTTTCAATTAAGCTTTTTAACATTAAAGCTCCCCCTCAACTTGAATATTTTTTTTTTAAATAAACTAAATAAAGCACTGAAGTGCGGGTTCTAATCAGATGTGATTAGAAGTCATTGTCACTTGAACAAACCTACACATAGAAGAAATCATGGTAATCATTTGTGAAAATGATTCCTCTATTGTTAGCAACAGTTATAGAATAAAACACAAGATTAAAACTTAGAATACTCCCCCTAGAATCATGAGTAAGGTCAAGAAGACATGTTCAACATACCAAGTTTGTTGATTAGAAAATGGAACCTATTTTCATCCAACGGCTTAGTGAAAAGATCAGCTAACTGGAAGTCAATTTGAACAAAGTGCATTTCGATATCACCTTTTTCTACATGATCTTTGATGGAGTGATAGTGTACATCTATATGCTTGGTCTTCAAATGTTGAACCGGGTTAGCAGTTATGGCGATTGCGCTCTTGGAATCACAATAAATAGGAATACGCTTATAGTTGTACCCAAAGTCCCTTAATTGTGTCTTCAACCAGAGAACTTGTGAACAGCAGCTAGCAGCAGCTACATATTCAGCCTCGGCAGTGGATGTTGAAACACAGTTTTGTTTCTTTGAGGTCCAACTCACAAGTTTATCACCTATAAATTGACATGATCCAGAGGTGCTTTTCCGGTCTAGCTTACATCCTGCATGATCAGCATTTGTAAAGGCGGTTAGATCAAAACGAGAATCCTTTGGATACCAAAGGCCTAAATTAGTAGTGCCTTTAAGATATCTAAGGATTCGCTTAACAGCGTTATAGTGCGACTCTTTAGGATTAGACTGATACCTCGCACAAAAACATATGGCAAACATTATATCTGGGCGACTGGCAGTCAGATAAAGTAAGGAACCAATCATGCTACGAGACACCTTTTGATCAACAGGTTTACCCGAGGGATCTGTATCTAAGAGTGTACCAGTAGCCATTGGTGTTTTCATGATTGAACTGTCTGACATATTGAACTTTCTTAACATGTCGTTTATATATTTAGCTTGATTAATGAAAATGCCTTCGGGTAGTTGCTTTACTTGTAAACCAAGAAAGAAATTTAATTCACCCATCATCGACATTTCAAACTTTGTTTCCATGATTTTAGAAAAGTTCTTGCAAAATTTCTGGTTTGTCGACCCAAATATTATGTCGTCAACATAAATTTGAATAAGAATCAAGTCATCACCTTGCCTTTTAAGAAATAAGGTAGTATCAACTGTACCTTTCTTGAAACCAGAATCTAAAAGAAATTTAGTGAGTGTTTCATACCAGGCTCGTGGTGCTTGTTTAAGACCATAAAGCACTTTGTCTAACACATAGACATGATCAGGGTGATGAGGATCAATGAAACCTTCAGGTTGAGCCACGTAGACCTCTTCATGCAGAACGCCGTTTAGGAAAGCCGACTTTACGTCCATTTGATAGACTGTAAAGTTCTTGTGTGTTGCATATGCCAAGAAGATTTTGATGGCTTCAATCCTTGCAACAGGGGCGAATGTTTCGTCATAGTCAATGCCCTCCTGTTGACAGTACCCTTTTGCAACCAAGCGAGCTTTGTTTCTCACAACTACTCCAGCTTCGTCTTTCTTGTTTCTGAATACCTACTTAGTTCCAATAACAGTTTTACCTTTAGGAAGTGGGATCAAGCGCCATACCTTGTTCCGTTCGAATTGTAGAAGCTTGTCTTGCATAGCAGAAATCCAGAAGGGATCACGTAGAGCTTTAGATGCTTTCTTTGGTTCTAAGGAACTAAGGAAGCTTGAAAACATGCAGAAATTAGCTGATGCAGACCGTGTCGTGACACCAGATTGTACGTCACCTATCACGTTATGCAGGGGATGATCCTTAGTCCAATGATGTGTGCTTGGTAAGGATTCAACTGTTTGTTGCGTATTTGACGCATCTTTTTCATCATGCACGGCAGGTAGCTCCATAGATGTACTCGGGACATCTTGTACAGGAGTTTCTGATACTGAAGCTTCTAGACTCGCGATTGAAGTACTCGTGACTTCATTTCTAGAAGAATTATCTGCAGAGATAGATTCAGCATTAGTAGATTCAGAAACTAATGGTTTGGTTGTAACTGATGGAGATGCAGTAGCAGTGACAGCTTCGGAAGGTCCAAACATATCTTCAGAAATAGCAGGAACCTCCGAGCTTGTTGTTGATGTAGATATGCCTTTGACAAAATCTGCACAAATATCATCGAAGGCATCAATAACTAGTAAATCTAACTCAGATGAAGTAGAGTTAGAGTAAGAAGTAGTAGATCCTTTAGACACTGGTTCTATTCCAGGGTGAATAGAAGCTTTGTTCTGAAGTCCGAGTTCTGAACTGTTGTGTCCAGAAGTCCTAGTAGAATTCTCATCAAAGGAGACATTCATGCTCTCAACAACCGTCTTGGTTCGAATAATGTAAATTCAATAAGCCTTGGATGTCAGAGAGTATCCAACGAGATATCCTTCATCCGCTTTCTTATCAAACTTTGATAGACCTTGATGCTCTCGCAGAATGTAACACCTGCAACCAAAAACACGAAGGAATTTGATGTTAGGTTTACGATTGTTGATTAACTCATATGTTGTTTTATTAAAGCGCTTGACCACAATGGTACAGTTCTGAGTAAAACATGATGTAGCGACTGCCTCGGCCCAAAGATACATAGGTAGATCTGAATAAGCAAGCATTGTACGAGCGGCTTCAACAAGAGTGTGATTTTTCCGTTCAACAATGCCATTTTGCTGTGGAGTGTAGGCTGCGGAGAAATTATGTGAAATTCCCACAGAAGTAAGATAACTCTGTAAGGTGTCATTCTTTAACTCCGTGCCATTGTCACTGTGAATAGTTCTGACTGACAATTGAAGACGTACTTGAATGCGCTTGATGAAAGCGATAATCAATTCTGGCGCATCTGACTTGTTGCGAAGAAACTCGAGCCATGTATATCTCGAATAGTCATCTATCATTACTAAAATATACTTCTTGCCATTGATAGACGCCATTCGCATTGGGCCACAGAGGTCCATATGAAGAAGTTCCAGTGCAGATGAGGTCGATGATTCAACTTTGGACTTGAAGGAGCTTCGCTTCATTTTGCCTATCTCACATGCAGAACATAGTGAGTCTTTTTCGAACCTCATTTTTGGTAGACCTTTGACCAGACCTTGTCTCTGTAGCTTAGCTATGGATCGGAAATTCTGATGAGACAAGCGGCGATGCCACGTCCACGATTGTGCTTTAGTTGCTTTGGCTAATAGACATATTGGACGTGTGGCAGACAGTGTAGAAAAATCTACATAGTATAGATTTCCATGGCGCTCAGCTTTGAAGACTTCGTAACCATCGGGATCCTCAAGATAGCAATGAGTTGTTGTGAAGCGAACTTGATATTTCATGTCACAGAAGTGACTGGTACTAAACAGATTACGATCAAGTCCTTCAACATATAACACTCTTTGAATCTTCACAACACCATTATCGAGCATTCCATATCCTCTGACGTGTCCTTCTACTTCAGAATTTGCAAACCTAACTGCTCCGGCAGGCTCCTCTACATAGTTATGCAAGAGGTGCTTGAATCTTGTCATGTGGCGTGAACATCCGGAATCTATCACCCACAGTCGACAGGCCTGCAAAAGAGACAATTATTTTTGCTTAGGTACCCATATCAAAATGGGTCCTTCGCGGTTAGCTTCACGCAATTCAGGAATATCAGCAGGTTTAACTTTAACTCTCCATTCATAACGGGGTTTTGGAACCCATTTCCAAACCATTTTAACATTTAATTCCTGAAAATGCTTATTAGATTTAGGATTGGCAACCTTAGCACAAAACACTTTGGGTTGTGTGGAAGAATCAGAATTAGAATTAGACTTAAGGTTCAGTTTAGCTTTTCTTTTACTCTTTTTGGATTTAGGAGTGGAGTAGTATTTGAATGAGTTATCTCATCAGTGTTTGCAATATAGATTCTTTCGAGAAAAATTCATAAACTCAGATTTATCGGAACAAATCTTACATTCATGTTCATCAAAAGAATTACTTTTCAAAATAACACTGTCTGTAGTACAACTGTTTTGAACGAAAGGTTCACTAGATAACCTATCATTCTTATTCAAACTATTATCTTTATTCTTCTTACTCCTCCCAACTCCATTTCCTTTTATATCTGAAACAGAAATAGGAACCTTGTTAGTCTCTATCTTAGAGGGTGATTCTTTTCTTGAGGTACTTGAAGTCTCACCCTTTTCAAAAATACTAGGTGGATATTCAGGACAATCAGAGTAAACAATTGAAGGTTTTGCAGGAGCATCAAATTCTGGATTAGTTCTTACCTTCCAGCTTGGATCATTGAACATCTGTTTATCATTTGAAACATTTTTAAACAAAGTAATTTTCAAATCATTGATCTCTGTGCAAAGCTCTTGATTTTCTTTCAAAGAATTTTCAAGTTTAAACTTAAGATCAAAGTTTTCATATTCAACCTCATCAAGAGACTGTTGCAACATATCAATTTGCTTCATCAATTCAGATGTATGATCACTCACAGAATTTGACTCCTTTGTAGTAGAAGCAGGATCAAAATCTCAGGCATTCATCATTTCAGAAAACCTTTCCTCGGTCATGTTTTCAATAAACTTCATTTTATCATTTTTAGAACAAGATCCATTTGTGATGACAGTTTCGTCTTCAACCTCTTCAACAAGTATAGGTTTAGAAGCAATGGGATTTGAGACTGATGGTATAGTAGATGGATCAACATCCGATTCATACTCATCATATTTGCATGCAGTCTCAGGTGGAACTGTGTCATTGCTGACTGATTCTTTTGAAGATGTGGTAAACAGTGAATCAAACTCAGTTAATTCGATCTTTCGAGTTTCATAGCTTTTATTCAAATCACTGTATTTAAAACCAACTGTTTTAAAAGAATTTTGAGATTCAGTTTCACAAGACTTGTCCTTCCCTATTTCTTCTCGACCTTTGGTCTCTGTACAAGGTTTAGAAGTACTTGCTTCAACAAAAGTTGCACGAATGTTAGGAATGGGTCTGATTGCGGAGCCAAATTTATCAAAATTATATAAGTGCTCCGGTGCCTTTTTCAAAATTTCGTTAGTTGGCACACCCAAACCTGGTTTAAGTTTATAAAACCTTTCGTCTTGGAGTTTATTGGTCAACAGATTTAATGTCTACTCAGTCTAACCTCGTTTCATATTAATATCCTCCAATTGCTTGATTTTGGTGAAAGCTTCATTTCTTTCTTGATAACAAACTTCAAATTTGATTTTAAACTCACCCTTTTCAGCATTAAGATTCACAAGATCCTTTTCTAAACCAGATATTTTTCTTTTTAAAGAATCTTTTTCAGCTTTTAAACCCTCCTTTTCCTTTTCTTTTTCTTCCACAACAACTTTTAGCAAAGCATTTTCATCACGAAAAATCAAAACATCTTGATGTGCAGAGCTAAGTTTACCTTTCAATAAAGCAAATTCATCTTTCATACTATGTATTTGGGTCATCAAAGATTCAATAAGTTCAAAATTATCACTTGCCTCAGAGTTTGCATCTTCGGATTGTGCCTTAGAATATTCATCGTCACCATCCAGTTTTTCCATATAGGAAACTTGGGTGAAGTGTGCCTGCTCCTCGTCATCAGAACTTTGGAACAACCAGTTTTCTTCTTCAGCCATCAGCACTTTTCCTTCTTCAGCTTTCTTGGCAATGAGTGACTTTCTTGCATCATACTCTGAGTTCTTTACCTTCTTGAACTTGCAGTCTTTTGAGAAATGCCCAAATTTGCCACAGTTGTAGCATCTTCCTGGTTCATCCTTTCTTTCTTCACGATTTTCCTCTCTCTTTCCTTCTCTTCTATCTTCCTTCCTGTCTTCTTGGCCTTCCTCTCTCCTTCCATGCCATGGCTTGTATCGCATCTCAGACTTATGTTTCTTGTATCCATCATACTTTGGCTTTGAGTAGAATTTCATCTTGCCAAAGCTCTTCTCGAATCGTCGAGTAATTAGAGCCAAGTCCTTAGAGAACTTCTGAAAATCTGGATCAGAATCAATATCCAGTTCTTCATCACTCGAAGCAGAATCAGACTCAGTAAAATCCGTAACAAGTGCTTTAAACACCTTTTTCTTTGACCTTGCAGAGGATATCGAAACTGAACTCTTTCCTTTGCCCGCTATGAGAGCCACAAAATCCTTCAGTTTATTGGACTCATTATTGATGGTTCTCACCTCATCCTCATGCTGAGAAAGAGTAGAGAAGATATCAGTGACATTTTCTTGAGCCATGTTCTTTGACATCTGAAGGTTGATGGCAAAGTTCTTCCATTCAGGATTCAGGTTCTTGATGAACTTGTAATTTATCTCTGAAGCTGATTTAGAGATATTGTTCCTCCACAAGTCATTGAGAATGATGTTGTATCTGTTGTAGGTCTCTAGCAACGTCTCTCCTTCTTTTGCGTGAAATCCCTCGTATGCATTTATGCATAGATTTTGCTTAGCTTGGATGGAGGCTTCACTTCCTTCAAACTGTCTTGATAGTTCATCCCAGACTTCTTTTGCAGAGTTTCGACTGTCTACACGGTTGTAGATGTCATTCGGAATTGCCATTGTCAGATAAATAAGAGCCTTTTCATCTATCTTGTACTGTTCTTTCTGCTTTTCAGTAAAGAACTGATAAGGTTTAGGAACACATCTGTCAGGGATTTCTGGAGAGGTTTCAGTTTCTGCTTGTCTTGGTACTCTGATCATTGGATTTACCGGACCATTGATGATTGATTCCATATAGTCTCTGTTTTTGTGATTCAAAAACTGGATCATTCTCTTCTTCCATTGCTGATATTCATCAGCCATGAGGACAGGAGGTTTGGACTGAGAGCCCATTGAGAGAAGCTAATTCGACATCTTAGCTATATGGTTAGAAATCAAACTTGTCTGTACCATAGGAATCAACTAGATGAGATCGTTAGAATCAAGAATTAGAGTAAAGACTACACTCAAAAAAAATTTAGAAAAATAAATTTCCAAAAAAAATTAAATGCAAACACACACAGTAAAAATACACAAATAGAGTAACCACAGAAAATTTGGCGCAAGAGGACAGTTCGCGCGGAAGACAGGTCACGCAAAGTGAGGTTTGCGCTAGACGCGGGTGGCGCAAAGTAGAGGTTCGCGAGAATAGGCACTGGCGCAAAGGAGAATGACCGGTACCTAGCTTCGACCGGTAGCTTGCTTGACCGGGAACTCGTTCGACCGGTATGTTGTCTGACCGGAGGGGATTCTTCGACCGGTATCGTGTTCGACCGGACAAGAGTGTCGACCGGTATTGTGATCAGACAAGTATATGGACCGGTATGTGATCGAGACCTGAACCGATATGGACCGGTATAGTGAATTCGACCGGTATCAACCTGGATACTATGACAAGGGTGTCTCGACCGGTATGGACCAAAGTGGTGCAACCGGTATCAATTGACCGGTGTATTGTGAGTAAGCTAACCGGTATAGAGAGTGACCGATAAACTTCCTTCGACCGGTAATTGTTTTGACCGGTATCAGTCTTCGACCGATAAAGGCTTTGAGTTGTCCGGGTGACCGATATGGTGTGGTCGACTTGAATATTGACCGGGATAGAGTAATGAACAATCGACCGGTATGTTCTTCATAGGTCGACCCAGAACGACGATGATTAACCCAGAAACCACACGAAACACAGAAATCCAATGCAAAACTCAAACTATTGTACCCCAAAACATATATCAATCAAATCGCAAGCAAAATCAATGATAAAAATCAACTTTCATGCATTCAATTTGATAAGCATAGTGTCAACAAATATACGAACCCAGAGTTCACAAAATCATCAAAAGCCAGTTGATTGAGGAATTTAAATTCAATTAACCAATCAGATAACATTCAATAGCATGAGACGCATCTAATCATATCAATTTTGTGCATAATAACTCCTTAAATCGAAGAATCGATTTTTACCCAGTGAAAAAGTCGATGAATAGTAAACAGTCGATAACTTGTTTTAATCCAAAAACTTGATTCTTTAGGCTCTGATACCACTTGTTATCCCAGTTTAATCTAGTTGATAAACTAACACAGAACACAATATAGATCAAGAAATATAAAGATTAGAATAACATACCAATCCCTTGAATAATCAATGAAAACCTTGTGTGTTCTTGATACCTTGAATGTAGAATTACAGAGAAAATACGGCTACCTCTCTAAACAATAATTATGAGATTTATCAGAGTTAACCCTAAAACCTAATTAACCAAAACTATAAATGTTAGAGCATAAATATGTTGGATACAAGATCAAGAAGACTGAAGGTCAAAGTTCAAGAAAGTCAAAGCTGAAAGAAAGTCAACTCTTATCAAAGTCAAAGTCTTTTGTAATAAAAGTCAAAGTTGTTGTATTTTGTATTTTACTTTCCTTGTTTTAGTTGTAGGTATAAATAGCTTTGTTTTTCTATTTTGTAAGTGTGGTATTCAGTAGTAAGATTGGAAGAAGTTGTATAGTTGAGAGAGAATACGTTAAAGAGAGAAAGAGAAGTTCTAGAGAGAGAAAGTTTGCAATCTTGAATTTGAAAGTGAAATCAAACAGGTAATTGATTCTTGTTTGTGTTTTTGTTTGTTTAATTGTGTTTAGAAACTAGAATCTGGGAATAACAATTGGTATCAGAGCAGATCCAAATCGAAAAATCAAGAAAATCAGAATGTTCGTATCTGTGTTCTTCGATGTCCAGGTTGATTTTGAGTTTTAGTGTGTTTTTGGAGTTGTAAATGATTAGGTTTTGTTAGAAACGTGTTATCGATCGAGTCTGTATAAGTTTTAGATCAATTTGCACTGTAATCGATCGTTAATTTTGATTTTAGTTGAGTTCGAAGTTCACGAGTCCTGTGCACTGTAATTGAGTCGATTTATACATTTTTGTGTATTTGATCGAAATTAGTTGTTAAGATTGTGTTATAGATGGTTAAACGATCAAATTGTTGAAGTTTCGAGTTAGATTTTGAGGTCTAGATGTCTTTTTGGTGAAAATTTGTTTGTTTTAGAGGTTTGCGTTTCATTCATCAAGGTTTGCGTTTCATTCATCAAGGTTTGCGTAAGTTCTTCAGAGGTTCGCGTATTCATTGAGAAAGTTCAGTATCGAGAAGTTAAGGTTTACGTTTCCTTCGAGTATCGAGAAGTTAAGATTTGCGTCTTCAACGAGAAGCGAGAAGTGAGCTTTGTGTGTTTAACGACAAACGCAAAGTTTATCTTGCGTCTGTAATTTGAAATGCGAGGTTCATCGTTTGCGCCTTATTCACGACACGCAAAGTCTGATTTGCGTTAGCTTCTTGTCACGCAAAGTGTGTCTTGCGCCTCACACTAGTAACGCAAACTACCATCTTGCGCCAGTAACGTGTAACGCAAACAGTGCTGCGAATTTTCAGGACTTAGACAAATTTTTTCAAAATAGTAATATGGCCTTTAATAGTGAAAATTTTTTCTCTAGGGGCGCTGCCCCTCGACCCCGCAAGGGCGTTACCCCTTGACTCCACCCGCTAACCGGGTAGCGGGACCCCCGTGCTAAGTCTGCGGAGGGGGACATAGTTCTGATTGTGATCAAAATCTCTGATTTTAGATTTCAAGTTTTCTGTATTTTCTTGATTGTTTCATTTGGACTAACGATCAGTTTCTAGTTTCTTATTGCACATATTTCTCAAACAAGTTTTAAACAAGATGACTTCCAAAGATGCTCTTTCCATTGGCACTGATGTCAAGCCTCCTGTTCTGTTCAAAGGAGAGTACGAACAGTGGAAAGACAGATTCCTTGATTTTATAGACAGACATGCAAATGGAGAAAATATTATGTTGTCAATCACAGAAGGTCCTATGGTACCAATCACGGTTCAAATACCTGATGATGACTCGTCTGATAGTGAAGATGGTACTGAGGAAAGAGATCAAAAGATGAAAACAGTGGCAGTGGATATCTCTCAGTATTCTGAAGAACAGAAAAGTCGATACAAAGCAGATAAACAAGCAAGTTCCTTACTTCTTCAGAGCATTCCGAATGAGATCTACATCAACATTGATAGTTACAAAGCAAATGCTAAGAAGATGTGGGATCAATTGCAAAAGATGATGATGGGATCAATTGCAAAATGATGATGATGATGATGATGATGCTCTGATACCAATTGTTATTCCCAGATTCTAGTTTCTAAACACAATTAAACAAACAAAAACACAAACAAGAATCAATTACCTGTTTGATTTCACTTTCAAATTCAAGATTACAAACTTTCTCTCTCTAGAACTTCTCTTTCTCTCTCTAACGTATTCTCTCTCAACTATACAACTTCTTCAAATCTTACTACTGAATACCACACTTACAAAATAGAAAAACAAAGCTATTTATACCTACAACTAAAACAAGGAAAGTAAAATACAAAATACAACAACTTTGACTTTTATTACAAAAGACTTTGACTTTGATAAGAGTTGACTTTCTTTCAGGTATGACTTTCTTGAACTTTGACCTTCAGTCTTCTTGATCTTGTATCCAACATATTTATGCTCTAACAATCTCCCTCTTTGGATTCAAGATCACTGTTGAAAGATCTAGCAATTTAGTCTTCACTTTTTAAACTCTGTCAGTACAATCTCCCCTTTTTCTTTGACTGTATTCTTTCCAAAAATTGTCTTCAAACGATTAACAATCTCCCCAAAACTTTCACAAGACACTTTCAGATTTTGGAAAGAAATTATCTTCAGAATCAGCTCGGATTGCTTTAGCAAGTAATCTTTAAAGAAAATTTCCTCAAATCTTCAGAAATTCTTTGATCTTCTTCGAATCTTTACTTTTTAATCTTCTGACTAAGACATTTCGGAAAATCTTCTCTCAAAACTTTATCATTTCTTAATACCATCTCCCCCAAACTACAAACCTTTAACATTTCTTGATATCAATAAATACTTAGGCCTAATGCCTAATGGGCTTATGGGCTTGAGGCCCAATAACTAACAACTTTCAACTTATTACAAATTAGACCTTCTAACTAACTTTAACATAATTGCAATTTAAACCCTTAACTTTAACTTTAATCTTGAATACAATTTATGATCCAACACCTCATGTTTTCGAAATCATCATGTGAAATTTTATTACGAAATTTTGGAAAGACGTTTAGCACACATGAGGTTTTAAACCTTGATTTTAAACATGCATAAAATTATTTGACAGCATGAGGTTGCAAACTTTGTTGAAGCTTTCCTTATTCTTATTGTTGTCCAACACCGTTTTCGGATATTGCGATGTTTGTATTTTGATGTGTTTAGGGTCTTGGACAAGTAACCACGACTTATGACCTTAACATTGGACCTCCTCCACATATGTTAAGGTTTTGGACGAAGAGTTATTTTCCATTATTTTGATGTTTGAGTTTTGTTGAGAATTTTGTCCCATGCGATTTTGTGGATTTAACTTGGTGATTTTAATGGCGTCCAGTTGTATTGTTTTTCCCTTGAGCTTTGTGTTAGTTGTTGGGTTGCATATAGTATGCATACATGTCTATTTGGAACTTCCGTCATAGTGTTTTTAACCAACGTTTTAGAACGATGAGAGCATGTCATTGTTTGGCTTTAAACTTGAAACCGACATAGATTACTTCATGTTTTTTTAACCAGAGCGCATACACATATCACTTTACTAGTTTTGTGAAATAAACCGTCTCATGCGAGTTTTGTGGTGGAATCTTTTTCCGCGTAGTGTTGTGACTAAAGAAAGAAAACTTTGGGAGTTTGATATCGAGAAAATTTTGTTTTGAGTTTTGCAAGCATTTTGTCATATGTTGTTTAGTGCACATAGAAATTTACACCATGGCATGAGTAAGCGTATGAGGAGTATGTGATAGCTCATACAAAGGGTTGTTTTGTGCGTTGCGATTGTTGATACCACTTTTAAAAGTTCATGAAAATACGTTATATTGATTTGCTAGAATACATGGCTTCGTAGCCACTATCTTTGGTCAAGAGCATTTTATTCACGCGGCCTAGAGTTTGAAATCAATTTAAAAGTTATCAACGTTTGATAAATCGTATGCACTTATCGTTTTACTAAATTTAGGAAATAAACTGATGTATGTGTGTCTTATTGGAAATTTTATTTCACGTCATTTTATGGTTAAATTTTTAGAACTTAATTACGTAAACTTCTCCTTCTGGAGTTCAATACAAACAATTGTTGAGCACCGCTTTAGTGCGGGAAATTATTTTACGTACGTGGCATAAAGTGATGCATATTCGGACCATAGCGGTCCATTTGAAAAGGTTGTTGCACATATTTTATTATTGTCGTTATTAGCATGAGTAATAATCAAAGGACTTTCGAAATGGTTTTTTATGTGTGGCGTTCGCGACCACTTTGCACAACTACCGAGTAATCGGTAGTCGATTTTACGTGTACAGTTAATTGTTATAAAGATTTTTGCGTTTGAAGAATCCTATATAAAAAAATTAATTGGCTTATTTGTTGAGCCCTATAGTTGAAAAACGTTGAACTCATTAGGGTTATGGATTTAAACCCCTTTTGGTGAAGGGAGTTGTTATTAAGGACTAGAGGAGTCCTTGAGAATTGAGGTGTCGGATTATCTGACTCGTGGTCAGTTTTGAATTTTGGATTTTCAGATTTTTGAATCGATGCGCGCATGATTAATTGATGTATTAGATTTATGTATTCTCCCAGTTATTTAAGTGGTGATCTTTTGTTTCGGTGAATCTTGCGGGTTAAGCCTTGGGTGGTTGCTTGCTTATGGTGGGTTAGGAACTGATGGTTTTGTTTCGATATTATGTATGAGATGAATGTGTGCCACCCGGGTGAGTCTTCATGAATAAGGAAAATATGGTGTTTAATCTGTTGGATTTTAGTACCATGATATGGGCCAACTTTAATTCGCCAATGCAAATCTGGAATGATTATGTGGTGGTATATCCACGTTTGCAGTATAAACATTTTGAAGATAGATGTCGAATTTCGATTTTGAGAACAATAACCGTTGGGGTGCTTCAGTGCACTTCCGATGGATCATGTGTGCTTGTAATTTGAGTGGTAACTTAAGGAGATTAGACATTGGTAATTAGGGATTGATCATTGGTATTCCTGTAAATGGCAAGAATTTTTTTGACAATCGATATTTGAATGCACTATTGGAGTTGTGTAACCGTAGAGTTTGGGGTAATCCGCTATCTGCAGATGTTGTACTTGTGTCAGCTTGAGGAACGGATCTAATGTTGTGTTGAATCGGATCAAACTAGTGATAAGAATTTCGTCAAGGAAAGCACGATAAATCTATGGAGGTATTGATTATCGGAGAAACTTGGTGAGAATGTCGAGGTAGACTTTAAGTAGAAACCGATTGTTAAGGAGGCATTTATTTGTCGAAATTAGAAGTATATAAGGGTAAGGTTCTCTTTGGGGTATCCTTGGTGGATTTTTTTTAGTTAAGGTCGTAAGCTACTCTTGAGGTAATATGAACATCCTAAGGTTGGGAGGCAACCGAGATCTTAAAGATAGGAAAATGATTGAGTAAGGACTCGATGTCTACCCCGTCATCCATGAGATGTATCGAGCGATGAGTTTGGGTTGATGGCGGTTCATTAGGAGAAACGTAGTGACAAACTTGACTAGGATGTAATTGGGTTCATATGAGGTAAAATATTGATTAAGGTACCTCTTTTGGATAGGAACCAGTCGTTTTGTGAAAATGATGTCATCTAAAGCCCCACCACATGATTGTTAGCTTCTTCGGAGTGGGTGGATGAAAAGCCATCTGTCGGACTTGTTTTCCGGGTTGGGTGACATTTTGAACCATCAGGAATTAGATTTCGGGGACGAAATCTTTTCTAAGGTTGGGAGAATTATAACACCCCGATTTTCGGAAGGTATAATTTTAAGTTAATACAGACATCGGTATTTTAAGAGGAAAATAGGAAATATGATTTTGGACTTGAATCCTATATTTTATAGTCTTGTTGGATGAAGGGTTCAATTACGAGTCCAACAGTTCTTTCTGGAGCTAAAACGGAGCTAAAACGAAGAAGTTATGGGCAAAATAGTGAACGAGAAGAAAACCGGGCGAGCAGTAGACGGCACGACTTAGGGTCATCCGGGCGACTTAGGGTCATTCGGGCGAGTTTTGGCGCGGGTTAGGCCGCGTGGTAACCCGCGTGGAGCCCTGTTCGACCATAAAACCCGATTTTCAGCCCTCTATCTTCATTTCCTCATAACTTTTGCATCTCAACTCCATGTTTGGTGATTCAAGTTGCCATGGTTTCTTTTTTAGAGCTCTTCAAGGATATATCAAGAGATTTGAAGTCTATTGGAAGATACAAGAGTATTTTGTGGTGGTAAGTTCCTCACCTCTTTTAATGTTAAGCTAGGGTTTGATGTTTCATCATTTTTCCATTCATCCTTCAACTTGGGTGTGATTTTGGTGACTTGTGTGGTGAAGGAAACCTTGTAGATGTGTTGGATCTAAGATCTAGGTAGATTTCTTGGAGATTTCAAGCCTTCATCAAAGGATATTCAAGTTTTGGGGGTAAAACCTATATTTAGCCTAAATCTAGCAAGGTGAGTTCAAGTTGATTTGTGAAAATGTTGTACATGCCAAATATGTCTATTTAGAGTATTTATGTGTTTTACATAATTATTATAAAATGTTGAAAGTTATGATGAGTTTTGCTACTTGAACAAGTAAGACTTTATAAATCTTGGGAAAACACCAGATTTGGGACTTTTTGGCTTTTTGATAAGCAAGGCATAAATGAAAGGGTTTTGGTGACTTATTGCATAAATGAGATTATTTGGTTAAAAGTAATTTTTAGTGCTTGTTTTGGAGAAATGCTTAATTTTGTGTTATGGGACGTTTTGAAGGAGTATATGGTATAAAATCATTTGGAAAGTAATTTGTCCCAATCTAAACTGTGTATTAGTTTATTCATGTATTTTGGGGCGTGTGTTTGCAAGACGTGAGTCGATTGCATTTTATTATTTGGGATCGTTCTCGATTGGTCAAAAAGGGTTTTGAGCACTTTAGCTCGGTGCTGACTTAAAAGAGTCTTGGGGACAATTGTCCGGTTTTAGTGGCTCAATGGAGAGCCCAATTATCGTTTACATGCTAATGCACCGTATTGCATAGTGATGTTTATTACATGCTCGAGTGCGTTGGTCATTCTTGTGAAGTCATGTAATGTTAGACTGTGTTGCATTGGATCCACAGACACGTAAGTCAGTCTGTTTTGGATGTTCAATTGGGTATTGTGGGGTTGAGCTCCGGTATCCATGTTTTACGACCAGAAACTGTACAAGTAGGCACTAGGAGGGTTGAGTCTGTTGGTGCTACCGAGGAGGTAGACACTAGGACCTTCGCCGTTTGAAATAATGCATGGAAGGTAGTCTTTAAGTGAGTCGGGCCTTCGGAATGGAGTTCTTCGGAATGTTCATCAAGGTCAACTGACTTGAGGTGAAACTTGTTAAAGAAATCGTAGGGACACTTGCGTTGTCATGTCGTGAGGTGTCATGCGATTAACGTTGCATGGGTGACATACTTTCGTGTTCCTCCACCCTCAATGGATACGGGTCTCCCCCGTTGTCGGCTAACAGTATTTTAAATATAATGACATTTTACTTTATTGTCATTGGGCTTATGTGGTTGACCGTAAATGAGGACCTTAATATTGGATCTCCCTCCACGTATATTAAGGTTTGAATGAAGTACAACCTCCTCATGTTTTGATAATTGGTTTCCTTTCAATTTATGGTCGCATGAGTATTGGGCCTAGCGTCCGTGTTTTTGGTAATGTATTGCACATGCGGGTTTTAACCATGTTGTGTGGGTTGAGTAATTTACCCCACCCGTGTTTGGGTGTTTTGGGATGCAACGTTTTATCCACGTTTCTTAAATTAGGAGTCAATCCCCGTCCTCTTTTCTAGTGAGTTTTGGGTTGCATCATCTTGTAAAGAATTTTGTATTAAGATGTTCATATTTGAAAATGCACGATATTGGAAAAGAGTCGTCTCCAAGTTTAAAGTAAATCATTTGAAAGGTTATAATTTTAAGTGAAGTTCATTCCATTTAAAGGTATATTTATTCATGTAAAGCTCTTGAACTCACTAGGCGTTAGCCTAACCTTTTTGTTTGTCGGCATGTGCAACAGGTTCCGGTTGGGAATAGTTCTAGTAGCACCGTGAAGAGAGGAGTGTCAGATGTGCGCCCGAGGAGTGAATAGTTTGGTGAAGTCTTCCGCGTTAGTTTGGTAAATAGCAACTTGTTTTGGGGTTATGTAGCACCCGACTTCGGTTTAGTCCTTGTATCTTGTTGGAGTTTATGTTTGTCGAGGTTAACTATAGAATTATATATTGAGGTGTATTGAGTTTTGAATAGTAAGAGGAAGCTTTGTTCCTCATTTGATGTTATATTGAAATTTTAAATTAGTTTCTCTTACCGAATTTGAGGGTATTACACTTCTTGATAGCACTTTTCTTGTTTCTCACAATCTGATCTTCTAATTCAGAGATTTTCTTTTTCAAATTAGTGTTTTCACTTTCTAACACTTTTGACTTCTCTTCATTTCTCTTGTTATTATCTGTCTTTAACTCTGAAATCTTCTTCTTTAGATCAACATTTTCAATCTCTAAGACTTTTACTTTCTCTTCAAATACCTTTAACTTCTCTTCTCTCTCTTTCTTTTTATTTTCAACACGAATTAAGCTCTTATTGAGTCGATTATTATCTTCTCTCAAGCTTTCGATGATACGCGTCCCCCTCCGCAGACTTAGCACGGGAGTCTCGCTACCCGGTTAGCAGGTGGGGTCAAGGGGCAACGCTTCGAGAAAAAAAAATTGGCATTGAAAAATCATGTTTCAGTTTGTCAAAATTTGGCTAAGTATGTAATTCTCACACCACTTAGTCTACTTTTCGCACACAACTCAAAATTCGCACACAAAAGGATACGAAATCCAAGTTTTCGCACACTAAAGGATGTGAAATCCTTCTTTATGCACGAGGAAGGATGCAAATTTCTACTTTTCGCATGTAGAAGGATGCGAATTTTGCACTTATACTTTTCAAGCTTTGAGCTTTTCGCAGAGAAAATCATGCGAATTTCTGACTTAGCCAATTTCAACCCTCTCATCTTTACGTATCGATGTGAAATCCTCACTTAGAAAAATCCAGATCATCATCATGGAATTTCTTCAACTTTTCGCATGTAACTGAGATGAACAGTAGCTTTTCGCATGAAGTGATGTGCAAATTCCTCACTTTTCTCACGAAGTTATGTGCGGATTCTTCCCTTTTCGCACCACGCTTTATGCAGATTCTGACTTTTCTCACAATGCCTTGTGCGAATTCTTGGCTTTTCGCACCAACCTATATGCAAATTTTGTACTTAAGACTTTTCAATCACTATGAGCCATGCGAAAACCTCAAGAACATGTGAGTTCTTCACTGATCATGCGAATTACTCATATCTCGACTCAAAAACTTCGAATTCGACCCAATCCTTCAAATTAGTCCTTGAAACTTTGGCAATTTGATCTCGAATACAACATGAACACTTAACAATTGATCGATTGCAACAAAATTAACAAGAATTACAATATAATCTTAAGAACAGTGTGTGAAACTCTCTGAACAAAAATTTCATCAAAATCAAAATTCACCTAAATCTGTTGTGAATTACACGATGTAATACAAAACAAAGATGTTCTACAACACAAACCGAGTAAGTGCAATAGAAATTACAGTAAAAAACACACAAAAACAAAAATTCGATTATGAAACAGCAGTCTGCGAGTTCTTAAAAAAATCGACCAAAATTTTAGATTTCGATCTTGATTTCTTATTTCTGTCTGCTCTGATACCAATTGATAGTCCCTGATTATGAAAGATTATCAAGATGAACAATGATTTCTCAATCAAATCTCATATGTATGAAACTTGAATATCACAGTACAATCACTTTCTCTCTCTACTTTCTCTCACTAAAGATATACAATGTGATCTTCTATAATAAGCTCTCTACCACTATGACATATTACAAAGACAATGGTATTTATACCTATACACATTACAAGGATCACACAACTAAACAAACAAGCTTTTCTTGACATTAGATGACTTTGACTTTCCACTTTGACAACTTTGACTTTGACTTGCAATCTTGAGGCTTTGACTTGGGCTTTTGACTTTCAATCTAGATGATCTTGAAGACAAAAATTTATGCTCTAACACTCATGATGATTTTGGTAGCAATCTTATGAAAAGGAAATGTGTTTTGAGTTGTCAAGTAGAGTCACAGAATTTGCAGGTTGTTTAAACATTCATATAAAATTGCTCGTTGGTCCGATTGAGGTGTGTAATACACTATTGGAAAGGTCTTTGTGTCTATTACAACTTTGTAGTTTATGTCAAGAGCTAATTTTAACTCTATAAGTCTCAAAACAGTGAGTTTCTTGAGTTGGTCCTGTGAAAAACGATATTTGTGCACTGTTTTTGGAAAATTCATATAAAATCGGTATTTACTTCAAATGGGATGATTCCAATGCGATTAGAACCCTAAGAAATAGACTTACAACTTTTATTTAGACTTTAACACCTTAATATACCTCTAAGTATGATAAAAAGACTAAAAATCGAGTTGGTACAAAGTTGTCAGGTGCAGGGGATTAAGTGGCATTATTTGTTTGTACTTTGTGCTTTAAGGACTTGTGTTGTATGTGATTCAATCCCAGTTATGTTTAATCTTATTCAGGGCTAAACTTATGATAAGAAATGAGTCTTATCAATGAGTGTTAGGTCATAATATTGTATCCAATATTTAATATGAAAAGTCAAAGATGTAAAGTCAACATTGTCAATGTCAAAGTTGTCAAGTTTGTTTAGTTTCCTTAGCTATTAAGTCTTTGTGTAATGTTGTGGTATAAATAGGCTTTGTGCCTTATAAGATTAATAAGCACTTTCATTGTAATATCATTTAGACGTGTGATATATCAGACTAGGATTTTCTCTCTCTACCACTATGACATATTACAAAGACAATGGTATTTATACCTAGACACATTACAAGGATCACACAACTACACAAACAAGCTTTTCTTCACATTAGATGACTTTGACTTTCCACTTTGATAACTTTGACAACTTTGACTTTGACTTGCAATCTTGAGGCTTTGACTTGGGCTTTTGACTTTCAATCTAGATGATCTTGAAGACAAAAATTTATGCTCTAACACTCATGATGATTTTGGTAGCAATCTTATGAAAAGGAAATGTGTTTTGAGTTGTCAAGTAGAGTCACAGAATTTGCAGGTTGTTTAAACATTCATATAAAATTGCTCGTTGGTCTGATTGAGGTGTGTAATACACTATTGGAAAGGTCTTTGTGTCTATTACAACTTTGTAGTTTATATCAAGAGCTAACTTTAACTCTATAAGGCTCAAAACAGTGAGTTTCTTGAGTTGGTCCTGTGAAAAACGAGATTTGTGCACTGTTTTTGGAAAATTCATATAAAATCGGTATTTGCTTCAAATGGGATGATTCCAATGCGATTAGAACCCTAAGAAATATACTTACAACTTTTATTTAGACTTTAACACCTTAATATACCTCTAAGTATGATAAAAAGACTAAAAATCGAGTTGGTACAAAGTTGTTAGGTGCAGGGGATTAAGTGGCATTATTTGTTTGTACCTTGTGCTTTAAGGACTTGTGTTGTATGTGATTCAATCCCAGTTATGTTTAATCTTATTCAGGTCTAAACTTATGATAAGAAATGAGTCTTATCAATGAGTGTTAGGTCATAATATTGTATCCAAGATTTAATATGAAAAGTCAAAGATGTAAAGTCAACATTGTCAATGTCAAAGTTGTCAAGTTTGTTTAGTTTCCTTAGCTATTAAGTCTTTGTGTAATGTTGTGGTATAAATAGGCTTTGTGCCTTGTAAGATTAATAAGCACTTTCATTGTGATGTCATTTAGACGTGTGATATATCAGACTAAGACTTTCTCTCTCTACTTTCTCTCTCTAGTTCTTGAATGTTAGATCTTGTTTGAGAGTTTGCTTGATTTGATTGGGATTTTACATTCACAATTGGTATCAAAGCTATACCAAACAATTTCAGAAAGTTTTTCACAAAAATTATAGATCGATTTCTGGAATTTTTGGATCATAAAGTTGATTTTTCTTGAAATTTTTCAAGAACACTGAAATTTGATAATTTCACAAATTCTAATTGAATTGTTGTTAATTGATTGTGAAATTGGTTTCATTAGATTCGTTTTGACTGATAGATTTGATCTTAGTCATATCATTTCACGAATTAATCGTTTGGTTGGATTGATTTCTGAATTTTCAAGAACACACAGTTGACTCCTTTATTCACTGTTTGAATCAAATAAGTTTGATGTGTTGATTTCAATCTGAAATTGCTATTAGAAAAGTGTTGTATATGATTAATCGATCCTTGCTGTGCATTATCAAGTTTCAATTTTGCAGATTTTTGAATCTACTCAGATCGATTGGTGAAACAGATGTGAAGAACTTTGCACGTTTCTTTTCACACATATTGTGATTTGCGCCAACATCATTTTGAGTTGCACCTTTTTAATCAATTTGCGCCAATCAATTAATTGTGCACTAGTGGAATCAAACAAATTTTGTGATTGGAGGTTATGAATTAGTGGGGCGGTGGCCGTCAGATTGTTTAATGTGTTTGATTTTGCGCCAACACCAACATCAGACTTGCACCATCATCATTCTGCACTATCCATGCCAAGTTGTTTGATTTGCGCGAGTTGTTTGATTCTGCACTATCAAACACCATCTATTTTGCGCCGATTGCTTCCTTTAACACCATCAATTTTTGCGCTAGCATCATAATCTCTGCACCTTCATCATTTAAACTTTGCGCTATCAAGTGAAATTGTTGTGCGCCATTCAAGTGAAATTTCCATTGGTTGATGAATTGTTAATGGGAAAGTGATCACGTGGATTTCAATTGAGATTAGTAGTTTCAAATTGTTAAATGATTTTAAATGGAGTGATGCACAATCAAAGTGGTCACGTGGATTGATTTTATTCTTTTGTTTTGCTCCACCTTCTACTCGAGCAAAACTGTGTTTTGCTCCACCTTCTACTCGAGCAAAACTTTGAATTTGCGCCATCTTCTACTCGAGCAAAACTTTGAATTTGCGCCATCTTGTTCATATGTTTTGCGCCACCAACATCATAACATTTTTGCTATCCATGTCAATAACTAATTTGTGTTTTTCAATTGTAAATTGATCTGTGTTTTTCATTTTCAGGTGATCTGCGAGTTCAAGTTCAAGAAATTTGAGAGAAGTTCCAGAGTTCTAAGAGTTCCAGAGATAGAATATTTCTGAGATTTTTTTTGTAATTTAAGTTTGACTTTCAGTCAAATTTTTCTGAATTGTTTGGGAACGATCATTCATATCAAGCTGATAGTTCATTCAAGATGATGATTACAGGTTCTTTTTGGAACAGGTTAAACACACCACAGCTGTACAAAGGAGAACACGAAAAGTGGAGAGATAATTTTTTAAACTCTGTAGATAAACATGAGTTGGGTTACTATATCAGATTATCTTTGACTGAAGGAGAGATGAAACCTCAAATTCCAATGAAAAATTGTACTGAGGAACAGGAGAAAAGACAGAGAGCTGATAATAATTCTCGACATTTTATGATACGTTAATTTTCTCTTTACATTTCTCGTGAAATTACTGAGAACATAAATATCTACAATAAGACAGGAAAAGAGTTGTGGGATTGTATGGAATACTTGATCAAAGGTCCAAAGGTTTTGTCTGAGCTAAAAGCAAAGATTTTTGATTTGGAAGTTAAAATTCAGCAAGCAGTCTCTGTTAAGAGCAATGAGCAGAAAGTTAAGAATTTGGAAAGTACAAATGTTGATCTTCAAAAGAGGATATCTGTCTTGGAGATACAGAATGTTGATCTAATTAAAAGCATCCAAGCAGATAAAGTTAAATCAAATCTGGAGACATCTTCTTTTCAACAGATGTCTGAAATTTCCAAGAAAACTCTCCAAGAGAATAAGGATTTGGAGCATAGATGCATAAAACTTTCCAAACAAGTGTCTGAATTTGAGAAAATTTTGATTACTGAAAGAGACACATTTGTTAAGGAAAGAAAAGTTCTTGAAGAAAAATCAACTGAACTTCCCAAACAGATCTCTATTTTACAAAACTTACTTGATAAAGAAAGAAAAGCTTTTCAAGAAAAGAAAAAATCTTTGGAGATTGAAAAGAAGAAATCTAAAAAGAGATATGTTGGGATCTTCAATGAAATTTCTGATAAAACCAAGAACTTACAAAAAGAGTTTGAGCTTGAACGTATACATTTTGAATCTGAGATATCTAAGCTTCTATCCACAATAGATGTTCTATCTTCAGATGTCCAAAAAGAACAAAAGGCCAAATTTGATTTGAAATTAAAGTTTGACACTCTAACTTCTGAAAGAAACATTTTGTCTGAAAAGATAAATAACTTAGAAGCTGCAAACGTTAATTTGTTAGAAAATATTACAGCTGATGTGATTAGTCAATCACCTGTTGATAATTCAACAGAATCGGTCTGTTCTTTCAAAACAGCTTCAAGTTCTATTCATGAGAAAAATGTTTTGAAAAAGAATTGTGTCAAATCACAAAATGTCAAATCAAATCAGATTCGACCATCTAATCTATTTTATGACAAATCTGTTGATGGTTCAGCAAACTTTTATATAAAATCTCTTAGAAAGCAATCTACGAAAGGACAGATGGTCTGGAAGGTTAAAGATTTTTCGGATGAGAAGACGAATGATAAAGCATCTGTGTCCACATCCAATGTCAAAAAGAACATTACACACAAAGGTAAATCTTTTGATAAACCTGATACATATTATTCTACTAACCATTTGATCAGGGTTGCTCAAAAGAAGATTTGTTGTTCTTACTGTGGAACAAATGACTTTGTAAGTAACAACTTTATCAATTACTGGTATGGATCATATTATGTAACCCCCACAATAACTGCAACTAACTCATCAGGACCCAAATACCAGTGGGTACCAAAAGCTAAATCTGTGTTGCAGGCACCCAAAGTTTAAGGGGGAGCATAGAACTTAGGCTTTTGAACAAAACAGTTCAAAACCCGGTCTTAAATGTCAAGACAAAGGCTTCTAAGCAAATCAGCTTAGAACCCGTACTTCAACGGAGTCTGACATCTAAACACAACAGTTTAGGACTCGTACTTTAGTGATCAAAAGACCTTACTCCTGTCATGATAAGAGATTGTACTCAAATACTTGAACGAGGAAATCAACCATCAAGGGGGAGTACATTCTTGTCTGAAATATTTTGCATCCGATAAGATATGACGATCTACAATTCACAAGGAGTTGTATTGATCTCTATCATGTGCTTTTTCATTGAAAATATATTTTGAAGATATGACGGTCTACAATTCAAAAGGGAGTTGTATTTGATCTCTATCTTGTGCTTTTTCTGACATATTTTAGATGCATAATTTATAGGGGGAGTAAAGGTGATGGCTTCTGATTATAACAGATCAGGACCCGTTCTTCAATGTTCAGACTTGGATATTTTGCTAATATCCAGGGGGAGCTTAATAGACCTAAATCATTCTATCATGATTTGAGGGGGAGCCTAAAAGGTAAGTATCTTCTTATCTAGATCTCTGATTGTTTGAAAGAAGAACAACTTTCAAGCATGAAAAACAGTTTCTGAAATGTTCAAACCACTTCTGATTCTCAAAAGATTTTATGAATTTAGAAGTGTGATTTTAAATGTTTTTCAAATTTTGGGCTTTAATGTTTCACTAACCGTGTGTTTATAAAGATCAATACTTGTATATTATCTTGTCCATATACTGTAAAGTATTCATACACACTGGTTCAGTACTTCATTTGAATTTGTTATTACCATGTCTCATAATGAACCAATTTTTCGATGGTAATACTTTCGTTTGCTTTCAAATGTTGTTGAGCATCAATCATCATTTCTAAATTTGTGTTTTCATTGAAAAATTGTTTATATTTGTTCATATAAACAAAATACCCAGTTCTTTGATACCCTAACCATTTCTTGTTTATATCTCATTTTATTTGATCTGATTGATACATTGTCAGATTCTCAAAACAATTCTCTTGATTTCATTTCATTCATTCAATGTCTTTGTTTTGAGAAATCTTCAAAGTTCAATTGCTCAAATTTCATTCATAACTTTAATGAGCATACATTTTGACAATGTTATCATACACTTTGTACTTAACTGTTCAGTTAAACTGTTGAGCAACCATTTTTTTAGGACTTACATGGGATTCGTGTGTGAGCTTAAATAGAACTTCCATGGATTCACGTAAACCAGTGTTTTCTACCCCGGAAGTTATCCTTGAGTGATTGTCTAAATCAAAGAGTGGGAGAGATAACTCATCCGGTTGAGTTTTTCTCATTGTGCTGAGCGGAAAAATGGAAATGAGAGTTTGGTTAGAAGTGAGCTTTAATGTTAAAAAAGAAAGAGGGTGTGAGAACAGAGTTAAAAGAATATCAAAACTCTGCACCAACCACTTTCTGAGTCGGGCAGCCACATATTCTAATTGGTTCACATTCTTTGGTGACCATCATTGAAAAAGGCAGTGAGCCCATGATAACTCTTGCTATAACCCCACCAGCCACTCGTTTTTTTCTTAACAAAGAAATGTTTCATTTTCTTTGGGGACGCAGCATATCTGCTATCTAGTCTTCACTTGGAAGATTTAGATATTGAAATAGAAGGAAAGTTGCCCTACCTTCGTACCTCTTTCATGCACATTGAGTCCGTGTAATATTTGTTGTTGTCTCAACAGTTTACACAATTTGAGCTTGATAAAGCTAAGTAGCTTCAATCATTCTACACTTGCACGTACACACAAGGAATACATTTTCTTGTCATAACATTCATAGAAATTTCCTTTGTGGTTTTTCGATGATTAAATGGAAGCCCTGTGGGAGTGAACATCATAAAAACTCCTTTCCAATGTACATTCGTTGTACAAAGTGGCTCCGTACTACTTACAGGCATATTAACTGTTTCATCTGTTGAATCAGGGTTACATTGTTCATTATGTCTGAATTTGAAAAGATTCGGATATATACATTTCATGAATTAACGGATAATCAGATCAAACGGCGGAGATTGTCAAATTATCATGAAGGGGAGATTGTTAGTTTTCACAAAGGGGGAAATCAAAGACAGTGCTGAAATTGAAGAAGTTTTGATGATCATGATGCTCACAATCATAAAAAAGGGGGAGAATTTTACAAAGATTCAATTTCAAAGTCATAAAGAAAGAAAGTTTTGAAGATGATTCAAAGATAAATCAAGATTCGTGAAAGTTTGTTTTTCCAAAGACAGTCCAGAGATCACAAGAGATGAAGATACAAGTTTTTCAAAGATTCCTCAATCAAAGTTGTTTCAAAGTTCAAAGATGAAGATTTCAAAGATGTTTCCATGTTGAAGTTTCAAAGGAGTTTCAAGAATTTTGTTTCCTGTTCAAGACTTGTTGACTTTTAAAGATACAAAGTGAAAAAGACTTTTCAAGATTCTTAAATGGTTGAAAGACTGAAGATTGTTAAAGCTTCAAAGTTCAAAGTTGTCAAAGATAAAAGCTGAAGAATCAAGAGCTGAAGACTAGTGTCAAATTTTTATTAAATCTTGAATACAAAGGGGGAGATTGTTAAGTCATAATATTGTATCCAAGATTTAATATGAAAAGTCAAAGATGTAAAGTCAACATTGTCAATGTCAAAGTTGTCAAGTTGTTTAATTTCCTTAGCTATTAAGTCTTTGTGTAATGTTGTGGTATAAATAGGCTTTGTGCCTTGTAAGATTAATAAGCACTTTCATTGTAATATCATTTAGACGTGTGATATATCAGGCTAAGACTTTCTCTCTCTACTTTCTCTCTCTAGTTCTTGAATGTTAGATCTTGTTTGAGAGTTTTCTTGATTTGATTGGGATTTTACATTCACAATGAGATAGAATCTTCGTACATATGTAAAACTCTAAGGTAACTTGGAGTGACGTGGCTTAAAGTCAGAACATCTCGGACGCGTAGCATTACTCCGATTACCATATAAGGTACGGATATCCGATTCTTGCGAATCTCTTTAGACATTAGTCTATTATTGAGGTAATATCGTATCCCGTTTACCATCTAGACATCTATTACTCTATTATGATTATAATTCTCCATATTCAATTCACGAAATCATATTGGGATAATGTGAGTTTGATAACTCATCTAATTGTCGGCATTCATAATGTTTATGATCATGGTTATTATTTGGAGTTATCACCATGACTTTTCTTTGATATATTCATTATTAGCTATCGGATTTTGAATTGAACAACCTTTGGATTTGATTATATTTGATGATTGATCCGTTGTCGGATTTGAATTGTTTTTGGATTAGAACCGTTTTCAGAATTCTATTTTGATATGTAGTGATTGAAAGTCACATATTTTATGAAATTACTCTTTACACATCGACTTGACATGTTTTCAACAATTTGAATATTTCGTGTTTTAAGGCACGACATCGAGAACAACGATGTCGTGACGCCTCCATGGCGGCTATAAATTGCCATGGCGTCCTTGTTATTAGTACCCCAATGTCAATCAGTGGGTTTGGCCTGGTACCGGCCAACTTGAGGGAGAATGGATCGATCCTAGGAGCCGTTTTCGGGATCCGTTTTCGGGAGCCGATTATCGAAAGGGAATTGAGTGTATTGCTCTATACTCATTTCTTATTGTTCGAGTGGTCCGTACAACCCTCGATAGAACCCAGATAATTTTCTTAATTCTTCTTGACTCTTGGTGTGATGATACGTTTTAGTTACCAGTTGAGATATTTTTGTGTAAACTGGTTACATATCACTTTATGTTTTGGTTTTGAGTCAATATTGCTCTTGTATTCATATTCTTTTTATTAACTTGATTATGATTGTGATTTTTATTATATTAGTTATCCGCTTATTGAGCATTTGGCTCAGCCGAGGTTTGTTTTGTCCTCGAGAGGTGTAGGATCGCAGATGGGATCATCTCAGGAGTGAGAGCTTTGGAGTGTAACCATTTTGAAGACGACCTTGAATAAAATAGCTTTTGTTTATGTATATATTACTGTATAACTATGTCGTCTTAAATTTGGTCTCCCGCTTGATGGATTTTTGTAGTAACTTTTCTTCCTGTATATGTTAATTAGTTATGTTATTATGTTTTCATTTGTAGCACACCGTCCTCCGGTCACGTGGGATGGGGGTGTTACAGTTTTAATTAATTTAATATATTTATTAGATAATATGTTAAGTTAATTTTTTTGAAAATGCAATGTTAACAATATTAAATAATATGTTACACTTGGACAACCCACATGGACAATGATATGGCATAAGAACCTGGTAACCTATGTCATTTTATCTTAATTTAAATCAAAATGTCACTTGTTGTATAACCGGTAAATTTTTCGAAATATAATGTCTTAATTAAAAAGAATTTAAAAGTATATTGATGTAACAATAAAAAATGAAAGTGTAATATTATAGTAAAAAAATTGTGAATAGAATTTTAAGTTGCAAATTTATTAGTTGAATATAAGTTGTAAATTGATTAAACTCCTGTATTTATGGATCCATGCATTACAATTTAAATTACATGATTTCAATTGAATGACTAACTCACTCAAAACATGTAATATCCAAATAAATAAGTAATAAATGCATTTTACTTCCAAAACTCCACATTAAGCTTTTTAAACCGAACAAACATCCATAAAACTCATTTGAGTTAATATCAAATCAATAGACCCCACAACCCACTTGACTATTTAAACAAAGTCAATGTAAACCACCAAAGCCAAAAAGACATGTTCTTCAAACGTTAAAGAAAAAACTTGACACTTATAACATGGATAGGTACATAAATCAACACTTTGTTGAAGCATAATAGCAAAATGTCCAAAAACCACATGGTTTGTATTTTCAAGTTTCCCACAAGGCCAATAATAGACGTTTATCAAAGTTTTACACACTTATAATCAAAAGGTCTCAAGTGCCATCATTGAAGTTCATAAGTTGGTTAAATCCCAAAATAACACTTCCTAAGAATTAAACAAGATATTGTTCTCAAATTATCCAAATATTCAAGAAATATCATTTGGATCAATCATTGAAGAGTTACGCTCAAAATAACCAATAAACCCATTTTAAACATTCTTTCAAGATTGAGACCCAAAATATACCCAAATGCACAAAAATCACAAAAACTAATCAAATATGAAACAAACTTATGGGAATGTGTTCAAAATCCAAAATAGAGATATTTTGACATGTATATAATTTAACATAGCAACTAGAACTTACTTTGCTAGATTTATGTTAATCTAGGTTCCAAACCCAAACTTGTGTCCTTTGGTGAAGACTTAGGATCTTCAAACTAGACTCTCAATCTAAGTTGTGAAGCTCCTAAGAACACCTCTTTCACTCACCAAACTCTTACAAAAGCACTATAAGGTTGGTAACCAAAAATCTTACCTTAAACTCTTAAAAATCACCAATAATCGAATTTGCTCCAAGAACCTTTAAAATCGCGAGAAAATAATGAGGAGAAAGTTTGGAGGGAAGAGAATTAGAGAAATCCCAAAAAAACAGAATTTTAACGCTTCAGATGCGCTCCCACGACCCTAGATTGTGCGTCAGGTCACCCGCACCGGCCAACACCACTCAAACCACAGTGGGACACACAACTTGCACAAAATCAGGTAAGTCCCTGTTTCACCTTTTCTTTTTCCATTTTTCTCCCCCGATTTGAGTTCCAACTATCCAACTATCTTAAATGCCAAAAGGAAATGGAATTAATCATAATTGGATGTCCAAAAATCGCAGGTGTTAAAGTGTAATCCATTAATAATGCTAATCAAATCTTTTATACACTAATCATCACAACAACCATAATGGGTTCCTTTTCATCAAATTAATAACCTTTAGACCTCAATCTCGAACTTGTTATTATGCTACACACCTATACAATACTACTACATAAATGACTTTTTTAAACGCACATTTTTAAACGGTTTTTAAAAAAATTCGAAAAAACCATTTAAAAAGGTGACCGTATTTTTTTAAGTCATTTTTTAAACGGTTCTGCGGTTGTGGTACCGTTTAAAAAAAGTCATATGACCTTTTTAAACGGTTGTTATAAAAAACCGTTTAAAAAGGGATACATATTTCACACGGATAATTGAACAAAACCATTTAAAAATCCGTCTAACTTTTTTACACGGTTTTTTCATACAACCGTTTAAAATACATACATCTTTTTAAACGGTTCTCAAGAACAACCGTTTAAAAAGGCCAAACACTTTTTCAAACGCTTTGACTATCACAAAACCGTTTAAAAAGACCTTTAAAAATTTAGGGTAAAACCGAACTACGTTAATGCGTTTTTATATTTTGATAGGTTTTGAACAATTTGGAGCGAAAAAGAACAAAACGATAATATTTGACAGATTTGCGCAACTGTGACGTTTTGATCATATCTCACTCGTCCGATCTCCGATTTAAGTGATTCAAGATGATCTGGAAACCCAACACACATATCTACAATGTTCGTGTTTTGAGTTTTTGGTAATTTGGAGTAAATCTGGACCGAATCTGGAGTTGAAGTTGGGAGTACAAAGGTGGACAGAAAATGAATAAAAGAATTAAAGGTGTTTTTATAAACATAGAAGAAGATGTGGCGGAATGGTAAGCGTCGTGGGTTTGCATGGTTGTGGTTCCGAGATCGAGTCCTATGTGTAGCAGATAGCATTCTTTTAATGTGACTTTTTTAAACGGTTCAAAAACCGTTTAAAAAAGGCCCTGACTTTTTCAAACGGTGCCCTTTTAAACGGTTGTAAAACCGTTTAAAAATGTCCAAAACAGCCGTTTAAAATACTTATTTCTGTAGTAGTATGTTGTTCTACTAACTCAAACATTGAAGTTTTTACATCAAAATGTACGTTCAATTGCTTGATTCCTTCTTGAACTTGTCGTAGCAACCTTTGCTTCATTTCAAATTCATAACACACTAAAAGCCCAACCTTTACTTGCTTTATTTGCTAGGTTCTGATTTTAAAACAAGATAGATTTTGGCTTCTTATTTCTTTCATAATCCCTTTCAACATCTCCTTGTACTTTCAATGCCTCAATCTTATCCGAGTTTGATCTCAAATATGTTTAGCATACTTACCATTTAAGTCCACGAGTCCTTACTAATAACATTTTAACCCTTGAACTTTCATTTTCACAACTTTACAACATAATCTCTCAGTTAGACGTTCTATTACAAGTAGGTCTGAAATTTGGGATGTTACAAACTAACTTTGTTTTAATAATGTTAGCCTATGCATCGTTCTTTATCCAATTTATACTTTTTCTATAAGTATATATGAGAAAACAAACAAATAAAGTTTGTCGCCACCAAACAATCAAATAATTATACAAAAATATGATATATAAAACATGTTGACATTATAAAATCATGCCATGTTTGTGTTCCTCTTAATAAATGACTAATCAAAGCAACTACTTAGTCATTATGATATATTTTGTTAATACTGTTTAGTTCTCTATCAGAATGAAATTTAAGGGTTTAGTTTGTCTCTTAATAATTTTTTTTGAAAAGCAAGCAAAGAGATCTAACTTATTAAACCAAACAAAAAGAACAAGAAACAAAGAGAAAACGCCCAAAAGACACCAACAAAGAAACCCAACGCGAATAGGCTAACAAAACGAAACAAAAGAAACCCAAACTAGCAATGAAAGATTCAAACGAACCATTCGAGAAAACTTGCTATATACATGTCTTGATTGTTCAAAACCATTAAATTATTTATTTTTATTTCTTTCTATCAAATTTTAGTATACGACGAAGAATGTCAATAATTGTGTTGTTTTGTCAATTTATTGGATCTTGGTGTATGTCACATCTAAATACTTACTACAAATGTGATAGAACGCCAAAATCAACTAACTAGAAGCTCCAATTAAAAACCAACATTATAAAGAAATTTAAAAGTTATACGTAAGATGAGAAGCATAAATGAGCTCCTAAAATGTGCAAGCCTGTAACACAAAACTATGCCACTTTAAAACTTTCGGCATTGTTGGAATATATTAGAATAAATTACATTTTTCATTCATGTAGTTTGTTAAAAATTGCGATTTTCGTCTCTGTGGTTTAGAAATTATGGTTTTCGTCCCAATGGTTCATAGTTTATTGTTGTTTTTGTCCCTGTGAGATGGTTAGGAACTTACGATCCGGTATTTTAGGAGTATTAGAAACGTACTCGCGCAATGCATCATGATACCTTGTGTCTAATAATTTGTATTTAATAGTTTTTTATCCGTGCTTTATAATATAGTATAGATATTTCCTTGGCACGGAAATTATTCCAGGCTTCCAGCATTAAAATTTTAATTAAACATGACATTATTTGTCGATTAATAATTTGTATTTAATTTTTTTTTACCTAAATTTATCTGTTTCTTTCTTTTTAATTTTGAAATCAAAGCTATTATTATCATCAGGTATTGGGCTAAAGTTTAAAAAAAATATGGACCAATACAGAGTTAACAAAGGCCCATATTCTCTCATGGGCTTCAAATGGGCTTTTCTTGGTCACCATTTCATCCAAAAAGATATAATTATATTTCTTTGTAAGTTGTAACAAATTATTAGATACATGCAATAAATTATGGAAATGAAATTTTTATTTTTTAAAGTAGTTATTCGTAATCAATAACAATTTTCTTTTTGAAAATACATTATTAGCAACTATTACAAAATATCTTTTTGACCAAACTATTATAAAATATTAAAAATATTGATTTAGTTTTTATTTTCTAACTTATTTTAAATAATGGATAAAAATTTTAAAGCATAATGTTTTAATAAAAAATAATTTTAAAATATATTATTGCAAAAATAAATAAATAATATAATAAATAAATTTATAAAAATAAAATGTTATTTTATACATTTAATTATTTTTTTATTAACTTGCATTTAAAACCAAATATTATATTTTTGAAACAATTAATAATCCGAGCTAAAAGTATTCATCTTTGACTAGGCATATACCCGCGCGATGCAGCGGAATGTAAGTAAAAAACGAACAATTAATGTTATTTCCTTATATACATTTCATCAATAATCAACCATGACCAAAGAATCACAACTTATGAAACCTAAACCCATAAAGATATTCAATAATTAGTTTATATTACAATTATTGACGAAAAAATTATAATGATATTATTTATAATAAGAATGAAACGTATTTTACGATTATGTATTTTTAACGTGCTAACGGTGGAAAAAAAATAAAACGTATAGATAGAAAAACAAATTATGTCGTAGATATTCATGATATTTAATAGTACGGTTAAATTAAAAAATATTCAATATTGGGCTCGTTTTGAAAATATTGAGGAGACGCTTATAATAATATAATTTGTAGAAAAATGAACGTATTTTTTCATTGCATTTTTGTTAATATATGATTATTTGTGTTAACATGATAATGATGTAAAATGAAAAATGAAAAAGTAAGGGATATAAAGTAAATTAAATAATTAATTGTAAAGGTGATAAATGTAACATTGTAAGGGTGATAAATGTAATTGTACAAAAGTTTGTATAATAACCGTTTTAGTTTTTTCATGGGAAAAGTTCAAAAAAACCCAATGGACTTTAGTGTTTGGAGTAATTAAGTCTCTGGACAATTTTTTTGAACAAATAAGTCATTGGACATTTCAAAACTTGTTAAATAAATCCTTGAACTTTTGGTAACTTGTTGAATACATTCTTATTACTTAAAAATGTAACTTGCAACCTACATAGCAGATAAAACTACAAATTAAAAAAAATGTCACCTACAAATTTACACTTTGCATTCTTATAAAATTATAATTAGTTATTTAATTTATTTTATATTCATTATTTTTTCATTTTATATTTTATTATATTAACACACATAATCATATATTAACTAAAATATAGAGAATTTAATTAAAATACCCAAACATCAAAAATCAATACCCAAAATCTTGAAGTTTTTGCCAAAATACCCAACAACCCCGTGTTTTTAGGCCGTGTAAATGGGAAAACGCGGGGTTCTGTTTTTTTGTCTGTGTATCCAACGAAACACGGGGAAAGCACGGGGTGAAACGATTTTGGTCCGCGTATGGGGACAAAACATGGGGTTACCCCGCGTTTTAATTATGTAACGCGGGGTTGAGGGTTCTTACACGTTTTAACTTCCACTAATTATTTTATTTATAAAATAATAAATAAATTGGAAATGCAAATGCAAATGGTTTGCAACAGAATTCCACCATTTCTGCCCCCCCCCCCCCCTCTTCCTATTTATTCAATGTATATATATACATTATATTATAAGATATTTATGTAAAAAAGTTTAACCCCGCATTTTAATTGTTCCAGCCATGTGTTTGTGAAGAGGCCTAACCCCGCGTTACACAATTAAAACGCGGGGTAACCCCGTGTTTTGTTCCCATACGCGGACCAAAATCGCTTCACCCCGTGTTTCGTTGGATATACGGACAAAAAAACAGAACCCCGCGTTTTCCCATTTACACGGCCCAAAAACACGGGATTGTTGGGTATTTTAGCAAAAACTTTAAGATTTTGGGCATTTTGGGTACTGATTTTTTATGTTTGGACATTTTAATTAAGTTCACTAAAATATATCAAAAAAATTAGTTTTTTTTCTTAAAATTACAATAATCGTTTCGTTAATACATTCAAATTGAACTCAAGATTGTTTTTGAATTTAATCTTATACTATTCAATATCCTAAATATATATTAATTATTTTTAATACTTACACTTTATACTATTATAGTTAGAGATTAATCTTATATTATTAAATAAATAACCATAAATGATTGAATGTGTAAGTATTAAATATAATTCATACGTATTTATGATATTTAATAATATGAGATTAAATAAAAAAAGATAATAATAGGCTCATTTTAAAAGTATTGACAAGAAAATTATAATGGTATAATTTGTAAAAAAAACGTATTTTTTTATATTTTAGTTAATATACGATTACGTGTGTTAATATAATAAAAGAGTTAAAATGAAAAAGAAAAATATAAGATATAAAGTAAATTAAATAACAAATTATAAAGATGTTTTTTTTGTTGGCAAAAACAATTCTTAAGACAAAAAAAATTATGCCTAAACTTTGACTATTTTAAGAAGAGACTTTGAAAAATGCTTAAAAATGTATTTGGTTGATGAGATTGACTATTTTAGTTAATTTCTCCATTTTTTTTATTTGTAGGATGATAAAGTCGGTGATATCTTTTTTTTTTCAATTTGTAGTTTTACCTGTTATTTAGGTTGCAAGTTACATTTTTAAGTAATAAGAATGTATTTAACAGGTTTCCAAAAGTCCAATGATTTATTTAATGTATTTTGAATTGTCTAAGGACTTATTTGTTCCAAAAAATTGTCCAGAGACTTAATCACTCTAAATACTAAAGTCCATTGGGTTTTTCTGAACTTTTCCCTTTTTTCATTATATAGTATAAATTCTGATATTTAATAGTACGGTTAAATTAAAAAATATTCAATATTGGGCTCGTTTTGAAGATATTGACGAGACGATTATAATGGTATAATTTGTAAAAAAATGAACGTATTTTTTCATTGCATTTTTGTTCATATACGATTATTTGTGTTAATATGATAACGGTGTAAAATGAAAAATGAAAAAGTAGGGGATATAAAGTAAATTAAATAAGTAATTTTAAGGGTGGTAAATGTAACATTGTAAGAGTAGTAAATGTTATTGTACAAAAGATTAAAGGTGGTAAATGTTAGTGTACAAAAGATTGTACAATAACCGTATAACCGTTTTAGAATTTTCATTATATAGCTAGACATATACCCGCGCAATGCAGCGAAATGTAAGTAAAGAACGAACAATTAATGTTACTTTCTTATAGATATGTCATCAACAATCAATCATAACCTAAGAATCACAATTTATAAAACCCTAAACCTATAAATATATTCAATAATTAGTTTATATTATAATTATTGACGAAAAAAATTATAATGATATAATTTATAATAAGAATTAAACGTATTTTACGATTATGTATTTTTAATGTGCTAATGGTGGAAAAATAAATAAAACGTATGGATAGAAAACAAATTAATTCGTAGATATTCATGATATTTAATAGTACGGTTAAATTAAAAAATATTCAATATTGGGCTCGTTTTGAAGGTCAGACGAGACGATTATAATGTATAATTTGTAGAAAAATGAACGTATTTTTCATCGCATTTTTGTTCATATACGATTATTTGTGTTAATATGATAATGGTGTAAAATGAAAAATGAAAAAGTAAGAAATATAAAGTAAATTAAATAAGTAATTGTAAGGATGATAAATGTTATTGTACAAAAGATTAAGGGTAGTAAATGTTATTGTACAATAACCGTATAACCGTTTTAGAAATTTCATTATATATAGTATAGATTATAAAGGTGACAAGTGTTTTATCCTGGGGAAGGTTCCATTTTGTCATTTAAAAAGTAAAGTTCAGAATCAAGCCCCTCAAGTTTTCCTAATTTGTATTCTTGGTCCCTCTTTTGTCATTTATGACTCCTTTACTAGTATTTGTACAACGTCAAACTTATTTATCGTTTGGTCCCTCACTTATACAACGTCAACAATATTAAGTGCCAAGACCTGCTCGTTATGCAAAACACAAAATAAGGGACCGTTTACTAAATATTTACCCAAGTAAGCCAGGGACGGACGCAACAACTTTTTCATACGATGCACCATATTTTTCATACAATTTTTATCGACATGTCTTAATTTTTTTACCGGTGATCAATATCGTCCGATGTATTTTTAGCCTAATTCCACCGTTTCGAGGGATTTCTAAAGTTTTTTACTTGATTTCGAGACATTTTTAAGTTTTTTTATCGATTTTGAGAGACTTTTTCAGTATTTTTGGTTGATTTTAAGAGATTTTTTCGGTTTTTTTGGTTAATTTCAAGAAATTTTTACCCTTTTTTTGGTTGATTTCAAGAGTTGGTCTAGAATAGAAGTGAAGAATTGGGCTTTCATATTAGGATTTGGTGCACCTTTGAAGTTTCGAAAATAAATACGGTAGCACACTCGAAAACGATATGGTTGCACCTTTCACGAACGTCAAAATTTTACCCTTCGTCGGAGAAATGATACGGTGGCACGTGCCACCGTCGCCACTGCTTCAAGTCCGTACCTGAAGTAAGCGTTTATTGATATTACCTTACGATCCTTACTTATTTAGCATGAAAACTACCGAAAATCTTACTCGGTAAAAGATATAACAAGGACCGAGAGTCTTACCCGGTAAGTGAGGGAAATGACTCTTACCGGATAAACACTTACCGATTTTAAAACGCTTACCAACAATCAATTTTGATGACAAAAAAATGTTATACGATAAGGTAAGTGAGGGTAATTTCTTGCCGGTAAGCACTTACCCAGTAAATTTTTGGTAAACAACCCTAAGCCAAAACCAAAAAGGAAGCATAGGTGAGGAACTAACGATGTAATTTACATTACTTATAATAAGTAAATAAAGAGTTTTTTTATTTATTGAATGTTATTTATAAATCTTAAGCGGACATTTTGAAGGCATATGTATGGAACCAACGAAACTAGTGTTATATCCGTCCGTTGGTCGGGTACATGACATGATTTTAATCTAAATTCCGTTATTTGATATTACCATTTCAAAAGTTATGTTTCTTTACCATTTCAATTATTTAATCTAGTGTTATACCCATCTGTTGGTCGGATACACGATATGATTTTGGCCCCTCAAAAAGTTTTCTCCGACCAAGTCAAACATGCTTTATAACATGAGTAAATACGTAGAGAAGCATGCATGCTACTTGGCTTTTAGGAAGCATATTTTCTAAACTAACCTGCAAATGCCCTCCTTTCTTAAACACTGGTCCCATTTGTGTCACTATTATTTTAGCTAAAACTCTTGTACAACACCTTTTCAGGTACTAAATAGCTCAAAGTTACAATTAGAAAACCAAAAATTTCTTCTGAATTGTGCCCTACAAGGGACCCGATGATGGACCAGCTTCATTCCAGCCTTTTGGGCATGATGTAAAACACACTTAAAACCCTTGATTGCTTTAGGGGGATTCAACTTGATGGGGGGAGTTTGCATTTAAAACCTACGGATGTCTTTCGGTGGTTTGAAGTTAACGGAATGAGTTTCAAGGGATGCATATTCGTCTTCTTTCCACGTTTTGATCGTTTTGTCGGCTTCACATGTAATGAGCCTTGAGCCCGTTACGTCGTAAGATAACGCGTAAATTCCAGTCTCACTATCCGATGAACCTAAAAATGAAATACAAGATTTGGATACTCTTCATGTACATGCAAAAGTATATTGACATTTGAAGAGATAAAAGAAAGGCACGTACCAGGTTGAACGATTGTTTGAGATTGTTGGAAACTATGACCGCTTTTCCGGTCCCAAAACCACAAACTCCCATTATCGCCTTTCATCAAAAAGATTATATATAGTCGATTAATCAAAATGTGTTTCATAAAATAAATTTCGTAAATTTAAAAAATGCAGTCATAAATTCATGTTATATATTATGTTAACAAAAAACAAAATAGTCGGATTATGATAACAAACCTATAGGAAGTAAAGTCACATACTCGGTAGGATGTTGAGCCAATGCACACACAGATTTCTTGTGATGCGTAAGAGTTGTCATTGTTTTACCTAAAAAATGAGCAACCAACTTAAATCCAGATCATGAAGATAAATACTATAAATACTACCCTTTAATAGCATGTTTCCACCCTTGTAACACAACAAATGTACATAAAAATAACAGGTTCATTGAATGAAATCTTGGCAACAGTTCAAAATATCTGAAAAAGATGTTGGTAGAAGATGCATATATAATTATATCAATGTAGTCTCTTCAATTATCCTGATACCATCTAAAATATCTTTTCACTATAATGACATGTGGTAGTTCATATCAAATGAAGTCAAAAAAATGTGAAGAATGAAGACGTTCAGGTGAAAACAGAAAAAATGGCAGGTGTGTAAATTAGTATAAGTTCACAAGTGGAAAAACATAAAAAATGAAGTCAAAATCCTATTGTGTTAAATTAAGACAAACGGAAATGTTCAAGAGACCAAAATTTTTTTACCTCTTTCTATTGGAACTAAAGCATTGTTTGTTCTTTCGCTATTTGTTTGACCTCTCATCCCCAGCCACCTAAAGGCAGGCTTTCGGGTTTCTGGATGGTGAGTCTGCTCATCATGAAAAAATAGATTTAGGGTGAGTCGCAACCAAATCAAACAAACCCAATATCTAGAGCACAAAGTATGGCTTGGCGTTGGGATGTACACAAACATGCCTCCAAGACAAAGGGTAGAACACATGAAATAAGGATAATCATTTGCCGCTTTGGGCCTGATACAAGTCAGATCTAACCTATTTTTTGTCTAACAAATATAATATAACGAACTTAAACCCGTTTTTGCAAACTTGATAATTTACCCTTACCTGACCTATTTACAAGCCATATTTGCCTATTGGCTAACGGGCCTAAATAATATTTACATTTAAAAAAAACAAAACTTATATAAAATCTTAAGTTATGGGAAATCATTCAAAATAAATAATTTTCTTCCTAACTTAAAATAAGGCAAAGACATAATATCTTGTAGCTTAAAGTTTTTAGGATATGAGATTTTGAGTTATGAGGAGTCAATATAGATTTGAGACATACTATATGACTTATTGTATATATGTGAGAGACCGTTGGTGCTATGTATTGGGGGAGTCCACCCAAAAGCAAGCATTTGTTTAATTTTTTCTTAATAGAAAATAATAAAGTACTAATTGTATATTAAATTTAATTATTCAAAAAATATAAACTGGCCGAGGGGGCTGCCCATAACCGTTTTCTTCGCCTGGGTCCGCCCATTAATTTTTTCGGTCCAGCCGGACCCGTCCATTTTTTCAATAATAGTTGTCTAACCCCGTTTTTTAACAAGTTGTATGGGCCCTACTTTCCATAAACGGCTCTAACATGAAACCCCAACTATTTAGGGTAAGTGACAAAAGAAGAATATTGCAATAAGAATACATCACAGTGGATAGTTTACCTTCTCAATGAAGTTCATGGAAGACAACACATTAGCAATATCATATAGCCTCCTGACTTTAGCTGCAACAATATATAGCCTCCTGACTTCCATGAAGTTCATGGAAGACAACACATTAGCAATATCATATAGCCTCCTGACTTTAGCTGCAACAATATATCCAAACTACCATTAGCAACGATGTAAATATATATTTTGGATCTATAAAATTAAAGAAATGTCAAGAGTCATTACTTCTTGTCAATGATGGATTTCGAGCATCTCCAAGCAATATTTTTGCAACATTCTCAAGAGAAAGCATATCCGACTAAAAGAAAATTGTGCAAAGAGTTAAAGTTGAACTTATCAAGAAACGTTTTGCAGCACAAGATTAAAGAATGAAGGAGGAATTGAATAATTTACTCACAATGGTGCATAGGAAAAGCTTGAGGAAGTTCTTAGTAAGAAGCCCCAAAGATTTTTCTTTCCGATTTTCTGTTCAATAAATTATATAGAGGATCAATGTCAATAAACATCTCTTTTGAAACCAAAGAACACACAATATCTATCTTTCTTGATTCATTGTCTTCGTTTGATCCTAGCAAAGCAAAAGTGTTCCTTGGCCAAATAAATTGCAATCTAACACATTTGACTTGCAATATAACACACTCTTATATGCATACAAACAACATCCCTATGTATAAATCATCCACAGGCAGTAGCAAAGCCAATATTTTGCTCTAGGGGGAGCAACAATTATAAATACAATGAATTAAAGAAGGTAAATATTAATTTTTTCAAAATAGTAAGCAAAAATATCGATCCTATATTTTTGAAACACCAACCTATACAGTTTCAACAGTGACCTCGACAAGTTTTTATTTTATGAAACTTATATATGATGCCTTTATTATCTACCTCAACATTTTTCAATATAAGAAATCACGCAATCATTCATCTATTGATCCCATTCTATTGCACAACCTATTCTTCATAATGTACATCAATCACTTGAAGTGAATCTAACCATTTATACTAAATAACCGGATCAAAAGGGAGTGATGTAATTGGTTTGGTGATGAACATAACGATCTATGGTTGGTAATACTTTTGTTGAGATATGCAACTGAAAACCCATTAAAACATCAATGATAGTTTATCTATTTTGCTAAATAAATGACAAGAGGGAGATATATTTAGGATCCTTAAATATTTTAGGAACCCATAAACCACATTTTTTGTGAGTATACATGGTGAATAATATGATAAAATATTTGTGGCGAATGTTGTGACAGATGTTGATGAATAATAATGATCATGAAGAGTTAAATAGTCACAAAATAAGTGGTTCTTGGGTTCCTAGATAACAATCTTATTACTTTAAGTTTCTTTTATCAATTTTTGCCACAAAAAAAAGTAATTCTTGGTTAAATAAGCAACAAAAACATGAAATGTAAGAAATTTTCATTGAACCTTCAAAAAAGAATTGTTGCAATTTTGATGGACTGAAGGAATATCTGATTTGAAGGACCCTGGAGCTTTATGCATTGAATCTGGATCTACTTTGTCCTGGACGGAAGCACTACGATTGGAGAATCTTTCATCTTCATCATCATCCGAAATCTGAAAACAAATATAATGAATCCTAACCTTCTTTTTCTAATTCCTCATAAAGGTTTGAGCCATGGAAACAACAATAACTAAATTGTAATCCCATGGTGAATTTACCTTTCCCGATTTACCATCAATTGGTTCATCATTGTTCCTGAAACCTTCTTCCTGTTACACAATTAGGTAAATATGATAATCAATTGGATCAAAACATAAAACAATATCCAGTCTTATAAGCCTACTCAAATTCCAAAATTTGGTCAATAAAAAAGTATGGTTTTATATTAAATTATGCCATTGCAATAATATTAATCACCTTTAGCTGCTCTAAAGCCTTGGGAATTGCTCCCATTCCTTTCCAATAATACGTATTTTTGGCCTTTCTCACAAGAACCTGCACAATTAAAACCTTAAAAACTCAGATCTGAAATTTTCTCAAATTCTCCTCATAGAACTTAAAAGAAAATCGAAAAAATAGAAACAAATCTTACACCAACACTTGAAAATCCTTCGTCTCTCCACACCTGAAATCCCACAATTTATCATCAATCGCAATATCTTCAAAATTGTCACGAAAACCAAAAAAGTCACATAAATTTCAATCCACGCGATTCCTGAAAAATCAAAAGCATCAAATATGATTCTTCGGCGATAGATGTTTAGGAGAGGGATATAGACCTGTGCGATATTGCAGGAACGTGGAGAGGGAGACATGGAGAAGAGGTGGGGGTTTATGCTTTATCAGTAGTACTTTTTAATTTAAACGATCCAAATTGAAAGTTGATCGATTTTAAACGGTTTAGATTAACTAAAAAACGGTTAGACTCGTCTCCATCCATATATATATATATATATGTATATAATTTACTCTACATACAAAAATATCCATAGCCTTTATATATAAATGGATATTTTAAGTATAGATATTTTGAGGAAAATTATTAGACTTTTTAAAATTCAATTAAAACTTATAAATAAAAATCAATATCTACACAGAAAATTTACCCAGTTACCCAAGATAGATAATTAGTTTTTTACGTTAACATTTGATTATAAAAAAAACAATAGGGTTAATATATTCTAAGCAACAACAAAATTAATATTAAACATCTAAAATTTGAAATAAATTAAGAGGATCTAGAAAGATAAAAACGATAGCGTAGGGACTAAATAGTCAATCTGTTTATAGTATAGGCGTCAAAAGTGTATTTTTATCTGTAGTTACCTATCTCTCTTAAAATAGAGATTTCAGTTTCCAGACGCCCAGATAGATTTTCGCAAAACGAAATCCAAGTCGAAGAGAGAGAAACACCACCAAGGTAAGATCATAGTTCTATCAAACTTCAAGAATCATTCAACTCTGATTACAGTTTTAAGAAATTCTGGCAGCTATATGGGTATTTTTCATGATTGTATATGTATATTCACATGTAATTAGAGTCATGGAGTTGGTTTTCTTCTTCGTAACTTTGTAGGTTTTTGTTTCAAAAATGGCGAGCTTGGGTCCGAACGATGAAGTTGTTTCCTTGGAGCTCCCTGCACCTTCTGGCTGGAAGAAGATGGTTCTCTCTCTCCTCTCTTTAGATTTTTATTTTATATTCTGTATGCATATGTATGCTAGTTCGGTTTATGTGAATTGTTGTTGGATTTTCTGCTTGCATTATTGGTTGATTATGTGAATTGGGTTTTGTTTATAGCTTAATATAGCTGGAATTTGAGTTTTATGGGGAGAATTTTGGTTGAATTGGTGGGATTTCAAAATTAGGGTTTTTGAGCCTGTTTTTGGGGAAATTTAGGTTTTATTCTGCTAGCTGCGAATTTCTTTAGGTTTTCGTACGTTTTTGTTTAAATTTGTGAAGTGCGTTCTAGGTATAGTTCAATTTTATCAAAAATCGAGTTTCTTGGCCGAATTTAGTTGATTTATGGTGGGTTTTCAACGAGGGTCTCTGAAGCACGTTTTCTTTGATTTTAGCGAAATTGAGGTTTTGTTGGTCATATATTTCTGAAAAATCATCGAAGGTTCTTTTCCCCAGTTTTATATTATTTGGAAAACTGTTTACCTTTGCACGGACTTTGTAGATTTGCTTTTCCATATCGTCCCTCATGAAGAAAAAAACACACTTTTTAATGTAGGGGAGCTGGGAAAATTTCTTCATTGTTTCTTTCCTGAACTAGTTACAAATAATAAATGGAAATTGGTGAAGCGAGAGTTACTTGTTATAAAGAAAGTCCTATTTTTTATCTGCAGTGCCATAGATAAATTAGATATTAAAACCAAATGGCACCTTTTTTCTTTCAAAATGAATAATTTAACAGGCAAATTGGTTGTGCTTCAGTTCTGCGCTGTGTACCAGCACAACTATGTACGTCTTTTGGCATACTTTTTGTTGTTAACAAACTTTTGGTCTATCATTTTCTTGTTCTGTTTTACTTTTTTAGTTGCTTACTTGCTTATTAGCTACCACATTATTCTCTGGATGCTATATATGACCATATATTTGGTGTGGCCTATGTTATTTAGCTTTAGCTTTGGGTTTGAGCTTTAATTGTTGTACTATAGCTAATTAGCTATATGATGTTTATGAAGTAGTAATTTAGAATGAGAAGGTTATCACGATATTTTCTTTCTCTTTTCTAACTTCTTTTAGTTGATTATATGAACTGATCAGTTGTAAAGTAATATAATATTTTTACCATCTAGAAGCTGTGTTCATGATTTTCTTTTGCTTTATTGTCAAGTCACATAAAACTGGATCAAACTTTTAGGAGCGTAGTTGCTTTCCTTGTGTAAAAAGATTTAACGCTTGTAATGATTGGTTTGTTGATGGAAGATTTGTATGTAACAGCTGCTTAAGATTTGCGGATGGTAAACATATTGCTGTCCGATGATGTCCAGGTAGTATACCTCTATTTTGCTTTCTGGGTGTTTTTAGGACTAAGCAGATATCTGGTAAGTGAGAGTTCAGCATGTATGTGTATAAGAACGGAGGTGGCATTGACAATCATATTAATTTATTAGGGGACTATCTTACGAGTTAATCTTCAAGTTATTGGTGAGGCAAGGTTTATGGAAAATAGCTATTGATTAGAGTCTGTTGTGTTAGAAAAGTAAATTTGTTCAGTACTAGAGTGATCCGAGGCCTATCTTATATTGACAACTTCTTGGAAGATAAAGACTAGAAGGAAGAGGTTATAGTTAGTTGGATCCTTGAAGTATTTTGAACCGAAGGGTTTTAGAATTACTAACACAAATATAAGTAAATGTAAGCTTAACCTAGCAAAAATGGTTGGGATTGGAAGTGTGGTTCTTCTTTTATATGTTTTCTTCTTATTGGGGGCTTGAGACATACATAATGATAATTGAATCAACATTAGTACGTTATGAAAAAATATTGAGGATATTAGTATTTGAATATGATAATTGAGGATGAAGTCTTGACATGCATGAGGAGTATTGTTTAGTTAGTTTAAAAAATGTAAGGTTTATGTGATATGAGCTTGTATGCTTACGAATTAGAATGCTAAATCATTTGGAGGCAACATTCCTTTAAGATTGGTGTAACTACAGTGTGACCTAGTGGAGTGTATGGCCACATATCATGTAAGGAATAGAGAGCACTAGAAATGACAACTTTAACAGATTTTTAGTGGCACCATTTGAGGAATCTCTTTGGGTGGTTTGCCGTATCTGCTGCTGTATGTTTTTGGATGTTGTGACTCACTCCAGTGAAGTGGAGGGTGTGCAGTTTTTGGATGTTGCGACTCACTCCAGGGAGGTGGTGGGTATGCGATTTGAGTTGAGTCACATGGAGCTGGTAACTATCTAATAATGTCACCCTGAAGTATTGCAAGGACCTACATGTAAGAGCAAGATATTTATTCATGCTATGCTATTTTTTTGATAACTTTTTTTCCTTGGTGCAAGTGATCTCAAAGCAACTTTCCCTTGTAGATACCCTTGATTTGGGGCAAGTGATCCTCTATATATATGGATGAAGCTATGCTATGGGTTGAGCATGAGTTGCAGTTAAGCTGTTAGGCTTTTTCGTTCCCTCTTATCATTCTGGTTTCTGTTGTCTCTTGGGCAGTATTTCGGACAGGCTATAATTTGTTATCTAAAGGAGGTATGATCGTCTTTCATATTAGTGCAAGGGCTTCCTGGGTTCCGGTTTAGAACTTGATGCTTGACCACACATATATTTGTTAATTTTTGTTGTATCAGCATTGCAATCCAAAGATGATAATAAACATATCTGGGTTGTAAGGGTAGGGTCTCCTTTGCTTGCACCATTAAGATGCTCATATAAGGTTTTATGAGGCCATCTTTTGATTAAAGGTGTTATCACTTCGTTTGGTATCTTCTACGAAACTGGATACACTTGTAGGTATGCATAGTGTCCAGAATTTTGGTGATACTGGTAGTGGCATCAAGCCTCTAAAAATTGACAGTGTGATAACTTCTTATGCTTCCCAATGTTCTATCATCTATGTTTTTTGTTTGGCAACACATTGTCTTCTGCTTAAAATAGTTGTTTTCCATATAATTCTCTACCAGGGTGTCTTGTCCTGCTGGTTATTCCCCTTATATATATTGCACAGGATTTTAAGAAATTTCTCAAGAACACAAATGGAATGCTACTATTCATTTTATTGATGTTCTTATGATGCATGTTGTTAACATGAGTTTGCTTACCAAAGGGTCATTGACCCAGCGGTACCCGGGTTACAGGTAGAGCCCAGCTTTCCAAGAGGCCAAGGGTCCAAACCTCATCAAAGGCGAGGAGTGTGCGTGAGTATTTGCCCGCATATAGATACTATATACCACAAAAAAACTTGAGTTTGCTTACAGTTTAATTGGAATGAAGGCCTTTTGTCTCAAAATACATCATAGATTTGGGAGTTGGAGATGCATAAAGTTAAATGGAAAGGTGAAAAATGATCTATAGGCTTCTTATCAAGAAAGAAATCATTGGTTCTCTTATGCTCTGAACCCAAGATAACCGTGGGCTGCACTCCTAGGTTGGTGGTTTCATATAATTAAAGGCATTTTCTAAAAGCGCTAATAACTGAAAAGATCATCACACATTTTGCAATTCGACAGTGTATTGATTAACCAGTTCAAACGTATTTTTCTGCTCACCAGCTTAACATCCTTATCAAATTTAATGACCTGGAAATCACTTTCTTTTGCCTTGTAGATTTTTGTTAATGAGATGAATTTGAAATATGTCCTGGGTTTGTTACTGTTGTGGACTTAATATGTTCAAGTCATATGAAAAAAGCAAAGCTTCTCCCACCCCTAACCTAAAAATGTAGCCTCCTGCTTCTTATCTTCAAAACAATGATCACCAAACACAACAATCATAATTGATAAGTTATCTCTAGATTCTCTATCTTCTCCAACCAAGTTGATCACAGCAAAGTTAAACAATTTGTGGCTTTAGCATGTAGTGAAAGCTGAGTCATCTTCCTCTATTTTACTTACATCTCCAATAATATAGGTGTTCTTTTTATCCAAAAAAAGTGGTGTTCGATGCTTTGATATCATTGCAATTTCACTTCTTAAAGTCAACATTAGATGAATTTCTCTTTTTTCACTACTTTGTTGTTAATGGGGGTGAAAGCTTCAGATTTATTTTTTGAATGCAGAGTTCTAATTTTTTTTAATCCAAGCTCTTAATCTTTTTTTTTTCTCCATAACCATGTTGACATGCATGAAAATAACAAATATTTACTATGCGGCATGGCATGTCGTTTTTCTAGATCCTAATCCCTAAACCGCGTCTATAACCTTCCAAAATGTTGAATTGATAAACAAAGCATAACATATTAGTTGTTTTACAAATTGTTTATACCAAAAGTACGTTATCTTTTTGGTAGTCAGCCCTCTACGAAATTGTAACTTCGAATCTTTCAGTAGACTTCAATATACTAATGGACCATCGGGATGATATCACGATCTTACAAAGATGGGAACCCTAATTGCTTAATTGGACATAAGGAACAGAAATAATAATAAAAGGCGGATAGATCCTTGTTAAATACACTCTCCATCCCACAGAAAGTGTCCACTTTTGATTATTGAAATTCATTCTACTGCGTTACAAATACAATATTGACCCAATTTTTTTTTATAGATTTGTAACTCAAAAATGTAGATTTAATTTGTTTTCTTTTAAACAAATCATTTCTGTTATCAATTTTAAATAGAAATTAATTCATTTGAAACTCGGTAAAATTGAGTTCCTTTTTGGGATGGAGAGAGTAATAAAAATTAGTCTAATTTTACCTAGATGCCTTGTCCTAATTATATCAAAATTACACAAGAAAATGGTCAATAAGTAGCTTAAAGGTAATCAATGGAATCTTAAATTTGACGTGCTTTGGTGGTTCTCTTCATCATTAAATTCTAGATGATGACAAAAAGACTTTTTACTGCTGTGTCAAGTTTGTCCTTGAAATGAAACATGCTTTTATGCATTTTTATGAAGATTTAAGTATGAAAAGATTCATGCATCATATCCTAACTTGTGCTACTAAAATCACCTTGCTTTACAAATTTTGCATATATTCGCGTTACAGTAAAGTTTTCCATAGTGCTCTGACTAAGGCCAAAGCTTCATGTCTGAGAGACGTTTCTTATGACTCCCTAAAGACAATTTGTGAAGGCTGAAGCTTTATGAGGAGGGAAAGAGTTAATATGACATGAGTTAAGGTAATAACTGAAAAGTGAGGTTACATTGAAACAGATCTCCCTGAACTTAGCGTTGTATGCTTTGTTTCGTAGTTGACACATGCTTGGCTTGCTACTTCTTTATTGTTACAGCTTGGCCTGCTACCAAATGATGACGATACATGTTATTCATCTATTCTGTTTTATGGCACATGGACAACATTCATGCTTGTTTGTTGTTAAAAGATATTTGTGGTCCTGAACAGTTTCATTCTTGTTGACCACCCTGAGAATGTTAAATGTTTGATCCATGTGTGGTTTTGAGTTTATGGCCTTGTATATTGACGACATGTCATCTACGGAGAGAATTAACTTTTGAAATCACTCCACCTCACTGTAATCATGTTCATTCTGCCAAACAACATCATATGTCAGATTCTACGGGCCTGTTTGTTAGCAGCTTAATGAGCTTAATGGGACTCACAGCTTATTCGGTCAGCTATATATAACTGTTTGGTAGTGGCTTAATGATATAGAAAGTAGCTTATACAGTAAGCTTCTATGGGGGAGCTTTATGCAGAAAGCCAAGTTTTTTCCAAACTTGGCCATCCCAATTAAAAAACACGCTCCTTCCATCTATGAAAAAACCCTCCCAAACAAGAACCTTCTCCATCTATACAGACAGATTAATCCACACAGACAACTTTATCCATACAGGACTTGGTGGAAAACCAACCAAACAACCCCTACCTTGTAGATAGCCAAGACTTTACTAGAGGCCAAACAGGATAGAAGATAGTGAATGCAATATGATTTGGAGGTATTAGTTTTGTACAGTAGAGTTAACGTTCCTGTTGACTACATATGCTGAAGAATTTAACTTATTTTCTCATCTTTTGATTTCATTACCTAAACAATATTCTTGGTTTTCTCACTTGTATGATGCTTCCATAGCTGCAAAACTTGCCACCATCCTTCCTCAACTTGCCAAATAGGAAAATGCGCGTATGACAGTCCAAGCAAAGGGAAGCAAGTTCATTATATAAGGTCATTTGCATTAATTGTTTGGCTGAGGTCTTGACAGTGATTGCCCTCTGGAAAGAGACTTTTTAGTTGAACTTAGGAGGGGCTTAGGGCAAAGGAATTGAATGATCTAGTATGGTGGGTCTTTTATGGGTAATTTGCTACTGGCTTGTTAATAGTTCCCAGGATTGGAGACACATGATGACTTAGCGACTAGGCATCTTCATGAAACCTTAGAGTTGTATTTGGATCAATTTGAAGCATCTATTTTTTGTGTTATCTATGAGGTTTTCTGGTTGATCTTTTCTGTTTAGGTTAATGTTTGGTTTGATGAGTACCAGTGAAGTTTAAGGACTGAAGAAATGCTGCACTTTGAAAGAATCTAATAGGTATTGATTGAGGCAGAGGGTTTAGTCTAAAAGGTACCATTAGTAGACACATATGTTTTGTTTGGAACACAAGGCATTAGAATGTGTCAATTGAAGGAAGTGGGTGTATTTTCAGGGTAGCTCTAGGTTCCTATATAAGCTGGAATCTTGCTATATATGAAGATGGATCAAATTGAAGTGAGTTGAGGTTAAGATACTGATGGGTATGGTAAACGAGGAAAATTTGAAGTTGAGCATATTTGCAAGATGGAAAATGGGATTCTTATGGCATCTTCATGAAACCTTAGAGTTGCATTTGGATCAATTTGAAGTATTTAGTTTTGTGTTATTTATGAGGTTTTTTAGTTGATCTATTCTGTTTTGGTTATTGTTTCGTTTGATGAGTACCAGTGAAGTTTAAGAACTGAAGAATGCTGCACTATGAAAGAATCTAATTAGTAGGCACATATGTTTTATTTGGAATACAAGGCTTTAGAATGTGTCAATTGAAGGAATTGGGTGTATTTTCAGGGTAGCTCTAGTTTCCTATATAAGCTGGAATCTTGCTGTATATGAAGATGGATCATTGTGAAGTGAGTTGAGGTTAAGATACTGATGGGTATGGTAAACGAGGAAAATTTGAAGTTGCGCATATTTGCAAGATGGAAAATGGGATTCTTACGGCATCTTCATGAAACCTTAGAGTTTTGTGTTATCTATGAGGTTTTTTAGTTGATCTATTCTGTTTTGGTTATTGTTTGGTTTGATGAGTACCAGTGAAGTTTAAGAACTGAAGAATGCTGCACTTTGAAAGAATCTAATTAGTAGACACATATGCTTTGTTTGCAACACAAGGCTTTAGAACGTGTCAATTGGAGGAATTGGGTGTATTTTCAGGGTAGCTCTAGTTTCCTATATAAGCTGGAATCTTGCTGTATATGAAGATGAGTCATTGTGAAATGAGTTGAGGTTAAGATACTGATGGGTATGGTAAACGAGGAAAAATTTGAAGTTGAGCATATTTGCAAGATGGTAAATGGGATTCTTATGGCATCTTGATGAAACCTTAGCGCTATATTTGGATCAATTTGAAGTATTTATTTTTTGTGTTATTTATGAGGTTTTTTAGTTGCTCTATTCTGTTTCGGTTATTGTTTGGCTTGATGAGTACCAGTGAAGTTTAAGAACTGAAGAATGCTGCACTTTGAAAGAATCTAATAGGTATTGATTGAGGCAGAGGGTTTAGTCTTAAAAAGCTACCATTAGTAGACACATATGTTTTATTTGGAACACAAGGCTTTAAAATGTGTCAAATTGAAGGGATTGGGTGTAGCTCTAGTTTCTTATATAAGCTTGAATCTTGCTATATATGAAGATGGATCATTGTGAAGTGAGCTGAGGTTAAGATGCTGATGGGTACGGTAAATGAGGAAAATTTGAAGTTGAGCATATTTGCAAGATCGTAAATGGGATTCTTATGGCATCTTCATGAAACCTTAAAGTTGTATTTGGATCAATTTGAAGTATTTATGTTTTGTGTTATTTATGAGGTTTTTTAGTTGATCTATTATGTTTTTATTTTTTGATTGATGAGTACCAGTGAAGTTTAAGAACTGAAGAAATGCTGCACTTTGAAAGAACCCAATAAGTATTGATTGAAGCAGAGAGTTTAGTCTAGAAGCTACTATTAGTAGACACACATGTTTTGTTTTGAACACAAGGATCAAATTGAAGTATTTATGTTTTGTGTTATTTATGAGGTTTTTTAGTTGATCTATTATGTTTTTATTTTTTGATTGATGAGTACCAGTGAAGTTTAAGAACTGAAGAAATGCTGCACTTTGAAAGAACCCAATAAGTATTGATTGAAGCAGAGAGTTTAGTCTAGAAGCTACTATTAGTAGACACACATGTTTTGTTTTGAACACAAGGCTTTAGAATGTGTCAATTGCATGATTTGGAGTATTTTCAGGGTAGCTCTATTTTCTAAATAAGCTGGAATATAGTTATCTATGAAGATGAATTGTTGTGAAGTGAGTTGAGGCTAAGATATTGATGGGTACGGTAAATGGGGAAATTTTGAAGTTGAGCATATTCGCAAGATGGGTAAATGAAATTTTAATGGAATATCATATTTGAGATAAGCTTTCTTAGGTTGTGAGTTAGCCTTGGAGAAGAATTGAGCTGCTATAGCAACATAACATTATCTGGGTCGGGAGTCTGGAGTGGAACATATGATGGATCTGTGTGCAATAATCGCAATAAACAATTGTAGGCTTGTAACAAGATTGATTATAAGCTATTAATCCCTCCTACTTGTGAGGGTATTATACTTGGCTACCATTTCATTATTTATTTGTTTATTAGTTATTACTGACTTCTTCGGTCAAGACCCAATTAGTTTGGGGTAAAGTTTATGCTCACATGGTTTCCTCTAAGTGAGCTCTTGTATTTGGTTATTACATGTCTCGCACTTGGTGCTAAACCTGCGAGTCTTTGCCCAAGTATACTGCTTCCTAATTTACTTTAGCTGAAACTGATGTTTCACTAACATATGTTAAGTTTTACACTTTCCCTTCCTTTCTTTTGTGTGTAGTTGGACTGCTCCTGCCGGTCTTGCATATTTTCTCTCTAATTTCAGAAGGGGCAGATTATGAACGGAATGGGAAGGACATCGTTAGAAAAGCTATTGATGCGTATGACTCTGGAAGATAACCCTTGTCGAATTAGATTTGATTGGGTGGGAAAATCAGTGAGAGTGTGCAGAAGGTGTGCCATGATATATTAAAGCTTTTAATGTAGTATTGGAGACGATTTTGTAGTGGTCATCGATCTTTGTCTATGGGTTTAGCTCATCATGTAGCATGTGGAAATAAGATCTGTATTTGCTGGTTTTCCTAGAAGTGGAAATAGGATATTACATTTATGGTTAAGAAATAGCATGCTAACAGCATATGTACTTTTAATCGAATACTTTTGAGGTCCTACCTTGACTAAGATAACATCTTTGATTTAGGTATGTTTTTATTAGCTGCGAGCATTAGAATCACGCTTTAAACTAGGCAATGATTTTTAGTCCAAACAACCTTGTTTCTTTGTCGAACCTTATAGAGAGTTGCTGAACATAGGTAGACTTCAGGTGTAGGAAAATCAAATTTGTTTTATGCTTGGGACATCAACAGAGGTTATTTTCATGGTTAGATGACTCATGGAGTGATGTGTAGGAAAAATGAAAAGAACTTACATGTGGTGCTCACTGATCTAGAAAATGCATATGATGATGTATCGAGGAAAGTAACACGGTGGGCTCTTAAATAGAAGAAATCTCCCATCATTTATTCGAATGTGAACAAAGCCTACCTCTGCTTGGGATTTACCGGGTTAGTTTGGTTTTTTCGGATTGAACAAATTATGTACGACGGGATACTGAGTGAGAAAGCATGATTCAATCCCATTACCATTTTGGGTGGAACATATCTACTAATTATTTGATTCCTGTTATCAAGAGAGACATGAGATAGGCACTTGAAACCCAAAAAAAGAAAAATGATATCTTCAGCACCTTCAATAATTGGTCATTTATACCTGCTATCGTGCATATAACCATAATCAGTTTGATGGAAAATGGCAGTGAGACTTCCTATGATTTACATGACAGTATGTTGGGCCATGGAAAGACAACATATACAAAGTAAGTGTGGCAGAAATGTGAATGAGATGTTAAGCATAGAGGATATTTTTTGTTATCAAGAATCTACTAACAAGAATTGATAAATTGATGAACATGTTTGCTATAAGATATGAGACAGGGTGGATGATGAGCTTTTGGTCTATTATGTGATAGGAAGTGCAATGAAGCTTAAAAGCAACTTCTATAGGAGAGGGTAGAACATGCTATGATTCTCCGGACGATATGTTGGGCCAACAACATCATGTAGACAAGTGTGGCAGAAATGTGAATCCTAGGGTAGATATATGGCGAGAAGAGGTTGTTGGGAGGGAGGTAGGGATTGGTCAACAATGACATGGGAAAATAGCAAACAGAGATCTTAGCGAGTGGAGTATACTAAAGGAATTGGCATTAAATGGGAGTGTGTGAAAGTACGCTATTAATTAGCCTCCCCAACCAATCTGGGGTAAACGGCTTCTATTATGCTGCTACTTGTTTCCCTTCTCTTTTTCTTTGTGTGATATATGCTCTATGATTGAGGACAAACATGACAGTATTAGACATTTGCTTCTGATGGAAGTTCTTGAGACACAGAACTAGGATAGTAGATTTAAGATGGGGACGTGTAGCTAGCATGGATAAGAAGGGAGAGAGTAGGAGAGGGGGAGGGTCCGTGGCAGATAGGGTAACATAGTTCTATGTTAGATGGAAGGATTGTGTGTCTTTTCTTATATATATATATATATATGCGTGTGTGTGTATATTTGTGACCTTTTTTTTTTGCTGCTTACTATGTGCTACTCTTGGTTATTCATCCTTGCCCTTTTCTTTTCCTGTTCATTCACACTTTTGCACTAGGGGAGGGGGTCTTCACAGAAACAGTCGCTCTACCCTTTAGGGTAGATGTCAGGTCTGCATGCATCTCACCCCTCCCAGACCCTTCTTACTTCCTGTTCATTCACACATTTACTTTTGTTTGGTTTATGTTTTGTGGTTGATTTTTGAACTTGTTATATTGTTACTATGGCATTCTCCCTCCTTTTTAATCCACGGGTTTAATGTAGTTCTTGCCAAAGAAAGGAGGGACACCAAAGAAAAATGAGATTGTGTTCACTGCGCCAACCGGGGAAGAGATCACCACCAGGAAGCAGCTGGATCAGTACCTGAAAGCACACCCTGGTGGGCCAAAATCCTCAGAGTTCGACTGGGGAAGCGGTGAAACTCCAAGGAGGTCTGCAAGAATCAGCGAGAAGGTAAAGGTTAGCCCACCACCACCAGAGACTGAGCCGGTGCCAAAACGGGCTAAAAGGTCTTTGAAGAAGGATAAGAAAGAGAAACCTGAAGAAGAAACCCCAGAGAAAGAAAACAACCCTGAAAAAGCTGCAGGAGAAGATGTTGATATGCAGGAAGCAGAAAAAACTGATGAGAAACAAAAAGAAGAGGCTCCTGTAAAAACCATAGTGGAAGATAGCGAAAAACAAGATGAGAAGGACAAAATTGTCCCCGAGGACAAAGCTGAGAAGGGTGAAGCCCCAGAAAATAAGCCTGCAAAAGAGGGTGAAGACACGTGTGAAAACCCAAAGATGCCCCTGTCGGAGGAAGAAGCTAAGCCTGTAAATGAAGTGAACAAGGAAGCAGTTGCTGATGTCAATGAAACTGACAAAGGAGAAACCGCGGTTGCACAAGATCAAGATAAGGCTGAGAATGATGGTGGCAGTGGTATTGCAGAAGGGGCAAAGGAAGAAATCCCAGATGCAGATGATCAAGATGAGGCGGAGAATGATGGCGGCACCACCACCACCACCACCACTACCACTGCCAATGCCACTGCTACTGCTGCCACAGAGGGGCAAAAGGGTAATGTTGGGGATAAAGAGCAAGAAATGAACAAGCAGGTGGAAGCAACAGTGGAGAATGGTTGTCGTGTGGAGGCGGAGCCATGGTAAAAGATAGGGTAACACGAAACATCTCTTGATATAGGAGCCATTGTGAAGTTGGTTGCAGGTTGACATGTAGAATGGTGTGTGGGTACGAATGTCGTGGTTAAATGTTACAGTTGATACGAGACGATATTGTGTATGTATTTATGTATGTATAATCTCGTTGGCATAGTGTTAGGGGTTGTCGTGACTTCCCGTGTTGTCGTTACATCTATCATCATAGGATCGTAACCTTTTCTTTTGTTGTTGTTGTTGCTGCTGCTGCTGCTGCTGCTGCATTTAGGGGGAATTGTAGGTTGAAGATATCATACTTGTAACGTTATCATGTAATAAGTAATCCTTTACATTCCCTTGTTTTCTTTATAGCTGCTTTCTTATTTAAACTATTTTCTAAAAGAGGATTGCTTTTTAACCATCTTCTATTGTTTTAAACCTGTCCTAAAAATATACTCCAACAAGGGGATGTTTATCCAACGCTCATCAGGTAAGTGCTAACCGGTGAGAGTCAACACTTTCATTTAACTTACCGTGTGTCATCGTATGCAACATTTTTATCCGGTAAGCGCCTACCTTGTAAGAGTCGTTACTCTTACCTACCTTGGTAAGACTCTTGGTCCTTGAAATCGCTCTTACCGTGTAAGACTCTGAATCCTTGTCATTTTCATCCGATAAGGTAAAGTGAACTGGTAAGCACTTAACGGGTAAGCGATCAGTAAACGGTGTCCATAATTGAATTGGTTTTAGATATATACGTATTTATTACACTGTTTACATATATAAATGATAATTTTATACTTAATTAATTTATCTATCTTATTAATTATCAAATATTTACACAAAAATTAAAGATATATTTGAAATTTAGTTAATTATTTTTAGGGGACCTTTTGAGAATTCTCTAAATCCATGTTTTATTTCATATGATTTTTTTCCATTTTTGACTAGAATTTAATGTAGTGATTAACATATATTTGTTTCATGATGTGTTTGTTTCACATGTATTCGGTTCATAACGTGAAACAAAAAGTACATGTAAAAAAGTTTTATATTGTGAAATGAGTAATATAAAACAAACACATTATAAAATACATATATGTTAATCAATATATTAAATACTATACTTATATGAAAAAAAATTATGGGAAACAAAACTTCAAAATAAAAATTCTCACAAATCTCATAAACTTTGAAATTCTTAAATGAGTTTCCAAAATTATTTTCTTAAAATATATATGTTTGCCTTTTTAATTAAAAATAAAAAATCCGAACTTTTTACACTGAAATTCTACCAATTGTCATTACTGTACTAATTTCGTACTAGACAGTCGGATTTAAATTTGCTTTCGCCACTAGTACCTAGAGTTTAAATCCGTTAAGTTTCCCTGCTAGGTGCTCTAACGTGTTAGTCAATTTACGAAATTTTAAAAATTAATTTAGGTATAAATTATAAAACAAATTAAAGAAAAAACCAAAACAAATTGGATATCACCACCACCACCACCACCAATCTCCTTCACAAGAGAAGGAACGAGATAGAAAGGCACTTACTGAGTTACTTACGGAATCTAAAATCTTGAGGCTGATTACGGCCCCTTTTGATCTCTCTGGTTTGATGGTTGTACGTGCTAAAAATCCGGTACATTCCATTTTGTATCTGATGTGGTTGAAAACCTACCAGAGTTGCAACGGTGGTGCTTATCGGAGTTACATCAAAGATGAGATCTCGTGTCAGACTCTATTTACGGTATATATTCTCAGGGGTATTTTTGTCTATTTATTTTTGCAAGTGGTTTTTTTTGTTAGTTAGTGGTTGATTTCTTTAGGCTTTAATAATAGTTTGGGTCTAAGAACATGAAAGAAACCATGAAGAAATCAACCGGTTTATGGTAAAGGCCCCGGTCCCGGTGTTTTCGACGGTCAATCCTTGGTCCAACCCCCGTTCCCCGTCCCTGGTTTATACCCGTTCCCTGACCCGGTTTTAAAGTTGTAAAAGCTTTAAGATCATTAGACTTCAATTGTAATCAACTCAAAATCACAACCCAGAAATTGGATCAATCAATGGAGTTAGATCAAATGTTGATTTATTTTATGTTTGAATACTGAAGATGCTTTCTAATATTAGTATTCAATTTATTTTGAATTCTTCAATAACCAAGTTCATACCTTAGCCTTGAGCTTTGATGCTTATGTGTTTTGAATGTAGTGGAAGCTAGACTTGGTTATACAGATGGCATGGGGTTTGTGTGGAGACTTATTTTATAGCGGTTTCTTCTTCTACATAATTTCTTCTTCCCCACTAATCTTTTTTAATATAAAAAAACAAAGTAGCCGAAATACCCTCAACTTAAAGGAAGTTAGGGCCAGGGACGATCCATGCAAACAAATTGAAACAATAGTGTCTGGTATAGTCGGGTTCGAACCCCGTGGTGAGCATCCTGTGACATCCATGATCACGGGTATAGTCCTTCATGTTGTAGCCCAGTGGTAAGGTAACATCCTGGGAGGGTTAGTGGATGATATCCCTGACTACCCAGGTTCGAACTTGTCGTTCAAAAAAAAAAAAAATAGTGTGGTATAAAATTATAATAGTAATGTCAATCGGTAGAGTTCAGCAAACGTCAAGGACGATTAATGTTATTCAGTCTTATCTTAATTTGAAAAACATAGGGTACTTTAAAAAACAAAATTTTGTAACAGAGTAATTGAAACCATAGACATTCTTATTAATAGAGAAGATTACATAAAGATATTGACAACCATGAAAATGATTACATAGGGATTATGATAATTATGGATGATATTTACTCCAAAAATAACTTTATAAAGCTTATTTCTAACTTAACGTCGTATCTTTTTGACACTAACACATTTATTCTTCAACATTTTTTTTTTTGTTGAGTATAAAGTGTAGGGATGGCAAATAAACCCTGTCCCCGACGGGAAACATTATCTGACTGGAGATTCCTCGAGTTGATTGGAGATGGGGAATCCCCGAATTTGTTAACCGGGGATGCGGATACCTTTCAAACCGTACCCGACCCCGCGTACTTAATAGTAAGTTTTTATACGTAGTATATATAGCCAACTAAAAACCAGATGAGATATAGCCATTGCTGCTCCTTGTGGTACGATTTAGAGTACGATTTTGGATGATTTTGAGAAAGTGATAATGTTTTTTTATAAATTTGTTTAATTTAGGCTTAATAATATAATGTTTTTTATATAAAAAAATTAAGTATTTTGTTAGAATTCAATGATTATCTTATATATTTTAATGACATCTAGAAAAAATAACCAATTACATATTTAATAATATAATTAAAACAAAATTATAGTAATATAATATATTAATAGTGATACATGGAAATGTCTGCATAAAAGGAAGACCCTGCACATACCAAATTGGTGGGTGTTAGAAGCCTGAAGTAGTAATATGTATCTTGTGCTTTGATACTTGTAAATTAAGAGATTTTTAAAATTTTGCATAAAATGATGATACCTTGTGCCTAATAATTTGTATTTAAGAGTTTTTTATCCGTGCTTTATAATATAGTATATATATATATATATAATAAAAATGATAAACCCAATGAGTAGATAAAGTTGGGTTCCGGTGAGAAGTTGAGTTACCATGAGAAGCGTGAGGAGTGATTATCAACCGTTGGATGCACATTAGGATGAGATACACCGAGATGCATTAGATCAATTCTTGTATCAAGCGTGATTCATGGGTGAGCTTGAGATTAAAAGTGATCAACGATTTAAATTCACTTTTCACATTAACTCAACTTCTCACACAATCCTTCGCCTGGGTATATATAGTGTATATATATATATAACACAAATATAATCAATCTTCGATGATGACAAACTTTTAAAATACGTTATAGTATTGGTTTGATTGTCCGGAGAAACTTTTAGTGATATAACAACGTAGATGTATATGATATCTATTATTAAGTACTGTAACTGATATGTTTATTTTTGAACTACCCTTGTACAAATGCAACAATTAAAATTTGGTTAATTAAAGTTTAAAATAATACATCGTTTAAACTTGAAATTGACATTTATAAATGTATTATATAATAAAATTAAATTATGTAAACAGGAAAAAATCCCCGATTCCCCGGAGGGGATCTCCGTTCCCCGATGTAGATGGGGATGGGGACGTCAATGGGGATGGGGAGTGGGGAGCGGGGATGGTGCATATTTATTGTCTCGTTAAACATTACGTCAAAATAAAAACCCATAGGGAAAAAAATAAACATAAGACGAATGGAAAGTACAACACACTAGTGTTTAGAAAACAAAATTGTAATGACCGTTACTCCAGTTTTTTTTTAATTTTAGTGTTTATTATGTGATGTTTGTGTGAAAGTAGAAAGTTGGGGGACATTTTTGAAAATTTATCACTTTTAGGCCTAAAATCCTAGACCCTTTCCTCATTTGGTATCATCTCTGGAAGTGTGCGGTACTGGGAGAAAGGGAGAAGGGTGAAGAAATTTCTGATTGAGGCTGATTCATTGAAGATTGGTTCTTGAGGATTCTAGCAAGCAACTAGTAGAGGTTCTTCACCCAAAAGGTAATCCTCCCAATCTTTGTTTAGAATAGAAATCCTTATCATTTAGGGAACTTTTGGGTATTGTTTATCATTTCACGAAGTTCTAGAAAAGTAAGAACCTGGGTTGGGGAAAATCAATTGGAGTTGGTTTATTACTTGGATTAAATGTTTTGGATTCTAGAATCTGATCGATGTGAGTGGAAACGTTGGGTTTTAGTTGATTAATAGGGGAATCGATGGTTTATTTTGTTGCTTCGTTGCCGGTGCTGTCAAGTCGTCGTGAACCGGGAATGTCGCCGATCGACCGAAGCCCTCTTACCCGGGATCACCCGAGAACGCCCGAGAGGCTGAGGAACGGGATCACCCGGGAGGCCGAGAGCCGGGATCACCCGGGAGACCGAGTGCCGGGTTCACTCGGGAGTCGAGAACCAAGACCACCCGGGAGCCGATGACCGGTACTACCCGGGAGGCTATCGACCGGGGTCACCCAGGGTGTAATTCACCAACTCTGTTTGGACGTCTAGCCTCTGTTGAGTTTTCGAAAAGGGTACAAACATAGGTTTCTTCCGTGGGGTTAGGAGTGTAATTAGTTCCGAAAGAAGTCGTGTCCAGGAATTTTTGGTAAAGTTTAACTGTGAGCAATTTATCAATTGTAGGAGCTCGGTCCTCCTAAGAATAGCTATTGTGTGTACGAGGGTTCTGTTTGCCAGGTGAGTTCCCTTGTGTAAAAGCTTTATAACTGAAAATGGTGTTCGAGCTTAAAATTTATTGGTTGTCTTTCATGTTTGTGCGCCATGATAAAACCATGGATTATTAAATGGTTATCGATCTCATGTTTATGTTTTCTTCCACTTATTGTAATCATGGTGAAATTGTGTTATGACCGTTTGGGGCCGCTTGCCATGACTTATCTGAAACCATCGGGGATGGTTGAGTCGTATGCTTATAATTTGTTTCCTATGCATACGGATGACGACATATACTAGGGGGCTGAATGGGGATCTACTAGGGGCCCCGAGTGCGTTGTGATGAATTCTCGGATTCTAATTCCGAACGAGGATTTATTAGGAATTATTATTAAAAGTGGTATTTATTTCTTCAATATCTTTACCTTGATCTTTTTATTATATTAACTGGGGGAGGTCGGGAATTCACTAGACCTTCTGTCTAACCCTCGTTTCCCTTTTTCTTAAAAGCCCATTTTCAGGTAAGGGGACTGTTGGCGGTTCCTCTAAAGGGAAAGAGAAGTGTTGAGAGCTAGCGAGATGGAAGGGAGTTGCCTTAGCTGCGGTGTAGTTGCTATGTTTTAGATTCTCTGTTGTGATAGAACTGATTACTTCGATTATGTTGATCATTTTGTTTCCCTTGCTTGTATTGGGACTTGTTTTGGGAGGTTGAGTTTATGCTATGTTATCTTGTCATTTTGGGTTGTTATAAATTGGTATCAGAGCCATACTTTAAGGGATTTAGGTGACCGTTTAGACCTAAACTTAAACTGTAGGCAAGGGACACAACCGAGAAATAGGACGTCCTAGGGAGTACCACTATAGGGATGTATGTAATATATTAGCCCCAATTCTGATATGTAAAAGTATTGAAAATAATCTAAGTCTTTTTCCAGAGGACTTCCAGAGATGGACTTCTAGAGATAGACTTCCTCTGAAGTACATTCCATAGATAGAGAAATTCATCAAAAGAATATCAGAGATGGCTTCATCAGAGGTACCTACATCAGAGATCTGAAGACATTGTCTTTAAAGATCAAGCTGAAGAATTCTACAAGTGTTGACACAAGAACAAAAGAACGTCACTTAGTGATAAGGTTTACCTTTCTAGATAGGTTACTGTTCAAGCATGTCTTGAGCTTACCTTTTAGAAACATTGTTCAAGCATGACTTTAGTGTCAAGAAAGTACACTGTTCACTTTATGGTCCTATAAATAGGACGTGCATCCCATTGCTCAAAGAGTGCTTTTATTAACTAACTTGTAAAAGAATTATTTCTTTATACTGAAAAGTATTCAAGAAGCTCTTGTAAGATTAAACCACCTTTTTTTTGGTGTTCTTGATAATCTATTTGTATTATCCAGTGAATATTCATTGTTCTTATATTTTGGATATATCTTCTTATTACTGTGTGTGTGAATCTTGCTTTGATTAAAAGCATTATTTGCTTCCGCTGTTCTTATTATTGTTATGTGTTTATATAATTATTAAAAGAGTAAATCTGGGATCCAACAATTGATCATAGCCTCTTTATTTTTCTTAAAACAAACAAGATTATATCTATGTACTCGGATAGATTTATGTCTTTTTGATTCAAGTTTTCATAATCTGTGCATGTTCATATAAACTTTGGTTTATTCAAAAACCTTATATGCTCCAGGTTTGAAAATCACTCACAGTACTTCACTTTGGTGAAAGATCTTCTTTCAAGCACCATCTTTTCAAAACATCATCTTCTTCTTTGCAAATATGGCAAACTCCAGTATAAGTGCCATATATACAGCTGGATCTTTGACAAAACCTCCTACTCTTCTGAGGGATGAATATCCCCAATGGAAGATCAAGATGGTCAACTTTTTGGAAGGAATGGATAAAGATCTAATGAGATATGTTAATGAAGGACCTCACCAACCCATGGTTTTGGTACCTAGAGTTCCTGCTACAGCAACTACAGCTGAAATACCTTCTTTTTATGAAAAGAAAACTTCAAACTTCACTGAAGAAGAAACAAAAATGATGGAAAATGATTCCAAAGATGTTAGACTGTTGATAATGACAATCCCCAATGATATCTTCCAAGAACTAGATTCTTGTGTAAGAGCAAAATAAATTTGGGATCAGTTGTTAAATCAACTGGAAGGTGGCATTTAAACTCAGAAAAACAGAAGAACTCTTTAGTTTAAATACCATGACTTTAAAGCACAACCTGAAGAAACACTACACCAAACTTATTCTAGATTTAACATCTTGATTAATAAATGCAAGAAGTTTGGGGTATCAAGGACTAAAGAAGAGAATAATGTGTTTTTCCTAAAAAGCTTAAATGAAGAACGGTCACAACTGTCCATGTCAATTCAAGCCAATCAAAACCTTGAATCATGATCGTTAACTGATATTTATGGCACACTTGTTGCCCAAGAAAAGGAAGTTCTCAAGCAGAAGACCAAGACCTCTTTAGGTGGACCTCTTGCATTAATGTCAAAGGAAAAAGGTGTTTCAAAAGAATGTCATGATGAAGAATCCAAAAATTCAAAGGAGAAGTCTTCAAGAAAAGAATCCAATAGAAAAATCCAAAAAGGCCATGCTTGCTGAAGATGACAAGCTCTCAGACTCAGATGAAGATGAAGATATAAATGCTTTTGCTAAATCTCTTGCCTTGATAACTCATCAATTCAACAAGAAATTTGGAAAGAAAGTGTTTGAAGGAAGAAGACATGATGAAGAAAGAAGAGGAAATCAAGAAAGAAGATTTCAGAAAGTTGAATATCATCAAGAACCCAGATCCACTCTGCATAGTGATCAAAAGGGTAGTCAGTACAACCACCATGAAGCTGTTCAACAACAAGACCTCATCAATCATTTCAACAGAAGTATCCTCAACCTCAGAGGTACTTCCAACCTTAATCTGAAAAGACAGAAGTAGTTGCTGCTCTTCCAGCAAATCAGAATGATGGAAGATGCTTTAGATGTGGAAAACCAAGCCACTTTTCTGCAAACTGCAGAGGTAGACTGATCAAGGATCAGGACTACTACAAGAACAAATATAAGTACAATGTCAGAAAGAGGGTACTTGTAGTAGAAATGGAAGATTGGATTTCAGATTCAACAAGTGATGGAGAAGAAAAGCCAACAACCTATGTGGTATGGCTATTGCAGATGGTGATCAGACTGATGGATCATCAGAGAACCATTCTGAAAAGGTAAATTCTCCATCCACCTCTGAAAGTGAACTTGAAATGGATGTACTTAAATTAACAGATGATTTTCAGAGCTTAAAGCAAAAACTCTTTGAGGAAAAAAAAGAGAAAACAAGTCACAAAAGACTTGATGTTTTACAAATGAGAAAATGACCTTCTGGAATCAGAAAAGAAGAAATTTTCAATGAAAAATCTAAGCTTGAAAAATCTCAGATACTAAAAGAAAAATCCTTTTCTGATAAATACAAAGAGCTTGAGAAAGTTTTAAAGGCTAAAGAAGAATAAGTTAAGAAATCAGAGTATGAAAGGCTCAACTCTGTGGCTTTAACAATTTTTTTCCAAAAAGAAAGGGAAGTTTTACATCAATCTTTGGAAAGAAAAGAACTTCAGATAAAAAGCTATCAAGATGTACAAGATGTGCACATTAAGATCAATTCACAGATGGATACTCAGGGCTTAGGATTCAATGATTTAGATCCTTTCACTGGAAAGAAGAAAACATCATCATCTTCAAGTTTCTGTATTGGAAAGATCCAAAAGCCTGACTTTCCATCTCTGGAAAATTCTAATATCTTCAAAAGAGTTAGAACCTCAGAGGGATCAAAACTCAGAGCTCTCAATTTCAGAAACACTTCCTACTCTGAAACTAAGGCAGACTCAAAACCTATCTCATAATCAAAGGAGGAAACATCAAAAGATCATTTCTTAAAACCTCAGAGCAATGATCCCAAAGAAATATTTAGATTTGATTCTTTCATCACTAAAGAACCAGAGGTCCTTGAAGCAAGTACCTCTGAAGTCAAATCTTAGAGCACACTTGATCCAGAAACACCTCTGTACTCTCCAAAGACAGATGAAATTATTTAGAACCACTTTTGAAGAAGATATTAGAATGTCATATCTGATTTTATAAAGAAATATTGCATGAAAAAGATAATCAAACTTTCTAAACCCAGAGAGATTGTCAAAACTTCAGAGGTAGTTACCTCTGACAGAGTAAAAAGAGACTTTCTTAACTCTGACTCTGACTTAGAGGTTGATGAACAAATAATTTTTACACCAGAGAAGGTCATTCATAAACAGACAGACTATTGGTTCTGGAATCTTAAACAAATTTATTCCAATTCTTAAAGAAAAACCAAAAGTACCAATATGTCCTGATTTTCTTGACATATGTCTAAAAGCAAAAACTTCTCTAGAAGTGGAAAAGGAGTTAAAAGAAAAAGCCAAGAGTAAAACTGAAACTTCACAATTCTATGCCTATAAACCAATCAAATTCTCTTCTGAACAAAAAGGCAAATGGCAAGAAATTAACCATTCTGTTCCTGTTTGTGCAGTGAGTCAAAAGGAGAAGAAGATGTTTTAGGCCAAGAAAAAGCAACTTGAAAAGAAGGCCAAGAAGTCTGAAGTAGTTAGGAATAATTGTAATATTCCTAGTGCTAGTTTAAGCAAATCTCAAAAGAAACATGTACCCACTGTTTTTAATTCAATCAAAAGATTTGCTCCAACTTCATCTTGTTCAGTTAACTGTAATTGCATCAAACTCATGATAAAAATTGAAGAATCACTTCAAGGGTTCCCATTGCTTTCTGAATCAATCTCTGAACAAGCCTTCAGAGATTAAACCTTAGAAGAAACAGAAAGATGGAATGGCAAAGACTGAAAAGATAATCTCAAAGCCTAACAAAAATAGACCCATAATGAGATGGGTACCTAAAACCCTGTAATCTGTCTTGCAGAAACAACATATGCGCATCTGGTATTTAGATTCTGGATGCTCAAGGCATATGACTGGAGATAAGAAGTTGCTATCCTCTTTCAAAGAAAAATCTGGAGGAGCAGTAACTTTTGGGGACAATATGCAAGGTCAGATTAAAGGTTATGGAGAGTTAACAATAGGTAATGTATCTGTTTCCAAGGTTGCTTATGTTGATGGACTCAAGCATAACTTAATCAGCATAAGTCAATTTTGTGACCATGGTTTTGATGTGAAATTTCAAGAAAAATATTGTTCATTACTTCACTCAAAAACAGGTCAAGAAATGCTGAGAGCAGACAGAAAAGGTAACTTGTATAGAATGAACTTTATCAAACATGCAGATACTGGTTCAGAGAAGCTTTGTCTGGTATCTATGAACAATGAGGAAGTTTGGCTCTGGCATAAGAAGTTCTCCCATTTGAACTTCTCATCACTTGATAAGTTAGTTAAACTTAATCTGGTTAGGGGACTACCATCTTTGAAGTTTAACAAAGACCATCTTTGTTCTGCATGTGAGATGGGAAAATTGAAAATGTCTTCCAAGAAAACCAAAAGTGATAATAACTGTCCAAGACCTCTGTACATGCTTCATGTGGACCTCTGTGGTCCTATCTTTGTGCAAAGTCTGTCAGGCAAAAAGTATATTCTTGTACTAATTGATGAATACTCAAGATATACTTGGATTGAATTCATCAGAGTCAAATATGATGTACCTAATATTCTGATCAGTTTGTTAAGAAGATTACAGGTTCTTCTTAACAGCAAAGTTCAAAAGCTAAGAAGTGACAATGGAACAAAGTTTAGAAAAGCCAAGATTAACTCGTATCTTTGAGAAGAAGACATAACTCCTAACTTCTCTGCAACAAGGACACCTCAACAAAATGATGTTGTTGAGAGGAAAAACAGAACACTTGTTGAAGTTGCAAGAACAATGCTTGCAGGATCTGATCTTCCAACCAACTTTAGGGCAGAAGCAGTCTCAACTGCATGCTTGACCCAAAACAGAGCCATAATTGTCAAAAGATTCAACAAAACAACATATGAAATCATTAACAACATAAAAGCAAATGTCAAATATTTTCAAGTTTTTGGGTGCAGGTGTTACATCTTGAATGACATAGATCATCTTGGTAAGTTTGATAAGAAGGCAGATGAAGGTAAATTCATTGGTTATTCTTTAACCTCAAAAGACTTCAGAGTGTTCAATCTCAGAACCAGAACTATCCAAGAGAGTATCAATGTCTCTTTTGATGAGATCAGAAGCTCTGACATTCAGAAAGATCAATTCACAACAAAGAATGTCTGTGAATCATCACAACTCAAAGAGTCTGAACTCAACAAAATATTTGAAGATTTCTTAAATGATGATGATAACTATGAATTCATACTCAGAGACATTCACAGAGCATCATCAGAGGTACCACAGACTACAGGTACAATTCTTATTGGTTCCTCTGATAACACACCTTCTACTTCACTCAATACAGGTTCAAGTGAAGCATCAAGACGAATTGATATAGACCAATAATCTTCAGAAGCATAAGGTGAACCAGAGACATCTAAAGAAACTCTAGAGCCACAATCACCATCTCTGGAAATATCCTCAGAGCCTCTGAACAACACCACAGAGATGTCACCATCTGTCATCTCTGAAGCTCAAACTCCACCCCACATTCATGCTCCCATGACAAGATGGACCAAAGATCACCCCATGATCAGATCATAGGATCACCTTTAGATGGTGTCAAAACCAGATCTGCCACAATCAATGAATGATATTTTGTAAACTTTTTGAGCATCATTGAGCCAAAGAAGGTAAATGAAGCTCTTGAAGATCCTAATTGGATCAATACCATGTAGGATGAGCTTCAAGAGTTTGAAAGAAATAAAGTCTGTACCCTGGTTCCCCTTCCCAAAGGCAAATTTGCAATTGGAACCAAATGGGTTTTTAGAAACAAAAAGGATGAAGATGGCATAATCATCAGAAACAAAGCTAGACTGGAAGAAGACATTGATTATGATGAAACCTTTGCACCTGTGGCTAGGCTAGAAGCAATTAGAATCTTCTTAGCCTATGCTGCACACAAAGGGTTCAGAGTGTATCAAATGGATGTTAAATCTGCTTTTCTTAATGGCAAACTTAATGAAGAAGTATATGTCCAACAACCACCTAGATTTGAGAGGGCATAGTTTCCAAACCATGTTTATCATCTTGATAAAACTCTGTATGGCCTTAAACAAGCTCCCAGAGCATGGTATGCAACTCTGTCAACTTTTCGGATTGAAAATGGTTTTGAAAAAGGAATTGTGGATACCACTATGTTCATTAAGAAGTATAAAAATGAGCTACTTCTGGTACAAATATATGTTGATGATATTATTTTTGGGTCTACAAATCAAAAGTATTGTGACAAGTTTTCAGAGTTGATGAAGAGTGAATTTGAAATGGGTCTTATGGGAGAATTAACATTCTTTCTAGGACTTCAAGTAAAACAAACATCAGAGGGCACTTTATAAGTCAAGCCAAATATGTCTCTGATATTTTGAAAAAGTACAAGCTCAATAATTCAACTCCTATTGCCACCAGATTCAAACTTGACTCTAATCCTTCAGGAAAACATGTGGATGTTAAAACCTTCAGAGGCATGATAGGTTCACTTTTATACTTAACTACAAGTAAGCCTGATATAATGTTTGCAACATGTCTTTGTGCTAGATATCAAGCCAATCCAAAGGAATCTCACTTATCTGCAGTCAAGAGAGTGTTTAGATACCTCAGAGGCACACCATCTCTTGGTCTCTGGTATAAAAAACTCTATGGTTTTCAACTAACAACCTACACGGATACATATCATGCAAGATGCAAGATAGATAGAAAAAGTACCTCTGGATGTTGTCAACTTTTGGGAAATAAACTAGTGAGTTGGTCATCTAAGAAGCAAAATTGTGTATCAACTTCTACAACAGAAGCATAATATGTTGCTGTTGCTAGTTGTTGTTCACAAGTCATTTGGATGAGAACTCAACTCAGAGACTATGGTCTTCAGTTTGATAGGATTCTCATTTTGTGTGACTCCAGAAGTGCTATTGCCATCTCTGCTAATCCAGTGCAACATTCCAAGACAAAACACATTGATGTCAGGTATCATTCCTTAAAGATCATGTTGAGAAAGGAACAATTGAAATGTATTTTATACCAACTAATCTCCAACTTGCTGATATTTTCACCAAAGCCTTATATGAACGATGGTTCAATTTCTTAATCAGCAAGTTGGGCATGCTAAATATGTATACTTAAATCCAAAAAGTTGAAGTTGCATCAATAGTAACATATTTTAGACTTCAGAGTCTCTGATACTTTCTTCAGAGCCTCTGACACTCTAAAGCATGTTCAAATTCATCTCATTTTATACACCAAAGCTCAATTCAAGGGGGAGAATAGATAAGAAACCATCATCTGCCAATGGGGAGCAAGAAATGATGGAAGGTAATACAACCAAAACTTCAGAGCCTCTGATGCTTATATCAGAGCCTCTTCTCCTATCTCTGATACACATATAAGAGCCTCTGATATTTTATCAGAAGATCATTTCAGAAAAAAGGTATGTTCTTCATTCTTATGCTTTACCTTAATCTCTTCTGAAAATTAACTAGATTCTTTCAGAGAAACACATCTAAGAGACTATTAATTGGCCTCTGATAATATTCTCAGAGCCTCTGACAAAATATGCTCTGAAGATATATATATCAGAGCACTAAATTCTTAGAGTTCTTGGGTATTTATTAAATCAAGTTTTGGATTTTTCTTGTAAATTTTTCTTTTAAATTTTTTTGAAGTTTTGATAACAGAATTTAAACTAATTCTTTCAAAAGAAAATTGATTTGTGTGGGTTATTTACTTGGATAAATATCATAATTTTTTAAATTAATTATCCAAAATGATAGCTATCTGACGTAAGCATCCTTTCACTCTCACTTACCATGTGTCAATATCTGAGTTGATGGACGATGGAACGTTTCTAACATGGGGACTCACAATCTCCGTTTCCGTTGCCCCCTATCCCACGTCTCATGTCCATATAAACCCACTCCATCATCATTTTCATCTCTACGCTCTCAAAACCTTCATCTCAGAACTCTCTCTCCAAGCATTTACAAGCTTCAAGAACTCTCAAACCTGCAACAATGGCGAATCAACAAAACGACTCTGCGGACTCTAGCAGAATTGTCCCGATCATGAATCTTGATCAGTTTGATGTTCCAGTCAAAGGAGACGACTACCACCTTGATCTCACACCTACCAAATTTGACGAACAGTTTCGTCCAGTACTTGAGTTCTTCAGAACATGTGAACTAAATGAAGCCCTAACTGCATTTGACGCCAATGTTCCTCTTCGCTTTGTACAACAATGGTGGTACTCAAGTGAGTACAATGATGATGTTGAAGGGATCGTAGGCTTCGTTGATCTTGGAGACAGGGGGATTCATATTCGCATTACGCCTGACACCTTGAGAAGATGACTATTTCTTCTACACCAAACTGATCTTCAAATCGAAAGGTTTAAAAAACACCCAACTCAGGAGGTTCTTCTTCAGTTTCTTCAACATCTGGGTTACAACAAAGAAATCACTCGTTTGAGTGAATTCAGGTGACAACAAAGAAATCACTCTCACGTGGAACTTTATGTTTAATGTACTAAATCGCACACTGACATGTAAAATTGGGAGATAAGATCAAACCAATCCCACATTGCTGGCCATCATGTACGCCCTGTACTTCAACTGCAAGATCAACATTATATTTTGTGAACTTCTCACCGCAGTGGATCGCAAGAACAAAGCCCTGGCAAAGGGTAAACAACCAATCTCAATGTTGGTTCCAAGATTCATCTCCCTGGTGATCAGAAGGGTGATGACAAGGCACTCAATACCAGAGGAAGGCCAGAAGACCCCTCTCTATGTGATGAACTCTTTCAAGGCAACAAAAATACCTCCTTACCCATACGAGAGGAGGTTTCCTTAGAGCATGCTCAGGTATATCCCTGAAAATCACTCTGCCCGTATCTTCCTTAGTAGTGTTGCCCAACCATCAGAACCGATGGTGGGATCCTGAACACATTTAGGGCCTGAACTAGAGTTAGAATCAGAGAGTGAAATCTCTGAGGCTGCTCAAAATGACAACAGAGAGTAACCACAGGGTGTCTCTAGTGAGGAAAGTGAAGAGCGACGAGAGGGTCCTCACTTTGACAAAGAGGTTAGCTCTGCCAGAGTAGAGGAAGGTGAGAATGAGAGTCCACCAGAGGGTGAGTTTCTTAAAACCATAAGTACCGAGAGAAGTGAGGTAGAAAAAGATGCTTCTGATGGCACAACTGAGCGAACACCTAGCCCATCTCCTCATGCAAACATATCTCCTATCCTAGGTGGTCCAACACCAGAGGATATTGAAAAAGAGGTGCACACCTCGAACCCTGCCCAAACTAACCGCTCAGAGGCACTTCCTTTTGCCTCTGAAGCACGCACCCTTGGGGAAACCTCTAAACCAACTAAGTCCTCCCAAAAGAACTTAGTTGCTGAAACAAGTACTCACTTGCCCCAAAGTACGCCACTATCCCTCACACATGATACCTCTGTGGCTCATGACATAGGTTCCCGTCTCTTAGTACTTGAGGTCTTTAGGATCTCACGTAGGGATTGCCTCACTGAAGGGCAATGGAATTTGATTCATAGGATGATCAACCAATCAGAACCATCATAGAGAAATCCTTGAAAAAGGACTCTCAAGGATTGATGCGAAGTGCTTCCAGAGCCACCATCAAACCAGCTCTGAAAGAAGGCCCCTCTGGACTCAAGGGTAAATTAGATTCATGTGTTGGATCTAAGGTTACCAGCTCTGATTTTGTTACCAAATAAGAGTTCAAAATCTTTGGTGATGAAATCAGAGGGTCATTGAGTAATCAAAAAATTCAATTGGAGAAGACCTCAGAGGCCTCTGCCTCGAACTCTGAAGTAACAAACTTAACTTCAAAGGTCTCTGAGTTGCACAGAGCTCAATTCCACCAATCAACGCCTTGCTGCTCTGGAAAAAGTTGTAGTTGAGAATTCAACTGCTCTATCCAAAGAGATAACAAAGGCAAAGACAGAGGTCATTAGAGCTATTCCAACTCCCTCTGCTCCTGCATCCTCTATGACCTCTGAGGATTTCACTACTTTCAAAGCAGAGATGCTAAAGCTGCTAACTGACTCCATCACTCAGATCCAAGTCCTTACTGCCACTCCACCTTTAATAACATCCAATTTAGTCACCAAAGCAAATCTTCAGGAATTCTACAAATTTGTGACCAATAGGATGCTTACCGTATCAAGAAAATTTGTTGCCAAGGCGGGGGAACAAACAAAGACTTTCCAGAGCCTTCTAAAGCAAGTTCTCTCTCCAGAAACAGAGGCAAAGTTAAAGAGAAAAGCTCCAGAGACTACTTGTTCTGGAAAAGCAAAGAAGAAGGCAAGATTTGATGGTTTTGATGACGACCATCATAATGATCAACCTAAAGGGTCATCAGAACATCAATAGGTGGAGAAACAATCTCTCAAAGCAAATGGAACAAGTGGCTCTACTCCCTCCCCCTCTACAAAGAAAGGAAAAGGAGCTCAGGATTAGAGTGAACCAGGGAGGCACTCCACCTCTACTGAAGACAACCAATCCACACTCTTGAAGTCTCCTATGCCAGTAATATTCTTGGAACCATCCACCACTTCAGAAGCAACATCTCTACTTCCTGTAATAAATGCATCATTAGAAACAATAGGTGCTCTGGAGGATGATGATGAACAAATGGTCGATTACTCCAGCACCTCCTCTAAAGATGCCTTCTCCTCACCTGAACACCCAAAAGTAGTTATGAGAGATGCATTTAGGAGTGACTCTGAAGAAGAAGAAGTGAATGCTGAAGAAGAAGTTGTTGAAATAGAGGAGTATGTCTACAGAGATGCTCAACCTTATCAAACTTCCACATCAGAGGTAGAGCAACAGAATCAGGATAATGCACAGCTAGAAGTGTTGATATCCTCTACAATCAATGAAACTCCTCCACAATCCCCATAAGTCCAAAGGAAAGAACCAGAGACAGCTCAACAGCCGTCTGCTGAAGAACCCACAATGGTTGTTGATGAACAAGCACCTCCAGAGGAACATGTTCAGAAGACAAGCATTGGCATCCCTGCACTCTCCAGATTCACAAAGCCACCAGAATTCATGACCACAAAAGAGAAGACTTCAATAGAAGATACCTCCAGGTATTTATACTGCGAGTACAACATGGATGAAACACTGGCATTCCATCTGAATCCAAGAATCAGAGATGGTATGGAAGAAGTTGAGAAAAGATTCATCAGGGAAAAGACAAGTGTCAGAGCAGATGTTCTCTCAAAGTCACATATGGTAGAGGTGCACAGGATCTCTGAAAAGAAGTTTGCCTATAACAAGATCATAAACAGGCATTACGAGGTCATTCGCTCTGATGGAAAGGTCTACCAATTCAATGACAATGACCTTGTGAACTTGAACCCCTACAATTTGACTTAGCTCTATGCCTACTTCTCTGTAAAATATGAAAGAGGAAGAGTGTTCAGAATGGGTCAATATGAAGTCCGATGTGCCATGGAAGCTCACATTAAACTTCGAGCAAGATTAGACTTCCAGATTGCACTGAACCTTGGAAAAAAGGCTAGGGGTCACTGCTCCAATTGAGACATGTGAAGACTTGGAGAAATGCAAGACTGGATCAATCATAGCAGAGACTCTAGGATTTGTCTTCAGAGTAAACAACGTCAAGAAGATCTTCCATGTGTCAGAGGTGGCCAAGTACTCTGATGAGACTTTAAGGGGCGTGCTGAAGATGATTGGTGTAAAGAAGGAAAGACACATTGCTGACCTATTCGAGAGACTACACTTAGAGATTAGTTCAATGATTGAAATCAGAGAGCTAATTATGAAGTTTCATAGGATTTGTTATGGTGTTAGAATCTAGTTTTCTTTCCTTGTAATTATTTTTGATTGTTACCTTCTCTTTGACTGTAACTTAAAAATGTTTAAGTGAGAAGTAACATTTAATAGAGGATGATTTTCTCCTCTTTGTTTTCTAGATTAACTTATCTATGCTATTTTGCAATTTTTTATTTTCAATACTTAGGGGGAGATTGTTAGCCCCAATTCTGATATGTAAAAGTATTGAAAATAATCTAAGTCTTTTTCCAAAGGACTTCCAGAGATAGACTTCATAGAGCAAGCCTGCCTCTGAAGTACATTCCAAAGATAGAGAAATTCAGCAGAAGAACATGGGAGATGGCTTCATCAGAGGTACCTACATCAGAGCTCTGAAGATATTGTCTCTGAACATCAAGCTGAAGAATTCTACAAGTGTTGACACAAGAACAAAAGACACGTCAATTAGTGATAAGGTTTACCTTTCTTAGATAGGTTAGTGTTCAAGCATGTCTTGAGCTTACCTTTTAGGTAAGACACTGTTCAAGCATGCTTTTATGTCAGGAAAGTACACTGTTCACTTTATGGTCCTATAAATAGAACGTGCATCCCATTGCTCAAAGAGTGCTTTTCTTTACTAACTTGTAAAAGAATTATTTATTTATACTGAAAAGTATTCAAGAAGATCTTGTAAGATTAAACCACCTTTTTAGGTGTTCTTGATAATTTACTTGTATTATCCAGTGAATATTCATTGTTCTTATATTTTGGATATATCTTATTATTACCGTGTGTGAATCTTGCTTTGATTTAAACATTATTTGCTTCCACTGTTCTTATTATTGTTATGTGTTTATATGATTATTAAAAGACTAAGTCTGGGATCTAACATAATAAGAGATGGGGACCAACATGTAAGGTAAATTTGGAATTACATCCGGCCAATGTAATTGCAAATTTACAGGTGCATGTATGTGTCTAGTTATCATATTGCAGTGGGGTTAGTCGAATTAAGTTTTGCCTGTGTTTTTTTTTCCAGAAGTCATCATGTCTTAGAGGGTATTACGGAGTAGGTCAGTGCCGGTGGAAGAGGAAATGTCGGTGAATGAAGTTCTTATTGAGGAACTAGTGGGGCCAGCTGGGCAGGTTGCAGCCCAGGGAAGGGGCCGGGGTCATGGATGGACGTCCCGAAGAGCTACGACCCAAGTTGAGGAGGCCAATGCTGGAAATTGAGGGAAAACCAAGACTTATGTCTTGCGCAAGGCGAGAAACGTCGAAATACCTGTGGAGAGGGAGATCTCTCAGCAAGAAAGCTCTGCAACTGTGAGAGAACGGGGAACCGCGAGAGCTCGGGGTCGGGGCCGAGCTCAGGCCTTCATGACACACGAGACTTTTGCCACTGAAATGGGGAAACTTCAAGAGACCCTACAGGTCTTGTTGGCCCACCAAGAAAAGGCGGCGTCGGGGAGTAAGGCCAACAGCGAGAGTAAGGAAGGCATGGAAATGTCCAGCCCACCTGTAACCGAGGTAGGCAGACACTCTCTATCAACAACTCTAGTGGTGAACGAGGTGAGTGCCAAAGGTTGTAGCTATAAGGAGTTTACTGCCTGCAAGCCTCCTACTTATAAATGAGAATGTGACCCAGTCCTAGTGACGAGGTGGGTCAAGGAGATGGAGCTAGCGTTTGATAGCAGTAAATGCGCTGAGGGAGACAAGGTGATTTACACACTGTCCATGCTGAGATCTGAGGCTGTCTTGTGGTGGGATGCGGAAACAAGTAGACGAGGATCGTTGGCAGCGACATATGTCGTGGGAAGTTTTTGTTGGGAAATTCAAGGCGCAATTCTACCCTCTGTGGCAGTCAAGAAACTGGAAGAAGAGTTTGAAACTTGGAACAAAAGGAGTTGACAGTGAGAGAATACACTTCTAAATTTATTGAGAAGTCTTGATTCGCTGGAGTGTATTTACCAAACGAAGAAAGTCGAGTGGAATGTTATATCTTCAGACTGAAGAACAGCCTTCGGGAACTTGTGTCAGCGAGGGAGCCTACCACTTTTCAAGCTGCCGTCAATGCGGCCGAGATGACTGAGAAGAAAAAGAATCGTCAGGTGACGAAAAGGATTGGGGATAAGAGAAAGTGGGATGGACCGGTATCGGAGGCAAGGAAAGGGAAGGTATTCAGGATTGAGTCATGAGGAGGTCGTGGATTCGGGGATAAGCCTTGTAGGAAGTGTCGGTGTGTGCATCGGAGGGAATGTGGATCAGAGACAAGGTCATGCTTTTAATGTGGAATGCCGGGGCATATGTCTAGAGATTGCCTGAGTAAGAGAACTTGCTACCAGTGTGGGTCACCTGACCATTTGCGATCTGATTACCCGCAAGTAAAAAGGGGCGGACCGGTTCAAGTTGGGGATCACAGTGGGGAAAGAAGGGAGGAGAAGAAGTGGGACCGGCTCTTCCGAAAGGGCGAGCCTTTCATATGACAGCGGTAGAGGCGGAGGAGGTACCTGATGTGGTGACAGGTATGTTTTTGGTAAACTCTTTATGTGTAAGAGTATTGTTTGATTCTGGAGCGAGTTGCTCCTTTATATCTCCTGATTTTACAAAATGTCTAAGCGTCAAACCTAAGAGTTTAGATCGGGCACTAGAAGTAGAAACCGGCATTGCTAATTAGGTACTTATTAAGGAAGTGTTTAATGTTTGTGTCATAGACATCGAGGGTAGCTTAGTGCCAGTGTTGTTGTACCCGATGGCAATGAGGGAGTTCGACGTTGTGCTTGGGATGGATTGGAAAGCTAGGAATGATGCTAGTATTGTTTGTAATAAGAAGTTGACCCGTGTGTTGTTTCTTGATAAGGGGATGGTAGTGATTTATGGAAATAGGTGAGATAGGAGTTCTAGTCTGATTTCCATGATCAAGGCAAATAAGTGTATGAGGAAAGGATGTCGAGGATTCTTGGTGTACGTTGTAGATGCTAAGAAGAAGAGGTGCGGAATGTAGGATGTTCGAATAGTAAGCGAGTACCCGAAAGTTTTTCCTGATGACTTGAGAAATCTGCCCCCGGATCGCCAAGTCGAATTCCGGATTGACCTGGTGCCTGGAACCGCACCAATCACACGTGCACCGTACCGGTTGGCACCTGCAGAGATTAAGAAAATGATGTTGCAATTGCAAGAATTGCTAGATAAGGGATTCATCAGACCTAGCACCTCACCGTGGGGAGCGTCGGTCCTTTTTGTAAAAAAGAAGGATGAAACTATGCGAATGTGCATAGATTACCGGGAGCTCAATAAGTTGACGATTAAGAACAAGTATCCGCTCCTGAGGATAGACGACTTATTTGACCAGTTTCAAGGAGCGAGTTTCTTCTCCAAGATCGATTTGAGGTTGGGGTACCATCAGCTTAAGGTGAGGGAAGAAGATATACCGAAGACGACCTTTCACACTAGATTCAGGCATTTCGAATTCCTTATGATGCCGTTTGGTCTAACCAACGCCTCTGCAGCTTTCATGGACATGATGAATAGGGTGTGCGAACCTTATTTGGATAAGTCTGTGATCGTGTTCATAGACGACATCTTGGTGTACTCAAAGACCGAGAGAGAGCACGAGAACCATCTTCGGGCAGTGTTAGAGCTTCTAAAGCAAGAGAAGTTGTACGCGAAATTTTCGAAATGCAAATTCTGGTTGCGGGAGGTGCAATTCCTTGGACACGTCATGTCTCAAGATGGAATCAAGGTGGACACAACGGAGATAGAAGCAATTCGGGACTGGTAGCCACCGAAGAACCCTTCGGAAGTTCGAAGTTTTATGGGGTTGGCCGGATACTATCAAAAGTTCATCAAGGACTTTTCTCGTATCGCAACTCCATTAACTTCGCTGACTAAGAAGAGCACTAAGTTCGTCTGGACGGAGGCACAGAGGGAGGCCTTCCAGAAATTAAAGGACATGTTAAGTAGCGCTCCAATCTTGGCTTTCCCGGATGGTACGGACGATTTTGTGGTATATAGTGACGTGTAAAGGTTGGTTTTGGGGTGTGTCCTGATGCAACGAGGGAAGGTGATCGCGTACACATCTCGCCAGTTGAAGGATCACGAAACATGGTACCCTACTCACGACTTGGAGTTAGCTGCCGTAGTTTTTGCTCTAAAAATCTGGTGGCACTACCTTTACGGTACTCAATGTCAAATCTTTATAGATCACAAAATCCTTTGCCACCTTTTCGATCAAAAGGAGCTAAACATGCATCAACGAAGATGGATGGAGTTACTCACCGACTACGATTGTAAGATCGAGTATCACCCCAGGAAAACCAACGTGGTAGCCGACGCCCTGAGTTGGAAAGAGAGAAGTGAAAATCTAAAGGTAGTGGCTATGAGAGCTGAGGGGATACCAACATTGTTGGATGAAATAAAGAAGTGGCAAGTGGAAGCTTTGGCGTCTAAAAACCTTAAGAAGGAACGGGTAATCGGTCATATGAATTCGCTAGTAGAGGATAATCGGGGACTAAAATGTTTTAATAGGAGAATATGGGTTCCTAAAATCGGAGAAGTGAGGGAAATTATCCTGGAAGAAGTGCACAAGTCGAAATATTCCATTCACCCGGGGACTAACAAGATGTACAGGGACTTAAGACGGGACTATTGGTGGCTGGGATTGAAGAAGGACATAGTTTATTTTGTGGAGAGATGTCTGACTTGTTTGCGGGTAAAGGTGGAGCACCAACGACCGTACGGGAAACTGCAACCGTTGGACATCCCAATTTGGAAGTGGGAGCAGATCACGATAGACTTCATGAGTAAGCTGCCCAGAACCTCGAAGGGTTATGGTGCAATATGGGTGATAGTAGATCGACTCACTAAATCGGCGCATTTCCTGCCCATCAAAGAGACTTACTCTATGGAAAGGTTGACAAAGTTGTATATTGACGAGATAGTCGTTCGCCCTGGGGTACCGTTGTCTAGGGGCGAAGCCAGGATTTAGGACCAGGGGGAGCATCGTTGGCATACTATCCATCGACAACGTCATAAGTTCATGCTCATAGTTATAAAAGCTTATCAAATTTACTAAAGTTAAACAATCACAAGTATAATGATTCATACAATCAAATTGCGAAAACAAGCACAACAAACAAGGGAGCTAATGGTTTTAACGTCACTCAAAGAACACATGAAACATTTTTTTTCTCGGCAACATATGGTTTTAACCTCACTTACCTTATCAGGTGATAATTACAAGTAATAAGGATCATATGCGGTAAGAGGCAAGACAATGACCGAAAATCTTTCCGGATAAGTGAAGTGATTACTATTACCCCATTTAGCACTTACCCCGTAAAAGACTTTTATCAACAAACTTCCTATGCTATTTTAATGGTCAATAATCTTACCAGATAAGTTAAGTGAGTATGGTAACTCTTACCCGACAAACACTTACCCAATTATTAATTGATAAACGATCACTAAAAGTGTTAAAATAGCAAAACCAAGAATTTCTAGAGGAAAATTAAACATTTTATGTTTGAAGCTAAACTTTGCAATTATCAACATTTAACTGTAGGAAATTCAACTTCACATTCTTCAAATCCTACAATCCTATATGGGGACACAATTAATGGATGCTGCATTTTGATAATGAAAATGGGTAATCATTGCAATAGCACTAAGAGTTTTGTTGGGAGGCGTGAGATGAAATCAAACCAGGTGCAAATTAAATAACAAAGAAAATTAAGAACCTAGGGGGAGTATGTGCACCTTGTGGTGCTAACGTGGCTCTGCCACTGCCGTTGTCGATTGTGCTTGACTGTGATAGCCGCTTCACATCAACGTTTTGGAATAGTTTTCAAAGAGAAATAGGGTCGCAGATCAAGATGAGCACAATGTATCAACTGCAAACCGACAGACAGAGTGAGCGAACTATTCAAACACTGGAAGATATGCTGAGAGCGTGTGCACTGGATTTCCAAGTCTCATGGGAAAGCCACCTACCGTTGGTTGAGTTTACATATAACAAAAGCTATCATGCGAGCATCAAGGATGCCCCATACGAGATGTTGTATGGTAGAAAATGTCGAACCCCTTTGTGTTGGAATGAGGTCGGAGAGAAGCAAATGGCTGGGCCAGAGTTAGTGCAACTAACTGCAGACAAAATTGTGCAAGTGCAAGAAATATTGAAGGTGGCACGAGATCGCCAAAAGATCTATGTGGACAAGCGACAGAAGGATATAGAATTCTTAGTGGGTGATAGGGTGATGTTGAAAATATCACCTTGGAAGGGAGTGGGCCGCTTTGGAAAGAAAGGGAAGCTAAGCCCACACTATATTGGGTCGTTCGAAATTATAGAATGAGTCGGGGAGGTAGCGTATAAGTTGGAATTACCCGAGGAATTGAAGAGTATTCACAACACCTTTCACGTCTCAAACCTGAGAAAGTGCTTAGCGGATGTTGAAATGGAGGTGCCATTGCAAGACGTGTGAGTGGAGGCGAATTGAACTTCGTCGAAGAGCCAAATGCGATCACCGATTGGAAAGTCAAACGTTTGAGGACGAAAGAGATCAGCCTAGTGAAATTTCAGTGGAAATTTCACAAGGGGCGGGATGTAACATGGGAGTTGGAATCAGAGATGAGGTCCAAATACCCATACCTCTTTGACAAGGAAATTCCGGGGACGGAATTCTTCTAATGGGGGGAGTGTTGTAATGACCGTTACTCCAGTTTTTTATTTTTATTTTAGTGTTTATTATGTGGTGTTTGTGTGAAAGTAGAAAGTTGGGGGACCTTTTTGAAAATTTATCAGTTTTAGGCCTAAAACCCTAGACCCTTTCCTCATTTGGTATCATCTCTGGAGTGTGCGGCACTTGGAGAAAGGGAGAAGGGTGAAGAAATTTCTGATTGAGGCTGATTCATTGAAGATTGGTTCTTGAGGATTCTAGCAAGCAACTACTAGAGGTTCTTCTCCCAAAAGGTAATCCTCCCAATCATTGTTTAGAATAGAAATCCTTATCATTTATGGAACTTCTGGGTTTTTTTTTATCATTTCACGAAGTTCTAGAAAAGTAAGAACCTGGGTTGGGGAAAATCGATTGGAGTTGGTTTATTACTTGGATTAAATGTTTTGGATTTAGAATCTGAGCGATGTTAGTGGAAATGTTGGGTTTTTAGTTGATTAATAGGGGAATCGTGATTTATTTTGTTGCTTCGTCGCTGGCGCTGTCAAGTCGCCGTGAACCGGGAGTGTCGCCTATGCCCGGGGATCGAACGAATCCATTTTACCCGGGATCACTAGGGAGGCCATCAACCGGGAAAGCCCGGGAGGCCGACGACCGAGATCACCTGGGAGGCTATCAACCGGGATCACCCGGGAGGCCGAGTGCCGGGTTTCCCCCGGGAGTCAAGAACCGGGATCACCCGGGAGCCGATGACCGGGACTACTCGGGAGGCTATCGACCGGGGTCACCCGGGGTGTAATTCCCCAACTCTGTTTGGATGTCTAGCCTCTGTTGAGTTTTTGATATGGGTATAGACATAGGTTTCTTCGGTGGTGTTGGGAGTGTAATTAATTCCGAAAGAAGTCGTGTCCGGGAATTTTTGGTAAAGTTTAACCGTGAGTAATTTATCAATTGTAGGAGCTCGGTCCTTCTAAGAATAGTTATTGTGTGTACGAGGGTTCAGCTTGCCAGGTGAGTTCCTATGTGTAAAAGCTTTATAACTGAAAATGGTGTTCTGGCTTAAACTTTATTGGTTGTCTTTCATGTATGTGATCCATGATAAAACCATGGATTATTAAATGGTTACCGATGTCATGTTTATGTTTTCTTCCACTTATTGTAATCATGGTGAAATTGTGCTATGACCGTTTGAGGCCACTTGTCATGGCTTATCTGAAACCATTGGGGATGGTTGAGCCGTATGCTTGGAATTTGTTTCCTATGCATATGGATGACGGCATCTACTAGGGGACTGAATGGGGATCTACTAGGGGGCCGCCGAGTGGATTGTGATGAATTCTCGGATTCTAATTCCGAACAAGGATGTATTTGGAATTATTATTAAAAGTGGTATTTGTTTCTTCAATATATGTACCTTGATCTTTTTATTATATTAACGGGGCCGAGGTCGGGAATTCACTAGACTTTCTAGTCTAACCCTCATTTCCCTTTTTCTTAAAAACCCATTTTCAGGTAAGGGGATTGTTGGCGGTTCCTCTAAAGGGAAAGAGAAGTGTTGAGAGCCAGCGAGATGGAAGTGTTGAGAGTCAGCTTCAGCTCCTCTCCCCCTTGATTTCTTTAGAAAACTTAGTGTTGCATAAACTTCAAAGCTCCTCTAGCTCCCCCTTGAAAGTAGCTCTTATCCTTGAAGTTTCAACTTTAATATCAGATCTGATGTAGACAGTAACCTCGACTGAGTGCACATAAAGACAGCTTTTGACTCTTGTAAACCCAACACATTCCGTATGCCTACAAGAATGATATGTGTTGAATTATGGAATGAAAACCAAGTGAATCTTCAGTGTATAACATCTGATCTGTCTTTGAACCTCGAGTTGAAATAAGAATTCAACTTAAGAACTTAATCTGATCAACTTACAGAAGATAGCATCCGGTAGTAACACTACAAGGCAAGGGTTAGAAGGCGATTACTTTTCAACAACTGATGAAAGACGCTCATTTTCAAACTGTTTTCCAGAACACTGAACAGACGAACTCAGACCTCCTTTCTTCACGAATCAACTGGATGATTATAAGCACTCAGGATTCTGAATCACATCTCAAGCATCAGAACAATGATTGCAGTCGCTCACACTACTGATTGATCAGGTCAGAAGAATGATAAAGAGCACTCAACGGTCAAATAACAAAAGAAGCTTTCCAAACTGATGATTGCAGATACTCAGGATGCTAAGTCAATCTAATCAGAGACTAAATCCGAACATCCAGTATCTGAAAATCTTGACAAACATGAGCACTCGTGAAAAATAGATTAGTTGCTAAGGATATGTGACCAACAAAAGATAAGAGTGATATCACATATGCATTACGCGTAAAAAGCTCGGGAACAGGGCAAACTTGTATCATCAAACTGGGTTCAGAACAGTCACAATTCGCATAAAATCACAAACTCTTCGCATATCCTTAACAATTCGCAGATCACTATTCACTGAAGCACAATTCACATGAGGCTTAGACTGAAACCTCAGAATTCGCATAGGCTTGCGTGCGAATTTTAGCTTTTCGCACGAGCCTATGTGCGAAATCCTCACTTCTCGCATATCTCTCACCTGCGAATTCTTCCTTTTCGCATCACTCACACATACGAAATCTTGAGTTCTCGCATCTTACTCCATGCGAATTCTAAACTTAGAAATTTCTTTAGTCACGGGAATTCGTATAAACATTTCGCATAAGACTAGCATGCGAATTTTGTACTTTTCGCATCTCACAGATATGCAAATTCTTTACTTTGAACAAAATTTCATCTTCAAAGGTCATACGAATTCCGACATGCAAATTCCTCTGTGCGAGTTCTTCCAAATCATGCGAGTTCTTCACGAGTCATGCAAACTCTATGGATCTCGAATGTTTTCCACTAAAATCTTCAAATTGACCTTATATACTTCTAGTTTTGAGATGAGCTTTTGTACACAGGTTCGAAAACAACAATAGAACACAATTGTAGTTGATGATCTAATCCAAAAACGAATCTAAAGCTCACTTCAATCACAACACAGTGAATAACATATTTTTGAACAAAAAGTCTCAAAATCGATCAATTTTTCCAGAATTGTTGGAATTAAACATAATTATTGATTCCATGGAGTTCGTCTATATCCTCATAATCAAATTAACATCAAAGAACATCCAAATTCACAACAAATTCCAGAATTCAAAAAAAAAAATTCAGCGACTGTTCTATCAAAACAATATGATCTCGATCGTGCGATGAATGATTCATCGTTAGGCTCTGATAACACTTGTTAGGTCCAAGAGATCAAGATTGATTGATTAGAAAAGATAACAAGGAGAATTGGGATTGGAATCTGTAGTTTTATTGAAAGACAAAAAAACTAAACTACAGAGAGTACAAGAACTCGTATGTCTACATGGTTGCAAAATGAAACTTACTTACTAAACTAACACTAACAGATCCTATTTATACCCCACACCCTTGTTACACATTAAGCCCAACCCAAATACAAAGCCCAATACATTTACAAAGGATTACTTTACTAAACTTCTAAAATAGAACATATTTATGTTCTAACACCGTGACAATTGTTCCTTTTAGATTTCTAAAGATGATTGATATTATGTTTCTTTTTGTAGGGAAATAATAAGCTCATTTCTACTTTTCAATCTTCATGGAATCTTTTCTTTCCACATGTAATGCCTTTACGTTAACCAGTTGAATGGTCATATTTTTTTGCGTCTTATCCATATTGGGAAAAAGGTGTTTGTTAACGGTCATATGGTTTGAGCAACCACTGTCAATAAACCAAACATCACCTTGACGCATGCCATAAATGACCTTTCATCATCTTTTGTATCAACTTTATGTCCTTAACCTGCATAATTTACCTCTTGATCTTTGAACCGATAATAATTCATATGACCAAATATGTCTACCATGATTACAACACAAACTACTTTGTCCACGTCCTCTACCGGTCTATTAATTCGAGATTATAGTGCCTTGCTCTGATACCAAAAAATAAATTTTTATTAACCTGGATTTCAACACAACATAATGAATTATTTATAATTATAAAAAACAAAACATAATTAAGCAAAAAATAAGACACATGCTCCTAAAATCACATCCAAATTTCAGGAAACCCATGTCTTCTATTTGACTTCTTCAATTGAATCGTTGAGTTTGAATTTCAAGTTTTAGATAAAACTGGCAATGCCCCTCAAATGTGCATATGTAGTAGTGGTCTCCGACGATGGTCAAGTTGATGATGGCAAGGCCCATTTTGACGATGGAGTTAGCATCATCGGCATGACCTCGGTCATACCCCTCTTTAGACACTTCTACGACGTTATGTATTCTGGTCAAATGTCAAAATACAGACAATCATAGAATTTGAAAATCCGATGGATGTCCGGTCGGTGTAGAAATCGACAAGATTTGGAATAATCAAACTGGATGCGTCACCCACCACATGTTGTGTATTCATCGCCTCCGAGCAATGGAACTCCGTGGATGCAACCACCGTGGCAATAAAAACAAGCGTACTATACTTGAATGTTTCCATTTCGATCCATTGTGATTTTCCGGTAGCCGCTGCAATTTCTTTTGGATCTTTTTATTTATTAAAATTTTTGAGTTTACGTGTGAATTAAACAATGATGGTTTCAACGTTATTAGCGACATTCACTCCATCAGATCATCACAAAGCTGTGGTGATCCTTTAAAATAGGAAGTGATATTGTTATGTATATCCTTTTCTTGTATTGTACATAATTTGTATTATATATTGTAATGATATTCATCTCCCACCTTCAAGGGGTGATTTTCAAAAATCTTATATGTTATCAACCTAATCTCGATCATCTACCACCCTTCTGTCGCCCCTCTCAATGGCTGTCGGCGAAATCCCATCCTCCCCTTAACCACCTGATTCTTCTCTTCCCCTTGCCACACTTCTTTACATGATTGCCATTAAGCTATCCACTTCCAATTACCTGTTATGGAGAATTCAAATTCTCCCCCTCCTCTTCTATCAAAATCTTCTCGGATATGTTGATGGTACCTTTAAGTAACCTTCATCAACTATCACATCTAGTGGCACTAACTCTCCCAATCTAGCATTTGCTACTTGGCGAGAGGCTGACTAACGGGTCCTTATTTTGATCCCATCCTCTCTTACCGAAGAAGCCATGGCTGAAGCCCTCGGTTTACTACTGCCCATGTTGTCTAAAGTGCCCTTGAGGCGGCCTAAGCCATGACTCTGTGGAACGAATGCATATTCTTCGTGATTCTCTCCGACAACTGCAGAAAGGTACTTCGTTCGTCTCTGATTATGGTCGAAAATTTAAATTCCATTGTGACCAACTGTTAGCTATCGGGAACCTGTTGATGACAATGAAAAATCTCACTGGTTTCTTTGCGGTCATGGGCCCTCTTTGAGACTTTTTCCTCTTTGAGGCCCTCTTTAAACCTCGTCCAGCATTTCGTGATCTTCTCTCTCAATCCTAAGGCCATGAAATTTTTCTCAAATCTATTCATGGTTTGTCTGTTTTGAAATTCATTTTCAATGCTCAATATCATCGTTCTTCATCCCATCGTGGTTGTAATAGTCGCGGGCGTAGTTCACAGTCTCGGGGTGTCCATTTTGATGGACGAGGACGTGGCTGGCACCCCCTCATTGCCAACTATGTCGCCAAGACGACCTCTACTCCTACCAGTGTCCAGATCTCTCTACTTTTGTTGACAACTTTTCATGTTTTACTTGGTTTTACCCTCTTAAGGCAAAAACTGAGTTTTATAATGTGATGACAACTTTCTTTAGTTTTGTGCAAACACGGTTTACATGTAAAGTCAAAACCTTTCAAAGCGATGGTGGCTCTGAGTTTCAAAATCATCTTGTTACTACCTTCCTTATGAACAATGGTACTCTTCATCATATCTCTTGCCCACACACGCCCTAACAAAATGGTCGAGCCGAATGCAAGCATCGTCACATCACCGGAACGAGGCTGGCCATGTTATTCAATGCACATTGTCTCCCATCATTATGGGTCGATGATTTTGCTTTGTCTACCTACATTATCAATCGTTTGCCATTTAAAGTCTTACAACAGAAGTCCCCGTTTGAATTGATTTTCGGTAACGCACCGAATTATGAAATCTTTCGCATCTTTGGGTGTCAAGTATTTCCTTACTTGGCAAATAAGGTTGCTCCTCGAAGTGTCTTATGCATTTTTATTGGCTACAACAATCAATACAAGAGCTATCGATGTTTGGATCCCTCCACTTCACAACTTTATACTGCTCCATTGCTCAGTTTGATGAGACCACTTTTCCAATTTCTGGACATTTGCCTACTGTGGATCTTGCAAAATTATATTTCTCCAATTTTGATGAGGCTGCCCCTTCAAACCCACTATCGGCCCAATAAAAGTCGAGTGGTGGTCCTTCTGAGGCTTCGAAGTTTCTATCACCAACTCCCAGTCCCTGTTCGCTATGTCCTGGGCCAGCTCGCCCAATTTCCAGGCCTGTTCAACCATCTTCCACCCACTCGATCAACTTTCCTACTGTTGACCAACCACCTTCGCTAGCTCCGACCATTCCTACGCCATCACCTACAACTTCAATACCTTCCCAATCCAGCTCCACTCAGACCTCCACCTCCTCAACTCACCCTATGATCACAAGAGCACATGACGGTATCTTTAAACCACGAAACCTTGTTGATCTTTCCCATCTTCAACAAAATGGACTTCATCTTGCTCTTTTTGCTATGGCAGGCCCCAAAGGCTTTAAATCCATTGCCATAAGTCCTCGATGACTCAAGGCTGTGGAAGAAGAAATGAATGCTTTACGTGCTAATGACGCATGGACTCTCGTTCCACGCCCTCACTCTTCAAACGTTGTTTATTCCAAATGGGTGTTTCGCACCAAATATCACTCATATGGTACTATTGACCGGTTTAAAGCTCGCTTAGTTGCACAGGGGTTCATACAAATTCCTGGGTTGGACTATTCTCATACATTTAATTCGTTTGTCAAAGCATCTGCAATTCGCTTTGTCATTTCCCTCCCTGTAATGCACAAATAGCATCTTCATCATTTAGATGTCAAAAATGCATTCTTGAATGGGCATCTTACCGAAACCGTGTTCATGGAGCAACCTCTAGGTTTTATTGATTCACGTCTTCCCCCTCATGTTTGTTGCCTGAAAAAGGCATTATACGATCTTAAATAAGCTTCGCGTGCTTGGTTCAAGTGGCTCAATGACTTTCTCATTCATTTTGGTTTCTCATGTAATTGAGCCTTCCCATCGTTGTTCGCTTTCAAACGAGAATCTTGCCTGCTTTATCTATTGGTTTATGTTGATGACATAATCTTTACCAGGAATAGTGAACCACTGATACGGAAAGTAACATCGCAACTGCATCATGAGTTTGCAATAAAGGATCTTGGTCAACTCAGTTACTTATTGGGCCTAGAAGTTTCTTACACCAATAACGGGCTTTTTCTAAGCTAAGCCAAGTATGCTCATGAAATTCTTATTCGGGCCAAGTTGCTAGAATCCAAACCTATGCCTACTCCACTTTTTTACTTCAGAGATGCTTTCTAGTCTTGGTTCCTCGTTTTCGGACCCTACTATGTATCGATCCCTTGTGGGGGGACTTCAATATCTAAATGATCACTCGACCAAACCTATCTTATGTGGTCAATCAAGTCAGTTAATTTTTTCATACACCCATTGATGATCACTTCAAAGCAATAAAACACATTCTTCGATATGTGAAAGTCACTCTAACATATGGCCTCTCCTTTCAACATCCTCCAACCACCTCCCTTGTTGGGCGTTCGGATGCTGATTGGGCACGTTGCATTGAAACTCGATGCTCTACCTATGGCTACTCCATCTTCCTTGGCGGTAATTTAATTTCTTGGAGACTGTGTCTCACTCAAGCTGTGAATCCGAATATTGGGCGATGGCCAACACAACTACTGAGATCGTATGGGTTACACATCTCCTTCGCAAGTTCCATGCTTTACCACCTGATCGACCTACCATTCTATGTGACAACCAAGTGTGCTTTTCTTAAGTCATCCGGTATCTCATAAGCGGGAGAAACACATCGACATTATTTATCATTTTGTCCGAGTGCTTGTTTCATTCGGTCGTCTATATACTCGGTTCGTTCATGCAACGCTTTAATTGGCCGATATCTTCACCAAAAGCCTTCCACGCTAGGGGTGAGCATCAGAAGCGGGTACCCGCCTTTGGAACCGGAATCGTTTCGGAACTGTCGGTTTCGGAACCGGAACCGATGTGATTGGTTTCGGTTCTGGTTCCTAAAATATGGAACCGATCGGGACCGGTTCGGTTCTGGTTCTCATTTTTTTGGAACCGTTACCCGCTGGGTACCCGCCGGGACCGGTTCCGGGACCGGGTACCCGGTCCTGCTCGGTACCCAGAACCGGAACCGGCGGGTACCCGTTATTTTTTTAATAAAATATATTTGTTTATTTATAAAAATATAATAAACTACCTTTTAGTGAATCATCGTTTGTAGTATTTATCAGCATCAACTAATTTGAATGACGTGAAGTGTTTCGGAAACACCGTTTGTAGTATTTATTTGTTTTATAAGCACCGTTTGCAATATTTATTTGTTTTGTAAACATCGTTTATAGTATTTATTAGTTTTTAGTTTTTATCTTATTAGTTTTCACGTTTGTGGTACTTATTTCTTTACGTTTGGACTTTCTAATAGAATTAATATTTACCTTTTTATAATATGAATGATAAAAAAAATTTAAAAATTAGACGGTGGGTACCCGGAACCGTTCCGGTTCCCAAATATAAAGAACCGTTGTAACCGGTTCCGGTTCTTCATTCCAGGAACCGCCGGTTCCGGTTCCGAGAATTTTAGGCGGGTACCCACCTTTGCTCACCCCTATTCCACGCCCTCTTTTTGAACATTTTCAAGCCAAGCTTCATGTCGGTCCATCACCACTTCGCTTGGGGGGGGGGGGGGGGGGGGGGTGGGTGGGGGGGGGGGGAGTGTTAACGATAATCGCCCCATTAGATAATTACAAAGCTATGGTGATTCTTTAAAATAGGAAGTGATATTGTTGTGTATATCCTTTCCTTTTATTGTACACAATTTTTATTATATATTGTAATAATATTTATCTCCCTCCTTAAGGGGTGATTTTCATAAATCTTCTAAACGTAATAATTTAATTCTATTTTTGGTGTTAGTTTTCTGTTAGAATTTATGGGATTTTTTTTCCAAAGTGTTTTTGTGACTTTTGAAAAAAGAAAAGAATAAATGACGTTGGATCAATATTTATAATATTTGGTTGATCATCAAATTACTTTTTCCGACCCAAATAAATGTCCATATACTACAACGAAAAATGCACGTAGTTTTAAATATCTGTAATTGTTACATTTTTTAATTAATAAAAAAACAACTTTACCCTTTATACAGAGAGAAAATTTCTCCATTCATAATTAATGGTAAAATAAGAAGGTTGACTTTAACTTTAAAAGTTGACACTTATTTTAAAACAAATTAATATAGTAATTTAGATATTTATTATAGAACAAAACAATATTATTTATTTATTTAAAGAAAGAATAAGAATATCATTGAGTAAATGACAATATTTTGAAATCTTGAAAGTGGACGTAAAACAAAATATGTACGGGGTAGGGATGGGGCGGGGATCGCTGCATCCCCGCCCTTGCTTCATGCATCTCACCCCTGGCTTTGGTCCCTGGTGGGTATGGGGAATCAAATCTTGTCCTTGCTTTTTCTTGGGCCAATCCCCGGTTAATCATCGGTCCGGTAATTTTAAAAATTAAATAATTTTTTTAAAAATAATTTTGTGAAACATGATTGCATTAAGATAGTGAAATCAATTTCGTTTAAATAACACGTGCAGTAGATAAATTAAGAAAAAATGTATAAAATATAAAATCAAAAAGAATTAGGATTACGGAAAATAAAAAAAAAATATTAGAAGAATACAGATTAAATATATACGGGAACGAGACGGGTCGGGGAATGCATTACTCGACCCCTGTTTTAAGCAATCAGGGATCCCCGACTCCGACCCCGGTACCTGGTTTAGGGAATCCCAACCCCGGTTGCAACGGGTGAACCGGGTTCTCCAACGGGTCGGGTAAAATTATCATGCCTAACCACGATAAATAACTATTATTGGAGTTGGAAAATTTTAAAATATATTTGGGTAATCATCGGATTAAAATCCAATCGGGGTATATATTTATTCGACCAAGATCGAACCCACAACCACACGGAATAATATCACCATGATGATTCTGAAAACCGATAATCCTTGTTCTGCCAGATATCATGACCAAGAACTCAAAGGGATCAATTTTAATCAGTTTTAATTATTGAATTTTTATTTTATTTTAATTATACAGTAATGAGAAACCCACATATAATCCTATCCATGAATGCATGTTTACGTTTATGAATGTGATAATATATTTTCAAAAACCATAAGAAACACTTGTAAATTTTGAGTATTTCCTTTCCTATTCTTGAGAAATTATGTAGAATTTATTTAAGATGCTTTAAGCCAGCCTTCTAAAAAACTATTTCAAATAGTGTTAAAGCTAGTGATTTCTCCCCACCAAAAAAAAAACATATTATGCCCCTTATAATTTTTAAATTTAAATTTTATATGTTTTTTTTGTTATTTTATATCGACATCTAACTCAAAAATAAATAATTAATAAATATGATTAATTTATCAACTAGTTTATTAAGATGTGATTTTATTGTGTTTCAACCTTCTTGTTATTGTATTTAAGAGGTTGTTGTCATTACAACATTTTATTGGATATAAATAAATCTGGAAGTACGCAAAATATAATATTTGAGATTTACTAATTTATTTTAGGGAAATTAATTAAAATAGTATTTTTTTCATGGTTAGATTGACCTCCTAGCCACTTTATTTCCTCATTTACCAAAAGTATTTTGCGGACCAAGCTAAACGACAACAATTTTTTACAAAATAAGCCCATTTCGCAAAAAAATCACCTTCGTAATTGCGGAGGTGGCCCCTGTTGTTTGAAAATTTACACTTTATACCTAAGTCCGCAATTGCAGACCTACATGTACCAAGCAAGGGTGAAACCCCAATCCACACTAACATTTGACCATATCCAGATCCGCAAAATTGACCTTTGACCTCCGCAATTTTTCAAGCAAATATCATTTTTCACGTTTTAATGCATTTTTAATTGCGGACGTGCACTATTTTTTTCAATAAAGCTTTAATGTTGATGGAAAATTGCGGACGTGCTTTAATTTTTTTTCCAGGTATTGATTGATGGTTGGTTAGATGAGTTTAACTCATATGATCTTTAAAGAGCCATGAAAGAAGGATGAAAATAATGCAAGCATTACGATATCAACTTAATTTATTTATTTCTTTATTCATCATATATTTTTCTTTCTTCAATTCATAAATGAGTTCCGGTGCCGAAAAAATTAAGTTACGTATTTGTTCCGGTGGTCAATGGGTGCAAAGAAACAGTGGGTGGGATTATGTTTGTTCTGGTGAAATGATGCACCATGTTGTACAATTGTGCGCAAACACTGCACATCAAAGCTTCAGAGAAAATGTGGAATTGAAAGTTCCGTTGGTGTAACCATGTTAGTGTACAAGTATGATGCTTCAATTTTTGAGTTAGTTAACGATGAAGATGTTCGTGGTTTCATTGAATTCAGAGCTAAGTCAAATAAACCGTCTACACTTTATGTGTATGTCGATTATTTGATGTGCGGTGGAGGTGATGTCGGTGGCAGTTCGAGCTCTAAAAACCATGAAACTCAAGATCAATATCAGACTCAAGTAATGTATATTCCTCAACCCAAGTCTGAGTCTCAATTCCAGCTCTCCTACGACCCCAACTTTATTCCAGAGCATACATATGAGTTTGTTCCGGAGACACAACAAGTAGAAGAAGAAGAAGAAGAAGAAGAAGAAGAAGTGTTAGATCACATAATTGTTGGATTCAAGATCATAAAGATTGAAGACAAAAGTTCAAGAAGTCAAAGCTGGAAAAGTCAACTCTCATTAAAAGTCAAAGTCTTTGTAATAAAATGTCAAAGTCAATGTCTTTCTATTTTGTTTTTCCTTTGTAATTGGTAGAGGGTATAAATACCTTGTGTTCTTGTTTTTGTAATAAGATGTACACGAATCAGAGAGAGAGCAGATTAGAGAAGAGCTAATTGAATATGTTTCTAGTGAGAGAGTTTAGAGAGAGAAAGTTGTGAATTTGTAATATTTGTTGTTTGATTCAATGACATATGATTTAGAATCTCATCTTATCATTTAGAACTTGAAATCTGGGAATAACAATTGGTATCAGAGCTACGAAATGCGCAAGTTCATCCGTAAGAACGCGCAAGCTGAAGAATCTCAGTTTTTGGTTAGAACGCGCAAATCATTGTTAGCGAGTTCTAGAAACTCGCTGATTGAAGTCTGCGAGTTTTGAAAATTGAGAAATTTTTCTAAGGACCAGAACACGCACGTAGTGGTTAGCGAGTTCTACAAACGCGCTAATCGAAGGGTGCGAGTTTGAGCAGGAATAGTGATCTGCGAGTTCTTTCATCGTGCGAGTTTGGAATTTCAAGAAAAGTTTCTAAGTGTTGGACCGCGCAAGCTTGGTTAGCGAGTTTGTTCAAACGCGTAAGTTTTGACTAGCGAGTTTTGGAAACGCGCACGTCTCATTTAGCGCGTTTCATCGTGAATAGTGGTCTGCGTGTTTAGACGTTAGCGAGTTCAAAATGAATAGTCAATTGTGAGTTTCAGCGTCAAGCGAGTTTTAGCTATCTGCGAGTTTCACAAACACGCAAGCTTAAGCCTGCGAGTTTCACTTTGAATAGTGGTTTGCGACTTTCAGCGCCTGCGAGTTTTAAGCTTTAATAGGGAATAACAATTGGTATCGGATAACGCTTCTACTTCAGTTTCACATTTATCTGATTTAGATTTGTTATTTGAATTCTTTTATGATGAGTTTCTAGGATCTAATTTGACTAAATCTGTTGTGACTGACAGGTCTGAAGAAACAAGTTGCAATCATCCAGTCACTTCAGAAGTTATAATTGAACCTGTATCCTCTGTTCAGTCAGAAACTCACATTCCTACAATTACTCCTACAGTTGAAGATATACAAGTAATTGCTGAGCCAGAAGTAACTATTTCAGTTGGGTGTGATACAATGTCTACTCAACAGCTTGATTTTACTGTTCCAACTAATACTTCTGCACCTGAAACTTCAACTGCAAACCTCCCTCCTATTATTCAAACTGAAGAGTCTGATAGTGGATTTTTAGATGATGATCATGATCAAACTTCATCTACTCCACTACCTCATGAGCATCGCTGGACCAAAGAGCATCCTTTACATCAAGTAATTGGAGATCTTAACAAGCCTGTACAAACTAGGTCAACGACTTTGAATCAATGTATGCATGACTCATTCCTCAGCAAGATAGAGCCCACACGTGTATCAGAGGCTTTAGCTGATTCGGATTGGGTATCTGCTATGCAAGAAGAATTAAATCAGTTTGAAGCCCTGAAGGTCTGGAGATTAGTTCCAAAACCGGAAGGAAAATCCGTAATTGGCACTAAATGGGTATTCAAAAACAAGAAGGATGAAGATGGTATCGTCATAAGGAATAAAGCTAGACTTGTTGCCAAAGGTTACCAACAAGAGGAAGTCATAGACTACGATGAGACATATGCTCCAGTAGCGCGTATAGAGGCAATCCGCATGTTTCTAGCCTACGCAGCTCATAAGAATTTCACAGTCTATCAGATGGATGTGAAAACAGCCTTTCTGAATGGCATTCTTAAGGAGGAAGTATACGTGTCTCAACCAGAAGGGTTCATCAATCAAAATAATCCAGATCATGTCTACATCCTGGATAAAGCCCTATATGGTTTAAAACAAGCCCCTCGAGCATGGTATGATGTTCTATCAAAATTCTTGGTCAAGTCCGGTTTTTCCAAAGGTAAAGTTGATACCACTTTGTTCATCAAAAAGGAAAAAGCCGATATCACCCTTATTCAAACATATGTTGACGATATAATATTTGGATCTACTAATCCTAAATATTGCAAAAACTTTTCTAACCTCATGGTGTCACGTTTTCAAATGAGTATGATGGGAGAGATGAATTTCTTTCTCGGATTACAAGTTAAACAGTTTTCAACAGGGATTTTCATTAACCAATCTAAGTACATTTTGGATATTGTTCGGAAGTACAAAATGGAAAATTGTAAACCAATTGGAACCCCGATGGCACCAGGTACTAAAGTTAGCACTGATCCTTCGGGTAAAAGTGTTGATGTTATAACTTATAGAGGTATGATAGGATCGTTAATGTATCTTACATCTAGTAGACCGGATATTATGTTTTCAACATGCTTATGTTCTAGATTTCAGGCTGCTCCTAAAGAATCCCATTTGGCTGCTGTCAAAAGGATTTTTAGATATCTGAAGGGGACTGCAAATCTTGGTCTGTGGTATCCAAAGGATACTGGTTTTCAACTGACTGCCTATTCAGATGCAGATCATGCAGGTTGCATGTTGGACAGAAAGAGTACTTCAGGTCACATTCAATTTCTTGGAGACAAGCTCGTTAGCTGGGTATCAAAGAAACAATTATGCGTTTCCACATCAACTGCTAAAGCAGAGTACGTAGCTGCTGCCAGTTGCTGCTCTCAAGTCCTGTGGATGCGAACACATCTGCGATACTATGGATTCAAGTTTGATAAAATTCCAATATATTGTGACTCGAAGAGTGCAATCGCGATATCTGCTAATCCTGTCCAGCATACGAAAACCAAACACATTGACGTCAGGTATCATTTTATAAAAGATAATGTAGAAAAAAGGAACAATTGAACTTTATTTTGTAAAAACAGATTATCAACTTGCAGATTTATTTACCAAACCCTTAGATGAAAAGAGATTTAATTTTCTTGTCTCTAAGCTTGGTATGTTAAATCTTAAGACATAATCTGTTGTTACCTAATAAAGTCAGGTATTGTTATTTTTCATCATTTTCTTTATCATTATTTTTGAAAGATATCTGCACTTTAATTGTTTGCTCATGATCTCAGGGGGAGTAAGAGAAGATTAAAGTTGATCATTATTCTTTTGAGGGGGAGCATAACTAATTTCTACAATTTACTTAACTGACAAATTTTTGTGATGCATGAAGTTAGGGGGAGCATATAAGTCAAGTCAAAAGGAGTAAGACTATGATTTCTGATTACTTCTGATCAGAACTGGTACTTTAATCATTTTACTGCTTTATGTCTTTTACATTTGAATATACTTTGTGAATAAAGTTACTTTGACTAGACTTTGAGATTTTTGCAGGATGAGAGAAGTTGACAAGATCATATCTTAATGACTTCAGCTTGACTTCATGAGATTTAAAATTGCGTGAAAAGGTAAATTTCTTATCTTAATCTCAAATATATACTTCCTGATTCTTAAACAGATTTTATAATTTGGAAGTGTGATTTTAAATGTTTTCATTTTATTTTTGTGATTAATTGATAAATAAACTGTGTGTTTCCAAAGATAAATACTTGCGTATTGTCTTTTCTACATACTTTCAAGTATTCACACACATCGGTTTAATTTTTGATCAAATTGTTCTTACCATGTCTCTAAATTGAAACAATTTTTCAATGGTAAGACACCCCGCTTGTACTTTAAAGAATTTTGAGCGATATTTCATTTCGAAACGTCATTTCAAGAATATCTATATTTTTGTTTTGTATAGACAATATCCATTATTCTTGACCTTAAGCTTTGATTGTTATATCATTCATTTCTGATCATTTTTCATACAATGTCAGATTTTCAAACAAGCCTTTTGCATTCATGTTCATTCATTCAATATACTTGTTTGAAAATACTTCAATGTCTAAAAGTGCTCAAATCTTTATGATTACATCTATGAGCATACATTCGTATGACATTTGTATATGAGCTTTAACTGATAAAGTTAAATCATTATGAGAAACACGTTCTTTTAGAATCATACATGGGTTCTTTGTGCTAGGAATTAACTGAACTTCTATGAAATCACGTTAACCAGTGATTTCTACCCAATAAGTTAATCCTTAGTGATTGAGTGTGAGGAGTCTATAAAGAAATGAGTATGGGATGTGTGTTGAGGTAAAATGGAAAAGAGAGTTTGGTTAGATGTGAGCTTAATGATAAAAAGAAAGAGGGTGTGAGATTAGAGTAAAAGAATATCAAACTCTGCACCAACTACTTTCTGAGCCGGGCAGCCACATTACTAATGTTTCACAATCCTTGGTGAACATTATTGAAATAGGCAAATAGCCCATGCCAACTCTTGTTAAAAACCCCACCAGCCACTCATTCTCTTCTCAAAAAGAAAATGTTTCATATTTTTCTGGGGATGCAACATATAATCTATCTGGTTTTCATTTGGAAAATCTGGATATTGAAAAAGAAGGAAGTCTACCCCACCTTAGCACTTCAATCATGCACATTGAGTCTGTGTTTATATACTGTTGTCTCAGTGGCTTACACAATGTTGAGCCTTATTGAAAAATAATCATCGTGCTTAATTCTTTCTACACTTGCACGAACACACAAAGAATTTGTTTCTTTGTCATAACATTCATAGAAATTTCCTTTGTGGTGTTTCGATGATTGGATGGAAGCCCTGGGGGAGTGAACATCAAAAAACTCCTTTATATTGTGTATTCGTTACACACAGTGACTTCGTGTTACTGACAGTCATTTTAACCGATTCATTTGTTGATTCAGGAGTTACATTCCTATTTTGTATGGATTTGCAAAGATCTAGATGAATACTTGGTTATGGATCACAGAATCAGAGGCTCAGTTTGACAAATCAGAATGGTCAAAGACATTTCTTGGAAGAAAAGTTTTGATGATATAGATGCTCAAATCATCAAAAAGGGGGAGAAGAATACAAGAAATGTTTGAGTCAGATATATTAATGTTGAGAGAAAAATGTTCAAGAATTGATTGTTAAAGGAAGGTTGTTGTTCAAAGACGTAAAGAGTTCAAAGATTTCAGTTTGTTGAAGATAATTTGTTTGTTGAAGATAATTTGCTGAAGCAAACAGATTGGTGTCTGAAAGAGGTTTGGTTACAACCTTTGGGAGAGAATGCTACTATGTTTAAAGATCAGACGTTTAGAAGATTGATGAATGTTTTTGAAGACAAAGTTTATCAATGAAGAATTTCATCGTGTTAAGGGGGAGTTTGTATATCATGTTTGTATCAAAGGGGAGATTACAAGGGAAGATAAAGATTGTTTAAAAGGGGGAGCTTAATCAAATTGAGCTTAAAGAGAGAAGATCGCATTGCTAAATCTTTTAGTAATGATCTTGATCCAAAGGGGGAGATTGTTAGAGCACATAATTGTTGGATTCAAGATCATAAAGATTGAAGACAAAAGTTCAAGAAGTCAAAGCTGGAAAAGTCAACTCTCATTAAAAGTCAAAGTCTTTGTAATAAAATGTCAAAGTCAATGTCTTTGTATTTTGTTTTTCCTTTGTAATTGGTAGAGGGTATAAATACCTTGTGTTCTTGTTTTTGTAATAAGATGTACACGAATCAGAGAGAGAGCAGATTAGAGAAGAGCTAATTGAATATGTTTCTAGTGAGAGAGTTTAGAGAGAGAAAGTTGTGAGTTTGTAATATTTGTTGTTTGATTTAATGACATATGATTTACAATCTCATCTTGATTGTTTCTGAAGAAGGTTTTGCTGGATTTGATGATGACATAGTCCATGTTTTTCACATTAGGTATATCTGATATTGATTTATCAGAAATGGATGAAGATAAAGACGAAGAAGATGTAGAAACAACTACTCCTTCTAAAAAATCATTTGGTGTGATAAATGATTTTTTTTGATATGTCTCCTTCCCTTCCAACCGAAAGCCCTCTATCATTGTTAGGGCAATTTATATGTTAAATAGAAGTTCAGGGTGTAAAGTGTAATTGTTTGAAAGTAGTATTAGCTTGTTGGGCCTAAAAGCCCATAAGACCATTATCTTGTAAAGCCTGGGTATATAAAGGCTGATTTACTTTCATTTACAAGTTAGTCTCATTATTTTCATAACACTAGTCTATAGGTTTACTCTCTCAGATCAGAAATTCTTTCTGTAAACCTGTAACCCTTTGATTTTATATTAATCATATGACTAGTAGTTGTGGCCATATAATTGTTCAACTTTGATATTATTTGCTGCTGATTGCACTGTACTGGGATCTACAATTGGTATAAGAGCAGAGAGACTAAAGGTTTGATCCAGAAAAAGGTTTGTCTAAAAACCCTAGTCGATTTTCCGTTTAATCTGTTTTTATCATGCGATTACTGTTCATGTGATTATCTGTTCATGCTTTTATCGTTTGGGGTTAATCAATCGAATTTATTTTTGGAAAATCAGTAAGATTTTATCAATCTGTTTTCTATCGATCTGGAAAAAGTTTTATCGGTCTGTGTGTCTTATTGAAAATCGATTGGTATTGATTTTTATCGGTCTTACTGTGGAGTTTCTGTTTATCGGGCGAGTTCTGCATAAGTGTTTGAATCTGATTAATTGCTCATCGAAGTCAATTTCTGGGCTTGATCGAATATCTGGGTTATCAATATCGGTCTGTGTTCATCGTGTTCTTCAGTGTTCTTCGATTTTTTCGATCTTTATCTGATATTATCGATCCTATCTGTTAATAGAATTTGACCGATAGACTTTTGACCGATAGACATCCTTCGACCGGGACATTGTAATTACCGGTCATTGTGTTCGACCGATACATTGTATCTTCCGGTCATTGTGTTTGACCGGGACTTTGTTCTATCGGTCCTTTGTTCGACCGACACACTGATTCGATCGGTACCCTGATTACCGGTCGTTGTCCTTTAACCGATATATTGTCTCTTCCGGTCCTTTGGTTCGACCGGATTTGTTTTGACCGATAATAAGATTAGACCGGTACATTGTTGATACCGGTCCTTTTGGTTCAACCGATACTTTGTCAACACCGGTCCTTTGCTTGACCGGTACATTGTCGTTATCGGTCTTTTGCTTGACCGGTACCCTGTTCGACCGGGTCTTTGCTTTTCTATTATTTTTATTTTATTATTGTGTTTGGATCATCCTGCTTGTCTCACGATCGTTACAGTGCTTTTAAGTTAAGAGATTTAAGATGAATTCAAGAGACGCTTTGGCTATTGGTTCGGATCAGAAGCCCCCGGTTCTCTATCGAGGGGAATATCCTCAGTGGCACGATCGCTTCATGAACTTCATTGAATCGAAATCAAACTATGAAGCCATTTACAAGTGTCTGACAGAGGGGCCGCAAGACTGGCCAATGAAAGTTGTACCGGGAAACATAGAAGAAGGTCGACTTGAACGCAATGTTCCAAAGAATATAACTGACTTTACAACTCAAGAAAAGGATATGTATTATGCTGAAAAGCATGCAAAGACATATCTTCTACAAAGTCTACCCAACGACATCTATGCTTGCATCGACAGTTATAAAGAGTCTGCAAAGAAAATGTGGGACCAGATTGAGAAGACGATGATGGGGAGCCACATCAACAATCAACTAAGGTGACAAACTGCATCACCAGATATGATGGCTTCAAAGAAAGAAAAGGTGAGACACTGACAGAAACATATGAAAGGTTCAACTTTCTTCTGAATGATCTCCAGAAGAATAAGATCACAAAGACGAACACCGAGAACAACATCAAGTTCATGAACAACCTCCAGCCTGAATGGAAGCAGTTTGTCTCTCATATTCGTCATACTCAGACCCTGGAGAAGCTTTTTCTACATGAACTTTATGAAATGCTGCTCCAGGATGAAGAGGAAGTTATGGAACTAATGGGGAATCAGAAAGCTGAATAAAAGCCGGTAGTTGATCCGTTAGCACTCGTATCTGAGAAAAGAGTGAAGTTTGTCAGTCGTTCGTCTGAAAAGTAGCCAGTGCAAAGTGAGTCTGAACCCGAAGATCCTGATAGTGATTCGGATCCTGAACTCACTAAGATGAAAGAAGCTATGGTATTCTTGACTCAATAGTTCCAGAAAAGGAAGTTCTTTAACAAGTCTTCCAACAAGCAAAGGCTTTCCACTCGCCGTGACCATCAAGAGAAGTCTGAAGGTAAGAAACGTGTTGAAGATGGAAAGAAGTCTGACAAGAGACACGAAGAAAAGCCAAAAGATGAGCCGATCAGATGCTACAACTGTGGTCGGTTAGGCCACTTTGCCAAGGATTGTCGCAAGCCTGTTGTGCGCAATTCCGATTATTACAGAGCCAAGCTTCTATTGGCCAAAGAGAAAGAAGCAGGTAAGGCTCTCATGGATGAAGATGACTACTGGCTACAAGTCTCTGATGAAGAACCTGAAGATGCCTAAGCACACTTGTGTTTCATGGGTAAGCATTCATCACCTTCTGACACTGACGATGAAGATCGAAACTCTCCATGTCAGGTATGTGCTCCTTATCACAAAGATTTAATTGATCAGATGCAACTTGCCATGAATAAACTAGACTCTTTCAAGCTACTCATAAAAGAAAAAGAACAACTCATCTCATCTCTAGAAAAACGAGTTGCTGCACAGTCTGAATGTATTGAAAATCAAAGTTTAGAAATCTAATGCAATCTGTGCACAATTTCTAATTTAAAAGAAGAGTGTGAGAGGTGTTCAAAAGAATCACAAGAGCTAAAGACCAAAGTAGTTGATCTGACCAGTGAGCTACGCATGTCCGAGAATGAAAAAATTGATATTGTGTCTCAAAACGTGGCTTATAAAAATGAAAATCAAAGATTATCTAACCAGTTAAAGGAGATTGAAAAGAAGCTTTATAGAATTGGTCAATCTCATCAAACGCTAAATCTAATTGCACCAAAGGAACCCAAGTATGCGAAGACGGGTATCGGTTACGATAACCCATATTATCTGAAAAAGGCCTTATCCAAAGTTCCTACGATTTATGCGTCTGAATTTTTTGGAATAGACAAGACATTTCCAGAATACAAGATCAATTGGACCAAACCAATTGAGGATGAGGACTGGGAAGAGGATAAGTTGAGAAGGGAGAACTCTACTAAAATGAAACTTCCTTTTGTTTATGATTCATTAAATGCATCTTACAACGAAGAAAAACCTTGTTTCCTATCAAATGACTATTTTAGAAGTTATACTCAAGCTGAACTTGATGCTAAAACAGTTAAAACTGAGGAGGAATCTCTAGATCATAAAGTTTATGTTCCACCTCTGATTTTAGAAAAGAAAATTGTTCAGCTAGAAACGTCATTTGAACAGGAGAGGGACAATTTTCAAAAGGAAAAACAAGACCTTTTATCTCAAATTGAGTGCCTCACTTCCAATAAAGAGGAATCTGTGTCCGACAAGGAAAGATAATACTTTCAGACAGAAATAAAGAAGTTAAACTCACAACTGTCTGCCTTGGCAGCAAATCGTCTGAAGGAACAATTTCACAAGGCTGAGCCTCAAGCTAAGCCTACAATTCTCCAAAGTGAGAAACCTACCCTGTCTGACAATTCTTATCCTGCCTCCGACACATCTTCCTGTAAAGCCTTTTTGGGTGACTCGTCACCAAATCTTTCAAATAAACGAAAAGAGCCTCATGTTTTAGAAACGGATCATTGTTCTGATTTTAAACATGCTTCCGCCTATGATCCACTTCAAACAAATTCTTCTGATGTCCTAAATTCTTCAAGCGATAAGGTCCTTTCTGATGAGGAAATGGAATTTTCAGCATTCTTGAATTCCGAGGTGTGTCTAGACAGTGATTTGACCCAATTTGATTTTAATCCGTCTCTACCAAGTCACGTTGATTTTCTAAACTCTTCTTGTGAGCCTCCGGTAAAATTTTATAAGGGTGAATGTTCCACATCCGCCCCACAAAAACCTTTTGTGAATGATTCTTCAAAGTCAAAATCCAAAAAACGTTCACAAAAGAAGAAAAAGACCGGTCGCTCCAAAAGACAACAATCTTCAAGTTTCACATATTCTGACTATAAGTTTAACGGTCTTTCAGATACTTTTGGTCGGCGCAAATAAGTAAGATATGCTTGGGTAGCTAAGAAGTCTAAAGAGAGCACGACAACAGCAGAATTAGTTGATCCAATTTTAAAGTCTAGGAAAAACAATAACAATCATGATGTTTTTATTTCTAAACCTTTAGTTGAATGTAATGGAACTTTACCTTTAAAAGTTTATTCTATTCCACATTTACTTCAACTGTCTCATGATTGTATTTGTTGCTCTTATTGTGGATCGAATGATTTTGTTGATCGTCGTTATGCATCTGATTGGTTTGGCTCGTATCATGTTGATAATTATCATTGTCAGTTTGATATTACCCGTCATAGGAAAATACCCAAGTCTAAACGGGCATCCAAAACGGGTGTTAAATCTAACCCCAAAGGACCCATTTACGAATGGGTACCTAAAAAGAAAGGTCATGTGTGGTATCTAGATTCAGGCTGCTCCAAGCACATGACCGGAAGAAAGGAGCTACTCACAAACTTCATCGAGAAGTTTTGTGGGAATGTACGGTTTGGGAATGATCACTCTTCTCCCATAATGGGGTATGGAGATATTGTCAAGGATAATCTGACAATCAAGAAAGTGTCCTACGTCGAAGGACTTGGTCACAATATCTTCAGCATCGGTCAATTCTGCGACAAGGATCTAGAGGTCACCTTCAAAGCAAAAAGGTGTAGCGTTCGGACTGAAGATGGAAAAGAGATCCTTGCTGGAACACGTCGCACCAACCTCTACACGATTGACCTCTCGTCTTTGAAAATAGATAAGGACGTTTGTCTGATGTCCAAAGCATCTGCCGAACAAAGCTGGTTATGGCATCGTCGTGTCTCGCACCTGAACTTCAAGACGATTAATAACTTGGTGCTCGGTGGACACATTAAGGGAATGCCTGATCTTAAATTCGAAAAATATCATTTGTGTGCCGCCTTCGAAATGGGCAAAATGAAGAAGGCTTCTCACAAGCCTAAAGTCACTCCTAGTACTTCACGGTCCCTTGAACTCATTCACATGGATTTATGTGGACCGATGCGCGTCCAAAGCATCAATCATAAGAAGTATGTCCTGGTGATGGTTGACGATTTTTCTCGCTACACATGGGTCCGATTCCTCCAATCAAAGGATGAAACTCCCGAATTGATTATCTCTCTCCTGAAGAGTATTCAAGTCCGTCTCAACCTATCAGTCCAAACCATAAGGACGGATAACGGCACAGAGTTCAAGAATCAAGTGCTCACCGGTTACTTGACTTCAGTGGGCATAACGTATACTTTCTCAGCTGCTCGCACTCCTCAGCAAAACGGGGTAGTAGAGCGCCGGAATCGAACTCTTGTCGAAGCAGCTCGCACGATGTTATCTCAGTCCAAACTACCGCTATTTTTATGGGCAAAAGCAGTTGCTACCGCTTGCTACACTCAAAACCGCACTATAATCAACAAGCGGTTCAACAAGACACCGTACGAGATCATCAACAAACACATCCCGAACATCAACTATTTTCATGCATTCGGGTGCACATGCTTCGTACTGAATGACAGGGATGATCTCGAAAAATTCAGACCCAAAGCGGACGAAGGAGTGTTCATTGGATATTCCCAGCAAGCCAAAGCTTACCGTGTCTACATCAAACGGACAAAGACCGTCGTTGAGAGTGTGAACGTGACTTTTGACGAGGCCGCTGATATGGCTTCTGAACACCTCAGTTCAGAACCTGCTTTAACTGGTGTGTTAGCTTCTGGACAAGTTCGTCTACACAATCTCCAGTAGATCCAAATCATGCGTCTACGTCAAGAGCACACCTTTCTGATTTAGATTTACTATTTGAGTATTTCTATGATGACTTATTTAATATTAAGTCTAATACTATGTCTTGTAACAGGAATGCTCCTCAAGCACCAGAAGAAACACAAGTCACTGGTCCAACCGACTCCGGTGGCCCATCCTCACCTGGTGCTCCATCATCTACTGACAATGATTCTGCATTCCCGAGCTCGAGTGATCCTCCTCCTATCCAAGATCCTACTGTCACACCGGCAATAGCAGGCCCTCCTGAACCGACACATGTGGAAGGCACTCATGAAGTTCTCATTTCGGCAATCCCGGATTCTGCTTTAAATGCATCTCCTGCTGAGTCGTCCTCTGCTGCACTCTCGACTCCAACTAAGGACCTTACACCTCACAGACCGTCATCCCTCGAAGCAGTTCAGGATTTACCCCCCGGTGGTTATGTGGACTCCGATACCTCTCAACGAACATATCAACCTCTTCCACACACCACCAAGTGGACCCGAGCTCACCCCCTTCATCAGATCATTGGTGATCCCAAGACGCCTGTTCAGACTAGATCTACTACTGCGAACGACTGCTTATTTTCTTTGTTCCTCAGCCGTATCGAACCTTCCACCGTCTCTGAAGCGTTGAATGATCCAGACTGGGTGATCGCTATGCAAGAGGAACTCAACCAATTTGAGAGCCTCAAAGTATGGTGCCTTATTCCCCGGACAAAGAACAAGACGGTGATTGGGACGAAATGGATTTTCAAGAACAAGAAGGACGAAAATGGAATCATTGTCCGGAACAAAGCACGTCTAGTGGCTAAAGGATATCGCCAGCAAGAAGGTATAGATTACGAGGAGACGTTTGCACCGGTTGCACGCATTGAATCTATTCGCATGTTCCTCGCCTACGTCGCCCACAAGAATTTCATCGTCTTTCAAATGGATGTGAAATATGCATTCCTGAACGGCGTTCTCAAAGAGGAAGTGTATGTCTCGCAACCCGAAGGCTTCGTGAGTTCTGTATCTCCGAATCACGTTTATTTTCTTGACAAGGCCTTATACGGTCTTAAGCAAGCGCCACGAGCCTGGTATGACGCTCTCTCATCCTTCTTGATTAAATCTGGTTTCTCTAAAGGTAAGATTGATACTACCCTATTTATTAAAATAGAAAAGAAAGATATCATTCTTGTACAAATTTATGTTGATGACATAATCTTTGGCTCCACAAACCCCAAGTACTGTCAGAACTTTTCAGCCTTAATGAGTAAACATTTTCAAATGAGCATGATGGGGTAAATGAATTTTTTCCTGGGTCTTCAAGTAAAACAATTAGCAACAGGAATTTTCATTAATCAATCTAAGCACATCTCAGATATTCTTCGGAAATACCAGATGGAAAACTCTTCCCCTATGAAAACCCCCATGTCTACTAGTTTAAAGCTACACTCCGATCCTGATGGAAAGGATGTGAATGCTACAACTTATAGAGGTATGATAGGTTCTCTGATGTACTTGACGGCGAGCCGGCCAGATATTATGTTCTCGACATTTCTATGTGCACGATTTCAGTCGAAACCTAAAGAGTCTCACTTAGCTGCGGCTAAGCGTATTATCCGATATTTAAAAGGTACTGCTGATCTTGGTTTGTGGTACCCAAAGGAGACAGATTTTGAATTGACAGCCTACTCGGATGCTGATCATGCTGGAAACATGCTGGACCGGAAAAGCACTTCGGGTCATGTCCAGTTCCTGGGAGATCGTCTCGTCAGCTGGGCTTCGAAGAAGCAAAACTGCGTGTCCACCTCAACCGCCGAGGCCGAATATGTAGCAGCTGCCAGTTGCTGCTCGCAAGTTATATGGATGTGCACCCAGCTGAAAGACTATGGATTTAACTGCTCGAGGATCCCCATCTACTGTGACTCCAAGAGCTCCATTGCAATATCTAGCAATCCAGTCCAACACACGAAAACGAAGCACATTGATGTGCGTTATCACTTCATAAAAGACCACGTGGAGAGAGGTACCATCGAACTCTACTTTGTTAATACAGAGCATTAGTTAGCAGACCTGTTTACCAAAGCCTTGGACGAAAAACGCTTTAATTATCTTGTGTCCAAGCTAGGTATGCTAAATCTGAAAGTTTGATCCTTTCACAGCCCTCAACGAGTTTCGTTCAATAACGAATGACTGTGTCTAATGCTCCAGTGACTTGTCTCTGGTTGCTCCAATCCACACTTCTTGGTTATTGTATTTTACTCGTTAAGTTCTGTGTCAATTTCAAACTGTTGTCTCAATAAAGTAGATTTCGTCTGTTTCTAGTTTCTCGTGTGTTTTTCCTTTCTTCGTGGTGTTTTTTCGTGTTTCTTTTGCAGGTCCTTACGGTTCTATCCGGAAACGTTTGTCGTTTGTGGTGGTTTTCGAAGATATTCGTGTGCTCAGGGGGAGCACGTTCGTACGATGTTTGGTAAGATTCTCTATTCCACCGTTCCAGGGGGAGCAGGTAAGATTCTCGTGTATCTCGTCGAGGGGGAGCAATTTCTCGTAAGATATTCCATGTTCGAGGGGGAGCATTACCTATCCTTTCTGGTTTATTTTTTTCCCTTAGGGTTAGTGTTCTTTTTATTATCAGTTTATTTTTTCTCTCTTAGGATTTTTTTTGTGTGTCATTTCGTTCTTGTTCTTTAAATTTTAGGTTAGGTTTTACTTTAAACTGTTTTTGCTTATAATCATATAAAAACAATTTTTTTTTTAGTTTTTTATTTAGATATTGAACCGACCCATTTAATTCATCTTCATTCCTAGGCCCAGCCTATTCTCCAACCCGACCCACCTTTAACCTAAACCACAACCCGGGTGTTTAAAACCCCGGGCGTTCTCTCTTTCCCTCATTCTCACTCTCTCTCCTAAATATCTCGATCGATATCGCTTTCTCTCTATCTCAATCGCGTTCGACCGGCATTCGTCTTCACTCGAACAATCTCTCTCGCCTCTCTCTCGCGGTCGATCGACTTCAGGTAAACCCTCTCTCTATTCCTCATCGTCTTATCTCTCTCGATCTCACTGTCCATCACCCTCGGTGTCGACTCCGGTCGATACTCGATTTCCCGGTCGATGTACTATCGTCCTTCGATTCATTTTGTTTGGGGTTCGAGTAATAATGGGTTACCTATTTTTTGCTTATCGATCCTATGGTTTAAGTGTTTTTAGTTTGATCGATATGTGTTTCGATTTGATCGACCCCGGTCAATAGGAACACCGGTCGATCGGCCGATATCGGTCGATTAGGTTAAATACCGGTCTATTTATTATACCGGTCCTTTTGGTTTACCGGTCAAATCCTTATCGGTCAAAGACCAGTACCGGTCGAAGACCTTCACCGGTCGAAGACCTTTACCGGTCGAAGACCAGTACCGGTCGAAGATCAGTATCGGTCGAATGACCGACTGGTCGATTGTTTAACCCCGGTGAAATACCTCTTCCGGTCGAGTAATCATACCGGTTGAAGGCCCTTCCCGGTCTAAGACCTTTACCGGTCGAATTCCATACTGGTCCTGTCATTCCCCCAGTCCTTTGGTAATCCCTTAGTATTTTTGGTGGTTTGGTTCAAGGGGTTTGTATCTTATTTACTAATATCTAGATATACATGTTTGTGCATGTGGTGTTTGTGCGAGTTCGAGCTTCCGCACCTTTGTGGTGAGATCAATTTTATGTGGTGTTGCGCGAATTGGTTAAAGACCCTAATTCACGTATTAGGGTTTGTTTTTCCAGTAATTTGGAGTTAGTATAGGTTGTGGTTTAAACCATGGCCATGTAACTCCAACGACATTCTTGTTTTAAATGTACATCCGTTCTCACCGATTTATTCTTACCAGGTACTATGGTGCAAAACCCACCACCCGCGATTAATCCAATCGCCGATGCCGAGCTGATTCCCGAGGATCAGTTCATTCAGCTCACACCCAACAACTATCATCTCGATGTAACCCAACCTGCCATTCAATATCAGGTCATCATCGAGATCCTCAGTGGGCATCCTCTATCATATGCTCTAACGGAGACAGCGGAAGTGCTGCTATTATACTTACAACAGTTCTGGAAATCTCTACATGCCTTGGAGGCCGACGGTGAATTCCATCTGGAAGGTCGAATTGATCACACACCTGTGCTCCTCACTTGTGATCTTTTCCGACAATTTCTTCATTTGCCAACCGCCGGTTCAGTCCAGGGGCAAAATTATTTTGACTCGCTAGTATCGGACGCCACTCTATGCGCTGACATCTTGTCCCTAGGATACGGTGTAGATCTACATCTTCCATCCAGTTTCAACCGTAAGTACCTTTCCACTATCTGGTACACCATGTTTACTTACCTCAATCGATGTCTTTTGGCTATCACGAAAGGCATCGACCAGACGAGTATTCACATTCTCCGCCTCTTCCACTCAGTGGCATTCCACCGCCACGCGGATTTCGCCGATTTCCTGTGGTGCGACCTTGTTTAGAAAGTTCGCTCGAATGCGACAAAGAGACAGCACTTCATACCCTATATGAGGTTTCTCCAGCTGATCATTAGAAGCTACATGAATCTGTATCCCGAGATACCTCGCCGTTCCACGCACCCTACTGGTCCGCATCACCCGACTCGCAAGATACCAGCACGCCCAGATCCAGAAGGTATCGTCGCCCGACAAATCCTAGTCGGGTTGCTGGCCTATGCTCGTCCTTCGGCACTGAGTGTTATAGCGTATAGGCACACACACAATCTTCCAGCTCCTATGGTCCAACCAGAACCGGTAGGACCTGCCCAGGGAGCACGACCTGAGAGGCGTGAGGGTCCGCGTCCCCGTACGAGAGGTGGTAGAGTCCGTATAGCTGGGGCTTCCGGACCGGGTATGACGAGAGAAATCGTTGTGAGGGGAACTGGAGAGGGAAGTGCCGTTGGATCGAGACAAGCCAGTACTTCACGGCGATCACCTACCCCGCCACGGGCGACCTCTCCGATAGTAGAAGAGGACACAACTACTGAATCCGTCAACGTTCAGTCCTCTTCTGCCAATGCATCGGAAGAGGAAACATCTGTTGAAACTGCAACCGAGTCTGCGGAGGAAACAGGTACATCCGACTCTCAGTCGGAAGCTGCCACCGACTCTGAGGAGGCAGCAGATCATTCCGGCAGTCAGTCGGAACCAGCCACCAACGTATCAGAATCAAATGAAGAGTCCTCTGACTCGGATGGTGACGATAATCAGCCCTCACTTGGAGAAACAAGGAGAGCGGAGGGAGTTTCAGTTGAAAATTTAGAGGTGAATAGAGAGAAGGAAAGGAGGACTAAGATGCATCATGAGCGTACACGAGTGACGGGACAACCATCAACGGTTGTACCCCCCCTAGCCACATACACCCAGGTAGCCACATCTACTATCCAGCCTCATGTGTTGAGACAGGGTATTGAAGAAGCCTCCGTGGACCTAGCGGCGCAACTACACACCCCACCCAGCCACTCCGCCATCTCTCAACAGATGGTGGTTTCAGCTTCACATGGGGATATAGCACAAAAGCTACCGGTCTCTCACTTGGAGAGTTCCGGTATTGAAATAAGAGAACATCTGCCCCCGTTCTCGACTTCTTTCGGTGCACGAAGTCTAGAGACGTTTGATATAATTTCTCCTATTCCTAGGACACGGGTCCCTTTCTCGGCTACTGCTGAAGGCCTTCGTGGCCCAGCCGGAACACCTCTAGTAACTCCAACTTCGGTTGGTTTACAAGGATTGGGTGGAAGTCCTACCACAGCTATCTTTACGCCAGCTGTGAACGTAGGTGGCTCGACTTCTACAGTCGTAGCTACAACTGGAAGTCTAAGTGACCCAGGTGTTACCCCAACTGAGTTTGTCTCAAGGGAATATATGGACGGCGCCCTAAAGGCTGTCCAAACCATGATGAGAGAGGAGGTAGATTCTCTGAAGCGCATGATCAAAGGCAAGGGTCTAGCAACCGAGCCTGAACCTCTACCTCCTACACAACCCTCCATTCCCACTACCGAGATGTCAATCGAGGACCTAAAATCCATACTCCTTGCCAAGCTTCTTGCCCAATCTCAAACAGAACCCTCCCAGGATGCCGATCTTCTATCGCTTCTACGTTCTCAAGCATCCACACCTACCCCACCACCCCCCAACCCGTCATATCTCCAGAAGCCTTCCAGCTTCAACAAGCCATGCTTCAGTCTCTACAGCAAACGGTAGTTGTATTGACTGAATGCCTATCAGTAGTAGAAGACACCTGCCGTAGCCAGGCAGACAGGCTCAAGCGTCGGCATGATGATCAGGATGATCCTGATCACCATGAGGGGGAGAATCGCCAACGCCTAACAGAGCCGGAGACACAGTTTGTGGAATCAGTTCAAATGGGAACGGAACAGGGTTCGGGTTCTGGTACTCGAACAGAAGGGCAGGGACAGGCATAGGAACAGTGTATGGATTTGGTGCTGTATGATATTCCAAGGGTTGAAAAGCCTGAGGAATTTGATGAAGGTTCTCCGATTGTACCTGAAGACTGGGCGTTAATTCTTGATCCTTATGAAGTTTCTGAACCGACAGAAGAATGTGCCAACACTGAACGAGCGCTGGTAGTCATGCAAGCCGAAATAGATGAGATTCTTCATCCAGATTATCAGCCACACAATCAGACTTATGTTGCGGTTCCATTTTTGACTTATTCTGTTGAGCACCCTGATCTTCCTGATGCAAATATTCCCGTCAGATCTCCTCCAGCCTCAACAGTTAGGGAATCAGAAAGTACTCAGCCAGCTCCACCATCCAAGTGGAAAAGAGTAAGAATCAAAGTTCCTTTCCTTGAAGAAAGTCAAAAGAAAATCTTTGCCCACTGGATTCGTTCATATGATGAAGTTGTACTTCATGGTCTACAGTCTGTGAAAACCAAGGAAAAGCAGCGTGAACTTGTATTCGTGTATTCATGAAAGTAAAATATTCAGACTTCATGGTAACGAGAGAAGATGGTCAGAAGTATTGTTTTTCTGAAGCTGACTTTCCGTGTCTTGAACCACAAGATCTGCTGTTCATTCTTCGAGACTTAAAGACCAGAACCATCAGACCCCGGGAAGTCATTGATGCACTCGAGACCGTAAAGAGATATATGAAGTGTGCGATGAAACTTGCCTCGGTGGAAGATTTTCAGATTGGGTTAGAAATCAACCAGCCAAATATTAATCTGCTGAAGCCTGATTTGAAGATTCTGTCTGATGCCCAGAATGTGCCTGCATTTACAGTGATAAAGATTCCAGAATTCAGCATGACATATGTGAACAACGAAGGTGTTCTACGCTTTATCCGATTCGATCAGATTGCTAGATTCTGTGATGGTACATTGATGTTGCTGAAAGACAAGTTGAAACGTACACTTAGCCAAGATGAAAAAGGGGTTCAGTCTTTGGATCCTAAATACAAACCACTTGTTCTTGAAGCACTGGGTGTAATTGAAGAGCGACTGGAGTACAGGACTCAAATTCGATATTTCGAGACCAGCTTTGGTTTTCGAAAGATTTATGTTCCAAACTGGCGCGATTTTCAACTTCTATTTAAAGGGGGAGATTGTTAGGGAAATTTATATGTTAAATAGAAGTTCAGGGTGTAAAGTGTAATTGTTTGAAAGTAGTATTAGCTTGTTGGGCCTAAAAGCCCATAAGCCCATTATCTTGTAAAGCATGGGTATATAAAGGCTGATTTACTTTCATTTACAAGTTAGTCTCATTATTTTCATAACACTAGTCTATAGGTTTACTCTCTCAGATCAGAAATTCTTTCTGTAAACCTGTAACCCTTTGATTTCATATTAATCATATGACTAGTAGTTGTGGCCATATAATTGTTCAACTTTGATATTATTTGCTGCTGATTGCACTGTACTGGGATCTACAATCATGACTAACCAACCCGTATCTTATAATCGTAGTGGAAGAATAGTTATTGGTCAGTTATTTAATACCACAGAAGAAATGATTATAGAGATCGGAAATAAGTTTCTTGAGAGGGGTTCAAGTATAGAACAAATAGATCTTCAAAAAGCAGATACGAGGTTGTATGCATTCGAGATAATTATGGTTGACGTATGACGACATTCTCTGTGGACAAAGGCAGTATGTTTCATGTTTGAAAGTTGGAGGACGTACACACTTGTACAAAGACCGAATTGGATCCCCATCACCGTTAAGCAAACAAAAAGGTATTGGGTCATATATTCAAAGGTAAATTTGAAGATGCTAGCAGGGCACTTCGACGACATAATATTATACATGATATAAACCAACAATACAATATTACTATTTGGTACCACCAAGGTTGTCATGAGATATGTAATGCACTACAAATAGAGAGGGGAAACCTTGTGGAGTCGTTCACCCAACTCCCTACGTTTTTATATAATATGGAGTTTCATAATCCAGGTACCAAAACCAGAATAAGGACAACTTTGAGAGGATGTTTTGAGATGTGTTTCGCTGCCTTTGGTTGCACGGTACATATAACTATTTCATAAGTTTTCATATTATAAACTATAACCTTAACATACGTAAACCACCTAGTTTTTTTGCAGATCCAGAATTTTTTGACCAACTTGCGTCGACCCTTATAATAGATGCTGCTTATTTGAAAGGACTTTTCTTGGGTACAATGTTCTTGGTGGTTGTCATGGACACAAATAACAACATTGCGCCCACTGATTTCGGAGGGAGATATGGACTCGGTTTTTGTCCATGTTGAAAGAATGTATCGGAGAATTAGAAGGCTTGGTGTTTATGTCTGATAGGGATGCTTCTATAAACGCCGCAATTACCGCCATGTTCCCAACGACCCATTATGCTTTATGTTGTCGACGTTTGGAGATGAATGTGAAAAGCAGGGACAAACGGATTAAATTCTACAAGAAGACATTCTGGAAGGCATGCAAAGCGTATACGGTGCAGGAGTTTGAGCGGATGATCAAGAGTCTACGAGTCTGTGTACCTGCCAGAGTTCAATTAGTGGAGGAGGTTGGCAAGGAAAAGTGGTCAAGGGCCCATTTTCCTGGTATACGACACAATATTATGACCTTAAATAGTGTGGAGTCGGTGAATGTAATGTCCCGTTTTGCACATAGATTACTGATTGTCGTACTTATGGAGTACTTCCGAGGTTTTCAACAACAGTGGTACTTAATTCGTTGGGCTAAGGGAGGTTAATACACTTATAATTTTTTATTATATATATGTATGTTTTTTTTTGAGATTGTAACACAATTAACACATTTTGTAGAGCAAATGAATCACGCACTCACACCATGGGCACAAGCCAAGATGCAGAAAAGGGCGGGCAAGTCTGCAACATGGACTGTATGCGGAATTGGTTATGGTCGATATGAGGTTCGGGATCACCGTAGGAACGCAAACGTCAATATGAGTAGTTTAAGTTGTGAATGTATGCAATGGAAAGTTTCTGGGTTACCTTGCGGTCATGCTATCGCTATTGCAAGACATCAAGGGTGTAGAGATTGCAACCATTTGGTTATAAATTACTTCAGGACTGAAAATTACCGGGCAACAAATCGGGAGGTAATCGTTCCAACATGGAATAAATTTGAAAATATGCAAAGTACAGGGACTTAAGTTCTAAATAATTTATGTACATGACCTAATATGTAACTAATTTGGGTACAAGAACCTAATCTGTAAACATGTAAAAGTATAAGGACCTAATATGTAATTAAGTTAAGTACATAGACCTAATCTTTAAATAATTTAAATAACCTAATCTTTAATTAATTTAAGTATAGGACCTAATCTGTAATTAAGTTAAGTATAATTAAGGACCTAATCTGTAATTATGTTAAAGTATAGGGACCTAATATGTAAATAAATTAAATACATGACCTACTCTGTGAAATATAATAAACTTCTAAATAGAGTCTCATTCAAATGCATACCTTGCATTTGTTACACCCCTCATAAACCAATCCTAGCCTTCCAAAATTTCATCCAATGGTGTAGATTAACAAGGAAGTAACAAATCAAGCAAGAAAATAGGAAAAAATCGGCTAAACATGGGCTTTTAGACGGGACGGGTGGCCAAAAATAAAAGCCAACCCGAACCCAAATATCCCCCAAAAGTCGGGTTTCAAAATTTTGGATTTTGGGACATTCGGGGTTTGCATAAACACCTCATTCAGGATTCAGGTTTGGTTCGAGTTTTCAGACGGTTTGGGTTTTGCACACCCCTAGCACCATGTCGCGTCCCAGGCTATGTTGGGCCGGGCAACTGTTTTCCATCACTTGACCATTTTGACGATCCCAAGCTTTGGGAGACTTTTTCAAGTGGTTTTAGCTGTACGAGAAGCCACCCGGACTTCCAAACACCAAAACTCCCAAATCAAACATTTTTTTTATCATGGAACCTAACGGGGTTAACTGCTCTTACTGAGAGCTTAATATTCCAATTTGGCACTTAGCAATTCGGTAAATCTAGTAATTTGTATTTAATAAAAATAAAAACGAAATTACGGGTGTTACAGTGCACCCACTTAGAAAATTTCATGGGCCCGCCACTACCGTAACCAAACCAAGGATCCATATTGAAATGGTGTAGACTAGGTATTTCAAAAAATTAACCTTCATAAAAGGATGAATCCAACAATAAGATTGAATCACAACAAAATGCGAATCTAAAGCCTCCACGGTATCTACATGAACAACCAAATCCTCTAAATTGTCACACGTCATGAGGAAAGTTGTTACATTCTCATGATGTTCGTCATGACTCCAAGCTTAAAGGTGTGAGATTTCATTAGTGAAAGATAGGAAAACTAAAAAAAAATATTGTTTTTCCATTTTAGAGAAGTCTCTCTAATCTTAACCACAAGGGTTGTGACGTAGTAGTTAAGGCCCTCAGGTGGAAAATCCAATCTGCCCAGGGTTAGAATCCAAGCGTAAACAAAAATTGTGGCCACTGAGTTTATCATGGTTGATTTCTTGCAGTCATAATTTGCCGGTATTAGTCTAGGCATAGCCTAGGACATCATTCCAAAAAAAAAAAACTTTCTCTAATCTTGTAATACAAAATGATGGCCATAAACCCTAAGGGCCCATTTGGTTTCATGGAATGTTTTTTTAGCAATTTGAATTTTGTGGAAAGATTTAGAATAAGAAGGAACTGAAATGATTTGAAATTTTTGGTGTGTTTGGTTTGTAGGAATTGTAATGGGATTAAATTCCATTATTTATAGATATTTTATAAAAAATAAGTTATAGATAATTATAAAAATAATTACATTACCTTTTATTAATTGATTATTATAGAACAAATATTTTTATTATATTTTAAACATTTTTACAAACAAATCTTATAAATCCAATGAAATACCAACTACCCCATGGGATTTTAAATCTAATGTTTGGAGTATGGAGATTTCATTGAAATCTTGAGATTTCAATTCAAAAGTTTTTGTGTTTTGGATAGTGTATTATTCATATTTTCGATGTTGTTTTGGTTATGGAGTGCATCCATAATTTTATGGTTTTGAATATTGTACGTTACCTATGGTTTGATGTTTTGGATAGTAGAGTTTTATCTGTGTTACAGTATTTGAATAATAAACAATATTTACGTTTTATGTGAGTATTGAATTCTGATTTCGTATTAAATCGGGTGCTTTGGTCACTGAGTTTTCATCACGAAAATTACGGGTTTTGGGAAAAATGTTGTTTTTTATAATTAAATGCATTCCATTTGGGAAATTATGATTTAAATCACATTATTTTAGTTTTACCATTTTATATTATTAATGTAAACTGCTTAAACTCACTAGGCGTTAAGCCCAACACATTTTATTGTCGACATCATCAGGTCTTTGTGGGGATGGTACTAACGACATTGTGAAGAGTTGAGTGTCGGTTAGAGGCGCAAGAAGGATTTAGCTATTCGGGGATGTCTTCCGCATTTTGGAGATAACAAATGTTACTGGATTTTAGTAACACCGGTCCTTAATCTAAATTTGGATGCAAGGTTTAATTTATTAATTGTTAGTGTAAAATCTTTGATTTCCAAGTTATAGGGAATCAAGTGTTGACCTTTAGAAATGATTTATCCCTATTTGATGTGTTATTTATAAATTTAAATTGGTCGCTATTTTCCAGATTTTAGGATGTTCCATTTTTTTCTCTCTTAAAAACACAAATAAAGATTTTTTTCCTTTTCTTCCCAATCCCACAAGTGATTAAAATGACAAGAAAATGATGCTAAAAAACTTTGTTTTTCTGATTGTTATAATTAGAGTCGACAGAAAGCATTAACAATTTCTTATACTCATCATCCTAAGATTAGACAAATTTATTGAGGTGGAATTGCCGACGAGTTATTAGTCTTGCGAGGAACCCTTATCGCTAATTTCTGGAAGAACTTGCAGTGTCGGCTTATGGTGCAAATATAAAAATGGTCTCCGGCGGTGTCTATGGTGAACTTGGCGGGGCCGGTGGTGGCGAGCTTTATAGGGTTCCGACCGTCACATTTGTTGTACGCCTCCTTCGTCACTTCTGCGATGGTATGAACTCTGGTGGTAAAGTTAAAGATTAACACGTCTTTAACATGGAACTTCTGATGTAACGCCCATTTGACGTAGAGGCCATCGTTTTGTGGCACATCCCAACCAAAATCATCGCCAACGATATGTGTGATATGTGCTGTTAAGCCATGGAACTTCATAGATACCACCACCATGCCCATAAGGAGAAGCAAGTTCATCTTTGATTTCAACATTTTTGATTTCTTGAGATCTATTCTATGCACTTTTTCAAAGAAAAACCTCAAACCATTTTGATGGTATCAGAGATTAAATTTTGGGTAAATATTTATAGGGAAAGTAAAAGTTGCAGAAAATTAATCAAATACTAATGTGAAACCTTAGATTAAGGTAGATTTAAATCAAATTAATTGTTAAGTTTATGATTGAAAAAGAAAATTATTGAAGGAAATCGACATAAAAAAACAAGAATATTGATGATAAAATTAGGTTGATCACAATCGAGTCATAATATGGTATATGGGTTAAAGATTAAAGAAAAATCATAGAGCTCCATATAGAATAGAATTTTGCGTTATCTATACATATAATAAATAAGTAACTAGCATGTCACGTGTTGTCTTCTGGTGAGCTGACTTCAGTATTTTTCCGCCTAAACATGTATCTGGACGCAGTTTACATTATCAGTTCAATTAGCTCACCCACATTCACTTCTCCTTAAATCTCTCATTAATTCAATTTCTTTAATTTATACGTTACATTTATAACCCTTATAATTAGGTATGTAGTTTACTTTTAATCCCTTATTTTTTATTTTCATTTTAGACTCTTATCATATAAACATAAATAATGTATATGAACTAAAATGCATTAAAAAACATTTATATTTTTTACAAATTATACCATTGTAACCGCTTCGTCAATACCTTCGAAATGAGCCAAATATTGAATATTTTTGGATTTAATACAAAAAAATGTGTCGTGATTAGTATGAGATTTGATGAAATTAGTATGAGATTTGATACAAATAATCACTAAATTGTAGTGATTTTCCTTTTGCAATTTCATATCAACTTTCACTTCAAAGTCGAATTCCTTCGATGAATTACAATTCTATCAAATTCCATTCTGTCAACAAAATACCCTTCGAATTATCATAAGAGATTTAATTACTTGAAAAAAAAAAGATATCACTTATCAACTGACTTTTGGATTATGAGTTCGAACCTTTTTCAAAAATATAAATATGCAAATATTTTAGTATAGTATATTTAATTATTTATACTTTCTTAATCATGATTATATTATTTCGTCTAATTTTAATTGAACTATATAATATCAGTTATCAACAGGTTAGATAATGATATTTTCAAAGTCAAATTGTTATGCTTTCCGTCAATTCACTTTAAATTAATCTTTCATAATAGTTGATTTGGTTATAGTTATATAAAAAAATTTGATTGATATTATTATAAAATATAAGTATACGATTGATATAGATATTTAATGCGCCACGCTTACCAAGTCACATCATCTTACTAAAGATGATATTGAAAATGTCATAAACAAAACTTGTGTGGCGTCTTCAATGTTCTTAGTTTGGATGAAGTGTAATTAACTTTACGAAGAAGCACAAAAACTTACTTATGTTGAATTCCCTACAGAGTTTGTGTGGAAACTGGAAGAACGACGTTGGGATCAAAGGAAAAAAGTCTTTTCAATTGGAAGAATTCATTCAGTTTCTCCTGCTCTTGGTGAAGCGTATTATTTAAGAATTCTATTGAATAAAGTCAAAGGTCCTAAATTATTCAAAGACATTCGTACAGTAAATGGAGATATATTTCCTACTTCTAGAAATGAATGTTATCCTATTAGGCTTTTAGATGACGACAATGAATATGTTGATGCCATTGAAGAAGCAAGTTTAACCGGTTCTGGTTTTTATCTACGGTCTTTATTTGCAACCATGCTAATTTCAAATAGTCTGTCTACACCTGAATTTGTTTGGCAAAAAAACATGACAATACTTGGCAGATGGGATTCTTTACAATCAACGAATTGCACTAAAGTCTCCAAGTATGTTAATTATCTATTTAGGTATATATATAGTTATTATTTAAATGCAAACCAATTTATTGTTTTATTATTTTCTAAATATTATTTTCTTTCTTAAATATTTTTTCAGTTATTATTTCTATGTTATGGTTGTTTAACATTTATATTATATATGTTATAGGTTTATCCCTTAATGGTGATCAAGTCAAAAACTTGACATTATTTGAGATTGAAAAGATTTTACTTCGTAACAATTCCAGCCTAAAAAAATTCACCACTATGCCTTACCCTGATGATGATTCTGTTGAGTCTTCAAACAATCGTTTGATTACGGAGGAGCTAGATTACGACATAGCTAATCTACAAAACGAGTTTCGTCAACTTCTAGGTGCTTTAACAAACGAGCAACATATCCTATATCTGCATTAATTGAATTTGTCTATCCTTCTATTCTTGTAAATGTCAATAATTCATCCAATTTTCAGGAAAGATCAATACTTGCACCCAAGCATGAAGTCGTTCAAGAAATAAATGATCGTTTGCTATCATTGTTTTCTAGGAGACGAAAAAGAGTACCAAAGTTCAGATAGTCTGTGTGAATCAGAGCATCTTCACGAATGTTTGATGAAACTTTGTACTCACCTGATGTCTTAAATAGTCTTAAATTATCGGGTTTACCAAACCATAAGATAGTACTAAAAGTCCGTGTTCCAGTTATGTTACTAACTAATATATATCAGAAATCTGGGTTATGTAATGGAACTAGACTACGGGTGTTATATTTGGGAAATCGGTTTATAGAAGCAGAGATCATATCTGGAAGCAATATTGGAAGCCGAACATTTATTCCAATAATGTTTTTGACACCTACAGACAAAATGATTATGTTCAAGTTTCAAAGAATACAATTTTCAATTGCTGCATTTTTGCCACGACCATAAATAAAAGACAGGGACAATCATTATCGAAGGTTGATTTGTTTCTGAGACAACCAATCTCCACTCATGGTCAGTTATATGTTGTTTTATCTAGAGTCAAAAGTAGGCAATGTTTAAAAATATTAATTATAGATGATGAAGGTATAATTAGCATTAGAACAATCTAATGTTGTATATAAAAAAGTATTTGGTAATTTATGATACGTGGTTCTTATTTTATTAAAATTTTACTATGTACTTTTCCATAATTTCATTTATGTTATATTATAAATTTTGTTTTATAAATTTTTAATATTTATTCATATTTTTTATTAACTTTTTGTGAAACATCATTTGTGAAAATTACCTAAAACAAGAATATTTTGTAGCCAGCTGCAAAAAAATAGAAATAAAAACAACTCTGAAGGGAAAAAATCTTGGAAAAGTAGCGTCGTACTTTCGATGATCATTCATACCTGTAAGATAAGTTTTCTGGCATGATTTAATTTTTTTAAATTACCATGTGTAATACACGGGTTCGAACCTAGTTTATAATATATGGACTCATATTTTATGATTTAGTCCTAAAGTATCTAAATTTTCATTTTAACCACAATTTTAAATCATATATTTTCTAGAAATTGCAAAAACAAGGCTTGGTCTTTATAAAATTTTGTTTTTATCCTTTGAAGTAATGGATTAGCATTTTAGCCATAAATTGATACACTTGTACGAAACCCTAGATCCTAGTGTTTAGTATCAATCATATTTTTAAGTTAAGGTTTTTACTCTTATTTGAAAATTTTATTATATTTTGGTCGTCTTTATATATTAGATTATAGGAATAATTCATGAAACAATGTGAAACCGTAACCAAGGGTGACCTATTAAGGGTCAAGCATAGAAAATGCACCCGCTTAATTATGAGGGTACCAATTATATAGAAAAATATAAAGTAGGGTGAAATAATCTATCTATCTGAATTAAGGCTTGTCTTATAAAAGGTTGCAGGTGGGAGCCTTAAATATATTTTTTTAATCTTTTATAGAGTAAAATACATGATTTGTCCTTGTCGTTTACATGTTATAACTCATCAAGTCCCTTTTTTAAAAGAATTACGTATTACAACTCTCTGTGGTTTACATTTTATAACGTTTTGAGTCCCTTGTCCCGAATCTGTTAAATAAACTCTATTAGATAGGTTAACTAGAGTGTATTTTAGTGTTTTAAAAATAGAATGATGCTTTGAAATATTTTGAAATTGAAAGGACTAAACCAAAACATTCAATAAAGCTTATCAAAACAAGGATTTGTGTTCCCACTTCTATTCTTCAATCACTACCCCTACAGAATTGTTCATCATCTCCTCTAATTCGTTTTTTCAAAGCACTAGTGTTGGGTCCGTGCATTGCACGAGAAGATAAATTTTTTGTTGCAATATTGAACCGAGTTAAAATGAAACGTAATTTCTCTGTTAACAGTTAATGAAATACAATGTGAAAAACGAATGTATTTTCATAAGTGGTTAACTTGCATATATTCTTAAACGTTTGTTGTTATGAGTTTGTGCAATAATATTGGTAATAGTTTGTATTATATTATTTAAAACTCAAATGTTATGTCTCACAACATATCACTATTATTGAAATAATTATAAATATGAACATACGTTTTTACAGATTTTGCAATTTTTCTGAAACCTCCTTGACAACATTTGACAATCACTTTGAACGTATAAATCTGTAGATTAATTAACAACATTCAACCCACATCAAATATGACAAAGAAAATAAATGATTTCTATCTTTTGTAACCGGCAACTCAACTGGTATAGTTCAAATTCACTCAGTACCACTTGAAAATTTATCTGACTATTGACTTGAAGATCTCATAGTATTAGTCGATAAAAATAAAGATATGTATATATATCTTATTCCCCTACTTCGAAAATATGATTGTGAGTTTTGAAAAATATAAACAAATTCTCAGTAAATAAAATAAAATATAAAAAAGTAGTTTTTCAAAGAAACAAAAATATAGTGGAATACATTTTGTTCAGTTGCAGGTTCCACCATTGACACCCGACCGTTCGTCTTCTTCTTGTACTCGGAGGATACATAGAGAAGCTATATATATTTATAATGAATGTAGAGAATATTTTAAAATCTTTTATTTTCATTTTCGATTTTACATTTAAATGTAAATATATTAAAAATATGGAAGAATATTTTTATATCTACATCGTTTCTATTTTATTTTCTTTGCACTTGATTAATTTGGAAAGTATTGCGGAATATTTTTATTTTAAAAAATACGATAATTTATTAGTGTATCTCGTTATTTTTTATTTTTAATTCATATCAACCTTCTTGTTTCTTCTTTTAATGCTCGCGAAAAAAAAATACGTGTAGATTTTATATTAGCAAAAAAAACACGTGTAGATTTTATATTATGGTAATATAAAATACGTGTAGATTTTATAAAATAAAAGAGATTTTATATTAGCAAAAAAAATACGGAAGAAAAAAAAAGTTTATATTACATCTCATTATGTAAAAAGATTTTATAAAATAAAATATGGAAAAATCATTATGAGATGTAATATAAAAAAATAAGGAAGAAAAAATATTTTATATTACATCTCATTAATATAGATTTAAATGTAAAATATACATTTAAAATAGATTATGCTAATATAAAATCTATTTATAAAATCTTTCACAAAAAAAACAAATATTTATATTAATAAATGAGTATCCATTCCACAAATAGATGATTATGTGAGATACTGTGATTGGAAAGGTTGTACCAAAGCATTAAGAAATTGTAAATTAAGTAATTGGCTTTAATTAGTTGTACCTTGTGCTTAAAATGTTGTAATTAAGAGTTTTTTATGTCGTTTTTATAATATAGTATAGATATTTATCAGATAACCTTAGTATTTCCAAAGGTATTATATGTCTACGATTTTCTTATTTGCCCTAAATTGGTTTAATTTCATTATTGGTTTGTCTTATTTGCCCTAAATTTCTAGGTTTGCTTTAAATAGATAAGTATCGGAGTTCTAAATTGAACTACCTAATTCCCAAATGGGTGGGGGTTACTAAAACCATCAAAGCTGCTATCTTCAAAACTCGATGACGCTTCTAAAGCCATCCTAATGGAATTTATACAACGCTTTGAACTCCATTCAACTCCCACTAAGATCTGATATACATGTCGATAAGAAAAAGCATTAGGCTTAATGTCTAGTAAGTTAAAGCGGTTTATAATATTAACTAAAAATGGTGAAATCGAAAGATTTCCTTTAAATAATGACTATTTTATTTAAATCACGTTTCAGTAAAAAAAGGAACATCTTTCCGACAATTGTTATTTAAAAAATTGAATCCGAAAACCAAATATTCGCTTTAGAATGACATCCAATAACCAAATCTACCCAAAACATGAGTAAAATTCATCCTCCAAAATGTTAAGTATTTAGATTATACTCTATACTCAAAAACACCAAAAGCAAAGATATCTCGATACCTAATAAAACACCTTTCGGTTTCGGTTGACAGGGAAACTCATTTCCGTTGGGTCATGGTTCCCTATATACGAATCCTTTGAGTGCCACCGCAATATTTCCAAAATGACCCTAATGTCTAATCGACCTCTAAATGAGCTTCACCTCAAAAGTCAACAGTCTTCGTATACGACTCTACCTAGTACCACCGCAAGATCCAAGCTTCGTATATGACTCAATAGAGTACCACCACACACTTCCAAACCATGACTTGGTGCATACTCTCTAGAGTTACGTGAGGACATCAAAGCACCACATTTAACAACATGACAAACTCATATGCCTATGGATACAATGCATTACATTCTAAATTACATGAGTCCAACTGAATGACCAATGCACTCAAACATGTAATTTCCAAATAAATATGTAATACATGCAAACTACGTCCAAATCTCAACATTAAGCAATTTTAACTGGCCAAATGTCTCAAAAACTCATTTGAATTAAAATCAGACGAATAAACTCCACAACTTACTTGACTATTCAAATAAAGTCAATATAAAACATCGTAACCCAAAAAGGTGTGTTTTCAAAATGTTAAGCAAACCAATGGTATCTATAACATGAATAGGCCCAACCATCATCTTGTTGAAGTAAAATAGCAAAAAATCCAAAACCGTATGGTCTGTGCTCTCAAATTTCTCACAAAGCTAATGGTAGGCTTTTAACAAAGATTCATACACTTATGACCAATTTAGGGTTCAAGTGCCACCATTAATAGCTCATAAGTTGGGTAAAATCCCAAAATAAAATTTGATCCAAATCGATGTCAACAAACCCTTCAACTTGTTGACCACACCAATAAAATTCAACATAAGTCCATAAATACATTTTTCAAAGGGTTTATACCATTTTCTTACTCAAGGTATGATAACATTTAATAAAACTTCATTTGGTGAAATAAATAACTCTATGAGTAAATCCTCTTGATTTATATCTCAAATTACTCAATAAACTCCCTAAAACATCCTTTAACAATTTATCGGACCCAAATGCACACAAATGTATAAATAATCACAAAACTCAATATATTTGTAGTTAATCCATAAAATGTACTCAATGCTCAAAATGAACATATTTTAACATGTATATAGGTTTTTCCAAAACAACTATAGCTTACCTTACTAGATTTATGCTAAATCTAGGTTCCATACCAAATCTTGAGTTTCCTTTGGTGAAGACTTGAGATTCTCATGCTAGACTCCCAGATCTAAGATGCAAAGCTCTCAAGAACACCTCATCTACACCCAACCTCGAACAAAAACGTCACAAAGGAGTAGGGGGTTTTAGGGTGTAAAGTGATCAAACCCTAGATCAAGAGATGGTAACTTAGAAACTTACCTTCAACTTGTATAAACTCCAAAATCACCAACAATGCCTTCAAACACCTCCAAAGTCGGACCCTACTCTCCAAAGGTGCTCAAGGAAGAGAGAAAATGGT